>CM031237.1:381493922-382212768 GCA_018340775.1 Taxus wallichiana var. yunnanensis
TTCAAAATTCAAGGTTGAGCTTGAGATTATTCACTTCTCAGATTTTTGATTAGTTGAGAATAGTGTAATTTTGGGATGTGGTACTCACTGAAAAACATACAGATTGGACACTTGATACTTTTGTTTGCTTATTTTAGATTCTTTGAGAAAAGGTTGAGATCCTAGACTACATATGTCATTGACAGATATTATTATACTTGGATTCACTAGGCACTGCACATATCGACAAGGTTACTTTTGGTCTTGGGGACATGACTATAAGTGTGTTTTGTCATATTTTTTTCTTATGTCTTATACAAACCTCGTGATATATATGTTTGTGTTGATTATATTTTGTGGGGGACTATGTTTTTGGTGTTATGCTACATTCCCCTCATAGGTATGTGGTGTTCTCTTGGTGAGGAATGGTGGTGTTCTTATGGTAAATCTACTTGTGTCATCATAGACTTCTGTCTAGATAATTTTCTCTTCTACATTGATGTGGTTAATTTTATGTGTATGCACTTCCCTATCGTGGAGTCAATATTTACTTGGGATAAATCAGAAAGGTATTGTCTGAGTTAGTGTCATGAAAATGTGAATTGGTCTATGTTATAGGTCTTAGATGACCTCGTGTTGTCTTACCTTGCAAAAATAGTGAAATTTACTTCTAAAACAATAGAAGTAATGAGATAGAATGGGTAAAGGATGAAAATGATCATGGAACATCGATACAACCCATTTTTTCTTACGAGAAAACAAATAATCACAAAGACGCTTACGGGAAAACATTATCGAATAGTTTTGAATATGATTATGAAATTTGGTTTAGATTCACTACAGTAGAGAGACAAATTTCAATCTTCATAGATCATAAACAATTGAATAAAATAGTAAATTATGCTTAACTTCCGGTAGTTGCGTTGTAGTGAATAGTAAATTTTATACACCACATTAGTCATTTTGAACTTTCCTTACTTACCAATCATTTTTCTACCTTGCATTGTGTTGCATCGAGGACAATCCTCTTATAAGGGGAGGGAGATGTAGTTCCCCCGGTCCTACGCAATCATCAATGTCGTGTGATTTTTTGGGTAAAATAAATAAATAAAACAATTAAATAACATGTGACTCTTGGTCAACATGTGTTGGAAGCAATAAAATCTGGTTTTGGTTCTTGAGGAAGGCATTGTAGATAAGCACACATATCTGGGAGAGCTCATTTGGACTGAAATGATAGCTGTAAAGACAAGAATCCACATCCATTGAAAATTTCCACCACATTTTCATGCATTCTTCCTTTCCTATGCTAAAAAGAACATGATAGGGAATTGTGCTAAAGGGACCTCTTGTTAACATCCATCCAAAAATAATTACCACTATTGGTTAAATCAGACCTGCACACGTAGATATATATGTAACCATAATATCTCCTCATTTTACTACATACAAATTGATTGATCTTTATTTGTAGCTGTATCTGAAGCGGTTTCATTTGTAATTGAGAGGAAGGAAACTACTATATGTCGCTATTTTGTTTGTTGTATGCAAAAGAGAAGAAGAAGATTTAGGATTAGGAGTGTAATGTCTAGCTGTATTTATTTTGCTTCTTCTGCTTCTGTACACCTATACTACTTGCATTGTAACCTTTGCAACACCATTCTTGGGATATACGATGGCTACCACTTTGTTTTCCTACTCTTTATCTTTTATTTCGAGTAGTATTGATTAAGACATTGAAAGTGCTTGCTCCCACTATTCCACTTACGTATCTACAAGATTTGTCTCTTTCACTCTTCCTCTATGTGGAACCCTCTATTTTTCCATTCTCTTCCCTACGTGAAAGGGTTTTTTTTGAAAAGTGTGTGGGACCTCAAGAAGTGCGTTGATATGTGTGAGCCAAGCCCCCTCAATGTTAAACCTTTCCCTTGATCATCTGGAAATGAGTGGCATGTGCATCTTTTTGTTAATTTTTTTGATGGTCTTGTTATCCCAAATTCACCCCTCGAGGTAATTTGGATAACTTGCATAATTTCCTCAGGCTCGAGTAGGCAAAAATGGTAAAAGAAAAAAAAATCAGGTTTTGAAGGTCCCTTTGGCTCTTTTCTAACCCCCCCATCCAAGGAAAAAATTCAAGGAGTTAGTAAAAATTGAAAAATCAAAAAAATTGGCTTGTTCTAGTGAAATGCGGAAAAATAAGAAATTCTCGTCCCAGATCACACATGGGACACTGGGACACGCGGGACCTGAAAAGCCAAAATTGCCGCAGACAGATCAAATCGGCAAAATCGGGTAAATTTGACCCAGGCGGTCCTTGGGACGTCAAGACAGATGGGACCCGTAAATCCAAAATGGCTGATTTACAAAGGAAATCAACAAAGTCAAGTTTTTTTGGCCCAAGCCGCACAGGTATGTGAGGGACGTCCGGGGCCCAAAAAGCCAAAAAAGCCGCAGTTAAAGGGAATCAGAAAAATCTGAAGTTTTTCTCCCGCGCGGTCCGCGGGATAGTTGGGACACTGGGACGTGCGGGCTCTGAAAGGCCAGAAAAGTCGACTACAAAGGAGATGCGGCGAATGCGGAGTTCAACGACCCTCACGACTCGGTCAATGTTGGGACAAGCGGGGCACCAAAAGACGATTTGCCCGATCTGCAAAGCGGGTCAAGTGTGATGCGAGTGAAGTAGAGGTTTTTAGCCCAAGTCACACAAGGAACATCTGGGACACCAAGACCCGAAATAGCCGAAATAGCCACATGCAAAGGAAAATTCAATGTCTGACCCTCCCGAACTTCAAACGGCCATAACTTTTGACCCCAAGCTCTGATTTTCATGAAATTTGACTTTCTAGAACGGGCACGACGTCCTCTACGCCACAAATCTTATTTTTAATGAGGGTAGGTATATGAAAATAAAGGAAACATCTTAAGCCCCATTCAATCAGATGGTCATTCCCGTTAAATGATAGAAATGCCTGGCAGACCCAAAATAGTTGCCCGCACTCAGAAGGCCATAACTTTTGCATTTCTCAACGAAAACACACAAGATTGGTACCGTTGGAATCTTGGTTCTGATCCCAATGCACATAAATCAATAAATCTAGAATTTGGCAAGTAATCAATGGTGATTTTGTAGAAAACATGCCCAGTCTAGAACAATGATTTTATTTGGTAACTGAATTGCATTAATGAAGAATGGGCTGACATATTTCACTGCTGCAAGTTATGGGGTAGTATGGGGGAACTTTTACAAGAAACATAACATAATTTCACTTCATTTACTACCTCTTGCAAGTTGTTGAAGGACATATTTTGGGATTTTCATTTTCCCTCTCTCTCTTCTCAGATTTCTATAAATTGGAGTGTTGGGCTCATTGTAAGGGGAGATAGTTTTGAGTAGAAAAACTCTGTCAAAATTATTTTGTGAAGCCAATGTGCTGCAGGCTCTTGTAGTGGACTCCTTGCATGGTGATCTAGGCCCTTATTCTATAATAGATTGGTTTTTGCATATCAATGAAGCAATAGATACAAGTTTGTGGATACTTCTTCCCCTGTTGTGTTTGTTTGCATTCTTCTTCCCTTTCAAAATTATTACAAATATATTGTGTCTACCTTATACTCTACATGGATTCATTCTCATTGTGCATGTATGGAATATTGTTGTGAATGCATTTCTTTGGAATGTGGGGAACTGTTATCACCTTTTCTAGAATGCACTTTGTTTCTGTGTTTCACACATTGGATACTATTCTCACACCCTCTTTTTCTGGTGTATCACTGCTTTAGTGTAGGATTTGTTTTCATGGACTCTCTCTCCTTGGTCCCTTGGAAAGTTAGATTAGGAAAGATAGTTTTTCCTGCATTAGAGTAGATTGTGGCAGGTAGTTTATGAGTAAGAACCAACTTTCTCCAGGAGGTCTATCTCAAGTAGCAATTCCCACAACTTGGAGATAATACCCATGTTATCCAATCACACTGTGAGCTCAAGCACACACACTTGTGCAAAAAATAGGGTGTTGTGATCCGGTGATAACACGTCTATTGAATGACAGGAAGCCTAGAATAGACACATGTTCTATTTGATAGAATGCCTTGAAGAAATTTGGCTTTAGGTTATACCCGTATACATGATGTGTGCACCCTATAATGGGTAATAGGAATGGGTAAATTCAAAAGGATTGATCCAATTAAAGCAAGACTCCACAGCCCATGTCAGCATGCTCCCATTCTGCGAAAAGAGATAATTTGAGAGCGTAGGGTTGTGAACATATTTCAAAGAAAAAATATATTTTTATATATAAAACAATAAATGTTTTGTCAGAGGTTGTAGTTACAAGTGTTCCATTTATAGGTAAGAAAATATTGAAACATGCATTTGGTAGCGATGGCTCTTGCTTTGTTGTTTTCATGTTAGTTAGAATGTCTGTAAAAGGAGGAATTATAGGGAAGGCACAAAAATTGTTTGACAAAATGTCCGTGAGAAATGTGGTTGTTTGGGAAGCAATGTTTGAAGGCAATGCACAAAATGGGAACTTTTAAATGAGCTATGCTCATTGGAACATTTTTTTGAAACATATTTTTATAATTCATACAAAACATGGAAGCATTCTAATGGACGTGAAGCTTGCACGTGTTCAAACTAGATTGGAGCACCTCCCTTGTCACCTCGTTATGAACAAGCATGGTTTTCTCCCTATCTCCAACATGCTTTCATATTTATTGTTTTCCCTTCATACTGCTAGTGAAATTTTTAATTAAAGGAAGAGTGTGGTTATGGTTAATAAAATACCCCTGTCACACACAATGGATACATCAACCTTGCGTCATGTAGAAATTATATAACCCTTTTAGTGTAAGCTACACTCTACAACCATGTCACGTGATAACTAGAAATTTTCTATGATAGTTTTGGATAACCACATCCACCCGATTTGAGAAATAAACTTGACATCCATGTAATCATATCATTTTTTCACCTTGCAAAATTTAATAAAACATGAATTTTCAATGACGCACAAACCACTGCTTCAAACCCTATGTTGGGTGAGTTATGGAATGATCATGTTCACTGTGTTGGTCCGAAAATTTGTCGGGTAGGCAGGTCATGGGGAAACAAGCCAACAGTGTGCAGGGAAAAGCCCCTCTTCGAGATAGCGAAGCGAAACTGGTTTATTGCTAATCTATCAAGCAGGAATCTATGCAAATCTACACTATTCTAACTTCAAAGGGGGTTTTGGGATCTCATCCCAGTAGAGGTAGTTCCAACTACGAACAAAAGGTAGGAAGGAAGGAATGGAGGAGAATATATCTGAAGGAAGAAAAGAAATGAACTCCAAGACGAAAAGGTTAGAAAGTTTATGCTTTGGGCTGGTAGTAAACAGAGCCAAAGTTACTTGCATAAACAATTAAAGCAATACTGATGAACATATGACAATAGTAGGAATGAATCTAATAGAATAAAAACATAGATCTAACTTAAGAAAGATCTGATGCAAATAACACGCACATTAAGCACAAAGTCTGAATATGTGTATTAATATTTCTTCTGTTGCAAGAAAACACAAAGTCTTTCTCTCCCCACTCTCTTTTTTATACACAAATGTTCACCTGGAATACAACAAGTATTCTAGTATTTATAGAAGGAGAGGAGGAAAGAAGACAAAAGCAAACCCACTACTTATAAAATATCTTACAAGATATTTACAAAAGATCTAGAAAATATCTTTAAAAATATCTAAAAAGTCAACAGTTGACATGGGCAAGTTTTCAGATGTCAACATCCCATGGTGCAACATGGATGAGGTCATTGTGTATGCCAACAAAACTTTTTAAATATTTTACAAAAACGATCAACACATCCCAGAAAGAAGAAACTACTCTTCGTCATCTCTTTGCTCAAACTTGGTATCCTACTTTTGATTAGGAGATTTCGAGGTGACACTGCGCTCGATATTCAGAAAACTTGCTGATCATTGCTTGATGTTGATCATGGTCGGGACCATTAAAATGGTCGTGAATGACTTCGCAGGTTTCTTTCTCATCCTTGAACTTGTTAGGTAACTCGGTAAAATTCTCGCAAGCATCGATAAAAAAGCCAATGAAATCGCGGCAGGCCAAGAGCTTATTGATTGATTCTCGGTCAAAAGTGACCTTTGGTGCCAAACCTTGAGTGACGATAGTCTTGAAACTTTGGAATGTGTCATCTGCTTCCCTCAAGCAATTTGATTCACTGAGCATCCCTGGAGCCAATTTTGCAACTGTATCCTCCATGTTGTATCGTGCTTCCAGGGCTTCATCCTTGGCTTTATCGATTCTCTCTAGGATATATTCTATCTGATCAACCTGGTAATCTAATGCAGTGAGAGCCTTCTTATGTGCACGGGTGATTGATAATGCCAACATTCAATAGGTCGTCAACTGAGTAGTTAACCATTGCTCGTAGCATTTCCGCAGCAGTAATATGGCGTTATCCAACTCTTCGGATAGGGAACCCGCTACTGCTTATAGCTCCTTATTTGCTTGGATTATAGAATTTAATGTTTGGGGGTTGTGCCTCACAAGCTTTCAGAGGCTCAGAAGGTGCTTTGTGAAAGAATGCTCACTATTGAAGACCTCCATGAATCCACTATGCAAATGGATAATGATAAAGAACTCGGCTCGATGGATTCCCCTGTGAATTCTATAAAACTCTTTGGGATTCCGTCGGGAAAGACCTTTTGTAGGTCTATCTTGAAGGGTTTCACAACCAATCCTTAGGGCCTGTAATTAACAAGGGAAACATAAAATTCATTCCTAAGCAAGGATATCCTGAGAAAATCACTTGTTGGTGGCCGATTACTCTGTTGAACGTCTCCTACAAATTCATTGTCAAAGCGTTAGCTTTGTTATTACGTAATCTGATGCCTACTATTATTTAACCAGAGCAAAAAAGCTTCATATAGGGATGCTTCATCATGGATAATATCATCGTCATTTGGGAAGGCATGGAATGGGCCCGCAAATCTCACCAGGACGTTATGTTTATCAAGATTGACTTTGAGAAATCCTATGATTGGATTGAATGGCCTTTCATCCTCACCATGCTTCAGGCCCTTAGCTTTGGCCCCATCTTTATTTAATATGTCAATATGCTTTTTACAGATGCCTTTGCTCAAATTTCTATCAATGGCCTTAACTCGGATCCCTTTGGGTTATTCCGGTCTATCAAATAGGGTTGTCCTCTAGCCCCTGTACTTTATGTGTTGATGGCTGAAGTCTTTGGTTATCTATTAGCCCATGCTTAAAATCAAGGTCTTATTCGTGGAATTTTCTGCCTGTTGAGCCCACCTCTCAACTCCTCAATGGAAATTTTGTGAATGATTCGTTCCTTATGCTTATCGAGGATGAAAGTAACATTCGCAATGCCATGCAATGCTTGTATACTTTCTGCCTAGCTTCTGGTTCCTCCATTTAATGGCAAAAACTCAATGCTATAGGTAATCCTTCCTTCTTGCGCCGGACTGGCTTGCCACTTATGATTGGAAAATTCTTCAACATGGGGAGATCATCAAATTCCTTGGTATTTCTTTTTCTTTTCAAGCCTCCCTGAGTGATCTATGACATTATGTCATTCAACAGGTGGCAAAAAAATTGGAATATTGGCTCACTAGACCCTTGTCTCTGGCTCGTGAAAATTCCAAATTTGTTCCAAAGTTCTAGCGGCCACCCATGTCTACTATTCATCTTGTTGGGTGCCTTCCAAAGCATCCATCCAAAATCTGGAAAATTTGCTCAAAGCTTTCTTATGGGATAATGCTTCTACTGGAAAAGGTTTTCATCATGTCGCTTGTGATATATGTTTCTTACCTCGCAATTCTAGAGGCCTTGGCCTTCTCCACATCTAGCACCAAGGGCAAGCTCTCTGTGCCAAGTGGATTATCCGTAGCATCGCTAGCCAAGAAGCTTGGAAAGTTCTCATACGACATGTCATCTCAGAAGGCTCTCCTTATGACCACCCTTCGTGGAAAGGTTTAGGGTTTGTCAATCTACTCATCACTCTTGTGCCTATCAAAGTTGTGGGCACCTTCGTGCTTAAACTTATCTGGAAAGCTTGGGAATGTGTCAAACCCTAGATTTTATGGAAAGGAGATGGATTTTGCAATGGGTTATCTCTCAACCAGAAATCTCTTGGTGGTCACCGATTTTTCAATCCCAAGAGCAATGCCTTGCAGAGGTCCCGAGAATCTCCACGCTCAAATTATTCAAGTGTGGAATTCATATCATCGAGGATTTTTTTTGCAAAAACAAGCAATCCTAGTTTGCTTGGCGGAGTTTAAAAACAATTTTGGCTCTCCAACTAGGATCAAGATACTTTCAATACTATGATCAATTTTGTTCCTGATCACATGCTACATAAGATTGTTGTGCACTCTTCTCACCCTTGGTGGATAGATTGGAAGTGGTTTGTTGATACTCCTTTCTGTAACTATAAAGCCAGCAAAGGCTATCGGTGGCTCTCACCCCATTTGCCCATGGTGGAAAAACTCAACACTCGTTGGGAATTAACGCCACCCCATCTGGCTAGGGCAGATGGTTTGAGACTGTTTGGACTATATGTGTTGAGCCCAAAATTGCTCATTTTATGTGGTGTATTCTTCACCAAGGCCTTCCTATTGGGGCCCGTCTTGTTCAAATTGGGATTCCAACTCCCAAATGCCCCTTCTGTGGGCATCTAGAAACTATTATGCATGTTTTCTAGTTTTGTCCCAAAGCTCAAACTACCTGGAACTGGATCCATACTTTTTTCTTTCCTTCCGGCCCCACTGTTTCACTTGGCAACATATCAACCTGGGATACAATCCCAAACTTATGCCTATGTTCACCCATATTTGACATGTGTTCAAAGGGGAGATTTTATTTTGGATATGGAAAGAAAGGAATGCTTTTTTCTTTGTTAATTTTGTAGTTGATCAGTCCTTCTTAATTTATAATAAATCTATGGTGATCTCCAATGTGCTTCTGCAGTTCAAGTTCAAGTGAATAAGGTAGCACTAGAGGTGGACCACCTCCAAAATTTATTGCAACATTGGGGGAAGCCCCTGCAATTTTGCCTAGGTTCCTCCCTCTCCCAATAGGCACTCCTCGCCCTCCACTCGTGGTGGTCGACGCAACAGATCCCAGCGCCAAGAGTTCATTCACTCCCGTCGTTCTCCTGGGGTGAGCCATCGACATAACCACTCACTTGGACACCACCACGATCATGGATTATCGCCGCATTCCTTGGCTCGCGAGTAGGGCTAGGGCAGTTCTCTGCCTCAATCTTCGACTCGCCATCAGGGTTGGAGTTCTCCCTCCGCCACATCTCAACAGGTCATCTAAGCATCCGCCGCTTTACCCCTGCCTGCTATTGGAAAATCCCCGGCTCAACTTAGCCATTCCTACGCGTGGAGAAGAATATCCTGAGGAAGAAAGTGTTGATGCGTAATCACAACACCCCTAAATGTATGCAACTTTATGGGTTAAAACTATCAGTGTGATTTCATAACATGGAGCTTTTCCCAAAGTGTGGGACTTTACAATCGGGAAAGCTCTCCGAATGAAGGTCGGTTTCTTCCTCTGTTCAGATGCACACATTTAAATTGTAGAGGATCTACCCTAAAATCTACTCTAACTTGCTAAGGAGACAGGGTTAAGAAGATGCAAGAAATTAAACCTAAACTAACAAAGGTGATGCACCAAAGGAATGTTGAACACTTGCTTTTCCATTAAACACAAACCATTGAAATGTAATACAACCACCATACACAGATAACCAAGATTACAATGAGATATCAAAGAGGTGTGATGAACACAAGAGAGGGTTGAAAATCATCCACAGACATGTATTATTGCTCCACAAATTTGATACAGTACACTACAATGGCCAAGAGGCAAGATTTTCATTACAATTTTGATGGGAGTTTTTAACTGGACACAAATTCACTTACAGACAAGAGAAGGAGGGTGAAAATCCAAGTTGTCCGATACAAAAAATGCCCCTTCTTACAATATATAGGAAGAATATGAGAGAAGGGGGAGAGAATAATTTGAATTCTTGCTTCAACCACCCAAAATTGCATTGAATTCACCTTCCACAATGATGGGTTCAACTGCAAAACCCATGCCTCCATGTACTATGCCTTGTTGGAGAAGAAAGGAACCCATACCTTCATTATTGTGGTAGGTGAGAAAATTGGAGATTCCTTTAAAATGGTGGACTATATTTCTTCATTTTGAATAACTTAGTAGCAGACGTCGAGAGCTCTCAAAAATTCCTTTCTTGGACAAATCCGAGCTCCCAGTCAAAAGTTATGGCCATCTGAAGGTCGGGGTGTCATTTTGCAAAAATGGCAGGCTGGCGATCTTCCTTTTATGGAGTCCGAAATGCATGCAACCTCGAAATCCCAAAATTTGGACTTTTAGACATTTCCATTTTGGAGATTAAAACATTGTTCATATGCCAACTTTTCTTGAGAGTTCTGAAACCCGAAAGTCTGAAATTTTGGACTTTTAGAATTCAAAATTTTGGACATTTTGACTTCGGACCCGCGACACTGTTCATTTGCTTGAGCGCCTTGAGAGTTCCAAAATTCCAAAACTCGAAAGTCCAAAAATTCAGACTTTTGGAAATTCAGAACACTTTTCCTTGTCGAGATCTCTAAAACCCCGAAATTTGAAAGTCCAAAAAATTTGGAGAATTTTGGAATTTTGGGTTTGTTTCAAAACTTTTTCCTTTTTTCCACCTTCGTGCTCACTAAGACCTCAAAACCCGAAACCCAAAAGTTTGAATTTTTGGACTTTCAGAGTTTTGGGTTTCAGAACTTTTTCCTTTTTTCCACCTTCACGCTCACTGAGATCTCCGAAACCCCAAAACTTGAAAGTCTAAATTTTCAGAATTTCAGACTTTCGAACTTCGGGATTTCAGACTTTCGGATCCCTTTTTGCCCACCAAAATCTCCAAAATGTTGAAACGCTCCACATCCGAAGTCTGAAAATTTTGGACTTGAGCTTCTTCTTTTCCCGAAATTCTCTGCAATTTTCTCGGCCCATTCCTTTCTCGACAAACCTCGAAATGCAAGCTCCCATGATTGAATCAACTCCTCCATTTTTGATGTGTGCAAGTTCTTGTTTGTTTAATTTTTCCCAGGGGAAAAATTGGATAACATAACTTGTTGATGGCTGGTAGATTCCCGACACTGGAAAGGATCTACTTGGTTCGGGGTGGCCGGATGATCTTGATCCACCCGCCTCGGGCATGTTTGTTGTTGTTGCCTAATTTTGTCTTTGTTTTTGCCAAGATTGGTTTTTTGTTGTTTCTCCCTATGTTTGACCTAGTTATACATTTGGTTTCCTAGGCTCAGCCTAGTTTGTTTGTGGTTTTGGGGCGTGCTCTCATACCGCCCATTTTTTGTTGAAAGTTATCTTGTATCTTATTGCATTAATATAGTATAAGATCTTTTTCATCAAAAAAGAAATTATTTAAAAAAGGTTTGAAGTGAGGTCGTATTACCAATTTTAATTAATTTATTTGAAATATTTAAGGGATATTCTTCTAAAAATTTAATGTAATGTGGATTTAGTTGTGACAAATTATTTGATTTTACCCTACTTTTACTCTTGAAATCCAAACCCATAATAGATAAGTAGTCTATAGGCTTGTTACCTCTTTAGTGAAAATGTTGGAACCTTTCATTAGGAAATTCTTAAGAAGGGAACAATGCCCATTTATTATACTGCACAAATGCTAGTTCATTATTCTTTACCATATCGTATATCTATGCCCCCTTTGTATTCATTTCAGTCCTTTTATCCATATTAGTCTTCAATCTAACCAAGAGTGCTCTAAACTTAATTGAGAGATTGATCCATTTTCATTGTTAAGGTATAAGCAAGTAGTTTTGAATTTACATTGCTTTAAATACACCCACTCTACTTTCTTGCTCTGATACCTTTTGGATACACCACAAAAGTTATGTCTAATTTATAAGCTTGCTTCTTTTTTGGGGGGTGGGTTCGAGGAAATTTAAAAAAAATCCATGATTTTTGTGTGGTGTAGAAATATTGATGAGTTTTAATTGTTTTTTATTAAATATTATGATTTAATATTCTTTTCCACATAAGCATTTGTTGGTTTATTACTAATAATATATTTATATATTGCGTTACAAATCACATAACATTTTTTGGTATTGTAGTGTAAATTTAATAACTCATTTGTGGTATTTAACTATGTCATAACGTGGGCAATTTTATTGAAAAACTTCCAATTTCCTCGAACTTTATTCTTGTCAAAAATGAATTTGAACTTTATCCATTATTTTTACATAGGAATTTTTTAACAAGATTTTGCAATATTTTATAAATGTATCTATATATACATATATTGACTGAAAATAGCTGATAGAAATATCTCTCCACTTTGTCCCTCTGACATATTTATGGATTTAAAAATAAAAAAAATTATAACAAAAAAATTGTTCGAACTTTAACCAAATTTTATCCTCGTCAATCATGAATGCTAACTTGATCCTTGTGACTTAGTGTAATGCCCATTATTTTACCAAAAAAAAAAAGTAACTGAAAAACTGGCAATTTTTTGATATATTATATGATGTACCATGAGAAAGAAGTTGCACTAATAACAAGGCACATATTCTAAATTAATTGAGCACATGATTTACTGATTCACTTTTGCATGTATTGTATTTTGTTATTTAGGATTAATACTTATCCAAGAGAACGTAAGAAATCCTTTATGACACATCAATTCACATTTCAAACGTGCATTCATTTCATTCTAGGATCCATTCCAATGATAAAATTTCATATTTTTCATTCGCTACCTATTTTGAATCATACATGTCCACTTAATTCTTGGACAAAAAAATGTTAGGACTAATAGAATACAACTTCGGCGTGACTCTCAACAAACATTAGCCATTGCTCAGGACGTGATGCATGCATGACTAAGTTACCTAACCCATAGGAGGTTTTCTTAGCCACCTTTCTTCTACGGAGTGAAGATCACACATAACCCAACTAAACACAGGGAGAATAGCATAACTCGGAACAAGTTTCACAAGGTCCATTAAACTTTCACCAAGGTGTTTTATAGGCACATTTTGTAGGGACAAAACAACTCAATATTTCCCACACTACTATGACCAATAGCCCAAGTAGAGTAACTTAAGGTCACAAGGAACACTAACACAAAACATGGACCCACATAGACAACAAGAAAACACTAGAGCTCACGAATAACAAACTTACTCACAAGGGATGTACGTGTTTCAAATACTCAACCCCACATGAGAATCTTATGGCTAGCAATATCCTACATTTTCATGGTTACATCTTTGTTATGATTCAATTTCATTGTATAACCTTATAGATTTAAGAGCATTTAACATATAGGAAAATATTATTGTTCACGAAGCTACATCTTCAATATTTCATTTTACATCGTTGTTCAAAACACATTATGCTTATGAAAAATGTTCTCATACCTTAAGGTTATATTTATTTCCAATTTAATTAAAAATATTTGGATCTCAATGATGCCCTCCTTAAATTTTATTTGATTTAATATTGTTTAGGAATTTTCTTTAGTTCGTCATCACTCAAGGTGCATAAGAATTTTGTAACAATTATTTCATAGTTTCATCTCAATTATCCATCTTCTAATTATATTTACGTTATTACATAGATCTCTTATTACCCTTGTTTATTGAACATTTATGATTCGCGTAACTCTTACTTTCCACTCAGGGATTCAAGACCCCAAAAGACTTGGATTATTACTTTTTTAAAGAATAGGCGAAATGGCATACATCGATATAATTATGAATGAGGACGAGAATAAACAACATGATCTAAAGTATTCATAGTTTTCATGGTTTACATATTTATAACGACTTGTTTTCTTAGATATCCCTCCTTCAATAAACCACAAGCTACGTGCACAAGCCATTTGTTATTGTCTCAAGAATTGTGCCTTCACTGTTATGTGTTACTCTTTATTCATCTATCATATCTTGCATGATAAGTTTCCAAATCTCAATTATCAATTGAATACATGTTTATCACACATGTGACCCACATGAGGCTCATCTTTGAGATGAGAAAGGATGTTTCCAAATGTAAAGCTCCCACAAAAAATGAATCTTTTTTTTTCTAATAAATAGAAATAGGTGCTAACCTTAAGTTAAGGGATTGGTTCTAGTTACTCTTTACCTTCCAAATATCATCTTAATAGACATCATTTCTATGATTGATTTGTGAATACCTTATTCACCCACAAATGACCTCTTAAGAGGTAATAGACATATCTTAACCCTATCCACACAACAAGGTAAACAATCTACAAGGAAGTCTACTGTGAGGTAGTAAAGACATCCCCATGTTTTCATGTATCCAAAAAACCAAGGATACTCTTGACAGGATTACCGATGAGGTGTACCATGCTCACACTCATTGACATGATGAGATATCCTCGAGTTCCAATTAGGTACCAAGTTCAAGGAACTCTTAACTAATTGTAGCATTTGAAAAGGCATTAAGGTTATACACAAGGTATCTACGTAAGAGGAATTATAATGTACAGGTTGAGTGTCACGCCACACAAAAAATCAATCCTCCAATCGAAGGTGTATATAAACGTGACGTGAAACGATACAAATGTTTAATATCATAAGCATGCAAGGATTCATAAGGAACTTGTGTCGAAAGTGGGGGTCGAGTATATATGAAGGCACACCAAAAGGTATTTCCCATTGGTCTAGTATAGTGGTTCAATTAATGGATCATAACACAATCAAGGTGAAAACAACATAGGGGTAATTTAGGAAGCCATCACATTCTACTATATTTAGAACTGACGTTTCTACCTTCTGTGATGTAAATGCATAATGGCAAAATAAACTATTTGAGACAATTACTTTTATTTGGGAGTGTAACTAAACCATAGTAATTCAATAACTAACCACATTTTTTTATAACATCTCAACCATGATTTAGTCAATTTCTTTCAAAAGGTACAAGGACTCGAATAACCATTTTGTAAAAGTAACTAATTCATTTATTTCCTAGGAGTAGTAGTGCATGTTATAATTGATTTTATTTTCATAATTTAATGATTCACATGAAATTTCATACAATTTAAACATGAGAGATACTTTACAAACCAAGATCATTATTTTCCTTCTTCATTCCTTAAATCAAAACAATATATCACAAAGTAACTAAACATTATTTTCAAAAGATGATATGGAACTACTCTTTCTAATTACATATATACATTGTTAGGAAGTTCATAAATAAAGTAAACTTCTCTAGCATAGAATGATGTCTATGCACTATGTCTTGCCACATGCAACCTTAAAAGTTAGTATAAACATGGTCAACAAAAAAAAACATTGGCATGACATTCCCCCTATGACTAACATTTTCACATATATTTTATTTTCCACTTATAGTAAATTAAAAACTTTTACTATACAATAGAGGTAAGAACACAAATGCAGTTTCTTTTCATTTTCAAAATGGAGCAAGATAGGGAAAGGAGAGAGAAAATCACACCAAATTCCCCATAAGTAATAAAATACAAACAAGTGTCATCAAGGAGATATATAGAGTCGTATAATAGAGTTTAAAGGTTTTGCAATATTTTTTTACGCTAAGAGAAAGTTCCACAGAAATTTTCTTGCTAGTACTGCAGGATTATAAAGATGACCAAATTGACCAAAGTAGCACACAAACTAAGGTTGAAATCCATTTTCCGAATCTCAAACACGCCATGTGATAAATTTTGTCAATTCCCCTATCTATAGGGAACTCCTTGGAGTTTATAGAACACAAATCTTGTGACCAAGATTCAAATGGCCACTACATTTTTGAATCCACTTGTTGTAATTATGCTAGTTGGACTTAATCATTGAATGTCACAGGGCCTACAAAAATTCGTTACAAAACAATCTTCCCAATCCAATTTTCTCAAATAGTTTGATATATTATGATAGTCCTACAGAAATACTAGAGGTGTGAGGTGACCAATTTTTTTTCTTGGTATGGGCGCTTAAATCACGGGCCAAAACCAAACTAACTTTTCAATTTTAGCAACTGAACAAAGTGGTAAAATAGCTTACTAGGCCCCCAAATGTGCAATGAAACAAGGTCAAAAGTTTGTTTAAGGTCATTATAGATATTGACATGACATCTCACATCACCAGTGTGTTATCCTGCAAAATTGACAAGGGCAATTCGCAAATAACTATACCAAAGTTTCTATTTTGGCCCCTAGGGAAGTTTGATAACGTTTGAAATAGCCCAAAACTCCCTTTCGAAAAATCAAGTTGTTTCAGGACTTAGTCGTTTTTAGCTAATCCTTCGGCGCAGAAAGTTGTGTGTCGACATGACTAAAACTACACCCTTTTACACTGGGTGCAATTTTACTCGTGTCGACATCAAGGAATTTGCACACCCCCTTTTAAGTCCTTTAGTGCTGAAATTATTGTGTTAACATCTTCCAAACTTGCGCTATGTATTTTCCTAAGTGTGATTTTCATTGTGTTGACACTCTGGAAATCATGCCAAAAGTGGTTGGTGAGGTCATAAATGCTGATTTTTCTATAAATAGGAGTCTGACAAATGTCATTTTCATGAATTGGAAATTGTGAAAAGTATTTTCTCTGCATGTGTCAACCGTCCCTGTCAGCCCTCACGTGTTGTTTTCGAGCTTGTGGACCCCTACGTTTTTCTTCATGTTTTATAAATCTGGGTAAGTGGCTCCTCTCCTAGTTGTGGTTTTTGTTTCATTGTGTTAAGTGTAGAGTTTGTGTCAATGGTTAAAATCTAAAGAACCTAATATATTCCCAACCCAACTGAAACCCTCTTTTCCTCTCCTTCTAGATCTGTAAATCTGGAAGGCCCCTGCCACTGAAATAAACCAAAAATCATTTGTCCCTGCTTTGCCTTGCCAAAAACCTCTCTTCCTTGCCATCTAACAAATCCAAGAAGAGAAAAGTGAAAATCAAGAAGTTTGCCAAAGAACTGTTAACTGTTAAAACCCTGGTGCACTGTTTTTCATTGTAACATCTTCCAAAGTTGCGCTTTGGCACACTTTGCATTCATGCAACGCGAACCTTTTTTGCGCCCAACCAAAGAACACTTAGCAGCTATTTCAAGAGGCGCAAGCGCAACTTCCACAACATCAACATAAAATGTTGTCTGTTATAGACACTGCGCCTGCGCTTTACCCTTTGGCACCAAAATTTGCATGTTGACATCCATAAAAGTGTGCTAAGCCATAAAAAGCTCTGCAGCCTGCTGAAAACTTGCGCCTTGTGCCCTAAGGCTTAAAATTGCTCGTTCTTCCTTCCGCAAGCTAAACTTAACTATTTTCTCATGCATTTGAAGGTGTTCTGTTATTCTTCAAATTTTCATCATGAATAACATGACAGTTGACATGGCTCTTCTGTGTTGGACCTTCTTGATACTTCTTATAGAACAACAACATCCGTTCTTGAGCTCACATATGTCTTCATCAAGCAAAAGACCAGCTAGGACCGCAGTAAAAGCTAAAGCTAAGCAGTCAGAGCAAGAAATGAAGTACAAGTACTAGAAAGTCAGAATGCCAGACTCATATGCAGAGTGCAACCTTGACATCAGAGACTCTGAGCTGGGTCATATTGACATGGATGATTTCTGGGTAAGGACCACCAAGGTGAACAATGGCCCGTGGATGAATAAATTAATAGCGGTGGATTGCACTTTGCAGCTGGGCTTCCGGTGAGTGCCGTGAATAATGAGTTCATCATGTTGATTGCCGATGTTATAACAAGAACACTAGATGTGTTGAAAACAAAGAACACAAGGCAATCATAGACCTCACAGCTCGTCACTTTGAGATGATCCTGGGCATTCCTCATCACAGGCAATATGTGGAAATAAGTATTGAAGACTGCAGGAAGGCATGGGATGATAACGAAGATCAGTGCATGCAGATGATGAATGAACTCTATTTAAAGAACAAAAAGTCGTTGACCAGATGGCCACAAACCATCCACCGTAGTGATTTTAATGAAGAGTTGAGTGATACAATCACATTCTTGAATAGAGTATTTGGGCTCCCTGATGCCCATTATTTCCATAAGTGGATGTTGAGATACTTGGAGAACATGAGCAAGAATACACCTGATCAACGCTTGCTGGGGTGAAATCATAAGTGACACCATCTCATAGTAGCTTCAACAAGTTCTAACAACTGGGCAGTTCTACATGAACTCCTACGTTGTATACGCCGCTGCTGCAGAAAGGGATTTCGCAGGGTTAACTCAAAATGGGGTATGGCCCCAAGTCAAGATATATGAGTTCTACCCAGAGCTAAGGCTCGAAACCAGCATCTCCTAGTTCTCCAAAATAAATGATGCCTTCTTCTATGAGGTAATTTGTTTGCTGAAGCCAAACATGAGGCACAATTGAACCAGCCGAGTGTAATTACTACTACAAAGAAATGGGGAGCATTGTTCACACAATTCCCCACATTCACATACCTCAGAGCTGTGAATTTTGAGGGAGAGCCCATGAAACTGCCAAGGTTTGCAGGGCCGAAGCTGGTCCTCCTGGAATTGTCAAGGCAATTAATCACTTATCATGACAGGTGTATGAAGAGAAAGAAAGGAGGAACTCCATTCCCCCTTACAGTTGGCTGATACACCTGCCCTACAATTGCTAAAGCATGGGAGATGTATGTTGAGTTAGAGCTGCTGAATTTAAAGCACAACTTCCCAGCAAGGCCAACCTTTGACTGTCGGAGTTGCCTCCCAAAGGCAAAAATTGATCCCATCCATGTTCTCGAGATCGAGGACATTTGGATAGACCTAACCCATGAGATAGACATTAGGCGGAAGGATCACTCCGGTGGCTCTAGAGGAAATCATCCACTATGGCGTTGCCATTGTCCCAAAGAAATTCAAAGAGACTGATCAAGAAATTGATCAAGTTTACATTGACACAGATGGGGACAACTGGCCATTCGAGAAGATCGACAGAGCTAAAGCGCCAAAGACCATTCAAGAAAGGGTCAAACCCATATTGCAGTGCACCAAACATTGGTGCAATCAGAATGGCCTTACATACCTCGGAGTTGACTTCACAACTTCTCCTTCAGGTAGTGCACCTCCAAGGCCGGTCCGTGTGCCGAAAGGAAAAGGAAAGGACAAGGTGGGAGAACCAAGCAGACAAGAGGAAACTCCTGAAGACCTTCCTCCTACTTCTGAGAAGCAAGTAGTCGACCTGGTGTCTCTAGGTGATGAAGAAACAATAGATATTCCAACAGATACGTCCACCCATGATGATGTCATGACTGCAAATGCTGAGGTACCCAGCGTTCCTTCTTCCACTCTTCCTCCTCCTCCTGTCATTCAAGCATATATTCCTATGGATGTGTCTTCTCCTCTCCCTTCCTCCCTTTTATCTCCCACCTCTTCCATATTCTCCTCTCTCACAAATAAGGAGCTACAAGCAGTAGCAGGTTCCCTATCCGAAGAGTTAGATAATGCCAGGTTGCAGCGGGAAACACTACGAGCAATGGTTAACTACTCAGCTGACGACCTATTGAATGTCGGCGTTATCAATCACCCGCGTGCACATAAGAAGGCTCTCACTGCATTAGATTACTAGGTTGATCAGATAGAATATATCCTAGAGAGAATCGATAAAGCCAAGGATGAAGCCCTGGAAGCACGATACAACATGGAGGATACAATTGCAAAATTGGCTCCAGGGATGCTTAGTGAATCAGATTGCTTGAGGGAAGCAGATGACACATTCCAACATTTCAAGACTATCATCACTCAAGGTTTGGCGCAGAGGTCACTTTCAACCGAGAATCAATCAATAACCTCTTGGCCTGCCATGATTTCATTGGCTTTTTTATCGATGCTTGCGAGAATTTCACCGAGTTACCTGACAAGTTCAAGGATGAGAAAGAAACCTGCGAAGTCATTCGCGACCATTTTAATGGTCCCGACCATGATCAACATCAAGCAATGATCAGCAGGTTTTCTGAATATCGAGCGCAGTGTCACCTCGAATCTCCTAATCAAAAGTAGGATACCAAGTTTGAGCAAAGAGATGACAAAGAGTAGTTTCTTCTTTCTGGGATGTGTTGATCATTTTTGTAAAATATTTAAAAAGTTTTTTGGCATACACGATGACCTCATCCATGTTGCACCATGGGATGTTGACATCGAAAACTTGCCCATGTCAACTGTTGACTTTTTAGATATTTTTAAAGATATTTTCTAGATCTTTTGTAAATATCTTGTAAGATATTTTGTAAGTAGTGGGTTTGCTTTTGTCTTATTTCCTCCTCTCCTTCTATTTATACTAGAATACATGTTGTATTCCAGGGGAACATTTTTGTATAAAAAAGAGGAGTGAGGAGAGAAAGACTTTGTGTTTTCTTGCAACAGAAGAAATATTAATACACATATTCAGACTTTGTGCTTAATGTGCGTGTTATTTGCATCAAATCTTTCTTAAGTTAGATCTATGTTTTTATTCTGTTAGATTCATTCCTACTATTGTCATATGTTCATCAATATTGCTTTAATTGTTTATGCAAGTAAGTTTGGCTCTATTTACTACCAGCCCAAAGCATAAACCTTCTGACCTTTTCGTCTTGGAATTCATTTCTTTTCTTCCTTCAAATCTATCCTCCTCCGTTCCTTCCTTCCTACCTTTCTATTCATAGTTGGAACTACCTCTACTGGGATGAGATCCCAAAACCCCCTGAAGTTAGAATAATGTAGATTTGCACAAATTCCTGCTTGATAGATTAGCAATAAACCAATTTCGCTTCGTTGTCTCGAAGAGGGCTTTGCCACCGCACCTTGTTAGCTTGTTTCCCACGTTACTGCCTACCCGACAGATTTTCGGACCAACACAGTGAACATGATCATTTCATAACTTACCCAACATAGGGTTTGAAGCTTGGTGGTTTGTGCGTCATTGAAAATTCATGTTTTATTAAATTTTGCAAGGTGAAAAAATGATATGATTACATGGAAGTCAAGTTTATTTCTCAAATCGGGTGGATGTGGTTATCCAAAACTATCATAGAAAATTTCTAGTTATCACGTGACATGGTTGTAGAGTGTAGCTTACACTAAAAGGGTTATATAATTTCTACATGACGCAATGAGTTGATATATCCATTGTGTGTGAAGTGTATTTTATTAACCATAACCACACTCTTCCTTTAATTGAAAATTTGACTAGCATTATGAAGGAAAACAATAAATATGAAAGCATGTTGGAGATAGGGAGAAAACCATGCTTGTTCATAACGATGCGACAAGGAGGTGCTCCAATCTAGTTTGAACACGTGCAAGCTTCACGTCCATTAGAATGCTTCCATGATTTGTATGAATTATAAAAATATGTTTCAAAAAAATGTTCCAATGAGCATAGCTCATTTAAAAGTTCCCATTTTGTGCATTGCCTTCAAACATTGCTTCCCAAACAACCACATTTCCCACGAGACATTTTGTCAAACAATTTTTGCCTTCCTATAATTCCTCCTTTTACACACATTCTAACTAACATGAAAACAACAAAGCAAGAGCCATCGCTACCAAATGCATGTTTCAATATTTTCTTACCTATAAATGGAACACTTGTAATTCACTGACCTCGACAAAACATTTAACCAATAGTGGTAATTATTTTTGGATGGATGTTAGCAAGAGCTCCCTTTAGCACAATTCCCTATCATGTTCTTTTTAGCATAGGAAAGGAAGAATGCATGAAAATGTGGTGGAAATTTTCAATTGACGTGGATTCTTGTCTTCTGACTATCATTTCGATCCAAATGAGCTCTCCCGGATATGTGTGCTTATCTCTGATGCCTTCCTCGAGAACCAAAACCAAATTTTATTCCTTCCAACACATGTTGACCAAGAGTCACATGTTATTTAATTGTTTTATTTATTTATTTTACCCAAAAAATCACAAGACATTGATGATCTGCGTAGGGACTGGGGAACTACATCTCCCTCCCCTTATCGGAGGATTGTCCTCGATCAACACAATTCCGGGGTAGAAAAATGATTGGTAAGTAAGGAAAGTTCAAAATGACTAATGTGGTGTATAAAACTTACTATTCACTACAACACAACTACCGGAAGTCAAGCATAATTTACTATTTTATTCAATTGTTTATGATCTATGAAGATTGAAATTTTCTCTCTATTATAGTGAATCTAAACCAAATTTCATAATCATAGTCAAAACTATTCGATAATGTTTTCTGTAAGAATCTTTGTGATTATTTGTTTTCGTAAGAAAAAATGGGTCATCTTGATGTTCCATGATCATTTTCATCCTTTACCCGTTCTATCTCATTACTTCTATTATTTTAGAAGTAAATTTCACTATTTTTGCAAGGTAAGACAACACGAGGTCATCCAAGACCTATAACATAGACCAATTCACATTTTCATGACACTAACTCAAACAATACCTTTATGATTTATCCCAAGTAAATATTGACTCCACGATAGGGAAGTGTATACACATAAAATTAACCACATCAATGTAGAAGAGAAAATTATCTAGACAAAAGTCTATGATGACACAAGTAGATTTACCATAAGAACACCACCATTCCTCACCAAGAGAACACCACATACCTATGAGGGGAATGTAGCATAACACCCAAAACATAGTCCCCCACAAAATATAATCAATACAAACATATATATCACGAGGCTTGTATAAGACATAAGAAAAAAATGACAAAACACGGTTATAGTCGAGTCCCAGGACCAAAAGTAGCCTTGTCGATATGTGCAAAGGTGCCTGGTGAATCCAAGTATAATAATATCTGTCAATGACATATGTAGTCTAGGATCTCAACCTTTCCTTAAAGAATCTAAAATAAGCAAACAAAAGTATCAAGTGTCCAATCTGTATGTTTTTCAGTGAGTACCACATCCCAAAATTACACTATTCTCAACTAATCAAAAATCTGAGAAGTGAATAATCTCAAGCTCAACCTTGAATTTTGAAATGAATAACTTATCTTTTGCAACGATAAAAACATCATCCTAGGAAGCAAGGAGCAAAAAAAATCACTTTCAAATCTAGCAGCTATAATGCATGTCATAGAGGCAACTCCACCAAGAAGTATCTGAGTACCAAAAAATTATCTCAACCATTGACGACTAAGTATCATATGTATCTCCACCATAGGAGGAATGAATATCATAAGTTTCACTCCACTATAGGAGAACTGAGTACCATAAAAGTCTCTCAACCATAAAGGAATAATTATCATATGTCTTTCCAACATAGGACGACTGAATATCATAAGTTTCAATCCACCATAGGAGGAGTGAGTACCATAAAAGTCTCTAAAAAATAGAGGACTAAGTATCATATGTCTCTCCACCATAGGAGGACTAAATATCATAATTGTCACTCCACCATAGGATGACTGAGTACCATACAAGTATCTCAGCCATAGAGGACTAAGTATCATATCAAGGACATGTTACTGCAGCACCATGCATGCATTCATGACACCTTGGGAGTACCCGCATACGACATGCACATATAATACAACAAGATAAAACCAACTCATCAAGAAAGAAAGAAAATCCACATTACACTCTTGATGACATTTAGCCAAGTGGCTTTAAAATCATAAACTTTGAGCTCCAAAAATAAATAAAACCAAGAAATATGGCAACCAAGGAAATATTGGCAACCAAAGAAAATGGTGAACTACTGCATTAAAATTTCAAAAATATTGCAAGAAAGAAAAAATGAACAAGAGTCTCGAAGCTTCTCAATAAATCAATTAAATAAAATGTTGGTTATATGGAAATTCCAAATTACAAAACAAATACGGATAGAAATATTCACATCACACTCACTATGCGGCCTTTAATGACCGCCATTAGGGGTACCCAAAACATCGAGTGAAAATCATAGCATACAATCACGATATTGAAAATATAATGTAACTACCATAATGTGTGGCTGAGTCAAATCTCCTACAAGATAGCTGCATTGCTCGAATAAATACATTTTTATCCAGCAATAACAATATACCCAAATACATTTTTATTAGGTCTTGGGTAATTACCTTCATCTTAGATTAGGTTTCCGTAATCCTTGGAGCTATTTAAACAAGAGTGTCATAAAAAAAAATTCCTTCAATCAAACTACGATTAATCGACAGTATGAGTGTTCTCACAAGGTGTTTCAAACTACCACAAAAATCTTATATGCATTTACGCCTGAATAAGATGACATGTCAGAAATGTAATGAAGTCCAATTTACTTTGCAATAATGATCGTAATTACCTAACAATCATAGTACGCTCAGTAACAACCCAAAAATCACGACACACGAACAACACAGTGAAATACAGGATAATTTTTTTTTTTGAACTTGCTTGACACATAACATGACGCAACAAGTCGTCACCAAGGATACAACTAACACTGTGAACAACCTGATACAAGGATGACCATAAAGGCAGCACGGAAACGTTCACACCTATCAAGGACAATTTACTTTTCTCTTTTTGACAGAACAACATTGAAGTCCAACCACAAAACACACTTACAGTTAGGGCATCCCATGAGGAAATTCTTGTTAAATTTTCTTGTTTACTAAGATGTCTCTTCAATCTTATCTTACGTCCCTATAAAATTTCATGTAATGATTCACACAATTTTTTTCACAAGGGAGAACTTCTTTCTTTTCAACTATTGACTAAATAGCTTAAGGCCAGGCTTTCTAAACTAGGATCATCAATTTTATGTCCAAAGCTTTTTATTCATTTGATTTTAGAACATTTTCCATTTCTTACAAGGTTAATTAATCTTATTCAAGCCACTAACACATGTTCCACACCTCTGTTGCACAGGTGAAGGCATAAGCTCCAATTGAGTGGAAAGTACCGCTTAGGGTTCATAACAATAACCTTCTTGTTTAAGGATCAAACTTTGACCTTGCTTAAGAAATATCACCATGAATCAAGGCAAGGGTTAACAGAACAGGACAACAGAATTTAGCTTCAGGGTCACATTGTTTACTATCAGTCTTTTATTGAGGTTAAGAGTTTATCAAGATTGGTTAAATGCTCCATCTAGACTTTACTTAATTAAGTTTGACAAAGGAGGACATTTCAAACGATAGAGAGATATTTGAGGTTTTATTAATCAATGTCCTCCTACTTATTAAATCCTATCATCTTCTAAAATCTAACCATTGATTTCACCATGAGATCATTTAAGGTTTCACCGAAAAAGGATAATGTTTATTAGTTTGGTGCGGGAAAAAAAAAAGAGTAATCATATTTCATTACAAAAGATAGTTTCCTCTTGATTGTTCCAGGTCTCAAAGGTTATCTAGTAGATCACATCTACATTAATATATTCATATATATAAATTTTAGTTTAACTTTTATCAGGACTATCCAGCTCACTTTATAGTGCTTATAAACTCATTGCTACTAAGCCTTAGGAGGATTTACAACTCAACATTTTAACTCAAGAGAAAAGTTTAACAGTACTCGTTTGCGGAAACAAAACAAGGTTATATCAATTCATTCCAACATGATGCACGAATCAAAGGGACATACCATCTCTATTGAACCATGACTAGGGAGCAAGAGAGTAATAACATGGGACATGCCCCACTACTATTCTAAGGATTAAAATACACTAGAATATCCCGTAACCAAGCGGTAATCAAATTTCATCTTTCACGTGATAACCAAACAAACCAAAGTTTCAATAGTTACAACAACAATACTCTACAATACATTTACTAAGGCACTGACCCTTCTTCTAAAATGTCCAAAGGCCCTTTCCAAATTTTTATAACATAATACTCATTCGTACAAAGGAACATCATAACCAAGATTGATGCAGTAATCTACAAGTTCTTCCATCATCTAACCACATAAGCCATCTGCAACAATTAATAACCTGAGTCAGTTCGCGAGAACTGAGCAAGATAAGACTATACATAGCAACAATAAGCTACTAGCTAACAATACCATGAAAGGTAACATTCTATTTCAAGAAATGGATCAAGTTCTAACCTCTAACAACCTTTTGAAACAAGATATAATTTTCAACATATCAACTAAGAAGAAATCCATAAATTTTAGTTATGAAAAATACCTCGAAAACTACAAAAGTTTGACAACCAAATACACAAGACTATGAAATTTAAATGATTAGACACAAGAGTTGAGAGTATTAGGATTTCAATCATGTAATCCCGTAGATTACGTGATTGAAATCTAAAGTGTAACCCATCAATCCACATTCTCAAGGTGAAGTCAAAAGATAAAAACCAGACCCGATCTTAGCTGCCAAAAAGAATATAGTTTTGGAATCGTTCCGTAGGGCCATAGGCCTAATAGGCTAGAAACGAACAACGAGGGTAATAACAAAGTTCCATCATGTAATCAAAAAGGTTTAAAGGATGAAAATCTTATATTCAACCCACAACCATTATATCTTAGGTAATAAGTGACTTCATAGCTAATAAGGATGAGTGGAAATGACGATAAGAATGTCCGGAATAGGCATTGTCTAACAACCTACCTACTAAACATAACCAGGGCCGGAATAGCGAAAAGCCTCATTAATACCCAAGTTGAGTAGGCAATCTAGCATTCTAAACACATCCTTGCAATTTTCATAATACCTTAGATTTATAATCCTCCCGTTCTAGAGGAACATAGCCATGAATCTAGACTTGGTTGAAATTTTCCGACATCAACTCACTTCCTAATATCATAAACGATGTATACAAAAAAAAGGTCTCTCAACTCTCTTTAACTTACATCTCATCACTAAGTTTATGGTAACCTATGCAGTGATTAAACACATAATATATCATTGAAGATAGATATCCTCCAATAATGAACTTCTATAACGATGTAATTACAATTATTACGTTCGATACATAAACAAACTATTCCATAGCTTCTTTTCCCTTTTTAGACAACAAAATATATTCACGACCTTCCATCACAATCATTCTAAATTTGTAATGAAAGGTCACTCATCAAGAAGGAAGTACAAAACAAGTTTGACTAAATTAAGGAACTTCATGTTACCTTAAGCAGTTGATGAAAACCTTAACTTTCACGAACCGTGAAAGATATTACCTTACTCCATCAAGGCATTATGTCTATACATAATTAAATCGATCACACAAGGAATCATCAACATACCATATCTTAACACCATAAAGGTCATTAATTTTATCAAATTTTACTCATAGAAAGAGTAGAATCAAAATGGGGTTCTATCAATAATTTATGCCCTTCTATCAACCCAGGACATATTTTCGGTCCAAAACTTCCTTCTTAACAAGCATATATATTGAACTTCTAATTTCCAAATGCCCTAATAATTTGCACAATACACGAAGTGCATAATCACGCTTATCATAAAAATAATAATAATAATTTAACTGTATATTTTCCTCTAGGGCAACAACATAAAAGGAAACCAATACTAGTCAAAGCTGCAACGTTCTAGGGGCGATTACATACCCAGGTTCACAAAAGAAACAACGACATTTTTGCAGAAGGAAGTAACTTTAAAATTATATATATATATATATATATATATATATATATATATATATATATTTTCATATGATCAATCGAAGCATACACTGAGAACCTTTGTTTGTTTTATATATAAATGGGTTTGATCACGTCAACAAGAACAACCAATAGAGGCAAATCCAGAAGTAAAAACTGTTAACCATATACTGAACGCAAATCCACAAAATCACAGATTTAAACCAATTTCTAGAAAGAAAAAGTTTCATTTCAAGAGGTTTATTAGATACTAGCATATTATGTATATGGTTAGTCTATCTTGCCTGTTTTAACGCATCCACCAGTCGTGAACATCCAAAGCAGGATGCTATGACCCACACGCCTTCCGCTTTATCCTCTGCTTCACTGGTCTTTTCTTGCAATATACCACACCAGGATTCCCTTTTGAAGGCACGACTAGAAGGATGCAATAGGTGGCTGTCCAAACACTAGATTGCTTCAATGCAGCTGGCTTGGGGGTGAGAGTCGAACTGCTTACCACTCAGTCCGAGAGCACTTGCGCTAGAAAGCTAAACACCGACCATGGTTTGAAGCTCGGACACAAGACATAATGATTACATCGCTCCTGGTTCTGAAAGGCATCTACCGTATTGATACACAATCCCTTTTCCTTCATCAGATTTGGGGACAACATCAAACTCTCGGTGCAAACATTACAGCTGTAGCTTGTAAGGTGATGATAATTTCAACAGAGACCTTTATGCCTGCCAACTTAGTGACTTGTTGAAGCAGCTCATATAATAGCAGAGCAAATTGTGTTTCATGAATATTCTGATATGAAACAGATCGGCCTCTATGAGGTTCTCTTCCATGAGTTACATCGAACAACAAGTAAGATCTCAAAAGAGAATCTTTGTAAATAAATTTCATCAGGTCTGCTGGTAACACCCTCACTGTCACTTAATCGATTTTGATAAAAATATCTTGTAGGAGAGTCCAAATTTGAGGATGCAGTGATACAGAACAGAAAACAACCTAGTTGGACAACCTGCCTGTTGGAGGCGCTCACGAAGGCTTCTACCAACTGTAGCATGCCGTTGCTCGGCTATTATGCTGCTGTAGCAGGCGATTCTTGTGGATCCCAACAAGAACACACCTTACGGCCTCCCAAGACATTTTCTCCAACATTCGCATAGATTCCCGTGCTCGTGGTGCGATCTGTCACACCAAAACTGGGACAAGCTCATGGCAGAAACAATAAAATACAAGCACAAATCAATGGCGAGATAAGAACTAAGACCAGGTTGAGCAACAGTAGCGTCCAAGCTAAATGTATGATCTCGACCTCCCAGGCTGTAAAGCAGAACTTACCCAAAACAAGAAACCCTTCATTCATACAAAGTTTTTACACGAGCAGGGTCAAAATGGACAGGCCCGAGCAGAGTATAAGGAATGCAGCTCTTGCCCAATGAACTGACAAAGCGGCGGCCGAGTGTCCATGGCCAACCACGATACCAAAGAAAACCATGGAAATGCAAAGCACAAAACGCACCTCAAGATTTGATTGAGCTTATTCCATGTTAGATTCACACCACCTGATGAAGTGACTTTCCAAAATGAAAAGGCAAGATAACTCAACTAAAACTTTATCTCATCCTTCTACTACAAAGTGCAAGATTTTGCAACCACTGATCACGACTGTGGTCGCGCGCGTAACTGCATCAAAGCGGAGTTCAAGCACCAACGGTTCCTCGAGATCATCCTGTAGTAGCCGCCGACTTAACTCTCTCGGAGGCCACTTTTTTTGAGATAAGTTTACTTCTCGCCCGTAGAATTCGTGACACACCAAATCTTCCTCACGGCCCTCCCAGGAGAAATTCAGTTCTACGCTCCACGGATACTGCCTGCACAGCACGATTTTGAGAATCCACACCCAGAACACGCTATAGTGATTCATCTATTTCAGCATTTGATGGAGTGCAAAACAAGCATTCGTGGTTGGACAGACACGACATGAGACCACGTGAACAGCAGGTGAAATCAACATTTCAATCAATGAGCATGTGCGGCCACCAAAGGATTCCTTCACATCACACATTAATAGCTCCACCCTCCACGCCAAGAAGGAGATGAAGTTGACCGAGACAAGGTAGGTTTGGGGGGGGCATTACATACGCATTGGATCATTGAAATTGATCCAAGGCATGACCATTTGTAACACAAAACTGCAATAGACTAAGGAACAAGTTTAATATTGTTCCTTAGGTAACTTACCTGAAGCCCTATAAGATCTCATCTACCTCATATTACCTGGATTCACATATTGTGCTTCAATACTCATCATAGGGAGTACATTATAATCATTCAATGTTAGTACAATTTTGCCAAAGTATGATTTACATCAGATTCAGAAGGTAAATCATATCATTTACAACAAACTTGATTAACAATTCAGAAGAGTACCCTAACTCAGGACATGAATCACCTATCGATGTTTGCAAACTGCAGTCAAATAAGCAAGTACAAATATCAACACAGAAGGGGGCATTACATGTTTAGAAATGTATTTTAGCTTAATCTATGGAAGATGATGGTCGAGGACAAAGTTCAATTAAGGTCCGTATACCATCCCCACACTGATGAGCAATAAAGGCCATCATTTCTCTTGGGAATTAAACAATTATATTTAATGCTTACCTCAAAGTAGAGTTTGCTCAAAACAATACCATTGGTTATACACCTTTCAAGGTAGTATATAAACATCCTCCTAGAGGGGTAAAAAATTTGAGACTTTTTCCCTCTGGTACTTGTGTTTCAGTGGGCGCAAGAAGGTCTCGTGAAAAGAATGACATAAAAAATTGAACAGTTCAAGTTTATAAAAATAAAGATGATGTGTTGAAGAGGGAAAAAGAGAGCGAGAACTTGATATTGTAATGTTGCATTTACAATAGGTTTATCTGAGGCCAATGTAAATAATACAAAATCAAGAACTTTGGTAACATTTTAATAACATGCAATAATGCCTACGTTTTAATAACATGTGAATGTATTTTTGAGGAGCACTGTACCAAAAATCACCCAGGTCTGTCCATTGAGCAGCGTTGCACCAAAATTCACCAAGGACTTGTACGCGGCCTTGTCCGTTTGAAGAGCAAATTCTCCATGGACTGTACTTGGCCTTGTCTATTGCGAAGCATATTCACGTGGACTTGTTCTAACTGGCCTTGTCCATTTAGGAGTTCATCTATTGTGGGTGACTTGCTGAGGGTTCACGTTAAAAGGGTTTATGCTCTGGTTGTCATTATAGAGAACACCACGCTTAATTTGTATTGCGAGAGGGTAAAGCCATGTTGGTTACCAATTGTATTTTTAGTGTGAGATGCACAACGATAATGTTGTGGAGCAGGTCAGGGGATTGAACCCGGGCGCAAATGAAGCTGCTTCATTATGTGAGAACAGACAGGGGCACTAATGATAAGCCCTACCACGCAACATTCCAGGTCGAAGATGACAATAGGATAGAGGGGATTTTGCTCACCAAAGACCTGAACAATGTGGCTGGGGAAGGTCTGTGCATCCACATAACATCCTGGGCTCCACTGGATCTCCCTTTTTTGAACAACTAAAATATGTGTGGTCTCTGGTGGTCGTAAATCTATCGACCCAACAACTCGTCGTTTTACGAATTGGCGTATTTTGAAGCCAAGGAGCATTTTGAAGCCAACGGACGGAGTTTGGATGATTACATTTTGTACCAGATTTAAGTGGAGTAGCATTGTTTTGAGGGCTCTCAAGGACCTCTTGGCGAGTGAGACGACCAATCCTGGGTTAGACTATATTCATAGGTAGTTGATGTATTTATAGATAGGTAGTTAAAGTATAATTTCTCCATTCTTATGGAAATATCACAAAATGTGTGTCCGGATATAGATGCCCGATAAATAACATGTTATAAAAAGATATTAATAAAATACAAAAAAAATTGAAATATGATTGGTTAACATTTGAATAACTAATAAAAAATGGATAATATAGTGACATTCCTAATAATACTATCTCCCCTTCAATAAAAATACAAAAAATTCAGAAACGTGATTGGTTAACGTTTGAATAACTAATAAGAAAGTGGATAGTAGGTACTCATAACACATTATCTCCCCTGAATAAAAAGAATTAAAAAATTAACATCCGGCCCAATGGACTTTGTAAATCGTGCCATCGCTAAACTCGAACGTCATTTTCGAGAAAAAGTACGCGAAAATAAGTAGTCGTTCGGGAAAAGTAGAGAAAAAGAGTCGTTCGGGATAAGAGCCGTTCGGGAAAAGCAGATGTTAAAGCAAAAAATGATAATGTATTTTGGAGGCCAAAGTCCGACGTACAAACCATTATAAATGCCCATTAGCTCTGTTTGGTTTGGTAAATATTGGCATTGGGTATGACGCATAAACGACAGAGCGAGTAGGTGAATGGTACATCCTCACGGCGCACTGTGAGAGCGCGAGCCCATGTCTAGTTTTCTGGTTCGCTCAAGGAAATACGCGGATGAAATTCACAGTGCATGAGAAACTGCGGTAATTCTTCTGTTTCCTTGCTTTGTATTCGAGTTGTTAAGAGTTTCAGCCAGGCATTTGTTTATTTTTATGATACATTGTAATTTCTTATATGATTGCATGGAATGTTGATGATCAGAATAGTGTATCCAGTAAGTAGGTCGAATATGAATGTCGTTTTTGTTTGCTCTCGCATGCGATTCTTCGTCTGATTTTAGAAAAGGCCGTTCTACGGTTTTTTAGGAACATGTACAGGGCTTTGACACGGGTTGAAATGCTTGCAGACGATGTGCACGGGTTTTGTGATTTCCAGACAGAACATGTACAGGGCTTTAACACGGGTTGAAGTGCTTGCAGACAATGTGCACGGGTTTGTGATTTCCAGACAGAAAATGGCGGAAGGGTTAAAGGTACGCCGATTTAAATAATGTTTAGTTTTAAATTAGGGCTTTACCTGGAATAATGTAGGGTGTTACATTTTAATTCATCCCTGCTTTGATCATATGTAATGAAGAACGCAGAGAGCGTAAGGAAAATATTTAGGGTTTAACCGAGAATAATGTAGGGTTTCAATGTCCCTTCAGCACGAACATTTTAGAAATGGCCGGTCTAAGGGTTTATTCGGGAAGATAGGCTCTCTTAGCAAAATACACAGGGCTTTAAAATGGGTTTGAGTGTTTTTTTTTCCTCAAAGCCTGAATATCTCTTTCCGATTTTCGTTGGGATGAATTCTTAGTAATTTAAGTTATAGCTTCCGCCCAAGTAATTAAAGAATTAGGGCTTCTGCCTTTGGATTTAATGGTTTCAATGAAGGTTTGACTGAAATGTTTTTTGGTTTTAAATTATGGATTTAGATGGATTAATAGAGGGCGTTATATTTTAATTTATCACTGCCTCAATCAGATATATTGAAGGGTGTAGGGATCTTAGGGAAAATGTTTAGGGCTTAAACCAGAATAATGGCTATTTGGCATGAATACTCTAGGATTTAAATCAGGGCTTCTGTTTAAACAATTTACGGTTTTAACTTTTAAATCAAGGTTTCTGCCCAATGAATTTATTGTTTAAATTAAGTTTTAAACTGGAATAATCTGAGGTTTTAAATTAGGCCCTGGCTGTTAAATTTTAATTTATCATTGTTTTATTCATGAATTTACGGAAGGTATGACTTACGAAAAACACTTAGAACTTAACCCAGCATAATGTAGTGTTTTAATTGAATCAATTTTTTGTTGGAAGATAATTTATGTTGTGTGAAGCCAGGAAATTTGGACCCTCTGCTTGTAGCAGAATGTAGTATATGAGTGTTATTGAAGAGTTTAGGATTATTGTGAAATATTTAGGGTTTTAGTCATAAGACACTTTATGTTTTGTGCAGTCAGAATCTGCAGTTCCTTGTTTTTGCAAGCAACATGGAAGAAAGTGAAAACAACATTCGTAGTTTTGAAGAATGTGCCTACAATTTGTCACAGGTCATTTTTTGATATTCCGACTTTTGATGTGCATTGGAAGGATGTACATGATTTAAGTGGCAAGCATTTCTTCTTTATATGTATGTGATTCATCAACATTATGTGACGAGCCTTAGTTGATCTGCACTCGAGATATCTTTTTTCTCGCATTGGGGGTTTATGTTTTCATTTTTCCAATTTAGCGTGAATAATTTAAGATTTCAGGCTGTATAGGAGGGCTTGTAATTAGGGCTTTAGTAAGTACTCAAGGAATATAAATTAAACATCACTGCGTCGTTAATGTTTTGACATAGGGATGTATTGTGTAATGTAGGATTCTTAGGGAAAGTATTCAGGGCTTCAGGTAATAAATGGTTTTAATTTCACCATTGCCTCAGTCAAGTCTCAGAAGTTATTCTAAGTTTTGGTAATCGAGAAATTTAGTTGTTTCTCTACTTAAACAGAATAATTTCTGCTGGTTCATTTAAGAGTACAATATTTCTTGTCAAAACTTTTGACGGTTATCATAATGTTGATAGTGAAATTCATGTTATTCATAAATTGTTTAATGTTCTGTGCATCCAGAATCTGTGGTGCCTCAAATTTGTGGTAAATGCAGAAGAATATAATCTCAAACTATAATATAATGGTGTTCTTATCTGTGGAAAAATCTCAAACTATAACAGGTAGGTTCCACTTTTTTTTTCTGTATCAGATGTCATTTGATTAAAGTTGCAAGCATTATCACTTTAATGTATGTGATTTATAATTTATGTAAGGATGTTTTTGAGATATGTTCTCCCTATGATTTAAAGAGTAATTTTTCTTAAGAGTTCGGTGTTTATGTTTTTGTTTTCCAATTTAACAAGGAGTAATATTTTCTCTGTATTGTGTATTTATGTCTTAGCAATTTGTTGAAAACTTCAACTTGATTTGCATAGCATTTCTGTTTTTTTGTGGTTCTTGGGTATTTTAAAATCATATGTACGGCTCTCCCGCATAAAGAACAGCCATCCCCTTCTTCAAAAAGGAATAATATTTTACTGACGATTGTGATAACTGATTTCTGTGGTTATATAACTTTAGTTATATAAACAACTAGGGGGAAATAAAATAAAAAACAAACACAAAAACATTGTATTGAATACCTGAATTCTCCAGTTAAAGTAAAAAAGAAAAGAACAAAAAAATTACTGCCACAAGTAGTTAATATATACGCTGCAAGGTAGGTTTGTGGTAACTGATTTCTGTGGTTATATAAGCTTTAGTTATATAAACAACTAGGGGAAAATAAAATAAAAAGCAAACACAAAATCATTGTATTGAAAACCTGAATTCTCCAGTTAAAGAAAAAAAGAAAAGAACAAAAAAATTACTGCCACAAGTAGTTAATATATACGCTGCAAGGTAGGTTTGTGGTACCATTATTTTGAGTCACTACCTATATGAAATAGAAGACCCTCAAGGTTATCTTTTACATTTTTACTAAATTTAAATAAAATGTATGGCTTTTTTAGTTTTACTTTTTGTAGCAGTTTTAAGAAATTGCAGGTCTACATCAAGCACCTGAAAGAAAATTAGGTATTTTTTAGTGAAATGTATGTGACTTATCTCAACCAAATTTGCTTGTTAAACAAGGGAGAAACTATTATGATGCCAAAAGTACACTGAATAGTTTTATTTTACTTTAACGGGCAATGGATATCTACATATTGTTTAGGGATTTTGAAAAAATTCATTCAAAGAGACAGGAAGTTGTAATAATTACAGCTTAATTGGACAAGACTTAGGCAGTGGTTGTTAGACAATAATTTTATCCTATGAACATCATCATATCATACATTAACCCTTTGGAGGTGATAGATGATGATTGTTGGTTCTTTTAACCAAATTCATGCCACACATGTGACATCAATTATCCCCTGCTTTAATCTTCATCAGCTCCATGCTTCATGGAAGTTGTTTTTTTGCATTAGGTTTAGTCTTCTTGTTATGTACATTTGATTGGTGCTTAGTAAATAGTTATTTTATAAAACCTAGGATCTTCTCACCCTTCCACTTTAATATGGTAATTGATTACATTTTTAGATCCCCCTTAACCTACTTAGGTTTATCTATAGACATTGCTGTAAATATTTTCTTCCCTCCAATTTTCCAGTGTTTTGTGTCCATTTTCCTGGTCTTTTTTGTTTGGGTATCCTTTGCATTGGCCATGAAGCTTTCAAGTTTCTTGTTTTAAGCTCATTTTTAGTTACCAAAGTTGGAGTAATAAAGTTATGATTAGCAACAGGATATACGAGAACTGAAATAGGAAGGTTTGCTATTTTAACTTGTATCCCTATCATTGCTGAATGGTGGTTAGCTTGCCTCTCTTTCATGTCCACATAAATTATTGATGCCTCGGCTGTGTCTTTCATTTTTTTGCTTCTTTGACAGAAAAGAATAGTTCAGCTACACTTCTCTGCTTAGGGTCATCTTCCTTTCCAGCTTGCTTATGTTGGAGATACTCTATTTTTTCAGTTGCGTGCATTGAGCAGGGCATGTAGGATCTCATTTTGAACACAAAGGGCTTGCTGCCCCTTTGTGTCCTTTCAACCATTTCCCTTGTTTTATCTCTCAACCTTTTAAAAAGATCTTGCTGGATATGGAATTGACACTTAGGGTGATTGGCTTTTCACATAGCTTCTGCTAAAAATGTGGTCGTTGAGATTTTGATTTTACCTACAAATGAATGATTTAAGGCCACTGAAGAAACTTTTTATTATTCTTTTTATCATGTAGTTGGGACATACTTCAACAATACCACAAACACTTTCACATCGCTCTTCTGAATTTTTCCCTTGTTGGAGGTTATTTAACACATCTATTTAGATTTCAAATTAGTTTTTAGACAGTTTCTGTTTAAGTCATTTGTAGTATGTAGCATGAATAATTTAAAAGTTTATATTGTATATTAGAGCTTCTGGTGGAATGGTAAATGGTTTTAAATTTTTAATTGTATCAATGTCTCAGTCAGAAGTCATTTTATGTTTTATTTCACCAGAAATTCAGTCTCTACTTTAATTGGATGTGGCCTTTGGAAAATATTTAGGGGTTCGCAATAATGTCGAGGGTGTTATTTAAATAGTGTTTTATGTTCTGTACAGCCATAATTTGTGGTGTCTCAAATTTGTAAGAAATGCAGAGGAATGTAATCATGGCATTCTTAGCTATGGAGCATATAATATTGAATGAATGTAGGTAGGGTTCTCTCTTTTCTTTTCTGTAGTGGATGTTATTTGATTAAATTTGCAAGGCTAATCACTCTTTACATATGTGATTCATAATTTATGTGAGGAACCTCCTTTGTTATGCATTTAAAATTTGATAGATGTTTTCTCTATGATTTTTAAAGAGTAATATATTGCTGGTTGTTTATGATTTTGTCCTCCAATTTAGCAAGGAGATTTATTATTCTTTACATTGTGTATTTGTGTCTTCTACAATTTGTTGAAGAACTTCCAATTTGATTTGCATAGTTTTTTCAGTTTTTTTGTGGGGAGAATGGAAACGAAAGAGCAGGAATAACAAAGATTGAAAAATTATTGCTGCAAGTAGGTAATGTTGATGTTGCCCAGGACTTGTCCTTGTCCTCGTTCTTGTCCGCTGCATTGCTAAATTATATCACCTCATTTATGAGTCACCTCCTAAATAATAAATGGAAAGGTCTCAAGATTAGCTCTAACACACAACTTAATCTATATCAAATGTTTTTATATAGACTGAATGACAGCCTGAGTATTTCTGCCTATTTGGGTTTACTGTTCGGAGCAGTTTATTGACCAGAATACCTCAAAAAATGCTTGTTTATATTGAGATCCTAAAATGCTTTTTATATTACTTAAATCTATATCAAATGTTTTTTATATAGACTGAATGACAGCCCGAGTATTTCTGCCTATTTGGGTTTACTGTTCGGAGCAGTTTATTAATCTAAGCCTGAACATCTCTTTCCGATTTTCATTGGGATGAATTCTTGTTAATTTAAGTTATAGATTCTGCCCGAGTAATTAAAGAGTTAGGGCTTCTGCACCTAGTCTGAATATTTATTGTAGTCTGATTCTTTTCTTGGATATCATGCATTTGTCGTAGTATGTACGTTTTATCTATTTTCATCATCCATGACTATTTTTGATTGAGCATCCTTGTTTTTATGACAACTTTTGTCAAAGCATCCAGATTATCAAGTTTCCTAGTCTGATTCTTTTCTTGGATATCATGCATTTGTTGTAGTATGTAAGCTGTTGCACCTACACCAGAATCAACTTTTCCTTCGATTTTAGCCGTCTTTTTGGTTAAAGGAGTTATATCTATTTTCATCATATGATTATTTTTGATTGAGCATCCTTGTTTTTTATGATAACTTTCGTCAAAGCATCCGGATTATCTTCAAGTTCCCTTATTTGAATATTTATTGTAGTCTGATTCTTTTCTTGGATAGTATGCATTTGCTGTAGTATGTGCGCTGTTGCACCTACACCAGAATCAATTTTTCCTTCTATTTTAGCCATCGTTTGGTCAAAGGAGTTTTATCTATTTTCATCATCCATGACTTTTTTTGATTGAGCATCCCTGTTTTTTATGACGACTTTTGTCAAAGCATCCAGAGTATCATCAAGTTCCCTAGTCTGAATATTTATTGTAGTCTGATTCTTTTCTTGGATAGCATGCATTTGTTGTAGTATGAGCGCTGTTGCACCTACACCAGAATCAACTTTTCCTTCCTTTTTAGCCATCTTTAGGTCAAAGGACTTTTATCTATTTTCATCATCCATGACTATTTTTTGATTGAGCATCCTTGTTTTTTATGCCAACTTTTGTCAAAGCATCTAGTTTATCATCAAGTTACCTAGTCTGAATATTTATTGTAGTTTCATAATTCTTTTCTTAGATTATCATCAAGTTCCCTAGTTCCAATTACATATCTTAACTTTATACGACATTATTTTTTTTTCATGTTCTAAATAATCTGTCACATCTCCCGAGTTTGAAATGTCCAGACTCGATGCCTTATACGCAACTGTTTTTTGAAATGTTAAACTTATTAAGAAATGTTTATAAAGGAGGTACAGATTTAGCAACGATGCTAAATAATAAGACTACTTTTGGGTAGTGCTTAAAATAAAGTGATTGAATCATTGTCTATAAGAGACACGACTGCATGAAATTTTCAGAACAAATTTGACATCTTTTCAAACACAGATTGGATATAAAAGGTGGTGTTGAGTATTTTTTAGCCCTAGATCTTGAGCTATTGACACTTGTGCAGCTACATAACTTCATATACATAGTGTATATCAACTTTGTTGTCTTATTTATAGATTTATTCTAGGTGTTTGGTGATGGAATCTGGTACAGGTCACTTGCTTGGTTCTTTTGCCTATAGGTCATGTTTTGCAGGGTTTTACTTTTTTTTTATTTTATTGACATATTAAGCCTATTTCAAATAACCTAGTACTTTATTTTCTGTGAGTTCACAGGGTATTCTTCAAAAAGAATGGCCTGAGTAGTCTTATAGCTGTTGACGTTCAGGACATTCAAGGCGGTGAATTCTGAAGTAAGTTTTGGTGGCAGCTTGATGCTTTTTAATTTTTCAATAATTGCAACACAATCATCATAAGATTTTTCAATGTGATCTTTGGTCTCTTTGAAAGGAAAAGATATTTAGTATGTGGAAAAGATTTCATGTTTCTGTTGAGAACTTCGACAATATTCTGTTAGGTTTTTTCAGATATAACGGATATTTGATCTCTTTGACAAGGAATGATATAGTTTTCTGTTAGGTTTTTTCAGATATAACGGATATTTGATCTCTTTGATAAGGAATGATATAGTTTTCTTTTGTCTTTCTAGTGATTGGGCCAATGTCTGCCTTCTGTTTTTGAAAATAAATTGTCTTCCTAGTGATTGGGCTTATGTCTGTCTTTTGCATTTGAAAATAGTTGTCTTTAAATAGAAATTTACTTTTGGGCTTTAGATGGATGTTTATTTTTCTGTGTTCATTTATTGGTTTTGTTTGATTGTTGATTTCTCAAAATTGGCAAGGATTTATTAAAGTTGGAGTATAAAGTCATGATTAGCACCAAGATATATGCGAACTGATTATTTTACCTTGTATCCAATCGGTGTCCAGCTTGCCTATCTTTCTTGGCTGCATAAAGCTGTGTTGTCTTGGTCATGTTCGTGTTTGATTGTTGATTTATAAAGTCATGATTAGCACCAAGATATATGCGAACTGATTATTTTACCTTGTATCCTATCGGTGTCCAGCTTTCCTATCTTTCTTGGCTGCATAAAGCTGTGTTGTCTTGGTCATGTTTTGTTTGATTGTTGATTTGTCAAAATTGTCGAGGATTTATTAAAGTTGGAGTATAAAGTCATGATTAGCACCAAGATACTAGGTTACCGGAAACGCCGGTTTAGGCGGCAGGAGCGGGAGCGGGAGCGTCCGGGAGCGGGAGCGGCTTGGGAGCGGCCAGGCAGGTCTGGATACGGCTGGATACTTCTGCAGCCGTACCCAGCCGTTTCCTGCCGTTTCCTGGCCCAAAACTGAATTTTTTTTTTTTTTTTTGAAAGTTCTTTTTTAATTCTGGTTTAAATTTAATATATCATTACAGCAGAAATTACAGTTTTCACAGCAACATTATTCTACAGAAGGTATAGTTTAAATTTAATATATCATTACAGCAGAAATTACAGTTTTCACAGCACCATTATTCTACAGAAGGCATATTTTAAATTTAATATATCATTACAGCAGAAATTACTGTTTTCGCAACACCATTATTCTACATAAAGTACCAAGTACAAGCCATCATAAACATGGATAAAAATAGCATGTATGAGATAAATCATAAATGTAATAAACACCTCAACTAGATATGATAGGGACAATTGAAATTATGAATGTATGAATAGTTTGTTGTGGCTATTTAGCTTGTTTTGTTTTTCATATGCATAACATGTGGTTAATTCTTATTTAGAAGGCTGAAATTTATATATTTTTTAATTTTTATATAGTTTTTGTACTGCCGTATCCTACGCCGTATCCAGGGTCAAAAAAATTTGCCGTTTCCGCGTATCGGATACTCCGCTCCCGCTCCCGTATCCAAAACGTTTTAACTTAGCCAAGATATATGCGAACTGATTATTTTACCTTGTATCCTATCAGTGTCTAGCTTGCCTATCTTTCTTGGCTGCATAAAGCTCTGTTGTCTTGGTCATGTTTGTGTTTTACTTTGAGCAGGCCATGGAGGATCCCTTGGCCATGTCTTCCAATGTTCGGGTTTCTTGGACAAGGAAGAAACACGAACAAATTATGTAATTAATTCCTTTTACAACTTGTCTATGCCGAAGACCCTGTTTTGCTTTGAGCAGGCCATGGAGGATCTGTATGGGTAAATAAAGGACCCTGTTTTGTTTCCTTTTGAACTTTTCCCTTGTTTTTATCACTCTCGTCTTTTGAAGATCTTTCTGGGAATGGAATTGATACTCAGAATGATTGGCTTTTCTTATGGTTTTTGCTAAAGATATAAGCAAGCTGTAAGAGGAGAGACATATGATTGATTGCCCTTTTGTCCCTCCTTTAGAACTTTTTACAACTTGTCTATGCCGAAGACCCTGTTTTGCTTTGAGCAGGCCATGGAGGATCTGTATGGGTAAATAAAGGACCCTGTTTTGTTTCCTTTTGAACTTTTCCCTTGTTTTTATCACTCTTCTCTTTTGAAGATCTTTTTGGGTATAGAATTGATACTCAGAATGATTGGCTTTTCTGCTAAAGATATAAGCAAGCTGTAAAAGGAGAGACATATGATTGATTGCTCTTTTGTCCCTCCTTTAGAATTTTTCCCTTGTTTTTTGACCTCTCTGTTTGGAAGTGTCAAATAATGAGTATGATTCCCATTCCTAACAGGTAGACACAGCTGTGTTAATAAAATAAGACATTCATGGCTCTGCAACCACATGATCAGAGCATGTGGGAAATCTCTTGAATTTTTTGGAATTGTTCTTCATTTCCTTACAGGGCCTGGAGTATTAGCCCATCAGTTGTACGGAGTTTGAGACAGAATTGTATGTTGTATATTACAATTGTACAGGTGAGTTGCACCATCAATTTAATTAGCCCATGCTTTAATTCTTTTGCTTTCTGCATACCTCTCTGTGTGGAAGGGTCAAACTGGAGAAAAACATATTTATTAAGTGTAAAATAATGAGTATGATTCCCATTCCTAACAGGTAGACACAGATGTGTTAATAAAATGTGAAATGGTTACTTCAGCAAAATAAGTTTACCCTTGGAATACTCATATTCAAACAATTAGAATTGTCCGGGGCTTGTTGACTGTGAATCTATTTTCCTTATCTTAAATGTTGACTATTAATTTTGAAACTCACATGGATGATTTTTTCTCTTTTTAGGGATAATTTTCTTTTGATTCAAATAATTTATGTGGAATCTTGAAATTGATTGGAAATTCACATATTGTTGTCAATTGTTGCATGTGATAATTGGTTGGTTTGTTGTTTTCTCATTTTTATGTCAAACATGGCCATGCTATTTTGTAAGGTTAGGATCATTTGGGTTGGTTTTGTTCTATTTTGTGTTGATAATTTTTCATATTTTTGTGAGGAGATTTCTAGGTACGTTTCACTCATTCTCCTTCCTTTTTTTTTCGTAAGGTTGGGATCATTTGGGTTGGTATTGTTGTATTTTGTGTTGATAATTTTTCATATTTTTGTGAGGTGATTTCCAGGTACGTTTCACTCATTCTCCTTCCTTTTTTTCATGAGGTTGGGATCATTTGGGTTGGTATTGTTCTATTTTGTGTTGATAATTTTCATATTTTTGTGAGGTGATTTCCAGGTACGTTTCATTCTCTCTCTCTATATATATAAAATCACGTGTCAAATAATTGGCTCAGACATTCAATAAGGATTCTTGGCCAAAGATGTGTTTATGTGAGTACTTATTTGTGGAAAGAATTATTTCATATGATTAGAAAATAATTCTAACATTGAAACGATCTAAAATATTTTCCAAATTGTTGATTGATAGAAAATGACAGGACGGCTGGAGTGTAAATGGACCTTAAAACAAGGTTGAAATGTGTTTCACATTAAGTTTAGTTTCTGTAAGGTGTTTAAGAGCTAGATCTTGGGCTGGGCTTTAATGTTGGTGTCATCAAAGCTGTTAATTCCTGTATCGTTCCAATCATTTATTTTTTATTGTAAAAATGGACTGTTAATATTTTTATTGGGGTAAGCCCTTTAAAGTTCGAAAGTATGGTCTATGACCAAGGGCCATAGCCATTTCGAAGGGTTCATGTGTTTTAAAATTGATGTAGAAGTAATTTTCTTATGTTTTGTAGCTTTAAAATTAATTATAATATACTTGAGATGACATCATTTAGTTATCATGATTATTAAAATATGCTTGTTAATATGTTATTATGTTTTTTTGAATATGTAAATTGTCAATTTTTATAGAAGTTAAACCGATGTAAAAGTACTTTTGTGTATGTGATTTAAAATTGATGCAGAAGTAATTTTCTTATGTTTTGTAGCTTTAAAATTAATTATAATATACTTAAGATGACATCATTTAGTTATCAGGATTATTAAAATATGCTTGTTAATATGTTAGTGTTTTTTTGAATATGTAAATTGTCAATTTTTATAGAAGTTAAATTGATGTAAAAGTACTTATGAGAGTACTTATTTGTGGAAAGAATTATTTCATATGATTAGAAAATTGAATATCTTTGAATTTGGAACAATCAAAATATTTTCCAAATTGCTGATTGATAGAAAATGACAGGACAGCTTGAATGTAAATGGACCTTCACATTAATTTTAGTTTCTGTAAGGTGTTTTAAGAGCTAGATCTTGGGCTGGGCTTTAATGTTGGTGTCATCAAAGCTGTTAATCCCTGTATCGTTTCAATCATAGATTTAACTATTTTTTAATCAAATTATATATGCATTTGTGTGTTTTAAAATTGATGTAGAAGTATTTATGCTTGGAAAGAAATATTTCATATGATTAGAAAAAGAAATATGTTTGAATTTATTTGAATTTGGAACATTTAGATGAACCAAAATACTTTCCAAATTGCTGATTGATAGAAAATGATAGGACGGTAAATGGACCTTCACATTAAGTTTAGTTTATGTAAAGGTTTAAGAGCTAAATCTTGAGCTGGGCTTTAATGTTGGTGTCATCAAAGTTGTTAATTATTAATATTTTTTATCGGGGTTAAGCTGGAAGGGATGGTGTGTGTGTTTTACAATTGATATAAAAGTATTTTTTAATGTTTTGTTGCTTTAAAATTGAAATGATTATTAAAATATTTAAGTTCATATGATTGTTCAATGTTATGATTATTTTTCAAAAAAATAATTTTATTGAACATATATTGTAAATTAGAAATGCCTTATTTATTTATTTTAATATTAGGATTGTCTTATGATAAATATATCATAATGATAATGTTTGGTTTTGCATGTTTGAATAATAAGTATTTAGTATACATATGATTTGCAAGGCAAACTATTCTATGTTATATAAATATTTGCTTATTTGTGAAAATATATGTTTAAATGTTCACATAATACCATTGTTATATTTGAATGTTAGATGACATTCTTAAAAATGTTATTATTTCAATAATAATATTTTTATTACATGTATATATTGTATGCTAGAAGTGTCTCATTTATTTTCTTAAATAACATGTTTGGTTTTTTATTTGTTTAACGAGTAATTTATTATACACATGATTTGTTAGGCAGACTATTCTATGTTATATAAATATTTGCTTGTTTTTAAGAATACATGTTTAAATGTTCACAATGCTTTATAACAACATTGTTATATTTGAATGTTTGATGCCACTTTTTAAAATGTTATATATTTAAGTAAAAAGAATACATGTTTAAATGTTCACAATGCTTTATAACAACATTGTTATATTTGAATGTTTGATGCCACTTTTTAAAATGTTATTTATTTAAATAAAATTAAATTTATTACACATGTATATATTGCAAGTTAGAAGTGCCTTATTTGTTTTCTTGAGTATTAGGATTGTGTTATTTGTATTCTTGATATATATATATATATATATATATATATATATAGAGATGATGATATTAGTTTTGTATGTTAGAATAACATGTTAGAGAGAAAAGGGAGAGAGTGGGGCGTAGGGGAGAAAGAGAGGGAGAGGATAGTGGGAGGCGCGAGAGGGGAGAGAGGGAGGGGGAGCGGAAGAAAGTGGGAGAGAGAGTGGGCATGAAGGTGGAAGGATAGGGAGGAGTGGGGGTGGGAGAAAGAGAGGGAGAGATAGGGCGAGAGTGGAGAGGGAGACCAAGGATAGGGTAAGAGGGAGGAGGGAGGTAGGGAAAAAGGGAGAGGGGGAGAGGGAGAGAGGAGGAGGGAGGGAAAGAAAGAGAGAGGAGAGAGAGTGGGCATGAAGGAGGTGGAAGGATAGGGAGGGGAGCGGACGGGGAGGGGGAGAGAGTGGGGAGAGAGGGAGAGTGAGGATGGGGAAGAGGGAGGGAGGGAGTGTGGAAGGGGATGGATAGGGGAGAGTGTGGAGAGAGAGGGAGAGAGAGAACAAGAGAGAGGGGAAGGGGAGAGGGGGAGAGAGAGAGAGGGAGGGGAGCGTGGAGGGAAGGTTAGGGGGTGAGAGAGAGAGGAGGGAGAGAAGAGGGAGAGGAGAGAAAGTGGGAAGAGAAGGTGTAAAGAGAGGAGGGAGAGAGAAGAAGAGAGGGAGGAGAGAGAGAGGGAGAGATAGGGCGAGAGTGGAGGGTAAGAGAGGAAAGAGGGGAGGGAGGTAGAGGGAAAAGAGAGTGTGGGGATGTAGAGCGAGAGGAGGGAGAGTGGAAAGAGAGAGAGATAGGGAGGGAGAGGGAGGTGGAGGAGAGGGAGAGAGAGGGAGGGAAAGCAAGAGCAAGAGAGAGAGGGAGAGGAGTGAGAGAGTGGGAGGGAGGGGGAGGGAGGGGAGAGAGAGGGAGGGATAGGGGAGAGAGAGAGGAGGGGAGGGGGGATAGGAGGGAGTGGAGAGGAGAGAGGGGAGGAGAGAGAGGGATGGAGAGGAGAGAGAGTTGAAGGATAGGGAGAAAGAGAGGAGAGATAGGAGAGAGGAGAGGGAGGGAGAGCAGAAGGATAGGGTAAGAGAGGGAGGGGAGAGGAGCGAGAAAGAGAGAGGGAGAGGGGGGAGGGGAGGGAGAGAGTGGGAGGGGAGGAAGAAAGAGGGGAGAGAGGGGCATGAAGGAGGTGGAAGGATAGGGGTGGGAGGGGGACGCGAGGGAGGGGGGAGGGAGAGTGAGGGAGGGGAAAGGATGGGGGGGAGAGTAGGAGAGAGAGAGGGGAGCGTGGAGAGGGGGAGGATAGGGGAGAGTGCGGAGGGAGAGCAAGGGGAGAGGGAGAGGGAGAGAAAGGGAGGGGAGTGTAAAGGAAGGAGGAGAGAGTGAGAGAACAAGAGAGGGGAGAGAGGAGGGAGAGGGAGGGAGATGGGGAGAAGGGGAGGGGAGAGAGGAGAGAGTGGGGGAGCGTGGAGGTGGAAAGGATAGGGAGAGAGAGTGGAGGAGAGAGAGGAGAGAAAGTGGGAGGCGGAGAGGGTGTAAAGGAGGGGGAGAGAAGAGAGAGGGAGGGAGAGGAAGAGGGAGAGGAGAGAGAGGGAGGGAGAGGGAGAGGGAAGGAGGGGGAGGGATAGGGTGAGAGTGTGGGGAGAGAGCGAGAGGAGAGAGAGTGAGAGAAGAGAGAGAGGAGGAGGAGAGTGGAAGGATAGGAGGAGAGTGAGGGAGAGGGAGAGAGAGGAGAGGATGAGAGAGGGGAGGGAGAAAGGAGTGCGGGGGAGGGAGAGAGTAGGAAGGGGAAAGGGAGTGGAGGGAGAGGTATAGAAGGAAGAGAGAGTGAATAGTGGGAGTGGAGGTGGAAGAGGGAGAGGGGGAAGGGAGAGGGGACAGAAAAGAGGGAGAGAGGAGAGAGAGAGGAGGTAGGGGAGAGGGGGAAAGGAGGGAGGAGAGAGGGAGGGGAAGCGAAAGAAAGAGGGAGAGAGAGGTGAGGAGGAGGAGGGGAAGGATATGTAGGGAGGGGGAGGAGAGGGGAGAAAGAGAGGGAGAAGGAGAGAGGAGGGAGAGAGAAAGGAGGGATATGGTGAGAGGGAGAGCGAGGATGGGAAGAGAGGGGAGGGGAGAGAGTGGGAAAAAGAAGAAGAGAGGGAGAGGGAGGTAGAGTGGGAGGAAGAGAAAGAGGGGAGAGAGTGGGCATGAAGGAGGTGGAAGGATAGGGAGAGGGAGGGGGACGTGATTTGGGAGGGGAGAGGGAGAGGAGAGAGAGAGGGAGGGATAGGGTGAGAGTGGGGATGGAGAGGGAGAGAGGGGAGGCAAGGGAGGGGACGAGGAGAGAAGAGAGAGAGGAGAGCGTGGAGGAGGAAGGATAGGTGAGAGAGAGGGGAGAGGAGAAAGGGGAGGGAGAGGGAGAGAAAGTGGGAGGGGAGAGAGCGAGAGAACAAGAGAGGGAGGGAGAGGGGGAGAGAGGGAGGAGAGGGAGGGGAGGGAGGAAGGGAGAGAGAGGGGGAGAGAGGAGAGAGAGTGGGGAGGAGGGGAAGATAGAGAGGTGAGAGAGTGAGGAGGGAGAGAGGGAGAGGGAGAGGGAGAGAAAGTGGAGGCGGTGGGAGTAAAGGAGGGAGGAGAGAATGAGAGAAGGAGAGGGAGAGAGAGGGAGAGATAGAGCGAGAGTGGAGAGGGAGAGAGGGAAGGGGAAGAGGGGAGGGAGGGAGAGGGGGAAAAGAGGGGAGGGGGAGGAGAGAGAGGAGGAGGAGCGGAAGAAAAGGGAGGAGAGAGGGGCATGAAGGAGGTGGAAGGATAGGAGGGAGGGGACGGGGAGAGGGAGGGGAGAGGAGAGGGAGAGGGAGAGAGAGGGGAGGAGAGGGAGAGAGTGAGGGAGGGGAAGGAAGGGGGGCGGGAGAGAGAGGAAGAGAGAGAGAGAGAGAGGGAGATAGGCAAGAGAGGGAGAGGGAGAGCAAGAGGGAGAGGGAGAGGGGGAGGGGAGGAGGGAGGAGGGAGAGAGAGAGAGAGGGGGAGGGAGAAGAGAGAGAGAAAGGGCGGAGAGAGGGGAAGGATAGAGGAGAGGAGTGGAGGGAGAGAAAGGGGAAAGGAGAGGGAGAGAAAGTGGGAGGGGGTGGGTGTAAAGGAGGGGGAGAGAGCGAGAGAAGAGAGAGAGGGAGGGAGGGAGGAGGAGAGAGGGAGGAGAGAGGGAGAGAGGGAGAGGGAGAGGAGGGGGTGGTTGGGGAGAAGAGAGAGGAGGGATAAGAGCGAGAGTGAAGAGGAGAGCAAGGATAGGATAGAGGGAAGAGGGAGAGGAAGGAGATAGGGAAGAGAGGAGAGGGAGAGAGAGGAGGGAAAGAGAGAGAGAGGGAGGGAGAGAGGAGAGGAGAGAGAAAGAGGGAGAGAGAGGGCAAGGAAGGAGGGGGAGGATAGAGAGGAGGGGGAGGGGAGAGGGAGGGAGGAGGAGGATAGGAGGGAAAAGAGAGGGAGAGGGGGAAGAGAGAGAGGGAGGGGAGAAGAAAGAGAGAGAGAGAGTGGGGGAAGAAGGAGGGAAGGATAGGGAGGGAGGGGGACGGAGAGGGGGGGGGGGAGAGGAGAGAGAGGGAGAGAGAGGGAGGGAGAGGGAGTGGAGATGGGGAGAGGAGAGAGAGGGGAGGGAGGGGGATGGGGAGGGGAGAGAGAGAGAGAGAAAGGGGGAGCGCTGAGGGGGAGGATAGAGTGAGAGAGAGGGAGTGAGGAGGGAGCAGGGGGGAGGGAGAGAGAGAGAAAGGGAGGGGGTGGGAAGTAAAGGAGGGGAGAGAGAGAGAGAAGAGAGAGGGAGGAGAGAGGAGGGAGAGAGGAGAGGGAGGGAGAGGAGAGAGAGCGTGAGGAGGGAGGAGGGAGGGAGGTGGGGAGGGAGAGAGAGGGAGAGGAGGGAGAGAGAGAGAGAGAGGAGGAGGAGAGGGAGGGAGGGAGAGCAAGAGCGAGAGGGAGGGAGGGGTAGGGGAGAGAGAGAGAGAGAGAAGGAGAGAGAGAGTGGGAGGGAGAGGGGAGGGCGTGAGAGATGGGGGAGGGATAGGGGGAGGGAGGAGAGAGCCAGGAGAGGATAGGGGAGTGGAGAGGGAGAGGTGGGAGAGAGAGAGAGGTGAGAGGTGGAGGGAGAGGCAACGAGGGAAAAGAGGGAGAGGGAGAGGAGGGAGGGGGGGAAATGGAGGCGAGGGAGAGGAGGGAGGGAGGGGGGGAGGGAGGAGAGGGATAGGGGAGAGGAGTAGGGGGAGTTGAGAGAGAGAGAGGGGAGGGGGAGGGTGAGAGGGGGAGGGGAGAGCAACAGGAGAGGAAAAGAGGGAGAGGGAAGAGGAAGAGGGAGAGGGAGAGAGAGGGAGAGAGAGGAGAGAGAGAGGAGGGAGGAGGGAGGAAGGGAAGAAAAAGAAAGAGAGAGAGAGTGGGGGAAGGAGGTGGAGAGGAGTAGGGAGGAGGGAGGGAGTCAAGGGAGAGGGAGGGAGAGAGAAAGGAGGGATAGGGAGAGAGGGAGAGCGAGGGATGGGGAGGAGGGTGAGGAGATGGGGGAAGGGTGGGAGAGAGGGAGAGGGGTAGAGAGAGAGGGAGAGATAGGGAAAGGGGAGGGAGAGGGCAAGAGATAAGGTGACAAAGAGAGCGAGAGGGGGAGTGTGAGGGGAGGGAGAGATAAAGAGAGTAAGGGAGAGAAAGAGAGCAAGAGGGGAAAGAGGGAGGGGAGAGAAGGGAGAGAGAGAGAGAGGGGGAGTGAGAGGGAGAGGGTGGAGGGGCATAGGGGGAGAGATAGGGTGACAATGAGAGGGGAGGGGAGAGAGAGGGAGAGGGAAGAGGGAGGTACAGGAGAGAGCGGGAGTAGGAGAGAGAGAGAGAAGGGAGGGAGAGGGAAGGAGGGGAGGGAGAAAGGAGAGTGGGAGGGGAGGAGGAGAGGAGAGGGAGGGGAGGGAGAAAGAGGGAGGGGGGAGAGATAGGAGGGAGAGGAGAAAGAGGGAGGGGAGAGATAGAGGGAGGGAGAGGGAGAAAGGGGGAGAGAGGGTGTGAAGGTGGAAGGGGAGGGAGAGGGAGAGGAGAGAGTGAGGGACGGGAGGGAGAGAGAGATAGCAGAGAGAGGGGGAGGGAGAGAGGAAATGGAGAGAGAGGAGAGGGAGAGGAGGAGGGAGAGAGAGAGGAGGAGAGAGGAGATGGGGATAGGTAGGAGAGGGGGGAGGGGAGATAAGGGGAGATGGAGAGGGAGGAGGAGGGAGAGAGGAGGAGGGAGAGAGGGAGGGAGAGGAGGATGGGGAGAGAGAGGTAGTAGAGAGGGAAGGGGGATAGAGAGATAAGGGGGAGAGGGATAGGGAGGGAGAAAGAGAGAGGGAGGGAGGGGCGCGGGAAGAAAGGGAGAGAGAGAGAGAGGTGAAGGTGGAAGGAGAGAGAGAGAGAGGGATAGGCGAGAGAGAGGAGGAGGGAGAGCGATGGAGGGAGAGAGATAGGAGGAGAGGGGGAGGGGAGAGAAAGAGGAGAGAGGGAGGGGGAGTGGAGGGGAAGGATAGGAGGAGGGAGGAGAGAGAGAGAGAGGGGGATGGAGGAGGAGAGACGAGAGAGTGGGGAGGAGAGCGATGGATGGGGAGAGATAGTAGGAGAGGGGGAGGGGGAAGGAGTGGAAGAAAGAGGGAGAAAGGAGAGAGGAGGGAGAAGGAGGAGGGAGGGAGGTAGGAGGGAGGGAGAGGAGGGGAGAGGGAGAGAGGAGGGGAGGGGGATGAGAGAGGGAGAGAGTGAGAGAGGGAGAGGGAGAGCGAGGGATGGGGAGGAGGGTGAGAGTGGAGAGAGAGAGAGAGAGATGGGAGGGGAGAGGGAGAGGAGATGGAGAGAGGGGAGAGGGAGAGATAGAAGAGAGGGAGGAGGCGAGGAGAGAGGGGAGAGAGGGAGAGGAGAGATAGGAGAGAGGGTGAGGTGAGAGGAGAGAGAGAGAGAAGAGAGATGATGAGGAAAGAGAGCGAGAGGAGTGGAGAGGGAGAGGAGAGGAGGGAGGAGAGCGAGAGAAGGGGAGGGAGGAAATGAGTAAGGGAGAGAAAGAGAGGGAGAGGGACAAAGAGGGAGAGGGAGAGGAGGAGAGAAGGGAGGGAGTCGAGAGAGGGAGGGAGAGAGGAAAGGGATAGGAGTGAGAGAGGGGGAGAGGAGAGGAGAGGGGGAGAGAGGGAGGGAGGGGGGAGAGAGAGAGAGAGAGAGAGAGGAGAAGAGGGAGGGAGAGAGAGGGAGGAGTCAGAGAGAGGAGGGGGAGAGGGATAGGGGAGGGAGAGCGAGGGAGGGATAGGGGAGATAGAGAGAGAGAGGGGGAGAGAGGAGAGTGGGAGGGGAGAGAGAGGGAGGGAGAGAGCTGGAGGGGAGAGGGAGAGGGGGAGAGGAGAGGAGAGTGGAAGGAGGGGACTGATAGGAGAGAGAGGGAGGCGGAGGGGAAGGGGAGGGATAGGAAGAGAGTGGGGAGAAGAGGGAGAGGAGAGAGAGGAGAGGAGAGGGAGGCGTGAGAGGGAGGAGGAGAGGAGAGGGATAGAGAGGGGAGAGAGGGAGAAAGGGGGAGAGGGAGAGAGAGAGAGGGGAGAGAGAGAGAGAGGGGGAGGAGTGAAGAGAGAGGGGGAGAGGGAGGGCTAGGGAGAGGGAGAGCAAGGATGGGGAGGGTGAGGAGATGGGAAGAAGGGCAGAGGGGAGAGGTAAAGAGTAAAGAGATAGATGGGGAGGGGAGGGAAGGAGGGGAGAGAGGTAGGAGATGGGGGAAAGATAGGGAGGGAGAGGAGAGGGAGAGAGCGGGAGCGGAGAAAGAGAGGAGAGGGGGAGGGCGTGAGAGGGGGAGGGATAAGGCAAGAGAGGGGGAGAGGGTGACAAAAAGAAAGTAAGGGAGAGAGAGTGAGAGGAGAGAGAGAGGAGGAGGAGAGGGAGGAGAAAGAGGGAGGTGGGGTCACAGAGGGAGAGGAGAGAGAACTAGGGAAGAGAGTGGGAGAGGGGGAGAGGGAGAGGTAGTAAAGACAAGGAGGGGGGGGAGATTTAGAGCGTAGGGGGAGGGAGATACAGAGAGGGGAGAGATAGGGAAATCGAGGGGAGGGGGAGAGATAGTAGGGGGAGAGATAGGGAGATTGAGATTGAGGGGGGGGAGGGGAGGGAGATAAGTGGGGGAGAGATAGGGAGGGGGAGGGGGAGGGAGGGAGAGGGAGATACAAAGGGGGAGAGAGATAGGAGATTGAGAGAGAGAGAGAGGAGGGAGAGAGGGACAAGAGGGGAGAGAAAGGAGAAAAGAGGGAGGAGGGGAGGGTGAGAGAGGGGAGGAATAGTGGCGAGAGAGGGGAGGGAGAGGGATAGGGGAGAGAGAGAGAGGGAGAAGAGAGGGAGGGGGATGTAGATACTGAGGGGGAGAGATAGGGGAGATTAAGAGAGAGGAGGAAGGAGAGGGAGGGAGAGAGAGGAGGGAGAGGGGGAGAGGGGAGGGAGAGGGGGAGGGGGATGGCGAGAGGGAGAGGGCGAGAGATGAGAGAGGGGGGAGGGAGAGGGAGAGGGGAGAGAGGGGAGGGAGAGCGTGAATGAGAGGGGGAGGATAGGGTGAGAGAGTGGGGAGGGAGAGCGAGAGAGAGGGATAGGGGGAGTGAGGGAGAGAGAAGGCAAAAGAGAGGAGGGAGAGGGAGAGGGAGAGAGAGAGTGGGAGGGAAGGAGAGTGGCATGAAGGAGGGAGAGGGAGCGAGAGAAAGAGAGGAGAGAGGGAGGGTGAGGGCGTGAAGGAGGGGGGAGATAGGAGGGAGAGGAGAGAGGGAGAGAGAGGGAGAGGGATAGTAGGAGGGGGAGGAGCGAGAGAAAGAGAGGGGAAGGGGGCAGAGAGAGAGGAGAGAGAGGGAGAGGAGAGGGAGAGAGGGGAGAGAGAGAGAGGGAGAGAGAGAGAGGGAGAGAGAGAGGGAGGGAGAGCGTGAGAGAGAGAGGGAGGGATAGAAGCGAGAGAGTGGGAGGGAGAGGGAGAGCAAGGGATGGGAGGGAGGGAGGAGGTAGATGGAGAAGGGAGGAGGGGGAGAGTGGTAAAGAGAGATATAGGGGTGGGCAGAGAGGGAGGGAGAGGGAGAGAGAGGGGAAGGGAGGTGGAGGGGGAGAGGGCAGGAGAGGGGGAGAGATAGGAGAGAGAGAGAGGGAGAGCGAGAGAGAGGAGGGGAAGAGGGATGGAGAGGGGTGGTAATGAAAGGGAGGGAGAGAGAGAGGGAACAAGAGAGAGAGTTAGAGGGAGGGAGAGAGGGGCGAGAGGGAGTGGGAAGAGAAAGAAAGAGTGGGAGAGGGAGAGAAGGGGAGTCGAGAGGGAGGTGGGGTGCGGAGAGAGAGGAGAGGGGGAGAGATTAGGAAGAGGGTGAGTGAGAGAGTGAGTGGGAGAGGGGGCAGAGGGAGAGGGAACAAGAGAGGGAGGGGGAGGGAGATTGAGAGCGAAGGGGAGGGAGATCCAAAGGGGGAGAGATAGAGGGCATGAGAGAGGGGGAGGTAGATAGATAGGAGAGGAAGGGGGAGAGGGGGAGAGGGAGAGAAGGGGAGGGAGCTGGAGAGGGAGGGGGAGAGGGAGAGAGATGGAGAGCATGAAGGAGTGGGAGGGAGAGTGAGAGGTGGGAGAGTGGAGAGAGGGAGGGAGGGATATGGGGAGGAGCGAGAGAAAGAGAGAGGGGGAGGGATAGGGCGAGACAGGAGGGAGAGGGATAGGGAGAGAAAGAGAGGGGAGGGGAGTGTGAGAGAGAGGGAGGGATAGAGTGAGAGAGTGGGGGAGGGATAGGGGAGAGATAGGGAGGAGAGGAAGGGAGAGAGGGGGAGGGGAGAGGGAGGGAGAGAAAGAGTGGGAGGGGGAGGCGTGAGAGAGAGGGTAGAGAGGGAGGGTTAGGCAAGAGAGTGGGGAGGAGAGGGAGAGCGAGGGATGGGGAGGGAGGGTGAGGTAGATGGGGAAGGGCAGGAGGGGGAGAGCAGAAAAGAGAGAGAGATAGGGGGGGGAGAGGGAGAGAGAGAGAGAGGGAGGGAGAGTGGAGGGGGAGAGGGGAGAGAGGGGGAGAGATAGGGAGGAGAGGGGCAGAGAGAGAGGGGGAGAGATAGGGAGACAAAGAGAGGGAGGGAGAGAGGGAGAGGGAGGGAGAGAGAGAGAGTGAGGGGGAGAGGGCTAAAAGAGAGTAAGGAGAGAGAGAGAGAGCGAGAGGGAGAGGGGGAGAGAGAGGGAGAGAGAGAAAGAGAGAGGAGATGGAGAGAAGGGAGAGGAGTCTGGAGAGGGGGAGAGGGGGAAGAGAGGGAGGGGGAGGGGGAGAGGAGAGGGAGCGAGGAAACGGAGGGAGAGGAGAGAGAGAGGAGAGAGAGGGGATATAAGAGAGAGAGAGAGAGAGAGAGAGAGAGAGTGGAGGAGAGGAAAGAGTTTTATAGAATTCATAGGGAATCCATCAGATGAGTGCTTTATCATTATCCATTTGCATAATGGATTCATGGAGGTCTTCAATAGATGAGCATTCTTTCACAGAGCACCTTCGAGCCTCTCAAAGCTCATGAGGCAAAACCCCCAAACATTGGTCAAGAGTGGCTCGATGAGTATCGAGGGTGAATGAGCTTGGAAAATGAGCTTGTAATGTTGCAAAAGTGCTAGAAACATGAGTTGTGGATTAGTGATTTGAGCTCCGTTATCAATGATAGCTCGATCATTGGGAGATAACTTATTGGCTCAAGAGAGAAAACTTCTTTAAAGACCCGATCTCCAACTTTGAGCAAGGTGTATTTGAGCCCGGATTTGAGCACCTTTAACATTATAATTTTCACAATTTGAATTTGATGTGAGAGTCGCAACTCAGAGGTCAGCAGAGTCGAGTAGAGATCACCTGAAGTGCCACCATTGCCCGACTAAGAGCTAAGGTATTAGGGGTATGAGCGGTGCAAATTTTGGCCAGTGGTGGCCGTAGATTCTAAGAAATGTGGTAGTCCACCTCAACGATCTTCACACCAAAGTAGCATTGGCTTCAGATAGTGGATGAAATCCTCGATGATTGATCGGGTCATGGAATTTGAAATTCCAAATCCGCTTGATATGATGATTTGGTGGGGCCATGTTACATCAACTAAGTATTAAGAAAGAATTGGCCTTTATGAAAAAATGGGGGAGCATCATGTCAGTCAACAGATACGAAATTGTATAAGGGAGTGGTCCGAAAGGACAAAGTCGAGCATAACCTCCAATGGCATGGTGTAATGGCTCTCCAAAATGTCATGGCTAAAATCTCCATAATGTTTAAACTATTTAATAATCCAGGTCTAAATACCATTAACTATTTAATAATCCAGGTCTAAAAATAAAAGCTTCAAAATAATGTTTAAAATCTCCATGTAATTATTAATTGTTTCCCACCATACATGAAAGGAGGAAAAATTAGAAAACCAACAATAAGCTAAATTCTCAAATCAAAACTACACTTACTTATAACCCTAAATTTATACCCCACGTGAGAGTAGAAAGGCAAGTAAATAAATAAATAATTAATCTCATTAACAAACAAGGGGAGGACTTGGAAAAAGAGATGCCCTAAGATCTAATCCGTCCTCACCGTAGATTCTTTGAGAAGCCCTAATTTCTCTTTCTTTATTTTATTTATCTTTATTTCTCTTCTCTCATTCTCATATTTCCCTCTTTTCTTTTCTTTTGTTTGCAGGTTATACCAGGAGATCTCATGGAGGGGGAGAGAAGATTAAAGAATATGGAATTATTTTCACCGCTTCCTCCACAAGATTTGCAATTTCAGATTTTTTTTTATAAAATTTATTTATCTATCATTATTTTTCTTGTATATATTATTTGTTTCTCTCTCTTATATATATAAAAGTCTGCATACATCCAAAATGTTTTTCTTTGTATGCCTACAAATAGATCCAGTATATCCATGCTTATATATAAATAAAAGAAAACAATGCGGTTGATTCATTTTGTTTTGTTTTGTTTTATTTTGTGTATGTTGAGGAGAGGGGGCCTTGGTAACCGGGCGCGTGAAGGAGGAGGCAATAGGGGGAGCAGCACAGTGGGGTGCATGTGGGGAGAGGGAACAGCCAGACAACGGCCAAAGGGGGTCAGGCAGGTAGAAGGAGAGTTTTGGGTAAGCAGCGCCACTGGGCAAAAGGTGTAAGGGGGTGGGGGTTTGTCCCCCTCCCCACCAAAGATTTTTGTATATATACTTAGGGGTCAGAGGGCGAACCCCCACCAATCTTTTTTTTTTTTTATTTAAAAGAATTTTAGCAGAGAGGAGAGAGAGGGTGCAGTATATATATATATATATATATATATATATATATATATATATATTACATATATATTCTATATTAATAAATTCTTTATATTCTCTTTCTTGTGCTATATATATATTTTGCTATCTTTTTTTTTAAACAAAAAAAAGATATCACATTTGTGATTTAATATAATAGTGCGTAGTTTTCTACTTATTATTAATACAAATATAACGAAATGATTGAGATAACAAATTTCAAAATATAATAATTTAAATGGGTAACAATATTAATGTAAAGATATTACATGAGATATTATCTTAAAGAAAAGAACTTGTATATTTGAAATTTCTTATTTTCCTTTATTATCTAATCCATGATACTTTTCCAAAGGGCAGATCCATTTCAAAAGATAATAATTTCTTCCACCAATAAATACCAAACTGTTTTTTTTAACAACCAAGATTTCATTTCAAATGCAAACTTTCTTACATGTTACCAAAATTTATTATCACAAAGACTCATATGTCTAGATGCCCAAGATGCATAAAGGAGCACTATACAAACTTTATTTACCAAGTAGGAAAAGGAAACACTAGCTATAATGTGGTACCATTTACTCCATTCCACCTTTTTGCTAAAGATCTAAATATATATGTAATTTCCTTTCAACAAACAAGAAGAGAAAACACTTCTTAATACAACAAGACTCTCCTTTTCATTGAGAGTAGTAAGTTTTACATATTACATACAACTTTGCAAATATAATCAAGAGAGGGATAAACACCCTTTGAACAAAACATGCTTCCTCAAACTATATACACAAATCTCAAATGGGAGGTTTACAAAGGAACTCACATCCATATTTCTACAAGAATCATATGCTCATCAAGAAACAAAACCCTCTTCCAAAAATGAAGAGAGACATAATAAGTCCATGCCTCAAGGATGCTCCAACAATCCTCAAGATTAAGGCTCCAACTTTCCTTCCACGAAGTAACTAAACACAAAGGGAACAAGGCTTGTTTAACCACCCAACCATAGGCATCATCACATGCCTATCCCAAGGTTGGGATGCATGCTAGCCTCCCCCAAGCCCATGGGAAAGAGGATCACTAACCAAGACTTGCACAAGATGGAGGGTAAACCAACAATGATACAAGCACACAAAAATAAGACACATACAAACAAGACTCCAAAATTTACAAGGAGGAGAACCCATGTTCATCCTCAAAAGTGGGGAAGAGAGGAGAAAGTTCTCCAAAGATATATATCAAATTGCTTGCACAAAGTAAAAATCTCCATGCCCTCCTTATTGCTCCTAAATTCAATCAACACCCTCCTTATTCCTCCACCCTTTCTCCAAGTCCTTCTTGGAAGGATTTTCAAACCCCAAAGGGGTTTCCTTACCAAGAATGGGGAAGGAGATTCAAGCCAAATGAATCAACTTCCCCACCTCAACCATTTGAGGGGAAAAAATATAAGACCCTACAAGGCTTGTCCATCAAGCCTTGAGGATTGAGAGGGAAAATTCCCTCTCTTCCCCCACACTCCAAAACTCCATCATGCCATATGATGGAGGGAGTTAAAGAAAACAAGCAAGCAACCAAAATCCACATACAACAAATAACAATTTTAAGCAACCAATCCAACAACTAAAAGACAACACAACAAAAGACATGAGAGCCTACCTCAAGGAAAGCTCTCCAAAAAGCTTTCCAACTTCATTTTTTTCCACTCTTGACTCCAAGCAAATCACAAGCTCCAAATCACCCAAGCATCCAAGCAAGAAATTCCAAAGAAAAAGTCCCTCTCTTTTCCCATGAATGGGAATTTGAAGAGGAGCAAGCAAGCATTCTCACAAATGAGGGGGTGACATGTGTCACCCCTCTCCCTCATCAAGGTCAAAGATGCCAAAACAAAAGAGAGAAAGGGTAAAATTATCTTTTTGCCCTCTTCTCCCAAATTCCCTTAAATGTAAGCAAGACAAAATAAGTGGAACTTTTGATAAACACACAAATCCACATCCCTTACATGGATGTGACTATTCAAGAGGTAAAAAGGGAGGGAAAACTCCCTCTAGCCTTGAAAATAAGCCCCCCTACCCATTAGGTAGGGTCCAAGGGCTCATTTTTATGTTAGGGGGACTCCCAAGCTACAAAGGGGTCCCCAAAAATGCCCAAAATACCCTAATTTCGGGTTTTGCATTTTTGGAACAAGGGTAGAGGGTGTGGGGACCACCCAATGGTCTCACATGTGACCCTAATCCCTTGTGATTAAGTAACTCATTAAACAAAATCTAAAATTGGGTAAGGGGGAGGAGGTGAGAGCGTGGGAAAAAGAGAGGGAGAGGGAGAGGGGGAGGGAGAGAGTGGGAGGGGGAGCGGAAGAAAGAGGGAGAGAGAGTGGGCATGAAGGAGGTGGAAGGATAGGGAGGGAGGGAGGGAGGGGGACGCGGATGGGGAGGAGGAGGCAGAGGGAGAGAGGGGGATGGAGAGGGAGAGTGAGGGATGGGGGAAGGGAGGGAGGGGGAGAGTGGGGAGCGTGGATGGGGAAGGATAGGCATGAGTGTGGAGGGAGAGCAAGGGGAGAGGAGAGAGGAGAGAAAGGGGGGGTGGGGTGTAAAGGAGGGGGAGAGAGCGAGAGAACAAGAGAGGGGAGGGATAAGGGGAGAGAGGAAGGAGAGGGAGAGGGGAGAGAGGGAGGGAGAGAGAGAGGGAGGGAGAGGGATGGAGAGGGGGATGGGAAAGGCGGGAGGAGGGAGAGTAGGAGAGAGAGTGGGGGAGCGTGGAGGCGGAAGGATAGGGTGAGAGAGTGCGGAGGGAGAGCAAGGGGGAGGGAGAGGGAGAGAAAGTGGGAGGCGGGGGGTGTAAAGGAGGGGGAGAGAACGAGAGAGGGGAGGGAGAGGAAGAGGGAGAGGGGGAGAGAGGGAGGGAGAGGGAGTGGGAGAGCTCAAGGAGGGGGAGGGATAGGCAAGAGTGTGGGGAGGGAGAGCGAGAGGGAGGGAGAGTGATAGCAGAGAGATAGGGAGGGAGAGGGAGGTGGAGGGATATGGTGAGAGTGGGGAGGAGAGCAAGAGCGAGAGGGAGAGCGAGTGAGAGAGTGGGAGGGAGAGGAGGGAGGGCGTGATAGAGAGGGGGAGGGATAGGATAGGGAAGAGAGAGGAGGGATAGGGGGAGTAGTGGGAGAGGGAGTGGGAGGGCGAGGATAGGGTGAGAGGGGAGGGGGAGAGGCAACATGGGAAAAGAGGGGGAGGGAGAGGGGCAGGTAGGGGGTAGGAGGCGGGGGGGGAGAGGGGGTAGGAGTGGGGGAGGGAGTGCTAGGGAGAGAGGGAGGGGAGGGAGAGAGAGGGATAGGGGAGAGGAGGTAGTGGGGGAGTGGGAGAAAGAGAGGGAGTGGGGGGTGAGAGGGGGAGAGGGAAAGGCGGCGCAGAAAAGAGAAAAGAGGGAGAGGGGTAGGAGAGGGGAAAGGAGCGCGAGGGAGAGAGGGAGGGGAAGCGAAAGAAAGAGGGAGAGTGTGGGAGTGAAGGAGGTGGAAGGATAGGTAGGAGGGGGAGGAGTGGTAGAAAGAGAGGGAGAAGGGAGAGGGAGGGAGAGAGAGAAAGGGAGGGATATGGTGAGAGGGAGAGTGAGGGATGGGGAGTGAGGGTGAGGGAGATGGGAAGGGAGAGGGAGAGGGAGAGAGGAGAGAGGAGAGAGAGGGAGTGAGATGGAGAGGGATAAGGAGAGGAGGCAAGCAGATGGAGAGGGAGAGGGAGAGATAGGGCAAGGGGGAGGGAGAGGAAAGAGATAGGAGACAAAGAGAGCGAGAGGGAGAGAGAGGGAGGAAGAGGGGAGAGATACAGAGAGAGAGTGGAGAGGGAGAAAGAGAGAAGGGAGGATTCAATGAGAGCGGGAGGGAGGAGGGAGGGAGTGAGAGAGAGGGAGAGAGTGGGGATGAGGAGGGAGAGGGAGAGGGGGAGAAGGATAGGGAGCAAGAGAGGAGAGGGGGGAGAGGGAGAGAGGGAGAGAGGGAGGGGAGGGAGATGAGAGAGGGAGGGAGAGATAGGGAGAGATAGGAGAATGAGGGCGAGTGGGAGGAGATAAAATGGGGGAGAGATGGGGAGATCGAGAGAGAGGAAGAGGGGCGAAAGAGAGGGAGAGGGAGAGGGGGAGGGAGAGGGAGAGGGAGAGGGAGAGGAAAGGAGAGAGAGGGAGGGAGAGGAGAGAGGGAGATACAAAGGGTAGAGATAAGGAGAGAGGAGAGAGGGAGGGAGATACAGAGGGGAGAGAGGGAGATTGAGAGAGAGAGAGAGACAAAGAGAGGGGAGAGAGGGAGATAGTGAGAGGGAGATAGAGAGAGAGAGTGGAGGGAGGAGAGGGAGAGAGAGGGAGGAGAGAGAGGGGAGAGGAGAGGGAGGGAGAGGAGAGGGAGGAGGAGGGAGAGGGAGAGAGCGTAGGGGAGTGAGAGAGGGAGAGGTGAGAGATAGGAGATTGAGAGAGGAGAGAGAGGGAGAGGGAGAGGGATAGAGAGGGGAGAGAGAGGGAGAGGAGGAGAGGGAGAGGGATGGAGGGGGAGAGATAGGAGAGAGAGAGGAGAGAGAGAGGAGAGGGAGAGAAGGGTGGGAGGAGAGAGGGATGGGAGAGAGGGGAAAAGAGAGGGAGGGGGGGGGGAGGGAGTGGGAGAGTGTGAATGAGGGGGAGGGATAGAGCGAGAGAGAGGGGGGAGAGCGAGAGAGAGGGAGAGTGAAGGAGAGGGAGAAAGAGGGAGGGAGAGGGAGAGAGAGAGAGTGGGAGGGGCAAGGTGTGAAGGAGGGGGAGCGAGTGAGAGAAAGGGGGATGGGGAGGGCGTAAAGGAGGGGGAGGGGAAGGAGAGAGAGAAAGAGGGGGAGGGAGGGAGGGAGAGGGAGAGGGGAGATAGAGAGAAGGGAGAGAGGGAGAGAGAAAAGGGAGGGGGAAGAGAGAGGGGAGAGAAGGAGAGAGGAGGCGGAGCGGGGGGTGTGAGGGAGTGGTAGAGCGTGAAGGAGGGAGAGGGATAGAGCGAGAGTGGGGATGGAGAGCGAGAGGGAGGGAGAGTGATAGGAGAGATAAGGAGGAGAGAGAGAGGGAGAGAGAGTGGTAACACGAGAGTGGAGGGGAGGGAGCGAGAGAAAGAGAAAGAGGGGGAGGGCGTGAAGGAGGGGGAGGGATATGGCGAGATTGGGGAGGGAGAGGAAGAGGGAGAGCGAGAGGGAGGAGAGGGATAGTGGGGAGAGAGAGGGAGAGGGAGTGAGAGTGGGAGGGAGAGGGGGAAGGGGAGGGCGTGAGAGAGGAGGGAGGGATAGGGCGAGAGTGGGAAGAGAGGGGGAGGAAGGGGGAGAGAGAGGGAGATAAAGAGAGGGAGAGAGAAAGAGTGGGAGGGGGAGTGTGTGAGAGAGGGGGAGAGAGAGGGAGAGATAGGGCGAGAGAGTGGGGAGGAAGAGGGAGAGCGAGGATGGGGAGGGAGGGTGAGGTAGATGGGGAAGGGCAGGAGGTGGAGAGCGGTAATGAAAGAGAGATATAGAATGTGGGGAGAGAGGAGAGAGAGGGAGGGAGGTGGAGGGGGAGAGGGCAGGAGAGGGGGAGAGATAGGAGGGAGAGGGGGAGTGAGAGGGAGAGGGAGAGAGGGAGGGGAGGGAGAAGGGAGAGATAGGGCCACAATGAGAGCGGGAGGGAGAGAGAGGGAGAGGGAGAGAGAGGGAGGAGAAAGAGAGTGAGGGGGAGGGTGTGAGAGGGGAGAGAGAGGAGGGGAGGGTGTGAGAGGGGAGATAGGAGGCGTGTGAGGGGAGTTATAAGGCGAGAGAGGGAAACAAAGAGAGTAAGGAGAGAAAGAGAGTGAGAGGGACAAAGAGGAGGGGGAGCAAGAGAGGGAGGTGGGAGGCGGGGGAGGCAGAGGGGGAGAGATAACTAGGAGAGAGAGTGGGAGAGGGGGAGAGGAGCAAGAGAGGGGAGGGGGAGGGAGATCGAGAGCGTAGGGGAGGGAGATATGGAGGGGGAGAGATAGGGAGATTGAGGGTGAGTGGGAGGAGATATAGTGGGGAGAGATAGGAAGATTCGAGAGAGAGAGAGAGGAGTGAGGGAGAGGGGGAGAGGGGGAGAAAGAGAGGGATAGGGGAGGGGAGGGCGTGAGAGGGGGAGGGATAGGGCAGAGAGAGTGGGGAGGGTGGGGGAGGGAGAGGGATAGGGGAGGGGGGAGGAGATTGAGAGCGTAGGGGGGAGGGAGATACTGAGGGGAGAGATAGGGAGATTGAGAGAGAGAGAGAAGGACGAAGAGGGGAGGGGATGGAGGGAGAGGGGGAGGGGGAGGAAATAGGCGAGAGAGTGGGGAGGGAGAGGGAGGCAAGAGGGATAGGGGGAGAGATAGGGAGGAGAGAGGGGGAGAGAGAGCAGGAGGGGGAGAGGGGTTAAGAGAGGGAGAGGGAGAGCATGAATGAGGGGGAGGGATAGGGCGAGAGAGTCGTGAGGGAGAGGGAGGCAAAGGATAGGGGGAGAGAGAGGAGGGAGAGAGGGAGAGAGAGTGAGAGGGGGAGGGAGGGAGTTGGAGAGGGGGGAGGGAGGGAGAGGGAGAGGGAGAGGGGGAGGAGGAGAGCGTGAATGAGGGGGAGGGATAGGGTGAGAGAGTGGGGAGGAGAGCGAGAGAGAGGAGAGAGGGAGAGAGGGAGAGTGAGGGAGAGAGGGAAAAAGAGGGAGGGAGGGGGAGAGAAAGAGAGTGGGAGAGCGAGAGTGGGAGTGGGAGGGTAGGACGGAAGGAGGGGGAGGAGGAAAGAGGGGGAGGGGGAGGGTGTGAAGGAGGGGTAGGGATAGGGCGAGAGTGGGGAGGGAGAGGAGAGGGAGGGAGAGGGATAGGGGAGATAGGGGGAGGAGGGGGAGGGGATAGAGAGGGAGGGAGAGGAGAGTGGGAGGGAGAGGGAGGAGAGAGAGCGGGAGAGGGGGAGGGGAGAGGAGGAGGAGGCGTGAGAGGAGAGATGAGAGGAGAGAGAGAGGGAGAGAGGGAGAGAGGGGAGGGAGAGATAGAGAGGGAGGAGTACGTGAGAGAGGGGAGAGAGAGGGAGGGATAGGGCGAGAGAGTGGGGAGGGAGAGGGAGAGAAAGGGATGGGGAGGGATGGTGAGGTAGATGGGGAAGGGCAGGAGGGAGAGAGTGTTAAAGAGAGATATAGGGGTGGGTAGAGGGAGGGACAGGGAGAGAGAGGGGAGGGAGGTGAAGGGGGAGAGGGTAGGGAGAGGGGGAAAGAGGGGGAGAGAGAGGGAGAGAGGGAGAGGAGAGGGAGAGGGAGTGCGAGGAGAGAGAGAGAGAGGGAGGGGGAGAGGGAGAGAGAGGGGGAGAGATAAGGCGACAATGAGAGTGGAGGGAGAGAGAGAGGAGAGAGAGAGAAAGAGAGTGAGGGGGAGGGTGTGAGAGGGGGCTTAGAGAGGGAGTGGGAGGGGGAGAGGATAGGGCGCAGAGAGGGGGAGAGGGAGAAAGAGATTAAAGGAGAGAAATAGAGAGGAGAGGGACAGAGGGAGGGGAGAGGGTGTGGGAGAGATAAAGAAAGAGAGAGGGAGAGGGAGAGAAGGGGAGGAGAGTCGAGAGGGAGGGGGAGGAGAGAGGGAGAGGAGAGAGGGAGAGAGGTGTGGGAGGGAGAGGGAGAGGGAGAGGAGAGGGAGAGGGAGGGAGAGGATGAGGAGAGAGAGAGAGAGAGAGAGAGAGAGAGAGAGAGAGAGAGAGAGAGAGAGAGAGAGAGAGAGAGAGAGAGAGAGAGAGAGAGAGAGAGAGATTTCTTAAATGGTATATTCTTAGTTGTATTATTGATTGTTTTTAATTTAGTGTAAAATGTTTGTATTATTAATTAATATGTGGAAGACAAGATTTTTTATATGAATGGCTTATATAGATACCATGTATGAATAATTTGATGATTGTCATGTGCTTGAATAATAAGTTGTGTTATGTTTAATTGTTTTGGTACATAAATGCTTATTGCTTTTATATATAACCAAACAAATTGTTTATTTACATATGATATGTCAATTTGTTTAAATTATGTTTGTTTTTGTATGTGAGTTAATATAAAAATGTTTATTGTTTAGATGTAAATACATGTGTAGATGTTTTGACAAAGAAATATGAATGCCAAAATTTATAAATGAATTTTTAATGTGTAATTTTATGTTAATAATAAATATATAGCTAGCTTTATGATTAAATTATTCTTGTTCTATGTATGTGAGATAATATAAAAATGTGTATTGTTTAGGTGTAAATGCAGAGATATATGAATGCTTAAAATTATAAATGAATGTTTAATACATGATTATACACACACACACATTTATTTATTTGTATCACATTTTTAAGGTGATACTTTGCACTTCTTTGTATATTTAATCATTTAGGTGTTTTTTTGAATGGTATATTTCATATCGATGGCTAGAATGATCTATGATGTTTGTTTTGATTGTATAATTCATTGTGTTTTGTGTAGTTAATTTTCTTATTATATGTATTTATATGTGTATGTGTACTTGTATGTATATTTATGAGTGTGCATGTATGTGTATATGAATATATGTGTGTGTAAATTTATAGATACATAAATGTGTATAATTTTGTATGTATGTATGTTATGTTTATTGTTTAGAATAAACATGCGTCACACACACACACAAACAATGAGTAACACCCCTAACACAAATATATATAAAATAAACAATTATTTATATCTATATTCATATCTAAACAATAATGTAAGTATATATATTAATTGTTTATCAAAAAACAAATAAAAACACATGTATGTTTATTTATGCGTATTTGAGAGTATATTGATAAACATGTAGATATATTTTATATATGTGTGTGTTGGGTGTATTTTATATTGATTGCTAGAATGATTTGTGATGCTTGGTTTGATTGTATAATTGTGTTGCAATTTGTATTTTATTTTTTACTTGTACATACATATATGTTCACATGTACATATGTATGTGTGTAAGTGTGTGTATATCCGTATGTATATGCCTAATTGTGTTGCAATTTGTATTTTATTTTTATTGTACATACATATATGTTCACATGTACATATGCATGTGTGTAAGTATGTGTATATACATATGTATATGTATATGCATATACATATGTATATGTATATGTTTTTCTCTTGTAGATATGCGTAAGTGTATATATGGGTAAGCGCAGGAAGTTGATGGACAAAAATGGGCTAATCCATGGACGTCATATTGCAAAAAACAACGAAATCTCAACCTATAGGGATTATTAGCAATACACGCATTCAAAATTAGAAAACAATATATAAATATGAATCGTAGCATGCGGAATCTAGTTTCTAAAATACTATTTTTTTCAAAAATGGACAAGTTTAGCTATATTAAACACTTAGAATTATATGACTTGGTTTTTTTTTTTTTTAAAACTTATAAGATTGTAGTCCGTTTGCCCGTGATTTGGATGATGAAATCTTGTTATTTTTTTCATTTGGTGAAAAGTTAGATGTAGTTGTCTATTTTGGGATGGATTTTATTTTGTATTTTTTCAAGCAATATTTTTTTAATGATTTTTTCTCGTGAAAGTGGTTTGAAAATATTTAGAAAACGGAGCGCTTTCCATTTGCCCACCATAACTATATCAAAAATATCAAAATAATTTTTTTAACGTGTATAAAATTTGTCCACGCTTGGGATGGTATAAGTTTTATCACATTTTGATAAGCGAAACAAAAGTTACAGTCTTAAACGTAGACATGAACATTCACGGGAAAATGTCTTAAAAACCTATTGTTAATAAAAAATTATAAAATGATATTTATCTTATTCTATTCACTTTAAAATTAATATTTCTACGAATCTAACAGTCTTCCCTACGCGATGACACCATTTTTGTGAAATATTTTTAGTTTTTTAGCATGGTTCAAGTCTTTGGAAGAGCAAATTTGAGGTTTTTGACCCACTTCATAATGACCTTCCATAGCTTTGGTTGGGGAAAAACAAAGATTTCCCGAGGCTAAGTTTAGTAGATAAATCTGCGATCTCTGTTTATAAAGTGCGCTCGTGGTTCATAAATCATATTTACACACATCCCAATGTATGAATTACCATGTGATTTTTACTCTTTGACCTTACCGTATGAATTACTGCGAAATTCTGTCTTTTTCTGCACATTTTTCTTATCACCGGAAGTAAAATATTATGTAAGATAAGAAACAAAGTCAAAAAAGGAAGTCATTAATTAAAAAAAACCAAACGAATTAGAAGCCAACAAAATTTAAAATGTTGAGCGAATGCGGAATCTTCGTGAATCAAGAAGAGGATCATCTTCAATCCCAACTATTGTAAGCAATGAAGAACCGGGTAATGTTTCTTCTGTCAATGTTGAAGTTGAATTAAATACTCATTATAAAGATGTTTTTATTGTCAATGTTGAAGAAGAATTAAATACTCATGATGTAGCAAATGTTGAAATTGAAGGAGACAATGGAAATGTGAATAAGGAAATTCATGTTAAAACTATAGACAGACAAAAATTGACAAAAACACCTCTTAGGATTTTACGTAAGAAACCTAATTTTTTTATTGAAATTGATAAAAACATTTTGAAACCAATGTCTGACAAACTTTCTGAACAACAAATTAGAATAAAAGCCATTGAAATATGGGATAATCATTTTAAAATTTTAAATGATTCCCAAAGATGTTAGTTGTTGGTTAGTTTGATGAAATTGATTAAAATTAGACCTACATTAAACACCTTAGGATTGACAACATCTAATATACGTCAAGAGACGCACTAGGGATAGTAATATTGTGCGTTGTGTACTTGCTACTAGTGTTGTAAGTGAATCAATAACAAAATAACGTTTGATTACGCAAACAAGTCGAATGTTGTAAGTTAATCGAAAAACTCTAATGAAAGTAATTGAAAGATGTAATATCCTTCAATCACTCAATAACGCCGATTTTTGGGCATTTTCTGCTGGAGCACCGCATAAGGACAAAAATAATTCTTATGCTATAAGAGAAGTTATTCAATTTTGACATGATAACACTAGAGTTTCACCTAATATAAGAGATGTTATAAAACAGAGAGTTGGTTCTACTAATCGTGAACCACATCCAAAGTATTTCTTAGATATGACTCAAACTCAATTTTTCGTAAGTTTGAACAAGAGAATCTGGAAATTAAAATTAGTCAACATTTTTTTGAAATGTTGAAACCATTCTATGTGAAAAACAACCACTCGCACCACTTGTTGTAGGCAACATGTTTAATTTGCGATGCATTATGTTAAATTTTTACGTATTCGTTCTATTTTTCATTCTGAAACTATGTTATCAGAATGTGGTGTTTAAGTTCCACCAATATCTTCCAGGGATTTCATTCCTACTATATTTTGTGAAAAAGAAGTTGGACAATTTTTTTATAGTCAGAATTGTTTAGATGGAAGTTGTAGTACATGCGGCGGATTACCTAAATTAGAAAGTTACATCAATGAGTAAAATGAAGGTACAATAGAACATAATTTAGTTGAGTTTGATAAATATAAATCAGTTGCATACCAGTTGAAAGATGGAAAAGAGTCTAAACGGTGTGAGTTAGTTACAGAACAAATGTCTGTTTTCTAATTTTTGAGAAAATTTAAGGATAAAATTGTTTATGAGTATGCTAAGCATACACATAGAGCTTGATGGTTGGATGAATAGTTCAAGATATGCAAGGACACATTTCCTATTGGTACTATTGTTTCAGTAGTCAATTTTGTAGAGAATTACACATTGTAACTGTAAATGGAGGTTCAATCGCAATATTACAACTCAGTGCAAGTTGCCATTTTTGTGCATATAACATTTCTACATTCTCCTGACAGTATAGAGAATGATCGAAATTTTTTAAGAGAGTACCACTTTTATATTAGTGATGATCGTACTCATTCTACTGAATTTGTTCAAGGGTGTTTCTAGTTATTTTATGGAAACTTGTCTGATAGGGACATCCAATTCAAACAACATTATATATGGTCAGATAATTACACGTCTCAGTTTAAGAATGCACGAATGTTTTATTAGATAAGTAAAATACACGTCAAGATGAGTGTGTAACATATTTAGAGTTTTATTGAGGCTGGACATGGAAAAAGAGAGCATGACGGTGCAGGGGCATGTGTGCAAAGAGCTCTTGCAAGAGAAGAGTTGAAGTACAAAGATGGTGCTAAATTAAAAGATACAAATAGCATAGTGGAATGATGTATTGACAACATGACCCGAGGTTCTCAAGAAAATTCCACATTACGCAGATATTTTTGGTTGATAGAAGAAAAAAAATTGCTAACTACGAGGATTGTATGACACTCACTGGGTCCAGTGATATGCACTCATTTTGTAGCTCAGCGCTATTTCATGGGCCGTATGGACAAGAAAGTTGACATGTTTTTGTGCATCTTGTATCGAATTTGTCATTGTTGAGTGTGATTCACAAGAATGAGTGGATGGATGGATTCATAGGCCTCTAACTCCGCTTCCTAGTTATCAACCTCCACAAGCATTACGACTTGTTTCTGCAGATGAAGGTGCAACATCCAAGGACTTTGATGAAATTTTGATTTTGGTGCGACAAGGTATTTATTGTTATTTATTTAATTTTTGTATTGAGTTATGTCCATTGAAATTTTAATATGTAATTTAAATTTGAGTTGTTCAACCTTTGTTTTTTGTAGGACATGTGTTTGTAGTTATTGCGACAAAAACAATGAAGGAACAAACTATTTCTTATGTCATTGCATCGAGAAAATAATGAAGTTAACTTCTCCTATTATAGATGGTGAAGATATTGAGTATCCTACAAGGTTAGTGGTAGTTATTGGAACTTGACTTTGACGGTATCCATTAAAAAAATCCTCTGTTTGGGTGTTTGAAGACTTTTAGACACACAAGAAAATACTCTTATATTCGCATCTAGTTCTAGCGACAAATATTCAGCTGTATAGATATCGAGGAAGGCCTAATAACAATATTCTTGGAAGGTTCGAGAGTCAAATCATGAGACAATCTTGTCCGCTATTCAGAGTAGATCCGATCCTGATGGTTCATTGGAATGAATTTACAATGCTCATGTTTGGTATATATAATTTCTTTGATATATATAAATTTGTTAGATAGATTTAAGTTCATATATTTTATTTTAAATTTGTGTATTTTGTATATATCTAGTATGGTTTTGATTTGAAACTTAAATTTCTTTGACTAACACTTTTATGTTCAGGTTAGTGGTGCTAGAAAAGCTTCCACCTTCACGTGGTTAGCACTATTAGTAGAGAATTTTAAATTCTTGAAGCTAAGAGAAGCTTTCATTGTTTTACAAGAAAAGAGAAGCAATTAACAACGATTTATGTACCCATGGAGGGGGTTCTTGGCTCCAGAGGAGGTAGCCTAGAAGCACTTGGTGCTTAGAGAATCGAAACGACTCCTCCCAAGTGTTTACAAGACCATACCTACGCGTGTGCACAATCGGTTTGGTGCCACGACCCACCGTTTGCAAAATATAGCGTTTGACAACCTTACACTGGCTCAAACTGCACTATTTCACGTGTTTGCAAACAATAGGGCAACGAGAGCACCGATATGGGAAGGAAAAAACTGAGAGAGACTATTGTAGAGGGTCCCTACGCTGAGGTGTCGGATCGACAAAACGTCTCTAGGCGCCACAGAGTCCGAGTAGTCACCCGTCGAAGTTGAACAATATTTTGGTCTCAGGGCTCTTAAGGGACTACGCCGAACGAAGTAGCCCGGAAGTAACGACCTTGTCGCGCACCAAAACACTACCTCCTCTAGTGTTCACCTGGCCACTGGACATGTTGGCGCAGTCGTTTTGGTGCCACGACCCACCGTTTGCAAAATATAGCAGTTGACAACCTTACACTGGCTCAAACTGCACTATTTCATGTGTTTGCAAACAATAGGGTGCGAGAGCATCGATCTGAGAAGGAAAAAACCTAGAGAGGCTATTGTAGAGGGTCCCTACGCCGAGGTGTCGGATAAGACAAGACGTCTTTAGGTGCCACGGAGTTCGATTAGTCACTCGTCGAAGTTGAACGCTATTTTAGTCTCAGGGCTCTTAAGGGACTACACTCGAACGAAGTAGCCCGGAAGCAATGACCTTGTCGTGCACCAAAACACCGCCTCGTCTAGCATTCACCTGGCCACCTAGACGTGTGGGGCAGTCGGTTCGGTGCCACGACCCACCGTTTGAAAAATATAGCATTTGATAACCTTACTATTGGCTCAAACTGCACTATTTTACGCGTTTGTAAACAATATGGCAGTGAGAGCACCGATCTGGGAAGGAAAAAACTGAGAGAGTCTATTGTAGGGTCCCTACGCCAAGGTGTCAGATCATACGAGACGTCTCTAGGTGCCACGAAGTCCGAGTAGTCACTCGTCGAAGTTGAACGATATTTTGGTCTCAGGGATTTTAAGGGACTACGACCGAACGAAGTAGCCCAGAAGCAATGACCTTGTCGCACACCAAAACACCACCTCCTCTAGCATTCACTTGGCCACCTGGACATGTCGGCACAGTCGGTTTGGTGCCACGACCCACCGTTTGCAAAATATAGCGTTTAACAACCTTACACTGGCTCAAACTGCACTATTTTACGCATTTGCAAACAATATGGCAGCGAGAGCACCAATCTGGGAAGGAAAAAATCGAGAGAGGCTATTGTAGAGGGTCCCTACACCTAGGTGTTGGATCATACGAGACATCTCTAGGTGCCACGGAGTCTCGAGTAGTCACGTCATCGAAGTTGAACGATATTTTGGTCTCAGGGCTTTTAAGGGACTATGCCTGAACGAAGTAGCCGGAAGCAACGACCTTGTCACGCACAAAACACCACATCCTCTAGCATTCACTTGGCCACCCGGATGTGTCGACACCGTCGGTTTGGTGCCGCGACCCACCGTTTGCAAAATATAGCGTTTAACAACCTTACACTAGCTCAAACTGCACTATTTTGCACGTTTGCAAACAATAGGGCAGCGAGAGCACCGATCTGGGAAGGAAAAAATAGAGAGAGGCTATATTAGAGGGTCCCTACGCCGAGGTTCCAGATTAGACGAGACGTCTCTAGGTGCCACGAAGTCCGAGTAGTCACCCGTCGAAGTTGAATAATATTTTGGTCTCAGGGCTCTTAAGGGACTACCCGAACGAAGTAGCCTGGAAGCAACGACCTTGTCGCACCCTGAAATAACTCCTCCTTTAGTGTTCACCTAGCCATCGAGATGTGTCGGTGCATTCGGTTCGGTGCCACGACCCACCGTTTGTAGAATATAGCATTTGACAACCTTACACTGGCTCAAACTGTAATATTTCGTGCGTTTGCAAACAATAGGGCATCAAGAGCATTGATCTGGGAAGGAAAAAACTGAGAGAGACTATTGTAGAGGGTCCCTACACTGAGGTTTTGGATAAGACGAGACATCTCTAGGTGCCATGAAGTCTGAGTAGTCACCTGTCAAAGTTGAACGATATTTTGGTCTAAGGGCTCTTAAGGGACTATGCCGAACGAAGTAGCTTGGAAGCAACGACCTTGTCGCACACCAAAACACCACCTCCTCTAGCGTTCACTTGGCCAACCAGACATGTTGACACATTCGGTTCGGTGCCATGACCCACCGTTTGTAAAATATAGCATTTGACAACCTTACACTGACTCAAACTGCACTATTTCACGTGTTTGCAAACAATAGGGCATCGAGAGCACCAATCTGGGAAGGAAAAAACCGAGAGAGGCTATTGTAGAGGGTCCCTACGCAAGGTGTCGGATTAGACGAGGTGTCTCTAGGTGCCACGAGTCCTAGTAGTCACCCGTCGAAGTTGAATGATAATTTGGTCTCAGGGCTCTTAAGGGACTACGCTCGAACGAAGTAGCCTGGAAGCAATGACCTTGTCTCGCACCGAAACAACACCTCCTTTAGTGTTCACCTGGCCACCCGGACGTGTCGGCACATTCGGTTCGGTGCCACGACCCACCATTTGTAAAATATAGTGTTTGACAACCTTAAACTGGCTCAAACTCCACTATTTCGCATGTTTGCAAACAATAGGACAGCGAGAGAACCCATATGGGAAGGAAAAAACCGAGAGAGACTATTGTAGAGTGTCTTTACGCCGATGTGTCAGATCAGACGAGATGTCTCTAGGTGGCACGGAGTCCGAGTAGTCCCCTATCGAAGTTGAACAATATTTTGGTCTCAGGGCTCTTAAGGGACTACGCCCGAACGAAGTAGCTCGAAAGAAATGACCTTGTCGCGCACCAAAACAACACCTCTTCTACCATTCACCTGGCCACCCGGATGTGTATGTGTATTTGGTTTGGTGCCATGACATTCGAGGCATGACTTCTCACTCCTCACCTCCGTTCATTTCCTAGGACTCAAAACATTCAGTGTCACTTTGTTTACCTTCCATCTCTCTTGTTCTCTTTGGAATTGCCTCTGTCCTCTTAGGTGCTTCATCACTGTCCTTTCTTTTCTCTCTTGAGCTATGTTGTTGTGGTGATCTCTCTCCATCCTCTGCTGCCCCAACTATGTGCTTACATGCTCATTATGTTTGCATTGTAATATGGTCATGCTCTTGGCTACCTTGAAACTTTTTACATAATTTTCATCCCTTAATGGGTATCTAATACCCTAATTATCATGCTTTGAAGATTCACAAGAATAAAGCATTCCCTTGTTATTCTAATAGTGGATTAAGTATTTGAATATAGGTCAAGAATACTAAATGGAGTTGAAATTAAATGAGCCATAATTGCTAGTGAAGCAAGAACTAGTGAAAAGTGGTGAGTAAAGGTAAGTCATGTTAAAGGAATGAAATGCATTTATTCATTGTTTCTAATAGTATGGTGAGAATGTGAACATATGAATAAGATTATCAATAAAATGCTAAGGCAAGTAGCTTCAAGTTTGCATATTTGGATGGAATTTTAGAAGGAGAGTGAAGTGGCCAATCAAGTCACTTATGAAGCATGCTAAAAGAAGTGAAGGAAACAAATAAGTGAGAGCCTATGAAGGAATAAGAGGAAAATAGTTTCCATGCACGAGAAACATGAAGAAGAGAAAATAATTCTCATAATGGAGAACATAGCATGAAAGAAGAATAATGGAGGAGAAAGGAAGTGCAAAATGAAATGCTTAGAGAATAAATAGGTACTCATTCAATATGAAATGGGAAACAAGAGGAAAGTGGTGAGAAAAGGTCAAATTTCAGTTTGAGGCAAGCATGTAATGGCTGTGATCAATAAATGAAGAAAGTGAAGGAGAGAGTGAATACTTGTTGTACATGAGGAAATACAAAGGCTTGAGGAGATATTTATGACAGGATATTCAAAGCAACAAGAGACAAGTCAAGAGAAAAAAGAGTGAACAATGGAAAAATAAGAAGGAGAAAGAAAGAAGTCTTGAATACATACAAGCAAATAAAAGGAAAGAGAGGATGGTAAGTCCAAGAAGAAAGAGACAAACAATGAAAATGAAAGAGAGAAGTGAATCTACTTTAAACGATAATCAAATTGAATGTTTAACTTCTTAGTTGATTGGCATATAACACCAAATTATAAAGAGATAAGGTGTGTACATCTATTGATTCCCTTAATTTCTCTAAAACAATGTAAATGCTTCCCTTAATTTCTTAACAATTGTACCATGCAATGTTGCACCATAAGTAACGTTATATTCATATAGTTCAAGATGAACTCTACCTCGCTTATTTCTATCAATGTTCACATTAGTTGATATGCAATAGATGAGTGTTAGCTTTAAAAGAAAAAAAGTAATTACATATTGCCCTTTTGTAGTTCACCTAGCATGGTTTTGCTTAATGGAATAGGTTTTCTTAACAATTGTACCATGTAGTGCTCGGGACATGGTTTTTTAATTTTAAATCAAACATACATATCTAGAACTAATAAATGGTTATGAAAACATACATAGAAGGATATCATACATGCAATGAAATCGAATCAAACATATAGAAGTAATATCATTATGAAAACCAACACACATGGATATATAAGAATCAAACAAAGTGTGCTCCAGACGCACGTCTCTAAAAATATGTAAGTTCATAACATGTGTACATCTTGAACTAAGTATGTCATAATGTATATAGAACTACATGCGGTCGCAAAAGGCTATATATATATATACAATGGAATATATGAAGAAACATGTTCACTAGGACCAGATGGCCCATATATATATCTATGTACATCCAGGTGGACTATGAATCTACTCATGAAACATCTTCCCTCTCTTTGCCCTACTAGAAGTAGCATGTCCACGACCTGGGGATGTAGTGGAGGGAGATTCCACTACGAATTTCATTCGCGTGGTCCTAGCGTCTATAAGCAGGTCTGTAACCTAACCTGCACATTCATAAACAACAAGTTTTTAACACCCAAAATTTTAAAATACATTCAAAATTTAGAAACTTGTACAATTTAGTTAAAATGCATGTGAAATATTACCGTAATGTCATGATCCCTATCAATTTGTCATTGATGCATCGCAGGAACAATAATAGACTCACGAGGGGTAAGCTATATACAAATAATTAATTTTCAAATTAAATATTTCACATACATACAAAATTTGATATTGTAGATTTAAGTAATAAGAAATAATGAACCTCTAAAATTTAACAAATTTTAAAAATTGTATCTCAATTAGTGGATCTCTGAGATGTTATGGCAAGATCTCACAGCAGAACCTCTGATCTGCATATATGGAGGAGTCTCTCTGGCAATCATAAGCTATACAAATCAATATTAAAATCTACATGACTGCACCACATAACAAAGGTCCAAAGCATGTAATCCATGTGAACTTCCACAATTAGAAACAAAGTGTAAAGAGAAACTAACCTATGTAAAACTCATGTGAGGCGTGTCAGTAGCCTTAGTTCCCAGAGCAGATGATGACCCGTCCAGGCTCTTGTGTATAAAAGACAAACATATTAATATGTACAACATACACGTGAAACATTATAATAATAATCTAGTGCAATCAAATGAAATTAAAAATGTAAGTTTGTACAACTTGAAACTTACATTTGAAACACACCCAACTGCAGTAGCTAGCATGTCGATGCCAGATGTTTCCTTCACCGGCTCTTGCTATTTAAAATAAAATAAAAAATTAGTTTTTACATGTATGTACATGATGTACAATCAAATACATATATATTAAAATCTCAAACATGTGAATTAAACTATATATATATATATTATTTATATTTATTTGAAATTTACCTGTGAAAGACCAATATCAGTGGCACCAGTTCCAAAAACATCCCCCAACATCTCATCTATAGAAAAGAAATCATGTGAACCAGCAAATGATGTCTCACCCGCAGTGCATACGGCACCACATGATCCACAGTGGTGTGGTGCGCTAGAACTGGCACCTCCACCAACATCACCAGATGTAATCTAGTCACTATGCTGGGTCAGAGTGTCAGTGAGCTCCCTCAATGCATGTAGTGTGTCAATCTCCACAACCTCCTTCACTGTAGGAGGGATAACTGAAGGCCGTGGGGGTTTTGGGGCATGGGGATCCTTGGTTGACCTATGCGTTCACCAGGTCTACTCTATGCAAAGCCACCTCCTCGACCAAAACAGTCAAAATAAATTGGGACCTCATTAAGCACAAACTCGTAATATAATTTCTTCAAAAAATAAAGAGGAACCTCATTGTTGTTGCATGGTGGATAATAAAAAACCATCCACCATCGGTCCCAAAAATTGTTTTTGATTCAGTCATCGTGGCACCAATGGATTGTGAACTGTTTGCAAGTAACTGTGGGGGCATTGGTTCTCGGGTCAGTAAATAATGCACAAATGAGGTCTTTTTAATTTTTTTGTATTTTATGGCCGCATGGGATAATTTATCCGCATACCACCGCCTACAATCACCTCTAAAGGTATTCCATCTATGTATTTGGTTGGTTGCGGAGTCAACTTCGCCAATCAATGTTTGCAATGTGTTGGCTAAAGTCATGCGGGACGAATTTGTGGCATGATTTTGTCTTATAGTCTAAATAAGGTTCTCAATGACAATTTTATTTTCTCATATTCTTCCAATGATATTATCTTGTGTTCCTACTGGTTCAATGGGGACAAAAGGAGCCACAGGAGGTGGATCTATGTTTTGAGGAATGTTCAAAGGGTTTTTAGGAATGTTTGGAGGGTTTTGAGGAATGTTTTGACGGTTTGCACGATTTCGAGCTTGTCGACCAACTGACAAAACAAGAAAATTGTATACATAAACAAACATTTGAAAAAACCCATGAAAATGCTAAAAAATGATTAAAATCGGGGGCTTACCTCCTCGTCTTAACGGCATGGTTGAATCTATCACGATCTAGAAGTCCGATGAGCAATTTTGAGGTGGTATTCAAAGCTCCAGTGAAAAACGTCTAGGAGAAATCACGGTTTGAAATGAAAAATGGGGAAAATAAGGACTCGCGGGACTGCTTTTTTTGTCTCAGAGTTCCGTGATTGTGGTTTATAACCGCTCTCGCGGTTCTAAACCGTGATCGCGGTTTTAGGTTCGGTTATTGCCAAACCTGAAATTCAGTAACCGCGATCGCGGTTTTTGAATTTAAGGTTTTTATGTCCACGGAATTGTCCACCAACTTCGTGCACTTACCCACTCTACCTCTGTTGTAGATAAGGCAAAAATCTTCTACAATTTAGAAATCCAATTAACTGTCGTGCCACCAACAAAGTGAATACATAACTTGCGGTGCTCCTCCTACCATCCAAATCTCCAGCCATGTCTACATCAACATATTCATGTAAAGAAACCTTTGACCCTCCATAACACAACTTCCTGCTACTGGTCCCTCTCAAGTATCTGAGAATCCACTAGACTACATTCCAGTGCTCCTTTCTTGGATTACTCATGTATCTGCTGATAACTCCCACTACATGGGAAATGTCTGGTCTTGTGCATACCATAACATACATCAAAATTCCAACTACTGAAGCATATGGAACTCTAGACATATATTCAATCTCTTCATATGTTTTAGGACACTATTCTTTACTCAACTTGAAGTGCCCTACCAATGGTGTACTTATTGGTTTTGCATCCTGCATCCTAAACCTGTCCAACACCTTGTTCACATACTCTTCTTGAGACAAAGTCAATATTTTACTCTTTCTATCTCTATTGATTCTCATGCCAAGAATTTTCTTTGATGCACCTAAATCCTTCATGGAAAATGTAATGGTTAATTGTCTCTTTATCTCATTTACATCTTGCAAGTTTGACCCACAAGCATGCTATCCACATACAATAACAAGATAATATAGGTTCCATTATCTAGTCTCTTAAAATAAACACAGTGATAAGAATGACATCTAGAGTAACCTTGTTCTATCATGAACCTATCAAATCTCAAATACCATTGCCTTGGAGCTTGCTTAAGGCCATACAAGCTCTTCTTCAATCTGCACACCAAATTCTCCTTCCCCCTGACTTCATATCCCTGTGGCTGCTCCATATATATTTCTTCCTCCAAAGCACCATGAAGAAAAGTAGTCTTTACATCTAATTGTTCAAGATGCAAATCTTCAACAACTACCAAACTTAAAACAATACTAATGGAAGTCATTTTAACAATAGGAGAGAAAATTTCATCAAATTCTATACATTTTTTTCTGTGCAAATCCCTTCACAACAAGTCTTTCCGTGTACCTAGTTTTGTCACCTTCTTCTTCCTTCAACCTGTAAACCCACTTGTTCTGTAATGCTCTCTTTCCTGCAGGCAACTGAACCAAATCCTAAGTTTGGTTGTGATCCAAGGAGTCCATCTCCTCATCCATACCCTGCTCCCACTTTTTCCATGTTTCTACCTGCATTGCTTCTTCAAAAAAATTAGTTCTCCACAATCTGTCAATAAACAATAGTAAATCTCATATGAAGATAATCGTGCAGTAGATTTACTTACCCTAGTAGAACGTCTTACAAGATTTTCTGGATTTTGAGGCTCTTGTTGTTCTTGTTGATTTTGGTCTACAAAATCAACACCGAATGTGCCAGGATTGATGCCAACTTGTTGATTTTCCAATCCTTTGAGAACTTCTCTATATTTTATCTCATCAAGTGCTACATACTCATACTTTTCTAGCTTCTTATCTTGTAGTTGTTCCCTGTACATAACCCTTTCATTGAAAATAATATCCTTACTCCTAATGATTTTCTTCTCATCCAAACTCCACAACCAAAATCCAAAATCATCAGTGCCATATCCAATGAAAGTACATTTCTTTGACTTAGATTCTAGCTTGGTCCTATTCTCTTTATCAATGTGCACAAATGATTCACAACAAAAAAAAATCAGAAAATAATAGTTTACCTCCTTACCGGTCCAAGCCTCCTCGGGTACTCCACCTTCCAAAGCACTTGAAGGTCCTCTGTTTATCAAGTAAATAATAGTATCTACAACATCCACCCAAAACTATAAGGGCAATCCAACATGCAATCTCATGCTCCTTTCACACTCCATGATAATCCTATTCATTCTTTCTGACACACCATTCTGTTGTGGTGTTCTAGAACTGTCTTCACCCTACGTATTCCATTATGTGAACAATAGTTATTAAATTCCTTACTGCAATACTCTCCACCATTATTGATCTAAGATACTTCAACTTCAAACATGTTTCATTCTCAACCAAAGCTTTCCACTTCTTCAAGGTATTAAATACATCATATTTCTTCTTTATACAGTAAACCCAAACCTTCCTAGTAGCATCATCAATAAAAGTAACATAATACCATGAACCACCAAAAGAAGATACCTGAGCCATCCCCCACACATCCGTATGAACAGGCTCTAATTTGTGATCTTTCTTGGTTGATCTAACCTTGAGAAATCTCACACACTTTTGTTTTCCATACACACAATGCTCACAAAAGTCCAGGTCTATGTTTTTCAAATTTGACAACTTTCCTATGAATGTAAAATCTTCATCCCCTTCTCACTCATATGGCCAAGTATGTGATGCCACAAAGTTGTGTCTATACCTGTAGGAGATAAAATAGAAGATGGATCAGTACTAACAGTGGATAAATACAAAGTACCTACTTTCTTACCTCTTGCTACCATAAGAGAACCCTTAGTAACTTTCCAAGAATCTTTTGTAAATATAACCATACAACCATCATCTCCTAATTGCCCTGCAGAAATTAGATTCCTCCTCAACGTAGGAACATACCTGACATTCTTCAACACCCAAGTATTACCATTCTGCAATTTAACATGAACATTGCCTTTTCTAACAATGTTACATGACTCATCATCACCAAGATATACATGCCCAAAATTCTCTTGAAAATATTGTCTATGAGGAGTTGCATGAAATGAAGCACCCGGATCTAAAACCCAAGATTCTGATTTACTATCTAAAGAAAGAATAAGAGCATCTTGTAACACATCACCTGCTACGTTTGCCTCTTTGCTCCCTTCTTGTTGATCTTTCCCTGATTTTAAAGACCAACAATATTTCTTTGCATGTCCCACTTTTCCACAATTCCAACATACCATCTTGCTTCTAGATTTAGATCTTCCTTCTTAGACCTTCCACAATGTCCAGGACCTTTTGTTTTTTTCGTTTTGTCTTCCCTTGTTCTCTACACTCAAAGCATTACCAGATGACTCACATGTGCTTTTCTTCTCATCTCTTCACTAAGAATCACACCAATAACATCATCAAACTTTAAAGTGTTTGAACTAGAAACAAAATTACTCACAACCATAACCAAAGTATTCCAACTTTCAGGTAATGAGCACAAAATCAAAAGATCCCTAACTTCATCATCAAAACTTACTCCTACAGAGTTTAATTAATTAGTAACCATGTTGAATTCATTCAAATGATCATTTATTGAATCACCATTTGACATCTTCATATTAAACAAACTTTTCATGAGATATACCTTATTGGAGGCTAAGGGTTTTTCATACAATTTACCCAATTTTTCCATTATATCTACCATTGTATTTTCCATAGAAATATTGAAAGATACCGTAGCTTCCAGGCATAGACATATCATTTCCAGTGCCTTCCGATCAAGAACATATCATTCTTCATCTTTCATAGCTGGCTGATTTAAATCTTTCCCTTTCAATGGTAGATAAAGATCCTTCTGATATAAGTAGTCCTCCACTTGCATCTTCCATAGTTGAAAGTTATGGCTATTAAAATTCTTAACCTTGAACTTGCTATCTTCTATCATTGCTCTCACTCAAACAAGAAACCCTCATGTGATATTTTTCTACCAAAACAAAATCCGATCTGATACTAGTTGTTAGGATCAAAACATAGATGAGCAATAAAACAAAATTAAAATAGAAATAATATAAGCATGCAATCACAAGATAAACCCAAGATTTAACGTGGTTCACCCAATGTGGGCTACATCCACCAGAAACAAGCCATCCTTCTCCTTTATTCAGTCCAGAGGAATATAATACAATTCTCTCTTTTTCATATTCTAAAGAGTAAATCCATGCACATATATATAGCTTATGCACCTCTTTGTAAAATTTTACTTCAACCACAAGCAACCTAAATATAGCATGCTTATAAATAAGACATGCATATAAATAAGATAAACATAAAAATAAAAACTCCCGTTTATTAATAAGACAATGCTATTTTTATCCATGGTCATGCTTTCCTCCCAAAAGCAAGGAAAAAGCAAACTGCCACTTCATCTTGCAGTTAGACTCCACATCTTCAACAATAACAATGAGTTTTTCATGTTCAAAGATCCTTTATTCACTTCTAGGATGAGAAAACTCATTGTTAAATTTTAATGAGTACCATTGTTTACTTTGGTTTTCAAGGATCCTAGTCTGTAATTGATACCATGTTATTTTACATGGACCAGCTAGACGTAGAAAATAGGTTCTCCCATTTTAATGTTGTTGTTCTTTACTAATTGAGTTGGTGACCATTTTGTGACATACATTCAGGTCGGCACTTTTTACAATTCAAATGTGGCTCATTTTCTCTAGTTTCTTTCATTGTGTGTAATGATATCATAGAAAAATTCCATTTCTTCCATGTAGTGTGTGAAGATATTACCCTAAGTAGATATAATTTTTTTATGTTATTTTATAAAAATTTAAATTTTTATAATGCATATATTTGTAGGAAATTATTTTCTAAATTTTTTCCAAATATCCCATGCCGTAAATTTTGTCCCATGTTTTGATCGAGTTACATAACCCACATATAGGGAAAAGTGATTTGTTATTAATAATTATAAATAGCCTTTTTATTATGGTTGGAATTGAAAATATTTATTTAGATGAAATGAGGTGAGAAATAAAAAAATGCTCTGCAACTCTAGCACAAAACTGGAGTCGTCTCTTCTAGGGTTTCCCCCATCCAACCGTCATACCGCGGTCTTTGCGGGCACTGCGGGAATTAATTGCTATAGTTTCTCCTAGGGTTTTTCACCCTCTAGGTGTCCCCTATAAAATGACCTTGCCATCTTCAAACCCAGTTGTTTCAATCATGGCAAGAGATAGTGGAGTGAGAAATGGCACTACTGGCGAAGCATCCCAGGAAATTTGTCACGAAGGTTTTTCACGAGGTAATATCTCTCCTCTGGATGTTGTTCTCCCCATTCCTGAATTTAATGTTTCATGTCAATGGTTAGAACATTTTTGCCTCATTGGGTATATTGTGGGTCGAGTCCCCCTGAAAGCATGCTTAAATCCTGGGCCAACACAATTTGGACCCCTCATGGGGTCCACCTGGATAGTGTCCAAAACATGACCAAGGGTTTATTTCTTTTTTCGTTTATTTGAACTGGCTAACGCGCCCAACATCTTGGCCACGCAAGCCACTTAGTATGTCCACAACTCACTGCTTGTATTAACACCCTGTCATAAGGACTTTGTGGTATCTGAGTATACCACCCTTAAAGTTCCGATGTGGATTAAATTTCCTGGTATCCCTCTGTCATGCATTCATTTACTGCCACAAATTTCTACTTCATGTGGGCGTGTTGTCTTCCTGGAAGCTGATAAGTTGTACCATGCTCGTCCTTAGAATTGATTTTGCGTTGAGATTGATCTTTCGCAGGACCTCAAGGAATTTGTGAATATTCAAATGGGTGATAAACGTTACTCCTAGCGGTTCATGTATATAAATCTTCCCAATACTTGCTTTTGTTTTCAAGCGTCTAATCAGAAGATAAGAGATTGTCTGCTTTATGTCCCTCGTAACCGCCATGTTTCAAAAGCTAGCACCCAAACTAGTCAAACCCCAACAAGAGGAAGGTTGGCAAGTGGCCAGAGGCCGGAGAAATAAGAACAAATCCCAGCAATCCAAAGCCTTTGGCTCCCATGGCCATTGTGAACCAGTTGTTAAGGAACATTATCACAACATTCTGGCCAAAGATCCTACGACTGCTGCTAAGGAACCAATTGTTGTTGCTAAGGAGCCAGTTGTTGCAACCATCTTGGCTACCTCTTTGCCAAAGTACTCCAACACGCCCCTTATGGCGTCGATTCTCATAGACCAGTCAAATTCTATTTTTCACGTCCCCATTTCACATTTAATTCCTCTACTATTTCCAAGAAACTCACAAGGGCATTCCAAACGACCTCGAAGTCCACCTCGCATCTCTCATGACCATAGCCCAACATGCAATGTGGACTCCACTAAAGCATAATACAACATTGAGTATGTCGAATGAATAAAAAATTGATCTGCGGGAATTTTTACATCATAATTTTCTCGTTTCTGCATAATCAATATGATGCCCTTGAGGGCTTGGAGGATGGGGATATGGCTCTTGACCAATGTTTCCCATGAATTGTTTATCCTGGAATGTCGGGGTCTCACAGACTCCTTTCGTAAGTATGTAGTGTGTGAAACTTGATAACGATGTGCAAATCTAGATGTGTTGTTTTTGTAGGAAGTTAAAATTACAGGTTTTCGTTTCTCAGATGGTTTGTAAATCCATCTGGCGACAACTTGGCTTTCTATAGCAATCATGAAGTAGGACATGGGGGATTAATTTCACTTTTAGCCCCTAAATAACGGCCTTTATTAATTGACCATGGAATCGACCCCACCAACCGTGTCATATGGGTCCTCTTTAATATTTAGGGCCACCCTTTTGGGATCATTAATATTTACACCTCTAATGATGTAGCCGAAGGGGTTGATCTATGGCGGTGGATAGCCAACTCCATTCCCGATGCATACTAGGTTATAAGTGGAGACTTTAATATGGTTGAAAACCTAAATGATAAATGTGGCCACCTACATATGAGGTGGACACCTAGTGAAAGGGAAGTGTGGTACTTCATGTGAAATAAATTTGGATTCTTTGATCTTAATGCATCTCACTTTCCCACGTCTACAACCTGGTACACGTGGTTCAATCTCCGTGGAGGGACATATCGCGTCCTTAAATGGCTTGATAGGGCCATGTTGTCAGCTCAAAACTTTTTAAAGTTTACTAGCATTTGTTCCATGCCATTGGAGGTTATGCCTGACTTTTTCCTTTCGGACCACTCCCTTATACAATTTTGTATCTGTTTACATGATGCGTGCCCATTTTTTCATAAAGGCCAATTATTTCTTAATACTTCCTTGATGTAACATGGCCCCACCGTCAATCATATCAAGCGGATTTGGAATTTAAAATTCCATGACCCAATCACTGTCAACGATTTCATCCACCTATGCAGGCTAGTTGGTTACTTTGGTGGGAAGATGCGCTGACGCAGACTACCAAATTTCTTAGAATCTATGGCCGCCAGATTGGCCAAAATTCGACACCGCTCATACACCCCTAATACCTTAGCTCTTAGTCGGGAAATGGTGGCACTTCAAGGTGATCTCTTCTTTGACGCTCTGCAACTACAAGTTGTGACTCTCGACATCAAATCCAAATTGTGGAAAATTATAATGTTAAAGGTGCTCAGATCTAGGCTCAAATACTCTAGCTCAAAGTTGGAGATCGGGTCTTGAAAGGAATTTTTTCTCTCTTCAAGCCAATAAGCTATCTCAACAGATCTGAGCTATCATTGATAACGAAGCTCGAATCACTAATCCACAGCTCATGTTGCAAGCATTTGTGCAACATTACAAGCTCATTTTCCAAGCTCAGCCACCCTCGATACTCATCGGGCCACTCTTGACCAATGTTTGGGTGTTGTGCCTCACAAGCTTTCAGAGGCTCAGAAGGTGCTATGTGAAAGAATGCTCACTATTGAAGACCTCCATGAATCCACTATACAAATGTTTAATGATAAAGCACTCAGCTCCGATGGATTCCCCTGTGAATTCTATAAAACTCTTTGGGATTCTGTCGAGCAAGACCTTTTGTAGGTCTATCTTGAAGGGTTTCACAACCAATCCCTAGGGCTTGTAATTAACAAGGGAAACATAAAATTCATTCCTAAGCAAAGATATTCCGAGAAAATAACTTGTTGGTGGCTGATTACTTTGTTGAATGTCTCCTACAAATTCATTGCCAAAGTGTTAGCTTTGTGATTACGCAATCTGCTGCCTGCTATTATTCAACCAGAGCAGACAAGCTTCATACATGGATGCTTCATCATGGATAATATCATCATCATTTGGGAAGGCATGGAATGGGCCCGCAAATCTCACCAGGATGTTATGTTTATCAATATTGACTTTGAGAAATCCTATGATTAGATTGAATGGCCTTTCATCCTCACCATGCTTCAGGCCCTTGGCTTTGGCCCATCTTTATTTAATATGTCAATATGCTTTTTGCAGATGCCTCTGCTCAAATTTCTATCAATGGCCTTAGCTCGGATCCCTTTGGGATATTCTAGTCTATCAAACAGGTTGTCTTCTAGCCCCTATACTTTATGTGTTGACGGCTGAAGTCTTTGGTTATCTATTAGCCCATGCTTAAAATCAAGGTCTTATTCGTGGAATTTTGATGTCTATTGAGCCCACCTCTCAACTCCTCAATAGACATTTTACGAATGATTCATTCTTTACGCTTATCGAGGATGAAAGTAACATTCACAATGCCATGCAATGCTTGTATACTTTCTACCTAGCTTCTAGTTCCTCCATTTAATGGCAAAAAACTTAATGCTACAGGTAATCCTTCCTTCCTGCGCCAGTACTGGCTTGCCACTTATGATTGGAAAATTCTTCAACATGGGAGATCATCAAATTCCTTGGTATTCCTTTTTCTTTTCAAGCCTCCTCGACTGATCTATGACATTATGTCATTCAAAAAGTGGCAAAAACAATGGAATGTTGACTCACTAGACCCTTGTCTCTGGCTGGAAAATTCCAAATTTGTTCCAAAGTTCTAGCGGCCACCCATGTCTACTATTCATCTTGTTGGGTGCCTTCCAAAGCATCCATCCAAAATCTAGAAAATTTGCTCAAAGCTTTCTTATGGGATAATGCTTCTACTGGAAAAGGTTTTCATCGTGTCGCTTGGGATATATGTTTCTTACCTCGCAATTCTAGAGGCCTTGGGCTTCTCCACATCTAGCACCAAGGGCAAACTCTCTATGCCAAGTGGATTATCCGTAGCATCGCTAGCCAAGAAGCTTGGAAAGTTCTCATACGACATGGCATCTCAGAAGGCTCTCCTTATGACCGCCCTGCATGGAAAGGTTTAGGGTTTGTCAATCTACTCATCACTCTTGTGCTATCAAAGTTGTGGGCACCTACGTGCTTAAACTTATCTGGAAAGCCTAGGAATGTGTCAAACCCTGGATTTTATGGAAAGGAGATAGATTTTGCAATGGGTTATCTCTCAACCAAAAATCTCTCTGGTGGTCACCGATTTTTCAATCCCAAGAGCAATGCCTTGCAGAGGTCCCGAGAATCTCCACACTCAAATTATTTAAGCGTGGAATTCATATCAATGAGGATTTTTTCTGCAAAAACAAGTAATCCTGGTTTGCTTGGCCGGAGTTTAAAAAACAATTTCGGCTCTCCGACTAGGATCAAGATACTTTCAATACTATGATCAATTTTGTTCCTAATCACATGCTACATAAGATTGTTGTGCACTCTTCTCGCCCTTGGTGGACAGACTGGAAGTGGTTTGCTGATACTCCTTTCTGTAACTATAAAGCTAGCAAAGGCTATCGATGGCTCTCACCCCATTTTCCCATGGTGGAAAAACTCAACACTCGTTGGGGAATTAACGCCACCCCATCTGGCTGGGGCAGATGGTTTGAGACTGTTTGGACTATATGTGTTGAGTCAAAAATTGCTCATTTTTGTGGTGTATTCTTCACCAAGGCCTTCCTATTGGGGCCCGTCTTGTTCAAATTGGGATTCCAGGCTCCCAAATGCCCCTTCTGTGGGCATCTAGAAACTTTTATGCATGTTTTCTAGTTCTGTCCCAAAGCTCAAACTACTTGAAACTAGATCCATACTTTTTTCTTTCCTTTCTGGCCCCATTGTTTCACTTGGAAACATATCAACCTGGGATACAATCCCAAACTTATGCCTATGTTCACCCATATTTGGCATGTGTTCAAAGGGGAGATTTTATTTTGGATATGGAAAGAAAGGAATGCTTTTTTCTTTGTTAATTCTGTAGTTGACCAATCCTTCTCAATTTATAGTAAATCTATAGTGATCTCCAATGGGCTTCTGCAGGTTCAAGTTCAAGTGAATAAGGTGGCGCTAGAGGTGGACCACCTCCAGACTTTATTGCAACATTGGAGGGAAGCCCCATGCAATTTTGCCTAGGTTCCTCCCTCTCCCAGTAGGCGATCCTCGCCCTCCACTCGTGGTGGTCGACGCAATAGATCCCAGCACCAAGAGTTCATTCACTCCCATCGTTCTATTGGGGTGAGCCATCGACATAACCACTCACTTGGACACCACCACGGTCATGGATTATCACCACATTCCTCGGCTCGCGAGCAGGGCTGGTGTGGTTCTCTGCCTCGATCTTCGACTCGCCATCAGGGTTGGAGTTCTCCCTCCGCCACTTCTCAATAGGTCGTCTAGCATCCTATGCTACCCTTCCTGCTACTAGAAAAATCCCCGACTCAGCTTAGCCATTCCTACGTGTGGGGAAGAATATCCTGAGGAAGAAAGTGTTGATGCATAATCACAGCACCCCTAAATGTATGTAACTTTATGGGTTAAAACTATCAGTGTGATTTCATAACATGGAGCTTTTCCCAAAGTGTGGGACTTTGCAATTAGAAAATCTCTCCAAATGAAGGTCGGTTCTATTCCTCTGTTCAGATGCACACATTTAAATTGTAGAGGATCTACCCTAAAATCTACTCTAACTTGCCAAGGAGACAGGGTTAAGAAGATGCAAGAAATTAAACCTAAACTAACAAAGGTGATGCACCAAAGGAATGTTGAACACTTGCTTTTCCATTAAACACAAACCATTGAAATGTAATACAACCACCATACACAGATAACCAAGATTGCAATGAGAGATCAAAGAGGTGTAATGAACATAAGAGAGGGTTGAAAATCATCCACATACATGTATTATTGCTCCACAAATTTGATACAATACACTACAATGGCCAAGAGGCAAGATTTGCATTATAGTTTTGATGGGAGGTTTTAACTCCACAAATCCACTTATAGACAAGAGAAGGAGGGTGCAAATCCAAGTTGTCCAACCTTTACAAAAATGCCCCTTCTTACAATATATAGGAAGAATATGAGAGAAGGGGAGAGAAGAATTTGAATTCTTGCTTCAACCACCCAAAAATGCATTGAATTCACCTTCCACAATGATGGGTTCCACTACAAAACCCATGCCTCCATGTACTATGCCTTGTTGGAGAAGATAGGAACCCATACCTTCATTATTGTCATAGGTGATAAAATTGGAGATTCCTCTAAAATGGTGGATTGTATTTCTTCATTTTGAAATACTTAGTAGCAGATGCCGAGAGCTCTCAAAAAGTCCTTTCTTACAAAAATCTGAGCTCCCAGTCAAAAGTTATGGCCATCTGAAGGTCGGGGTGTCATTCTGCAAAAATGGTAGGTGGTGATCTTCCTTTTATGGAGTCCGAAATGCATGCAACCTCCGAAATCCCAAAATTTGGACTTTCATACATTTCCATTTTGGAGATTAAAACACTATTCATACGCCAACTTTTCTTGAGAGTTCTGAAACCCGGAAGTCTGAAATTTTTGACTTTCAGAATTCAAAATTTTAGACATTTTGACTTCGGACCCTTGACACTGTTCATCTGCTTGAGCGCCTTGAGAGTTCCAAAATTCCAAAACCCGAAATTCCAAATATTTAGACTTTTGGAATTTCAGAACACTTTTCCTTGTCGAGATCTCTAAAACCCCAAAATCTGAAAGTTCAAAATTTCAGAATTTTGGAGTTTCAGGTTTCAAATTTTTTTCTTTTTTCCATCTTTGTGCTCACTAAGACCTCCAAAACCCCGAAACCCAAAAGTCTACATTTTTTGACTTTCAGATTTTTGGGTTTCAGAACGTTTTCCTTTTTTCCACCTTCGCGCTCATTGAGATCTCGAAACCCCAAAACCTGAAATTCTTAATTTTCAGAATTTTAGACTTTCAGATTTCGGGATTTCAGACTTTCAGATCCCTTTTTGCCCACCAAAATCTCTGAAATGCTGAAACGCTCCACATCCGAAGTCTGAAAATTTTGGACTTTGGTGCTTCTTCTTTTCCTAAAATTCTCTGCAATTTTCTCGGCCCGTTCCTTTCTCGACCAACCTCGAAATGCAAGCTCCCGTGACTGAATCAACTCCTCCATTTTTGATTTGTGCAAGTTCTTGTTTGTCTAATTTTTCCTGAGGGGAAAAATTGGATAACATAACTTGTTGATGGCTGGTAGATTCTCGACACTGGAAAGGATCTACTTGGTTTGGGGTGGCTAGATGATCTTGATCCACTTGCCTTAGGCATGTTTGTTGTTGTTTCCTGATTTTGTCTTTTTTTTTGCAGGATTGGTTTTTTGTTGTTTCTCCCTACGTTCGGCCTAGTTATACATTTGGTTTCCTAGGCTCAGCCTAGTTTGTTTGTGGTTTCAGGGCGTGCTCTCATACCGCCCATTTTTTTGTTGAAAGTTATCTTGTATCTTATTGCATTAATATAATATAAGATCTTTTCATAAAAAAATTATTTAAAAAAAGTTTGAAGTGAGGTCGTATTACCAATTTTAATTAATTTATTTGAAATATTTAAGGGATATTCTTCTAAAAATTTAATGTAATGTGGATTTAGTTGTGACAAATTATTTGATTTTACCCTACTTTTACTCTTGAAATCCAAACCCATAATAGATAAGTAGTCTACAGGCTTGTTACCTCCTTAGTGAAAATGTTGGAACCTTTCATTAGGAAATTCTTAAGAAGGAAAACAATGCCCATTTATTATACTGCACAAATTCTAGTTCATTATTCTTTACCGTATCATATATTTATGCCCCCTTTGTACTCATTTAAGTCCTTTTATCCATATCAGTCTTCAATCTAGCCAAGAGTGCTCTAAATTTAATTGAGAGATTGATCCATTTTCATTGTTAAGGTATAAGCAAGTAGTTTTGAATTTACATTGCTTTAAATACACCCACTCTACTTTCTTGCTATGATACCTTTTGGATACGCCACAAAAGTTATGTCTAATTTAGAAGCTTGCTTCTTTTTTGGGGGGGTGGGTTCGAGGAAATTTTAAAAAAATCCATGATTTTTGTGTGGTGTAGAAATATTGATGAGTTTTAATTGATTTTTATTAAATATTATGATTCAATATTCTTTTCCACATAAGCATTTGTAGGTTTATTACTGATAATACATTTATATATTTTGCTACAAATCACATAACATTTTTGGTATTGTAATGTAAATTTAATAACTCATTTGTGGTATTTAACTATGTCATAACGTGGGCAATTTTATTGAAAAACTTCCAATTTCCTCGAACTTTATTCTCGTCAAACATGAATTTGAACTTTATCCATTATTTTTACATAGGAAGTTTTAAACAAGATTTTGCAATATTTTATAAATGTATCTATATATACATATATTGACTGAAAAAGTAGCTGATAGAAATATCTCTCCACTTTGTCCCTTTGACATATTTATGGATTTTTTTGAAAAATGATAACAATTTTTTTCGAACTTTAACCAAATTTTATCCTCGTCAATCATGAATGATAACTTGATCCTTGTGACTTAGTGTAGTGCCCATTATTTTACCACAAAAAAAAGTAACTGAAAAATTGGCAATTTTTTGATATATTATATGATGTACCATGAGAAAGAAGTTGCACTAATCACAAGACACATATTATAAATTAATTGAACACATGATTTACTGATTCACTTTTGCATGTATTGTATTTTGTTATTTAGGATTAATACTTATCCAAGAGAATGTAAGAAATCCTTTATGACACATCAATTCACATTTCAAACGTGCATTCATTTCATTCTAGGATCCATTCCAATGATAAAATTTCATATTTTTCGTTCACTACCTATTTTGAATCATACATGTCCACTTCAATTCTTGGACAAAATAAGGTTAGGACTAATAGAATACAACTTTGGCGTGACTCTCAACAAACATTAGCCTTTGCTCAGGGCGTGATGCATGCATGACTAAGTTACCTAACCCATAGGAGGTTTACTTAGTCACCTTTCTTCTACGGAGTGAAGATCACACATAACCCAACTAAACACAGGGAGAATAGCATAACTCGGAACAAGTTTCACAAGGTCCATTAACCTTTCACCAAGGGGTTTTATAGGCACATTTTGTAGGGACAAAACAACTCAATATTTCCCACACTACTATGACCAATAGCCCAAGTAGAGTAACTTAAGGTCACAAGGGACACTAACACAAAACATGGACCCACATAGACAACAAGGAAACACTAGAGCTCATGAATAACAAACTTACTCACAAGGGATGTACATGTTTCAAATACTCAACCCCACACAAGAATCTTATGGCTAGCAATATCCTACATATTTCATGGTTACATCTTTGTTATGATTCAATTTCATTGTATAACCTTATAGATTGAAGAGCATTTAACATATAGGAAAATATTATTGTTCACGAAGCTACATCTTCAATATTTCATTTTACATCGTTGTTCAAAACACATTATGCTTATGAAAAATATTCTCATACCTTAAGGTTATATTTATTTCCAATTTAATTAAAAATATTTGGATCTCAATGATGCCCTCCTTAAATTTTATTTGTTTTAATATTGTTTAGGAATTTTCTTTAGTTCGTCATCACTCAAGGTGCATAAGACTTTTGTAACAATTATTTCATAGTTTCATCTCAATTATCCATGTTCTAATTATATTTACGTTATTACATAGATCTCTTATTAACCTTGTTTATAGAACATTTATGATTCGCGTAACTCTTACTTTCCACTTAGGGATTCAAGACCCCAAAAGACTTGGATTATTACTTTTTTAAAGAATAGGTGAAATGGCGTACATCGATATAATTACTAATGAGGATGAGAATAAACAACATGATCCAAAGTATTCGAAGTTTTCATGGTTTACATACTTATAATGGCTTGTTTTCTTAGATATCCCTCCTTCAATAAACCACAAGCTACGTGCACAAGCCATTTGTTATTGTCTCAAGAATTGCGCCTTCACTGTTATGAGTTACTCTTTATTCATCTATATTATCTAGCATGGTAAGTTTCCAAATCTTAATTATCAATTGAATACATGTCTATCACACATGTGATCCACATGAGGCTCATCTTTGAGATGAGAAAGGATGTTTCCAAATGTAAAGCTCGCACAAAAAATGAATCTCTTTTTTTCTAATAAATAGAAATAGGTGCTAACCTTAAGTTAAAGGATTGGTTCTAGTTACTCTTTACCTTCCCAATATCATCTTAATAGACATCATTTCTATGATTGATTTGTGAATACCTTATTCACCCACAAATGACCTCTTAAGAGGTAATAGACATATCTTAACCCTATCCACACAACAAGGTAAACAATCTACAAGGAATTCTACTATGAGGTGGTAAAGACATCCCCATGTTTTCATGTATCCAAAAAACCAAGGATACTCTTGATAGGATTACCGATGAGGTGTACCATGCTCACGCTCATTAACATGATGAGATATCCTTGAGTTCCAATTAGGTACCAAGTTCAAGGAACTCTTAACTAATTGTAGCATTTGAAGAGGCATTAAGATTATACACAAGGTATCTACGTAAGAGGAATTATAATGTACAGGTTGAGTGTCACGCCACAAAAAAATCAATCCTCCAATCGAAGGTGTATATGAACATGACGTGAAACGATACAAATGTTTAATATCATAAGCATGCAAGGATTCATAAGGAACTTGTGTCAAAAGTGGGGGTCGAGTATATATGAAGGCACACCAAAAGGTATTTCCCATTGGTCTAGTATAGTGGTTCAATTAATGGATCATAACGCAATCAAGGTGAAAACAACATAGGGGTAATTTAGGAAGCCATCACATTCTACTAAATTTAGAATTGACGTTTATACCTCGTGATGTAAATGCATAATGGAAAAATAAACTATTCGAGACCATTGCTTTTATTTGGGAGTGTAACTAAACCATAACAATTCAATAACTAACTACATTTTTTTATGACATGTCAACCATGATTTAGTCAATTTCTTTCAAAAGGTACAAGGACTCGAATATCCATTTTGTAAAAGTAACTAATTCATTTATTTCCTAGGAGTAGTAGTGCATGTTAAAATTGAGTTTATTTTCAGCATTGAATGATTCACATGAAATTTCATACCATTTAAACATGAGAGATACTTTACAAATCAGGATCATTATTTTCCTTCTTCATTCCTTAAATCAAAACAATATATCATAATGTAACTACACATTATTTTCAGAAAATGATATGGAACTACTCTTTCTAATTACATATATACATACAATGTTAGGAGGTGCATAAATAAAGTAAACGTCACTAGCATAGAATGATGTCTATGCACTATGTCTTGCCACATGCAACCTTAAAAGTTAGTATAAACATGGTCAACAAAAAAAACATTGGCATGACATTCCCCTATGACTAACATTTTCACATATATTTTATTTTACACTTGCAGTAAATTAAATTTTTTACTATACAATAGAGGTAAGAACACAAATGTAGTTTCTTTTCATTTTCAAAATGGAGCAAGATAGGGAAAGGAGAGATAAAATCACACCAAATTCCCATAAGTAATAAAATACAAACAAGTGTCATCAAGGAGATCTATAGAGTTGTATAATAGAGTTTAAAGGTTTTGCAATATTTTTTCTCCTAAGAGAAAGATCCATAGAAATTTTCTTGCTAGTACTGTAGGATTATAAAGATGACCAAATTGACCAAAGTGGCACACAAACTAAGGTTGAAATCCATTTTCGAAGCTCAAACACGCCATGTGATAAATTTTGTCAATTCCTATCTATAGGGAACTCCTTGGAGTTTATAGAACACAAATATTGTGACCAAGATTCAAATGGCTTCTACATTTCTGAATCCACTTGTTGTAATTATGCTAGTTGGACTTAGTCATTGAATGTCACAGGGCCTACAAAAACACATTACAAAACAATCTTCCCAATCCAATTTTCTCAAATAGTTTGATATATTATGATAGTCCTACAAAAATACTAGAGGTGTGAGGTGACCAAATTTCTTTTCTTGGTATGGGGGCCTAAATCACGGGCCAAAACCAAACTAACTTTTCAATTTTCAGCAACTGAACAAAGTGGTAAAATAGCTTACTAGGCCCCCAAATGTGCAACGAAACAAGGTCAAAAGATTGTCTAAGGTCATTATAGATATTGACATGACATCTCACATCACCAATGAACATGATCATTCCATAACTTACCCAATATAGGGTTTGAAGCGAGTGGTTTGTGCGTCATTGAAAATTCATGTTTTATTAAATTTTAGCAAGGTGAAAAAATGATATGATTACATGGAAGTCAAGTTTATTTCTCAAATCGGGTGGATATGGTTATCCAAAACTATCATAGAAAATTTCTAGTTATCACGTGACATGGTTGTAGAGTGTAGCTTACACTAAAAGGGTTATATAATTTCTACATGACGCAAGGTTGATATATCCATTGTGTGTGATAGGGTATTTTATTAACCATAACCACACTCTTCCTTTAATTAAAATTTCACTAGCAGTATGAAGGGAAAACAATAAATATGAAAGCATGTTGGAGATAGGGAGAAAACCATGCTTGTTCATAATGAGGCAACAAGGGAGGTGCTCCAATCTAGTTTGAACACGTGCAAGCTTCACGTCCATCACCGTAAAACCATTCACTTACCCGTTCACGTGCATTAGAATGCTTCCATGATTTGTATGAATTATAAAAATATGTTTCCAAAAAATGTTCCAATGAGCATAGCTCATTTAAAAGTTCCCATTTTGTGCATTGCCTTCAAACATTGCTTCCCAAACGACCACATTTCTCACGGACATTTTGTCAAACAATTTTTGTGCCTTCCCTATAATTCCACCTTTTACACACATTCTAACTAACATGAAAACAACAAAGCAAGAGCCATCACTACCAAATGCATGTTTTAATATTTTCTTACCTATAAATGGAGCACTTGTAACTACAACCTCTGACAAAACCATTTATTGTTTTATATATAAAAATATATTTTTTCTTTGAAATATGTTCACAACCCTACTCTCAAGTTATCTCTTTTCATGGAATGGGAGCATCTTTGACACGGGCTGTGGAGTCTTGCTTTAATTGGATTAATCCTTTTGAAGTTACCCATTCCTATTACCCATTATAGGGTGCACACATCATGTATATGGGTATAAACTAAAGCCAAATTTCTTCAAGGCATTATATCAAATAGAACATTTGTCTATTCTAGGCTTCCTGTCATTCAATAGACGTGTTATTAGCTATTTTGGATTTGTAGGTCCTGGCTGTCCTGACATCCCGAGGACCACCTGGGTCAAATTTACCTGATTTTTCTGATTTGAACTGTCTGCGGAAATTTTGGCTTCTTGGGTCCCACGTGTCCCGGCTCTCGTGTGCGATCTCGGGCGAGAATTTTTTATTTTTCCGCATTTCACTAGAATAGGCCAATTTTTGGATTTTTCAATTTTTTCTAATTCCTTGAATTTTTTTCCTTGGATGGGAGGGTTAGAAAAGAGCCAAAGGGACCTTCAAAACCTGATTTTTAAACCATTTTTTGGCTGCTCAAGCCTAAGGAAATTATGCAAGTTATCCAAATTACCTCGAGGGATGAATTTGGGATAACAAGACCATCAAAAAAATAAACAAAAAGATGCACACGCCACTCATTTCCAGATGATCAAGGGAAAGATGCAACATTGAGGGGGCTTGGCTCACACATATCAACACACTTCTTGAGGTCCCACACACTTTTCAAAAAAAACCCTTTCACGCAGGGAAGAGAATGGAAAAATAGAGGGTTCCACATAGAGGAAGAGTGAAAGAGACAAATACTGCAGATACATAAGTGGAATAGTGGGAGCAAGCACTTTCAATGTGTTAATCAATACTACTCAAAATAAAAGATAAAGAGTAGGAAAACAAAGTGGTAGCCATCGTATATCCCAAGAATGGTGTTGCAAAGGTTACAATGCAAGTAGTATAGGTGTATAGAAGCAAAATAAATACAACTAGACATTACACTCCTAATCCTAAATCTTCTTCTTCTCTTTTGCATACAACAAACAAAATAGTGACATATAATAGTTTCCTTCCTCTCAGATACAAATGAAACCGCTTCAGATACAACTACAAATAAAGATCAATCAATTTGTATGTAGTAAAATGAAGAGATATTATGGTTACATATATATCTACGTGTGTAGGGCTGATTTAACCAATAGTGGTAATTATTTTTGGATGGATGTTAGCAAGAGCTCCCTTTAGCACAATTCCCTATCATGTTCTTTTTAGCATAGGAAAGGAAGAATGCATGAAAATGTGGTGGAAATTTTCTATGGATGTGGATTCTTGTCTTTACAGCTATCATTTCAGTCCAAATGAGCTCTCCCAGATATGTGTGCTTATCTACAATGCCTTCCTCGAGAACCAAAACCAGATTTTATTCCTTTTAACACATGTTGACCAAGAGTCACATGTTATTTAATTGTTTTATTTATTTATTTTACCCAAAAAAATCACAAGACATTGACGACTGCGTAGGACCGGGGGGGAACTACATCTCCCTCCCCTTATAAGAGGATTGTCCTCGATGTAACACAATGCAAGGTAGAAAAATGATTTGTAAGTAAGGAAAGTTCAAAATGACTAATGTGGTGTATAAAATTTACTATTCACTACAACGCAACTACCGGAATTCAAGCAGAATTTACTATTTTATTCAATTGTTTATGATCTATGAAGATTGAAAATTTTCTCTCTACTGTAGTGAATCTAAACCAAATTTCATAATCATATTCAAAACTATTCGATAATGTTTACCTGTAAGCGTCTTTGTGATTATTTGTTTTCTCGTAAGCAAAAATGGGTTGTATCGATGTTCCATAATCATTTTCATCCTTTACCAATTCTATCTCATTACTTATATTGTTTTACAAGTAAATTTCACTATTTTTGCAAGGTAAGACAACATGATGTCATCCAAGACCTATAACATAGACCAATTCACATTTTCATGACACTAACTCAAACAATACCTTTATGATTTATCCCAAGTAAATATTGACTCCACGATAGGAAGTGTATACACATAAAATTCACCACATCAATGTAGAAGAAAATTATCTAGACACAAGTCTATGATGACACAAGTAGATTACCATAAGAACACCACCATTCCTCACCAAGAGGACACCACATACCTATGAGGGGAATGTAGCATAACACCCAAAACATAGTCCCCCACAAAATATAATCCATACAAACATATATATCACGAGGTTTGTATAAGACATAAGAACAAAATATGACAAAACACACTTATAGTCAGGTCCCAAGACCAAAAGTAACCTTGTCGATATGTGTAGTGCCTGGTGAATCCAAGTATAATAATATCTATCAATGACATATGTAGTCTAGGATCTCAACCTTTCCTCAAAGAATCTAAAATAAGCAAACAAAAGTATCAAGTGTCCCATCTGTATGTTTTTAGTGAGTACCACATCCCAAAATTACACTATTCTCAACTAATCAAAAATATGAGAAGTGAATAATCTCAAGCTCAACCTTGAATTTTGAAATGAATAACTTATCTTTTGCAATGATAAAAACATCATCCTAGGAAGTAAGGAGCAAAAAAATCACTTTCAAATCCAGCAGCTATAATGCATGTCACAGAGGCAACTCCACCAAGAAGTATCTAAGTACCAAAAAATTATCTCAACCATTGACGACTAAGTATCATATGTATCTCCACCATAAGAGGAATGAATATCATAAGTTTCACTCCACTATAGGAGAACTAAGTACCATAAAAGTCTCTCAACCATAAAGGAATAATTATCATATGTCTTTCCACCATAGGACGATTGAATATCATAAGTTTCAATCCACCATAAGAGGAGTGAGTACCATAAAAGTCTCTCAAAAATATAGGACTAAGTATCATATGTCTCTCCACCATAGGAGGACTAAATATCATAATTGTCACTCCACCATAGGATGACTGATTGCCATAAAAGTATCTTAGCCATAGAGGACTAAGTATCATATCAAGGGCATGTTACTGCAGCACCATGCATGCATTCATGACACCTTGGGAGTACCCCCATATGACATGCACATACCATACAACAAGATAAAACCAACTCATCAAGAAAGAAAGAAAATCCACATTACACTCTTGATGACATTTAGCCAAGTGGCTTTAAAATCATAAACTTTGAGCTCCAGAAATAAATAAAACCAAGAAATATTGGCAACCAAAGAAAATGGTGAAGTAGCTGCATTAAAATTTCAAAAATATTGCAAGAAAGAAAAAATGAACAAGAGTCTGAAGCTTCTCAATAAATCAATTAAATAAAATGTTGGTTATATGGAAATTCCAAATTACAAATAAAATACACATAGAAATATTCACATCACATTCACTATGTGGCCTTTAATGACCGCCATTAGGGGTACCCAAAACATCGAGTGAACATCATAGCATATAATCATGATATTGAAAATATAATGTAACTACCATAATGTATGGCTGAGTCAAATCTCCCACAAGATATTTGCATGGCTCGAATAAATACATTTGTATCCAGCAATAACAATATACCCAAATAATCTCACCTTGACTAGGAACCAAAAAAAAATCTTCCAAAAGTTTGTCACTAAGAAAGTCTCGTGATTAGTAATGTCAAATAGTCCAATAGTGTTTGTTGCATTTGTCAAAGGGTTATAAGTTACAAGATTTGAGAGGAAAATAGAATTGGTCAATGCATCGATGCAATATTGAATAACATATAAATTTAATGATTTGAAAGAGAAGTCATATCATTGTAATTATTTGACCAAGATGAGTCAATGTAATATCCATAATGTATTATGCAAGGAAATGGAAAGATTCAAAATCACGTAAATTGTTCCGAAGAAACCAAATCTCTAAAGTTTTAGATACTGCCATGTATAATATATTATACTATCAATTGTCTGATGTAACTGTCATAACCGTTGAAGGATAGAACTCATGAATGAAACAACCAATTCTTGATATATTTCATAATGATATCCCAAGTGTCATCCATAGTGAAACTTCCCAAAATAATTGTACTAAGCAATCAATATACCATAATCTAAAAAACAAATTGTCACAATACAAGTCTATATAAGGAATTAGGGACCCATTATACAATATGCTCATCAAGAGCCACAAAGTTTCTTGTTATTTTTGGTATGTAGGTGTGTTGATGTGTTGCATGACATAATTGGTGTATAGTGAATTGGATTGTATCGTGATGTTGCCACCGTGTTGTGATGAATTGTGTGTGTCACCATGTTGTAATTGTAATTGACTATATGTTGTAATGTTAGACATTGTGTTCCTCATATGTATAATTCATGTAATATGTGATGGTTCATGTCATGATTTAGGGGCATATGGTGAGCATATGATCCCTATTGTACAATGATTACACTTTGGGTGCAGTATGTGGTAATGTGAAAGTAATGATTGTGTTATACCCTATATATATACCATGTGTAAGACGTTATGGTTAATTTGTGTGAATCACCATTGTGTTAGTGATGTAGTTATGTGTTATGTTGTGAACCCTACACTAACCGACCCTAAGGGAAATCGGTAAAAGTGTATGTTTGGAGTGAGGAAATGTGTACCATTGACCAGTCACTTGATCCAAGTATGAGATAGGAAGTGGAGTCTTACATAGGCTAAAAACCCACTTTTGTTCATTTGGTATGTATGGCACTTGCTCAATGGGTTTCATGCATATTGTGTTTCGTAGACACCTTAGGCTTAGTAGATGGCGACTTGTACTCCTTTCTCTCTCCATATATGGTTATCATATGGATTCAACCTAAGTGTAGTTACGACTATGTTGAGCCTTGTGGAAGTGGTGGAGGGATGATTTAGACAAAGATGATGACAGTTGTATTATTTGATATGTTATTTTATGAGATGAGGTTCGATGTTAGTGGTTGTATAAGGCCACATAGTTATTATGATGTGTTATTTCACTATATGTATTTTATTCATAAATTGAACACTTTCCCTTTTCTTGCTAGAACCAACAGTTTTCTTGATTGACATGTTCTTATATTTTGGGCATTTATTTGGTTGTTGCACTAACATGTAGATTTTTACACTAACCATGGCTAATTAGCCATTTGCTTTTCTTATTTTTAGATTTGCATATCAAGTTTAAAAGTTTTATAGCCTAGCCCAAGGCTTGAAATTTTTGCCACTTGGCATTTGAAATGGATTTTTATGTTGGTTCTAATGTCGTAATGTGTTGGAATAGGGTCATGGGATTCACCATGGAGTGGTGGGACCTATGGACCCGCTTTGTTGTATGGGGGTACGCCCCAAGGAGTTACAGATAACTAGCGGGTTGTTGAACCAAGATTTATTATGTCATTATGGTTAGAGGTATCTAGACTCTATGTGCCTAGGGCCATAGGGTGACCAACCTCTTTTGGGGAGCGAAAAGGAACATTTATATTTATTTTATTGCTTTAGGGAGGCATAAGAGACTTGAGGGAGGCATAAGAAACTTGAGGGATATATAAGAGATTTTGTGTGTGTGTGTGATGGATGTTTGGGAGGTATATGGATTTTTTGTGATACTTTGGTAGGTATATGGAGTTGTTTTGTGATGTTTTGGAGGTGTATGTTGGTGTTACTTTGATTTATGTGTACTCTTGTGAGTCTGATTTACATTTTGGTTGTTTCCATCTTGACCCTATATAGCTACTAGTTATGGTTTTGAGTTTTGTGAAACCCCTATATGTGTACATGTTGGGAATTCCATGTTGTTATAGTTTGCTTATGTTGCAAGTACTTTTGTGTGAGGAGTGTGTGTGACAAGTACTATATTGAGTGGGTCGTGTATGTTCCATGGTTCGGTTGAGTTCTTGTGATGTAATATAGTCGTGAAGGTACATATCATGATGTCTTGTGAACCATTATTATAGTGTTTGGCCCTAATGTGGTATTGTGATGTCAGTTTTTGTTGGGCACCCACAAAAAATTGTTATGATGCCAAAATTACAAAAAACAAACCATCACTGGGCTATCCAAGAAGGTAGCCGAAGATTATTGATATGTCTTCTACATGGATTTACCGAAAAGACGTAAGAATTGGGTATTAAAAGAAATTCAAGAATTGTATGGTCCATTGTTGGATGAGGGTAAGTTTATTTCTTGATTAAAATTATTTGAATAATGATTAATTTAAACAATCTTATAATATTTTAGTCGATAGGCCTTTCTAAAGTCAATTTTCTTTGTAAATTTCTTCTTCATCATCATTGTGGTCCTAAAATATTTTTAATCTTATTTTCAAAATAAAAACCATTCTTATCCAACTCAAAAAATAACCTAGAAATTAACGTAGAATGGTCATTCATATGAAACAACTTTGAAATAACGTTTGTGGAATTTTTTCCACCTAATAGAACATTTCATTTTATGCTTATCAGCCTTTCACAAGCACCTATAGATGTTTTTTCTAGTATTGCATTATGTTTTGTTTTTAACTTATTTTCAATAACACAGACATGGTTCATAGCTACATTACTAAAAGCTAATGACGAGAGAGAGATAATTTACAAATAAATTTGAAGATACATTATGACCATTGTGAGTGGAAAACGACTAGGAGGTAAATGTTGATGTCAAGTCATATTTACTTTTTAAAAATTATAAATGTTGTTACTTTCATAATTAGTTTTAGTTTTTGTAAATGTTATGCTAACCAAGTGTACTTCTAAATTATTTTCAATCCTGTTAGGTAAAAACCCAATCCATGGTGTTGATTGATTAACTATTGGGATAGTTGGGATTTCGTACAACCAAGTCAACAACAATAAGTTGTGAATGCTAGATTGGAACAAGGAAAAAATTTCACAAATCCCACTAATCATATGGGCTTCACAAGAACATGAGCTCAATTTATAAGTATCATAGTTTAAATTAGATTCTAATATTAATTTTTCAAGTTTTATTTTTTAATTACAACATAAACTAATTATATATTTTCATTTTCCAATAGGAGGACTATGTGAGAATTATCGAGTCTTGGCATAAGGACCATATCCATACTTACAAATATGTTTCTCTGCAAAAATAAATGACCACCAATGGAGTCCAATCATTGCATGTATGCCATATAAATTCATTGTAAAATAGATTTTAAAATTATTTATATGTTTTATCAATTATTACACGATGTTAACAGTGGTTTATTTTTCTTTGATGTAGGGTATATGCAATATCACCCATGACAGCGAGTGGACAAACACATCAAACAATGAATGGGAGCCACATCACTACTTGGGTTATCATTCAATGGTTGCTTCAGAAAAAGGAGCTAGTGGGGATTTGGAGGTTAGATGGGGTTCTAGAGGTTTTAATGATACTACCATTGAAGATGATGTTACTCATGAGCATGGTAGGGATGAGAGTTGGGGGCAACTTTATATTGTGGATATTGATCCTAATATTGTATAGGGTCAATCATGACTTTAAAACTATTTTGTATTATAATATTATTATGTATTTTGAGTAATTAATGAGTGAATTGATTATAATATTTAATTTATCATTGTTTCCTTTAAAAAAATTGTTTTTATTCAATATCTTTATATTTGTAACTATGCTCAAATGTAATTTTCATTTTTAGGTATATCATTAAAATTGACATTAACATAAGATTTTATAACTTAAATTGTATAATATAATCATACAATTAAATAAAATCAAGACCAAAAATATAGTAATAAAGAATGACGAAGCTGAGTTACATTTGTAGACCAACAAATCACAATTTAAGTGGTGGTTAGTGTCACAATTTAATTCAAACATAAGTGTCTTCATTTAAGTCACAAATAGTGCCACCATTTACGTCGTAACTAGTGTCATGAATTAAGTTAGACGTAGAGTTTTCATTTAAGTCACAACTAGTGTCAAAATCAAAGTGATAATTAGTGTCGAAATCAAAGTCATAACTAGTGTCGTAATCTAAGTTGGATATAGTGTCACAATTTAACTCACATATAATGTCGCTATTAAATTTAGATGTAGTATTACAATTAAAGTTTTACTTTAAGTCGCATGTAGTGTCACTTTTTACCGCATACACCAGGTAAATGTAAAGACGAATGTAAAGATACTTAAAAATCATAGATTAAGTCATGTTAAATTCATGATGTAAGTCATTGATTAAGTTACATTTTAAGTCACCCTAACATCCCATATAAAGACATCCTAACATCCCATTTGAAGACACCCTAACATCATGATGAAGACACAGTTAAAGATGCATTTTAAGACACTCGAACGTCCCCTATTAAGACATCTTAACGTCGCACTAGGGTGACATTAGGATAGGTTGTTCGGATGTCTTAACATGTGATGTTAAGGTGTCTTAAATGTGACGTTATAATAAATTCATAGTTTAATCCATTGTTATGTCATTTTCGTGACTTTAAATTTGAATCTAGGGTACCTAGTTGCAATTTGAAAAATCCACATTTGGCGGCTTAAAGGTGAATTAATACTGACTTAAATTGTTACTTAATTGGTCAAAATGTTATAGCCATCTATAAGTTATCTATTAATATCATGCCACAATATATTCCATAGATATAATAGTGAATGTAGTTATGGTTTTAGGATTAGAAAGATATTATTGTGCTACAAATTCATAAGGTTTTTATAGTATGCTAAAATTGTGTATAGAAGCTTGGAAAAAAATTCAAGTTGCCTACAAAATATGGGGATCTAAGTGTTCACATGATAGGTTCATCTGCATGAGGAAACGTTCATCGTCGAACATGTTTGTGGGATTGAATGTGTCCCCTACTATCCTAAGTTGATATTTTCTTCTAATATTTATTTTGCCTATATATTTAGTCATATTTTATGTATATGGGTCAATGCAATGATAGTTTTGATAATGGATATGGTGTATCTTTGCTTATTTCCCTAAAAAGGAGTTAGTCATATTTTTGTTGGATTAAAATCCTCACACCCCCTTTGTTGTGATGAGCAATACATACCAATACTTTGAAGAGGGATTGAGCCATAAGTATTTCTCCCAATCATATAATGAGATGGAGAGTAATAAATAATGTAAACAATATGGATCACTTAATCTGGATCTCACACATGTTTGCCTTAGTTTTGGTACATGAATTTGGGATAAATGTCATTCACATTGCCAAATGCATAGGACTAGATTTGGGTACTACATTTTACTATATTTGGCCCAATTTGGAAAAACTTATTTCCATGTGTCTTACCGGGTTACCCTATCGCACTTTGGTTCATTCTTATCCTTTCTAGATTACACTAACTAAATCTTTCCAACGTAGCGGCGATTATCAACATTTTGAAACATATTCCTATACTTTTCCCACCTTGGGGAACATGTTCCTTTTTCACGTTTAACGTATTCATATATTTCCTCATCCTAGGGCTTCACTCTACATTGTTGTGCTTACATTGTTTATCATAAGACCTATATATTGTTATCTTGCTTGATGAACTACATACATGTTTGACACGTTGATATCCATAAATGTAGCTGCTCATGAGCTTTACTATCGATCATATACATGATGCACATAATTCATGATTCACAAGTTCATACCACACCTCAAAATGGGAATTGATAATTAGATTATTTTATCTCCAATTTCCAATTTGAATTTTAAGGACATGACACAACCCAAATTTCCTCCTCAAGATGACACGTAATTTACCCAAATTAGATGTATCCACTCTTGTCTCTTTAGGAGTATATTCATATATTTTTCTCTCATCACAAGATGTATCATATTTAGATTCACCACAGATAGTTTAAACATATTAACGTATATCCATTCCTATACTTTTCGTAATTTTAGTTTTTTGTTGCTTATAGTCTTATACTATTATTGAATTTATATGAGGCATTAACTATGTCTATTTTTTATCCACACTTGGTATCAACATTATCATTCATTTTTTTTATGTGTATATAGACACACCCACCAAATTAGGCCATTATGTGGACACCTTATTCTGGTACATAACTAATTAATTTGTATGGTGCTAGTGTCTTTACAGATCATTGGTTCACATTATACCATTCTTCGCATGTGTTTTCAAGTGTTTATTGCATTTTGATTTATTTTTCCCATGTCACAAACACCTTAAGTTATCAATCTTACTTGTAAATATTTGCATCTCTGATATGTGGATCCCATTTACCTCATTTCCCTAATTTTTCCATGTTTTCATCTTTAGTTTCTCTATCCTTCCCTTAGTTTGTATTGATTTTTGGTCATGTTTGACCATTTTTTTCATTTCCAATCATCGGTGACCATTTGCGCATCTTGTGGAAATGATCAACTCCTACCAAAAATGGAAATGTGTATTCTGATAGTTCCTTTTTCTCACATTTGATTTCTATCAATTTTTATAAACCTTTCATTCCCATTATATATCACCTTGCATGACAATAGTGCCCAAACTTGAATTCAAAACTAATCTATAAATACAGAGGTGCATTAGCACCTTTTGGGAGATCTAGAATTCAAGATACACATGTTGCAAAGTACATTAAAGTTGTAAGAAAAAGGCATTATATTGCAAAAGGATCCTTATACCAACAATCTACTTTCAATCATATGTAACCATGTAGAAAAAAATCTTAATTGATTAGATGTGCTTGAAAGATACGGATTTGGACACATTGTATTACACATGACTACTTGTTGACTCACACAATCGTTGATTTCCATTGTTTTAGATAGTTAAGGGGATTGATACATATTAATGAAGAACAACTTTTCACTAGTTTAACAAATGCCTCAGAACACAATTGTTTTCATTATGCCTATTATAGGCCTAAAAGGCCCAATTAGGGTGTTGAAAAATAATATTGTTATCTAGTTGATTCATAAGTGATCCATGCTTTCTAAGATATATTTTACACATTAGGTCACATCAAACACATTTGCATTGTTGGGTCTAGTTTTGCATTCTTATATATATTTTTACAAGAAGGTGGTATTTTACGAGTGTTAGAGAAATGGTTAAGTTCTAACAAAAAATAGTCACAAACATTTTCACATGTTAATTTTTCTAAGAGGTATTTGAGGTGAGATTTGAATTTTTTTAATAAAAAAATTGAATATAATTTATAGTGTTTCACAAAATCAAGTATAATATTTCAAAGCCCTAAATTCTAACAACTCTTTAATACTTCTTGTTATCTCAAATTTACCCCCAGGTTAATTTGGATAACACATCAAAAATGGACTTAGCCATTTTTATAGGTATAGGACGTCTAAATGGTCGCCAAATTCCATTGCCCAAAACCATTGGCCATTGGCATTTGAAAACCTGCGGGAGACTAAGTCTTAAAGCAATGGAAAGTTCCTATTTAAAATCCATAGTACAAAGAAAGTGGGAACCTGTGGAACAAAGGATAAAAGGGTTAGTTTTGTGTGGAAAATATTAAAGCCGCAGTACAAAGGAAGACATGCGGCACAGATCAGAGGCATCATAAGAGGACATGTGTCACCATTCCAGTAATTCCTTAGGTGATTGTCTCATCTAAACTCCAATTCCCCGGAGTTAATCATAGTTCATATTCCATTGGGTCCGGGAAAGACAATGAGGTCAAAGGGGACAGTTGGCGTAGTTCAAAAAGAAAAATTGTTTCTAAGTACCCCGTACTTAAAATATGCAATACGAAGAGCTACATGGATCCATTTCATTAGTTCTCCTTTCATAGCCCTGAAAATGCAAAGGCTAAAGTAGTTCTAACATTGCAGAAACGTGGAGCTTCCTCATTAGCTAGTGTTTCACAGAATGTTAGTGGAGCATAAAGAAAATATTGACAATGCGAAGTGCGTGGAGCTTTCTTATTGGCTCACACTTTGTAATTGTTAGTGGAGATTAAAAAAGAGTCTGACAACCCTTGGAGCAAGGAATGATTTCATTGACAAATGCTTCACATGTGTCAGAGGGGAAAATCAAAAGGAATGACATGCAAAATTGTGTGGAGCCTTCTTATTGGCTTACATCTTGCAATGGCTAGTCAAAAGACTTTGAAAGTGAAAATTGCAAGGAAACATGGCTATTTATTATTGGCTCACATCTCTCAGGGATTAACAAGGGTCTAAGGACACTCTGACAGTTGCAGGGATCATGGCAAGGACTTATTGGCCTGTATTTCATAAAGGAAAACCCATTCTCAAGGTAGAAGGACAAGTAGAGAGAAAAGGAAGGAAAGGAAGTAAAGCCAAAAACTACAAGCATATGGGAGGTGGACACATGGAAAAAGGAAAAGCAAGTACAAGTTGGTAGAGACCAATCCCCGAACCAATTATAGGCTGCCACATGTCAAATTCATGTGCTTTCTGACAGGTAAATCTTATGAAGGCCATATCTTTTTGACATAGAGATCCAAATTAGAAAAACTTTATATCATTGAAAATATCTCCTCGAGCCCTTCAACTTGGAATCATCAAAATCTGATTTTGATGACATTTAATGGGTCAAAACAACAAACACAACTTCTTAGGGAGAAAAGAACATTCTTGAGCACGTAAATGATCAACTCAGGTAGCTCAACCACCAGAATTGATGAAGTGTGTCTTCATTTCCTTCTACAGGAAAAAATAGACACATTAATGGCTTTACAAAGTGCCCATGTGCTTTGTTAAGGAATTTAATTCAGAGTGTTGGTGGTTAAAAAATTAAAAAACCATCCCTTCTCTTTTTCCCTCTTCTCTTTCTTCTTTCACTCTCATTCGAGCTATATATTGTAAAGGACATTCTATTATGTAAAGCAACCATGTCAAAATGGTCTCCCAAGTAGCTATGAACTTTGAGCCTTCATTTTGGCCTTTATAGATGATTTCTTGCCTTCTATTTCAACTGTAATGGATTGTGCACATTTTAAGCAATGAAATTTTATTTTGTGGCATGTTTTGTCTTCCTAGCTCAGTTTTTATTTGTAGTTTTTCCTTCCTTTTACTCTTGTAATGGATTGTTCATATTATTTTCATTTACATGCTCCATTTTGATTGTGTTCAATGTCTTTCACCCTTTTCTTGGTGTTATCACCCCCATTTTTGCTTAGGATTTTCCTTTCTACATCTCCTTCTAACCCTAGTCCCTTGGCATGTTTAGTTTAGGATTGGGTAGAGCAACCGGTCTTCTTCATAGGTTTGTCTCACAGTGCAAGTCCCACAACTTGGAGATAGTCCTTTATTGCCTCAAAATCTTGAGTTGTTTATGACTTGGGGCCGGGTGAAATTAGTTTATTTTATGTGGTTTATATGTTCTAGATAGCCTATTTTTTGTAATTAAGTCTATTATTGTATTTGTATCTAATTTGAGCCTAATTTTCTCCACAGTACCCTTAATATTGAAATTATTGCATTTAGAGACACTAATTTGAAATTATATGGCAGTATGGAGGAAAGGATTTCAATGAATTGTATTTAATGTCGCTCAACCTAAAAATCACATATGTTTGTAAGGTTTATTGGTCAACCCAACAACCAATGATAAATTCCCTCCCAAAAAGTGGTTAAGCGTTACTATTCCTTATCGAAGGAGAATCCAAAGTGATAGCTTAAAAAATAAGATTGGGGAGGTCTAAAACTTGGAGAATAGATAATATATTAGGCCAAGCCATGCAACATCAAAAAGAATTCACTACATGGGAAATTCACCTTTATTTCATAGAAGCTAACAAAATGACGACCTCTTTAGAATCTAACAACCTCCTGTAAATTATCTTAGACAAATGAGTTATGATGGCCTTAGCCATGACTTTCATTCGAGAGGAGAAAGGGTGAGGTTAGAGAAAGAGTTCAAGAAGTTGCATTTATTTGGTCCATTTGTCCTTCCTATTTCTAGTGCAGTTTCACACTGTTTGGTGCCAATGACAGTTGTAAGGAGCTTGAGTCCAAGTTCTTCACATGGATCAATTGTGTGGGTAAATTCCAACAACACTGCAGATCCTCTTCCTCGATGGGTTTTAATCTTCCAAAGTTACATTCATCGTCCCTGCAATGACCTCTTCTCCTTGAGAATTTGAGACTCCATGTGTCAAGCATGGATGAAGTGGATAAGGCCAAGTAGTTCCTACTTCATATTACCTCTCTGATTTGGTAGCATCTTTACCATAGTCATGTATTCTTATACTCCAACGGTATAACATAGTATGATCATGGATCAAATAATCAATGGAGCTAAAAGCAATTTACAAATACAAAATAATTCTTACCGTGTCTTCCATTATTTCACATTTACCTATAAATTTGATCCCTTTTATTTCTATTAAATTGTTGTTGAAATAATTGTTCTTGTTGCAAATTATGTGTTTCCACCAATGGTCACGAGGCTAAGCCCCTCCTTATGTATTGGGGCTCCCATTATTGAATGTAAACTATCTTAATTTTTTGGGGTGGCCAATAGGACAAGGATCACATAGGAACACTCCATTGAACTTTTGGCAAAGTTCTTGTACGGAGTACAAGGAGAAAAATTACAGTGAAGGGAGATAAAAGGGATATGAGAAATAAGGAGAGGGGGTTAATGTTCTAAGTAGGCACTAACAGAGTTCACATACAATAACTAGACTAGGTCCAAATTCAATGAGAAGAATCTAACTTAGGAAACCGACAATGTGATAAAAAAAATTATAGACACAAAGTTCCATTAATTTGTTCAGTAAAAGTACAAAGACTTTCCTTGGTTGTTCAAGATCATTTTGCTTGCAAAGCTAGGAGATAGAGGGAGAATAGAGGAAAGAATGAGCAAATAAATGGAAGAAATGGAGCTCTTCTTTATTTTGTAGTGGTGATATAAAGCTCATCAACATAAAATAATCCATAATTGTTAGCTAAAAACTAAAACTTCAAAAACTTAACTTGAACTCCTTTGGAATGGAAGACATTCCAATTTATAGCATAGTAAATTATCTTCTCAGGTACCCCCATATGACCTTTCAAGTTCTTATTCCACTTGTGACTTTTCATCTTCCTAAAGAGTGAGGAAATAAATCCCATTTTTACAAATCAAATGGGACTTTTACAATGCAATATTAGAGAGTCACTTAAGTGAATAAGAAAAAATATCACGATTACATACAATGAAGAATTAGAAAGAGGGGAGAAGAGGATGAAAAAAGAACAGAGGAGAGAGATGATTCTTTAAAGAATTGATGGCGGTGCCTCTGCCCTTCATTGAGATGGGCTCTGATGAATATCCTTTGAAAACTTTTCCCCTTTGAAAACTCTTGAAATGATGCACCTCTGCAACATTGTTTGAACACACTTAGAAGAGGAGTGATGAACACTTGATAGGTAGACCACCGAGAGTATTGAAAATGACTTCTCTCATTGAGATAATCCTTCTTCTTCTTGATAAATTTCCATATCTTTATGAACAATCATTCTCATGGGGAGAATTTGGTACATTTTGCTCACACAACCATCACCGTGAGGGCACTGATGATGAATGAAGAATGAAACTAAATCCTTCCGATACTGAAGAAATGGAAGGAGAAAGGAACAAAAATCAATATCATCCATCTTATGATCATGCACTCTAGGTGATATGAAGTGAAATGGTTCTCGGTACAAAACTGGTAGTTTTCCATTTAGGCAATTTATGCTCACTGCATCGGGGAATGCGAGAATTTGCTTGAGAATTAATAGAAAGATTCATGCGAGTTCAGTGATATTATAAAATGTATGAAGGAATGATATGTGATTATTTTGAGCTCATTTCATCCATGTACTATTTTTAGCATGTTCATCATTATTGTCCCATTTTAGCATTTGTTTTCCAATCTTGCCAATTTTGAGTGTCTTGAACATGGGGGAATGAAATGAGGTATCTGGATTCACATTTTTCTTAAAGACTTACTATTATTAGTAAATTCTCCAATTGATACTTACTAAAAATAGAGAGTAGTATTCCCTGTGTCATATTTGAGCCAAACCACTTACAAAAGATTCTATTTTTCATTTTAGGCATTTGCTCCAATTTTTGGAGGATTTCAATCGTCGCGTTTGTGTAGATCTGAAAAAATGGATATTTTTGGCTGAAATTTTTAGATGGGTGAAGAAAATGGAAGAGAGAATCAATGGAGGCATGTATATAGTCCCCTTAAATCCTTTTTTGCAAGGATTCTATAGTCTAAATTTCATGGCAAGTGGAGCACGAGTTTGGGAGAAATGAGAAAATTTGTGTTTTGGAGTAAGAGGGTTTTTAGAAATGTTAGCACCATAACAGCAAGAGAGCACGTGATGGGGGAGTTAAAAACATGAAAATGAATTTTAAAATGACTAAGGATGAGTTTTATACCATCCCTCCTTCATTTTCCCTTTTGAAACTTAGTTAACTCACCTTTTAACTCACCTTGCTTAACTCGGGTCAACCCAACCCAACTTGGAAACCACACACTATGGTTTGTACCCCTAAAACATAGGGGACAAAGGGACATGGGAACACTGTACACACCCAAAATTGCACATGCTACATTGTCAGAAAATGGTATAAAATGTCCCCAATGATGATTCATGTCTTTTCCAAAGGTGTTCGAGCTCCTAAACCTCCTTGCAACTTATATTTGTAACCTAGTGTACCTTAGCCATTTACCACTTTTCTACTGCTTCCCGCTTCATTTCAGTTTAGTTTCGACCTTTAGTGTCAATACTTTCGTTGTTCCTAGGCGGCGGTCCTCTAACCACCACCCAAGCATGGCGGCGGTCCTATAACCGCCGCTCTGCACAGGGCAGTAATCCTATGTGAAATTTCTAGAACCTTCTAACATGATTTAAAACATGTCTTGCTCCACTCCAATTCACTTTGAGCGCATGTTTGTGAACCATTTTAGCTAATTTCAAGCTCGGATTCCTTTTGGAATCTCCTCTTTCACTTCTATTTGTAATTGAATGTTCAAATATCCCCTTCATTATTGATGTGGCACCCCATGGCTGCCAAGTATGATAGTTCACAACCCAACCAACCTTTTATAAATTGATCACTTGTTCTCAAGCAAAGGGTCAAAGATCATTTTGCATATTCTTATATTGTTGAGTTGCCTCATTCTTTTTGAGAATTGTATAGCCTAGCTCTGTTCACTTGTGTTATCTCTCTTCCACTTACATTGTTACCAGACTTCCATTCAAGTTGTCATTGCTCTAGCACCTTTTCACTTTTGCTTCTATTGTATTCCCAATCCCTTGGACTCACGTGAACACGGGAGATTTAAAAGACAAGTTGAGGGGACAAAGCATAACACAATTATATTTTCCATTGCTCTATATTTTCTAGGTTGGGGTTGATGTTAGTTTCTTCATTTTCTTCATATAATTGTTTCTAAATCATACGTATACATATATATCAAATAGAGTAGAAAAGAAGCATTCCCATTGTTACAATCATTCAATAGTTACAGTAAATAAATTCATATAGGAAATCCTCAATAGAAGTTTTCTTTACTCTTGTTGGGGAAGTTGCAGAGAAGAAAATCTTTTGTGAAGCTTTGACTTCTTCATGTGCTTTTGAGGCAAAATAGATGGTTAGATTTGCATCCATAGTTTAGTGAAGATTTCATCATTTAAAATAGAATAGATTTCTTCTACACATATAAACAACTACATCTGGTTGTTTATTTGTTTTAGGATTTATTAATTAGAGTAGAAGTTCTTATTTCCTCGTTTCTTCTTTAAAATCTAGAAAAGCACAAAAAAATTTATTTTATTAGAATAGTTTCTTAGTATTTTCTTTATTTCATTTATATCTTGAAGATACCAAAAACATAGAATAGTTTTAATTCAATTATATTAGTTGTTACTTTCTTAATTAAATAGATTATTGCAATACATGCCCATCAACGGTCCTCAACAAGAATGCACATACGGAAGTGATCCACGGGTACCACAACCGAACGGTCCCGAGTTAATTATAGAAATAGATACGGGACTCTATCTTCTTGTCCTCATAACACCAACTTGATACGCCGAGAAGATTCAACAATTAAATGTCTTAAACATTGCATCTAATAAGGCCTACAAGTTCTGGAATGCCCCTGGCAATAGGGTTTAAATATATACATGACCATACAAGGACCTCAATAGCCAAGAACCTATGATAGCGATCCTAGGGTCCCCCAACCAAACGCGCTTGAGATTCTCATAGATATTGACACAAGTCTCTGCAGGTTAGTTTTTTGTACATCGCCATTACCACCTGACATCATTTCACAATTAAATGCCCTGAACATCAAAGCCGAAAAAGCTTACGATTTCTGGACCGCTCTTACCAATCGAATCTAGGTCTTGGAAACCACGCCTCTTTCACTCGTTCCATGACCTTTCCTAGACATATTTACGAGGCCCCATTGGTTTTCCATGAGTTCAACAACTAGTAGAAAGAATCTCCATGGAGCTTTATATTGATTGGAGTCTCTATGTTGTTATTCTTTCATATCTATCCACCATACCCATTCATGTTAGAGAGGCCTTCTTTGCCCTTGATGAGAAGATCTCGTTATTGTGAGTCAAGGACATTGTTCTACCTTAATAAATTTTCCATCCCATTTTCATTACATCTCGCTATCATTTAGCCATCCACATTTCCACCTCGGCTCGACCTCGGGGAGTCGAGTGTGGTTGAAGGTTGCATGTCGATTTTTATCTATACAAATTGGTGAACCCGACATGAACAGCTAGTCTCTTTTCGTTTCCATTTCTTTCATCCATCTTCTCCTTCTCCCGTTATTCTACGAGTATTCATATACCCCTCGAATATGTTGGGAAAGGAACACGGCCAGCCCATTTCGGGTCTCGATGCATATTACTATCAAATGGGCAGGCAACATCAATCTCCCTCACTATCTGCATGGGTGCAGACAACTACTCAACCAATCTTCGTGCATCTAAAACTCCTCCTCAAGGGAAGAACAATGGATCATCAATTAGGATCAATGAGATTGATCACCTTACACAAACACAATGGCCTGAACTTTAAAGTTCTAATAATATGACCTTTATTGGAGACTCAAACTCATCTCCTTGAGTTTTGTTCAAACCGCAAATCAGTATGCAGTTTGATCAACTCCCACTATTAGACGAGGAGTACTTAATGTATTACACCAGAAGCGAACAAAACTTCCAAAACATGAACCAACCTCTAGAAAGGGTGCAAGGACATGTTGATGTCTTACTTTAGAAAAACACCTCTACCCCTCCCATAGCATAAAATATTTCTAATGAGGGGTGGAAAAACAAAAAATAGTTTATAGTAGGATATCACACTCCTTTGCTAACCTAACAAGGTTCAACATCATGCACTAAAATAGAACACCATGCCATCACCAGGCGAGGTCATCTCGACATTGGTGGACAACGTTAGAGAATTATAACTTTCCCAAGCTACTCATGCTTCATATTCTATTGGGAAAGGAAGGATTCTCCATCAACCGCATAACTTTGGTCAAGTGTCAGCTCTGCCAAATCCTCTAGTTTACATGGGTGTTCCTAATGTAAGGGATCTTCTCATTGGATTAGGCACCTTGAGGAATGCCCCCTCATGCTACGTATGGATACCCTCAACAGGTACTAGCTGGAAGTGCGTTCTCAAATGCCAACCCAACTAGAAATGCCATGTTCCCTGACTTTGTGCCTCCAAATTTGTACCAGAGTAATGTCCCCCCATACGTAAACATGTATTCCAAATCACCACAAGGGGACATGTACTCTTTTCTGGTCTATATGGTCATCCACAAGGGATGACTTATGCCTCCACAAACATCTATGTTGCACCATATCAATAGCCATTTCCACCTCCACCTCCCAAATAGGGGTCATCAATGGTCGAGTCTTACGTAGTGGGGACCTACTCTAAATATCTTAAATAACACCTCAACTTCACCATACAGAGTCTTATGCTCTCACAGACTCTACCATATCTTCACAAATTTAAAGGGGAGGGAGATCCAAATGCGCATATCAAGGCATATGCCACAGACCATTCGAGAGCTGCTCTTAGGGGATGTTTTCATGGAAAAGATCTTCCCTAAGACTTTATAAGGTATTTCTCTCAATTGGTATTATAGGATACTTAAGGCTTCAATACATTCCTTTAAGCAAATCGTGTCTGAATTTATCAAAGCTTTTGACATGAACAAGTTGCTAAGGATAGGAATTAGGGAGTTCCTACATATAAAGCAAGAGCACAATGAGTCTACTATGCATTTTATCCAGAGATGGAAGTAGGTCCTCTACTCTTTCCCAAGCGCTCCCAACATGGATTAGACAGAGCTCCGTGATCTATTCCTTCACTCTCTTAACTGAGAAACGAATGAGGAAGTCTAGAAGTTCTTACTTAGGAGCTATGAAGAGGCGTTAGAAGGTGTTCTCTGTATAGATCAAGCAACAATAGACAGTGGTCACAATACCTACGGTTCGAATGGGAGGTTGATCACTCCCAATCAGGGTAATTCAAGTTACCCAAACAATGCAAACAACAACCAATGACTTAAGGTCCTCAACAAAAACCATGGTGTTACAACCGACGATGTTATAGACCAATCAAAGAAACCAAATGTTGTTAACACCTAAAGTACAAGTAACGTTAACAAAAAACATAAATGGTAACAATAAGAGGAGTAACAACTTTACTCATGTGATCAACACAATGGAATTCAATCGTCCTCCACCCCAATAGTAACAACAAGAAATTCAGGATCAAGGCCCTAACTAGTACCTAAATGGGTACCAAAACCAATATCAAAATGAAGGGCAACAACCTCCGAACTTCAGTTACAATAACCAGATTGATGAATAACAATCGAACTTTGGCATCCACAACAAAACACAAACCAAAGACATCGGGATTATTATCCTAACTTTGTATTTTGGTTTTGCATAGGGTCTGAGGGCATGATCTTTAGAATAAAATTGTAATAAGTTCTTCTGATGCTTGCTTGCCAGAGGACCAAAGGTAGTTCTTTGTCAAGATGTTTTTGGTAAATCCTATGGCACCGGCTCAGAATACTTGCATGGGGTTTGTATCCCCTCAAAACACACCACTCGAGATCTTTAACAACCCCCTTCCAACATGTCCTAACAATAGTAAGTTGGACCCCAAAGGCTCAAACAAGGGTATCCCGGTGGGAAATAATGATCATGAATCTTCTACTTCATCAAACCCACTGGTGGCACCCCCATTGGATGGTTGCCAACAAACCAAGATCATCATCTTAGTATAGTTAGAAACTAAACCCCAAATAAATGTTGGTACAAGAACTCAGGACTACTCTTCCCAGTCCATTCTTATTTACCCATCTATCAGATGATGTTCATGCAACACTTTCGAAGCCAGTGGGGGCTTATGACTTGATCAATGATTTAATAAATACCTTTTCTCACATTTCATTTTTGGATTTGTTGAAGAAATCCCCTGCTCATAGAGTTGTTTTATTAGAAGCATTGGGTCTTGGACATTTGATCAATGTCACCCCTCCCCCAGAAGTGTAAATAAACCACATAGACTTTGATGTCTATCCTCCTAGGCAGCCAGAAAGAGATGTTGGATTCATATTTGACATCAGTAAGATGCCCATAGATGTAAAGTTGACATGTGGAGGTGATTTAGCAATGTATCTACAAGTTTGGATTTATAATAATTACGTAAAGTGTGCAATGATTGACAATGGCGCTGGAGTCAACATTGTCCACTTTTCCTTTCTCTATAAGTTAGGCTATGGAGAAACTAATTGATCTTCAACAAGAAACACGTTGATAGGGTATGATAGCCTCAAAGCAACATCGATTGGCACCATAGTGCTACCAGTTACCCTGGGGCCCAAAAGATTCTTCTAGAAGTTTTATATTATAGATCTGGAAACCAACTATAATATGAATCTCATTCATCCTTGGATATAGTGCATGAAGGTGATCCCTTCCACATTGTTTCAGGAAGTAATATTCCTACATTTAGGGAAGGTCTTCATTGCACAGGGTGACCTAAAGCCCTTGACATTCACTTATCTAACCTAAAGAATAGGCTCGGGGTACATTCTAAATTTGAGCTCCCTGCAAATCAGTTAAACAAACCCACGAATCGGACACTAGAGACAAAACTAACTCCCACAACGGAATTAGAAACTACTAATTTGATCAAAGGGATTCCCTCAATCAAAAATGAAATTGTTTTTCGTTGAGACGGTATCAATAGAAACCATGGAAAATATTGTTGAGTTGTTTGAGAATGGTTTACCCATTCTCCTTCCATTTGATTCCATGGGCATAGGACATGCTCTAGGACTCAACTCTCTTCCGGTGATGAAGTTTGCATGGTTGAAGTCTCAGAAGCAAAGGAAGAAGATACAAAGAACCATTCAATGTTTATCTTCCCAAGTAACTATTGGACTCTTAATTTCAATGGAGCGAAGTGTCACTTTGGCGTTGGGGTAGGTGTGATTCTCACTTCTCTTAGGGGAACGTCATGTATTTTTCCTTCAAACTAGATTTTGAATGTACAAATAATGGTGCAGAATACGAGGCTCTCATTCTTGGCCTCATAGTATCCAAAAGGATTGGTGTTTGTAACATTAGGGTATTGGGTAATTCGCATCTAGTTGTTAATCAAGTTTCAGAGGTACATGAGACTAGGCTGAACACTTACAACTCTATAAGGTTGTTATACTCAATTTAAGGAAAGGTTTTGACTTCATTTCAATCAAAGCCATTCCACGTGAAAAAACCTTCTCACTGATTCAATAGCTACTTTTTCTTCCCGCTTCTGTCCAAGAAAATAATTAGAAGATACCAACTTCACAGTTTCGGTCCGCATTGAACTCTTGGTGCGTAAGATGCCAACAAGCCTAATATTAGCATACATCGAGGCCAAGAACAAACCTGCTACCCTAGACTATGCAGAAAATGATGAATCTATCTTAGCATACCTTAACACTTATACATGATTTACATCCCCAACACCATAAGAGAGGCTTTCTTGCATTCCTCACTCTTCCTCCTATTTTGGAGATCACGCGATGGATCCTCCCTCCTCAAAAGGCCTTGAAATTTTTGAAATAAAAGAGGAAGGGGAGCTAGAACTACCTCTGGCCCTACCTAAATTTAAAGAGGGTGATGCCTCTTTGATTGAAGGGACGATCGACATTAACATCAGGATGAAGGAGGACCCAAAAAGTCTAACGTTAGGTTCTTCACTAACTCCTGAGGAATTAGAAATACACACAAATGTCCTCAAATAACATTCCAAAGCCTTTGCATTTAGTTATAAAGAGATGACAGGAATTGATCCTCATGTTGCAGTTCATAACCTTATGACCAAACCTGATGCTAAGCCCATCAAGCAAAAATCTATACCTATGAAACCAAAGGTTGCACTAATGGTCAAAGAGGAAGTTATGAAGCTCCTACAAGTGGGGTTCATTAATCCTATCGAATACTCAATGTGGGTGTCTAACATCGTCCATGTTCTTAAAAAGAATGGGAAGATTCAAATTTGTATTGAATTTTGGGATATCAACAAATCATGTCCCAAGGATGATTTCCCACTGACATCCATCGATGTTATTGTTGACACAATAGTTGGTTATGAGTTGTTGTCCCTTATGGATGGATTTTTTAGGTACAATCAAATTAGGATATCGAGGAAGATTAAACAAAGATGACCTTTATCACTCATTGGGAAACTTATTATTATGCAGTCATGGCATTCAGTCTCAAGAATGTTGGTGCCACTTACCAATGAGCAATGACTTACATATTCCATGATCTCATTCACAAGATTGTGTAATCATATGTTGATGACCTTTTGGCTAAGGCCAGAAAGTGTTGCGATCACCCTGAGGTGCTTTGTATCATCCTCTCTCATTTAATTGAATACGACGTTACCCTAAATCCAAAAAAATGTGTGTTCGGCGTGACGGGATGGAAACTATTGGGACACATCATCTCTTCACGAGGGACCGATGTGGACCCAGCGAAAATCTGATGGTTCTAGAAATGACCCCACCATCAGACATGTCAGGAATTAGATCCTTTCTCAAAAATCTCGGTGCAATCTGATGGTTTATTCCTAATTTAACCTTCACCATTCATCGATAAATAATTTATTAAAGAAGGATTGTTGCAACATTTAGACAAATGAGTGTCATGAGGAATTTGAATCAGTCAAACGATTCCTTTTGTCACCTCCCACACTTATGCCTCCCAAATCAGATTTCCTTCTCATTCTATATTCTCGGGCAACAGATGTCTCATTAGCCTGCATGCTAGCATAAGAAGATGATGAAAAACATGTGCGTGTAGTCTACTTCATCACTCGTACGTTGCTCGAATATGAGACAAGTTATACATAAGCTAGAGAAAGAATGTATTTCTATAGTATTTGTGACAAAGTGGTTAATGCATTACATGCTTAACCAAGAAACGAGGGTCATTGTTAAGATAGATCATTTACAGACGTTTCTAACATAAGATTCTTTATCTAACAAATTTGGATGCTTTATGACTCTAATGGATAAGTTCAAATTAACGTTCATTAACCAAAAGTCTGTCAAAGGAAAAATCATCGTAGACTGGTTAGTTGACAACCCATTAGATGGAGGGGATTTAGTTAACTTGGATTTCCCCGATGAATGCATATATTGTGTCATAACCAAGCCTCCCATTTATACATGTCCATGGTATGTAGATATTGCTAATTTCATTATGGACCATGCAAACCCTGAGGGAGAAAACTCACATCAAATAAGACGGCTACACGTCATAGCCGCTAAGTATGTTATCATAGAACAAGTTCTCTATCGCAAATCCTTTGACGATATGCTACTAAGGTGTGTTGATGAGGAAGAGTATGAAAATATCCTTGACGGAACCCACAACGGGGTCTTTGGGGGTCACTTCGGAGGTCATGCCACCGCAAAAAGATACATTGAATGGACTATTTTTGGCCTACATTAGAACATGATGCAGTAGAGTACGTACGTAAATGCCATAAGTGCCAAGAATTCTCTCATGAGATTTATATTCATGCCCAAGCTCTACAACCGATCACAACACCATGGCCCTTCTCCACATGGGGCTTAGATTTGATGGGAAAATTATCTCCCTCATCTACTGATGGCCACAACTTTATAATTACGACCACAAAGTATTTCACGAAGTGGGTTGAGGCCATACCTGTTACCACTATTTTGGGATCTATGATTGTAAAATTCATCTTAAACCAGATCATCTCCGGTATGGGGTCCCACAAGTCATTATCTCTGATAATGGTACATCTTTTAAAAATGAGGAAGTGCATGAGTTATGTGAAAAGTTCAAGATAAATCACCACATCGCTTCTCTCTATTATCCTCAAGCTAATGGATAGTAGGCAACTAATAAGACGTTAAATTTCATTCTCCTGAAAACTATAAAGGAGAACAAGTGCGACTAACACTTAAAGTTATTTTCAGCCTTGTGGGCATATAGGACATCAATAAGAACTTCAATGGGGGCAACCCCCTATTCATTGGTGTTCAGTTTGGAAGTGGTTTTACCGCTTAAAGTTGAAATACCCAATCTCCATATTTCACTAAAAGGAATTTTGGGAGAAGAAAGTTATCATGAGGCATGACTCTCTGAGTTGGAAATCCTTGATGAAGCTCAACTTAATGTTGAGTAGCAACATAGAGCTTACGTTGACTAGATGTGCCAGAATTATAACAAGAAATTCTATGAACTTGAAATATGTGAGGGAGACTTGGTATTAAGACTTGACAACCAAATAGAAAAGAAAAATGACAAAGGAAAGAAGTTCAGGCCCAAGTGGTTGGGCCCATATCAAGTCATAGAGGACTATAAAAATGGGGCATATCACCTGTGTACTCTAGAAGGTGAAGAATTTGGTGAATCTGTCAATTCACTTCACCTGAAATGCTACTACGAATAGTTCATCTGCATTTCCATATGTATACTATTGCATCCGCATTGCATTACCATCTATTAACTCATTATGTAAAATTTGTAATCAATGAACTTATTTTCAAGTAACTCTCAAAAATTCTAAAAACATTGGCAATCATTCAAATCACATCTCTTTAAACATCCATAATATTGTCATCAACATTTCTGATCGCTTCATCAGTTCAACGAAATAAGACAAAATTTTGACACTAATCCTACCAAGGCCTGTATACTTGGTTCTGCCTATAGCTTCCTTTTAGCATAGGTGTCTTTTCCCATAGTTTGTTCTAGAAGCTTCATGATGTCACATATTTCCCAAGAAGACCTCTTTGGTAATAAAAACACTCTAAACATTTTTCACTCGGGACATTTGTTTTCTTATCTTCACCTTCGGTGTTGAGCCCTTGCATCTTACTGGTTATGTGGGGTTGAGGCTAGAGGCAAGATCTCCTTCCCAAAAGCACAATTTAGAAACTTAAAAAAAAGTATATATATCAAGTTAAAATCGATACAAAATTTTCATTTACACACTTCCTTTCCCTACCAACCTTTGGTGTTGAGTCCATGCCTCTTACAAGTGGCATGAGGTTGGGAAAGGAGGGAAGTGACATTACTCGCCTATGCCTTGTCCTTGGTGATGAGCCCATACTTCCTACTGGTAGTATGGAGCAAGGTGTAGGGGGTAATTAGTAAGTTAAAAGTAATTTCATTAAATAGAAAGTGCTTTGAAAATCTTAAAATCCCAAGAAAAGTGAATTAGATGTGTACGTTCCAAGAGAGTTAAAATCTTAAAACCAAATTTTATCAATCAAGAGGCCATCTACAGATCTAAGTCTAGATAAAACTTACAAGAAAATCACATTCTACTCTATGTATTAAACTATGTGTAGAGTTAGGTTGTAGCTCCCTAATTGGCTTTATGTCAAAATCTTGTCTTTCTCTCACCATTTTCATCTATCAAGACCATACAATTCACGTCCCTTCTAGCTCTCAGTGTTGAGCCCTCACATCTTACTAGTTGCGTGGGGTTAGGAGTGGAGTGAGTTTATTTTATTATCTTATCATTATTCATCACATATTTCCAAAACAAAAGGAAGTATCAAACATTTCTTGAGAAACTAAAGTTTAGCATTACATTGTGCTTGCATAATCATCACATATCAACATTACAAAACAACAAAAAGAAATCATTCTATCAACATTCATTAGCCACTGCATGCCTTCTGAAAAGCATATAAAATCAGAAATTTCAAACATCTAAGAGTACACATGTGAAGAGAACCATAAATGAAGTCAAATCTACACAAAGGATAACCGAGCAAAAAGAGACATTTTTATATATCATTATGAATCATAGTTTGTGTACAGTGCCATCACACACTCGATGTGGTCAAAAATCTCACAATGAGCACCAAAATACAAAAACAACATATATGTCTCACAAAATGGAATCAAAGCAATAAAGGTTAAACGGCCTATCCCTCTTTTCGGGAACCTGAAGATGGTGCACGGCTACGGCCAGGACTCCTGCTGCGGCTACGGTGGTATGAAGGAACTGAGTGGTGAGAGTGATTGTGAGTAAAGCCACTAGTCGTAGCCTTGCTATGTGAGTGGATCCGCCTTACCAATCTCTCTAACATCTCATAGGTGGTGATCTTTTTGTTCTAAGTAGTCACAATCTCCATGGCCTTCTAGAGAGGCACAAACACATCAGTATGTCGTCCAGCCTATAATTGTTGTCCTATATCTTCGAGCAACTTTACATGAGTCTTCCTGTAGGGATCAACAAGGTGTCAACATAGACTCGGCGAATAAGATCTCGCTAGCCATCAGCAGTGGCTGTAAAATAAAGAAAACAACGGCGAGTTAAAAATGATCAAAAACCCAAAAAAAAAGTACAATTCTTAAATTCATTAACATTTCTAGCTAACGAGGTTGAGAGAAGAGTATCTACATACTCAAATCCCCAGGCATCCAAGTTGGATCAGCTGGTGTAGCCATTACAGGTATCTGTTATGCAATCCTCTCTCCTGGAGAAACATGTTGTCCCATCATAGACTCCTCATCTCCACCTCCCTCGTGAGGAAGTGGCTCCTTAGAAGCAATGTCTCCATCTCTTCCTTCACCTCCTCTCTCTTGGTCATGGATCTCTCCTGAGTATCCTGTCACTCTGTGTCACCATCCTCCTCCTCATCACCCCCCTCTACTCCAACCTCTTCTCCTGCCTCCTCTTCAGTCTTTGTCTCTATGTGGGCCTCCTCCTCCTCCTCCCCCTTGTTGTGAGCGGGTGCAGCCTCAATCTGGAGAAGGGCCCTGGATGCCATGTGTTCCCTAGAAAATTGTACCTTCTCCACAGAGATAGGTACCCTCGGTACAACAATTGTCCCTCCATACTCGCCCTTAGGGCCATCTCATGCCTCCATAATGCTCATATAAATAGTAGGTGCGGCAGGAGGAGCATCATCATAGGGAAACCCAAATTTTTGGGGTACTTTGATGGTAGGGTGGGCATCCACCCTCATTGATCTGTCCACTAACTGCGAAGTGGTGGCACATGAAATAAGGATAGTCATCTCTTGGCCCCATAACCCAACCAAGTCCTGGTAGGGCCTTGCAAAAAATTCATCTGTGGTCATTGTAGATATGGGTTGATGTGGCCCCATGAGAATTGACAAATTGGTCCATCTCGCGGCCCTGACGGCCCTTGGACCATGTACAAAAACTCCCCTCTTGTAGGGGATAATCCACTCGCATACCCACTCATCACTAATGTAGGATGGCTCATGGATTTCCCTAGAGCCTCACCACTCAATACAAGTCATTGTATATAGACCCCAAGATATCCACACCCCAGGAAAAGATCCTCCCATGCTACTCAATTTGCATGATAATGGGAACCCAACAATACAAGATCTTGTCCCCGCCCTTGTCTCCCACCAAATGTGAAGCCATAATACTAATGATGGTCTTGTGTAGGGTGGGGATAGGTGTGGTGGACATCAGACAAAAGCCTCATACCCTATTTGGCGCCTCCTGACGCCCCATCATCTCTCATATATGAAGCCCACTTTCTAGATCTTGTTGTGGTCCCTAAAGTCTCTAAGGTCAACTGTCTCCAAGTCACAGGTACACCAAGAATCCTATAGACATCCTCCAGAGTGATATCCACACTTCCCTCACTCTTAGAAACTAGAAAGTGTTCCAGTCTGCATCCCAATAAGACAATAGATCACATAGTATCTGGTTAGTTGGGGCTATACATGGCACCCATGTAATCCTCCATATCCAACCGGTGCAATAGATCTATCTCATCTTGAGTCAGTTGATCAAGGATTCCTAGAAGCCAGTCACACTCTCTCTCTAGGCTCTAGCGGATGTATAACTCTTTCTGCATCCTCCAAAAAAGAAAAAAGATCAACTTAGTGATATGTATCAATAAGCAAGCTCATCAAAAACAATATTAAACATCTTAAAAACCAAAAAAATAGTTTAACTTAGTCAAACTAGCCCATTGTCTTGACAATTAAAAAACCACCTCCCTGTGTAAAGCGGTGGTTTTGTGATTGTTGCCTTCTCAGGGCGGTGGTCTTGTAACTGCCACCCTGGAAAGGTGGCAGTCTTGTAACCACCACCCTACGTAGGGCGGCGGTCCTATCCAAAACCGACGAGTCGTCCCCTTTAGCCTAAAAACTCAAAAAAAACACAAAAATAGGCCTTTTTGTATAAAACAAAAGCTAAACCCACCTAGGACATACCCTAGAGATCATTTTAAGACAATAAATTTAAAAAATCTCCCTACTAGGCTTAGAGTTTCCACATTTTACATTTTATGTTTCAAAATAAACAGTTGAGAAATTCTAACCTTTGTCTTTGTTGCGGGGTCTCTAACTCATGGAGCCATGATCATGTTATCACCCTCGTTGTTTTGACTATACTCTCACTCAAAATAGCCAGTGGGCCCAGAGCTCAAAAATCACCAATACGATGTGTAAATGAAATGAGAAATGAGTTATTTTGATATATAGATGCTTTATTTTAACTTCATTTTGAGTGTATGATCCCACAGGGCTGGAGCGTTGGCGCAGGTATACTTCTATCCCCGCGCAAATGGTAAGTCCTCTTATCATTTTGATTTAGTGTTTATTTTTCGATATCATATCTATTTGCACTTGTGTCTTGCTTTCATCTTGCAGGTAATAAAAGCTTGCATGGGGACATTTCGACACATGGGTGTGTCAGGAATAGCTTCTAACTCCTAATTTCGAGAATGCCATACTCGGACTCTACGATTTATGCCTCTTCATGGATAAAACACGTCTCTGAGGGGGCAATATGTACGCACCCAAAATTACACGTGTTACATTCTCAGAAAATGGTATAAAAGGTCCCCAATGATGATTCATGTATTTTCCAAAGGTGTTCAAGCTCCTAAACCTCCTTACAGCTTATATTTGTAGCCTAGTTTGCCTTAGCAATTTACCACTTTTCTGTTTCTTCCTGCTGAATTTTAGTTTAGTTTTGACCTTTAGTGTCAACACCACTGTCCTTCTTGGGTGACGGTCGTGTAACTACTGTCGAGGAAAGGCAGTGGTCCTGTAACCGCCACCCAAGCATGGTAGCAATCCTATAACTGCCACTCTGCATAGGGCTGCGGTCCTATGTGAAATTTCTAGAACGTTCCAACATGATTTTAGACGCATGTTGCTCCACTCCAGTTCACTTTGAGCACACATTTGTGAACCGTTTTAGTTTATTTCAAGCTTGGTTTCCTTGTGGCAATATCCTCTTTCACTTCTATTTGTAATTGATTGTTCAAACATCCCCTTCATTGTTGGTGTGACACCCCATGGCTGCCAAGTGTGATAGTGCACATCCCAGCCAACCTTCTATAAATTAATTGTGTGTTCTCAAGAAAAGGGCGAAGATCATTTTATGTATTCTTGTATTGTTGAGATTCCTCATTCTTGTTGGAAATTGCATAGCCAAGCTCTGTTCACTTTTGATATCTCTCTTCCACTTGCATTGTTACCAGACTGCCATTCAAGATGCAATTGCTCCAGCACCTTCTCACTACTGCTTCTACTGCATTCCCAATCCCTTGGACTCACGTGAACATGGGAGATTTAAAATACAAGTTGAGGGGACAAAGCATAACACAACTGGATTTTCAATACTTTGTATTTCCAGGTTGGGGTTGATGTTAGTTTCTTTATTTTATTCACATCATTGTTGATGAATCATACGCATACATATATATCAAATAGAGTAGAAAATAAGCATCCCCATTGTTGCAATCATTCAATAGTTACAATAAATCAATTCATATAGGAAATCCTCAATAGAAGTCTTCTTTACTCTTGTCGGGGAAGTTGCAAGGAAGAAAAGCTTATGTGAAGCTCTGATTTCTTCCTGTGCTTCTGAGGAAAAATAGAGGGTTAGATTTGCATCCATAGTTTAGTGAAGCTTTCATCATTTAAAATAGAATAGATTTCTTCTACAGAGATAAACAACTACATCTAGTTTTTTATATTTTTTAGGATTTATTAATTAGAGTAGTTCTTATTTCCTCGTTTCTTCTTTAAAATCCAAAAAATCACAAAAACATTCATTTTATCATAATAGTTGCTTAGTATTTGCTTTATTTCATTTATATCTTGATAAATACCAAAAACATATAATAGTTTCAATTCAATTAGATTAGTTGTTATTTTCATAATTAAATATATTATTGCAATACATGACCATCAACGGTCCTCAACAAGAACACACATACAAAAGTGATCCACTGATACCACAACGGAATGGTCCCGAGTTAATTACGGACATAAATATGGGAAACCTTATTCTTGTCCTCAAAACACCAGCTCAATACGCCGAGAAGATTCAACAATTAAATGTCTTAAACATTGCGGCTAATAAGGCCTACAAGTTCTGGAATGCCCCGGCAATCGGGTTTAAATATACACATGACCATACAAGGACCTCAACAACCAAGAACATATGGTAGCGATCCTAGGGTCCCCCAACAAAACGCACTTAATATTCTCACAGATATTGACACAATTCTACGCATGTTGGTTTTCCGCACATCGCCATTACCACCTGACATCATTTCACAATTTAACGCCCTGAACATCGAATCCGACAAAGCTTATGAGTTTTGAACCGCTCCTGCCAATTGAATCTAGGTCTTGGAAACCACGCCTCTTTCACTTGTTCCATGACCTTGTCTGGACATATTTACAAGGCCCCCATTGGTTTTCCACAAGTTCCTTAACCGGTATAAATAATCTCTGCAAAGCTTGATATTGACTGGAGTCTTCGTGTTGCTATTCTTTCAGATCCATACATCATACCCATTCATGTTAGAGAGGCCTTCCTTGCCCTTAACGAGAAGATCTCATTATTACGAGTCGAGGACATTGCTCTTCCTTGATAACTTTTCCATCGCATTTTCACTACATCTTGCTATCATTTAGCCATCCACATTTCCACATCGACTACCTCAGCACGACTTCGGGGAGTCGAGTGCGGTTGAAGTTCGTGTGTCAATCTTCATCCGTACAGACACCAACCTCTCCAAAATTCTCCAAGGGTGAGGGAAACATGAGAGAGGGACATGGAAAATATGAGTTTATGAGGGTGAAAACAACATGCCTAACCACCTAGGTTGTGTTTTAAGTGATGCAAGTTGAACTCCTCATGTGGTGGTGCATTTTTGCATCCCCCATGTCCTTTTAGCAAAGGAAAAAAGGGACATGAGCATGCAAAAAGTGTGCCATGGGTCAAAGCATCATGGGGAGGGGGTTATTTTGGGTTAGAAGAGTTGATTAAATTTTCTAGCCACCCAAATTGCCACTTTAGTGATAAAACTTCCTTTCCTCGTTAGTGGCGCACCTGAGTGTCTCATATGTACCCTTTGATTGAGTCCATTTTCTAGCCACCAGAGCTAGGAGTAGACTTCCAAGGGAAAAGCTTATATGATTTTGACTCTAAAAGGGATCATGAGAACATTTCCACCTTTTGTAGGAGTCAATTTTGCATTCAATTTTGCATTTTTTCCCTTTTCAATTCTACCCAAGCTTGTACATTGGTGAAAGAAATTGCCACCAAAGTTCACGATGATAAAAAGAAGAACCAACACCTTTTATGTGAAGGGAGCCACATATATGTCACATTTTCCTTTGAATTAGGTATCAACTCTTCCTGAGGTGTCTAACGTTTGTTGACCAATCTCCCCCGATAAAAAGGGACCTTTTCTTGCCATGTCGTACAAGTTGTTAGTGTTTCTCACTACCAAAACTTGAAATGAAATGCTCCATCACATTTATGCCTCATAATATTTCCGATGAGTATTTTATTTCCTTCCAACTCCTTCCGAGGCTCCTGATATGTCCGGAACAAGCCAAGTAGATTTTTTACCGCTTTCATTTTCTTATACCATGCTAAGAATAACTGGTATTACATAACTTGTTCCTAAACCTGATTTTTCTTCCAAAAATTTCCTAAACTACCTCGAGATGATTGCATGGCTTTGACACACACCTATTGGATGTCTTATATTTTCCTTGTACATTCCCATAGGGTGTTCACCAAGTGCAAAAAGGCCAAAAATAGACCTTTTGGAGCCTTTGGAAGCACTTATCTTCTCATGGATCTCCAAATATTCATGAATAAACTTGAATAACATTCCTGCACATGAAACACACTTGAAAATAACATTAGCACATTCCTCCTAGCCATTATGATGGTAACATAATAACTGAGTTGGTCGGAGGATAGGTTTACATTGACCGGGAGAAGGATTTTCAAATGAGGACTAGGTTGTCATGACAAAAAAAGAATTTTCATGCTAAACATTTTATATGAAAACAATTAGCTTGTTTGGGGACTTTTTCTGGATCAAACACAATGAGAGCAGGATAAGCATAACTCTGAAATCTCAAGACATTATGTGGACCAATGCCTTATCCATTGGGCTTATATAGAGTCGCATCAGAGACATACAATGAAACTTCCTTTATTGAACACACACACAAAACAACAAAAAAACACACAACGAGAAAGGGTAACACAAAATGATAAGGAAACACAACCAAAAGGGAAACATCCTAAATCACCTATATACATGTAGGGGACAATTTTCTTTCATTGAAGCATCAACTCAAACTAAGTGTTTACCTTTATATGGGCATCACTGAGTGCCTTTCTTCCAAAAATCCATTGACAGGCTCGTTGAAATATGAATATTTCCTTAACTTCTTGAGAAATCTAGCATGATTGTTGTTGTAATTTATGACCCACTTATTCAGTTCATTTCCAATGTTACTTTGACACATTCTTTCCATTTTTTCATTGGTTTGAAGTTCATTCAACTTGCTAATTTTCCATCATTGTTGTGAAGATGAGCCTTGATCACACTTGACTTATCATTTTCATACCAAGGCCTATGTAATTTTATAGGAATTTATTCTTCATTTCTCATGTTCTTTATGACCACTGTCTTCATGAGTTGATTCTCATCAGATGTTGTGAAAGCTTCATCATTATCACTAGCCTCTTTCTGTTCTCTATTTGTCACTTTATCCAAGCAATCTTCTTTCACACTTATTGGCTCAATCTTGACTGTTTCCCATTATGATGTGATTTTCATAGTGTTTTATTATCTTGAAAAGAAAATGAGCACAAGGTTGGATGTGAAGAATGAAAACCATCACCTTGTTCAACTTGGCCATTTTGAACCTCAAAATTCATCTTCATGTTGAGAGCATCCTTCTCTTGAGTAGAGTGAACATAAAAGATTCTATCCCATTGAGAATATTTTCATTTTAAATAAAATCAGCCTTGGGATCAAACACCATTTCATCTATCCATTTTTCGTTGAGAATGTCTCCATCTTCATGAAAGGGAATGAGCACAAAAATGGATCTGAAATATTTATATTGTCATCTTCCCAACCTTGACCACAAGAACTAAGGATTCCATTTCCATGATGAAATCATCATCTCCTTGAATAGGTTCAAATTCAAGAGGCTGAAACATTTTTTCATTATTGCATACCTTGTCATCCTCTCCCAATGAGAAAGAAAAATCCTCATACTCAAAAACATGCTTTTCAAATGGAACTTCATGCCGAATGTTGACACCATGGTTTGAAACATTGAACTCGCCTGACAAGAAGTTTTGGGAATCACTCTTTCTTGATCGACATTACTCATCACTTCGAGATTTCTCTGTTGCAAGTCAAGATGCTCATGACCATCATCAACATCCAGTTGATAAATTGCAATCATGCTCACATCCCATGGGAAGTACTTACTCTCAAATTTTGATTTCATCAAGTCGCGATGATTCTTCCAATCTTCTCTGTGACACTTGGATATTTTCCCACCAACATGGAAAGCTCAAGAACTTCCTCAAAAGTCATGAAAAATTTGTAAGACCTTGAATCTTGACATAGGATATCTATCGTTGGGTCATCTGGTCTTTGAACGGTGTATTTCATTTTCCTTATGGGAAGAAGTTTCTTCACTTTAACGTTGATGGGAATGGTGGCATGCGACCAATCCATTTATATTTCTCCACAAACATCATGATAGAAGCTTTGGCCCAACACCATACCATATGAGGCAGGCATGTCTGCTATAAGTATTTTCATCGTGATCTTCTTGTTAGAGAAATTTTTCAATGTTACCTAAGCATCATTAACGTGTCCAATGAGAGGCACTTCTTTTGTTTCAATGGAATAATAATGGCCAGAGGTAGAAGATAGAGAGATACATATACCAAGATCTTTAGCAACTTTTTTATGCATGACGTTGTCTGAAGCACCAGATTCAATGATACAATTATTCAGTTTGTACCCATTGACCAACGAGGCTATACAACAAGGTTCTACCTTCCCAGATGTTGAGGGTGTGGAAGCAATAAAATTCATAGATGGATTGCAATGAGAGGCATGTGGTAGTTCTTCGGTATTGGATTTTTTATAACATGAAACAAAATTGCTTCCTTTGTTATATTGAACAAGCCTATCAAATTTCTTGGGATTGGTTTTCAAGTACTCGTACTTAGAATTTTGAATTTTGATTTTTTTGTAATGGTCAATGATATCAAAGTGATCCAAATGGATCTAATAATACCCAATTCTATGTATTCTCCATATTTGACACTTACAGATGCAAATTTTTAGCATATTCTTTCTTCGGGACATTGTCTAATCACGTTGAGGGTGATTTGGACACCTTCAAATGACATCAAAAATCCATCATTGTTCTAATTAGGGATTTTTTTGTGTGATGGTTACACAACCGCCCTGGCGGTTAGAATTTTATCTCTTCATAAAGCGATGGTTGCGTAACCGCCATTTCTGAGAGACAAGCGGAGTTGAACAAGCTGCCAGTCATCTTTCTAGCTAGTGGTCTTGTCCCCAACGTTTTCCAAAATGGGAATTCAAGTAGTTGAAAATGTTTGGACTTCCCATATTGGTTCATTTCACCTTTCCCTCCATCCATGGGTAGAGAAACTACAAATATAAGTTTGTAGAAGCATTCTAGCAAGTAATTTTGAGTGAATTCAAGTGTGAGTAAAGAGGAGTTGGAGTTCTTTCTTGTTTTGTTCATTGAGAGTGATTTTTTCATTATTGAGAAGTTGTGAGAAAGCAAATGCAATTAGGAGTTTGAATCCTTCTTGAAGGCCAATTGTTGGAAGTAATTTGTATGTTTGGATAATTTCTTTGTGAGAGGGAAGTAATTTTCTCATCCACTGGAGTTTTTCCCACCTTGGGTTTCTCCAGGGTAAATTCTTATGTCTCCTTTGCATTCTATTTCTCAATTTGCATTATAGTTGTGATTGTTTCATGCACATTATATTCATTAAAAGTAACTTAAGCAATTTCCATTCAATTATCACTAAATAGGATCTATTAATTGTTAGAAAGAGGTAGTTTATGGATCAAATTGGTATCAGAGCAGTTAAGATTTCTTTTTTGTGTGGTTAACTTGTGTTGAGATTGCAGTTAGATAGCCTCAAAAGGAAAATAAGCGGTGAAGATATACTTATTCCTTTTGAAGTAAATATTTCCACCAAGAAGTGAAAGCAAGGAATCTAAGACATGGCTCATACGAGAAGATGCAGATGATACTGGAGAAGAACATTTCTACATGTTGGAGGAAAATGTGGAAATTTTGTCCAAGGATGTGGGCAGTATTTCTATCTCCATAGGGAAATTGGAGTCCATCATGGGATTGTTCATGGAGGAACTTGATGTTTCAAATGAGACACTGAGCCCATGAAGAAGATACTCATGAGTATGAATAAGAGTAGCCACATACCATCCCTACATCTCCTCCATTCAAAGCATAGGAGAAGATACAGATTTGGCCGTATGATGGAGATGTGGATGTTGAGAAGCTAGACCATTGGCAAACTCAACTTGAGGTATATTTTAGTTTGCATCAAATCAATGAGATTCAGTAGATTTCCTTTGCAAGGTTAAAATTGACCAATCCTGCTTTAACTTGGTTTGAAATTTATGTTCATTCCTTTGTTGTTAAAAATCTTGCTCCGATTACTAAGTGGGATGATTTTAAAAATCTAATCAAAAAGAAATTTTATCCTATTTGTTATGAGGAAGAGAAGTCCATGTATTGGCAGTATCTCAGAAAAATACAAGGCCAGAAAGTGCAGGAGTACACTAGTGAGTTCCGAAAGAAAGCTGTTCATATGGGAAAATATGTAGCAGACCAGGACCTTCTAATGATGTACATTGGTGGACTTTGTAGCCACTTGAGGAGACTAGTCCTCTTGGCCAAGCTGATGGATGGAGACGAGACTTATTCCTAAGCCCACTATTTAGAGATGGACAAGAAGAAGAGTTCATTTACCTCTCAACATGCTTCAAGAAAACAAAGTGACACCAAGCAAAAGGATAAAGGAAAGGGGAAAGGTGAAAAATATACTACTTCCATTTCTAAGAAGGATATTAAAGTTCATTATGGGCATTATGCTCTTGTCACTCATTTCGAGGAAAAATGTTGGAAGCTCCACGGAAAAATACGAAACCATGGTTGTCCTCTAGGGAGAGGAAGTATTTTTTAGCGAAGAAGTAGATGAGACTATGTGATGAACCTCCATCCACAGAGAGGTATGTTTGGGTAGTAGCATTGTTGTTTAGGAAAAAGAACTAACCAAGCTTTTTCATCTAAAAATTCAAGTGAAGAAAGCTAAGGTGGATGCTCTTTTTCATACATGTTCTCAAGCTAATTTGATTAGTAAAGAGTTAGTGGAAAAACTAAAGTTGGAAACTTACAATCACCCAAGTCCATATTTATTGGGTTTGGTAAAGAAAGGTGTAGACATCCAGGTTATTAAACAATGTAAAATCACTTTTGGCATTGAAAAGATATTTATTGATGAAATTACTGTAGATGTTGTTACATTATATGTGTGTGGTGTAGTGTTTGGCAACTTGTAATTGTATATCAAGGATGTTATCTTCATGAGGAGAGCCAAACAATATTGTTTTATGAAGGAAGACAAGAGCTACAACAATTCATCCTTTTTAGGAGACTCAAACATCTCCTTGGTAACTTCTACCAAAGCTTGAAAGCTTATTAATTTCAGTGGTAAATTTACATTACTTATTTTTTGGTATATGCCAGAGGATGATATTATTACATCTAAAACCACTTGTAGCATGTTTTCTAACAAAGAGCGAGACGTGGATAAAGGAGTTGGTTCAGCAATTCAGAGAAGTTTTCCAAAAGCCTACAGGGATGCCTCCAGTAAGGCAATTAGAACATGAGATACACTTGTTACTTGATACATGCAATCTTTGAAAGATGCCAATGAGGTGAAACAAAAATTTCAATCTTTGATTAAACAAGGCATAATCTGTCATAGCACTTCTCCATGTGGTTCTCCTATTGTTTTAGTACCTAAGAAAGATGGTTCATGGAAAATGTATGTTAATTACTAGAGATTTAAATAAATTAACCATCAAGAATAGGTACACTCTTCCTCGCATTGATGATTTGTTGGATCACTTACAACATGTTAAATATTTTACTAAGCTTGATTTGAAATATAGGTATCACCAAGTGCGGATCAAGGAAGAGGAAATCTAAAAAACAGTGTATAAGACTAGGTGGGGGTTATATGAATGGTTGGTATTACCGTTTGGGATATGCAATGCACCAACTACCTTCATGAGGTTGATGAATGAGGTAATGAGGTCGTTTATATTTTCCTTTATAATTGTATACTTGGATGGCATACTAGTTTTTAGCAGAAATTTTGAAGAACATATTGACCATTTGCATCAAGTTTTACAAACTCTTAAGGAGATCCAACTAGTGTTGAATGAGAAGAAGTGCGGGTTTTCTCAATAATCACTTGTATTTTTGGGACGTGTGGTTGGAGATGGACATATGAGAATTGATCCGACTAAGATAGAGGTCATTCAGAATTGGCCTACACCATCGATTTTGACTGAGACCAAGACCTTTGTTGGTGTAGTTCAGTATTTGAGGAAGTTCATTAAAACCTTCTCATCCATAGTAGTGTCACTACATTCAGTGATGGCACGGGGTAAGGATTTTGATTGGGGTAAGAAACAATAGATTTCTTTTAAGTCATTTAAATATAAAACTAGTCATGCTCCAGTTTTGGCATCACCTAACTTAGAGCCATTTTTGAAGTGGAAACCGATGTTAGTGACTATGTTATGGGGGTTTTCCTTCTTCAAGGAGGAAGGCCTGTATATTATCACTCTGAATTGTTTCATGGTGCAATTCTGTATTATTGTACATATGATAAAGAATTGTATGCTCTTGTGAAAACAGTCAAGAAATCGAAACATTATCTAATGGGTAAAGAAACTATCATTCACACAGATCACCAACCTCTCCAATATATGTAGGCTCAGAACAAACTTAAGCAGTCTAGACATTATAAATGGATGGGTTTTTTTACAGCAATTTCATTTTATTATGAAATATAAGAAAGATGTGACAAACAATTTAGATGATATGTTATCTAGACCTCCTTTGTTTTCAGTTATGGGCATCTTAACTCTTCTTGAGACTTGTTTTTGTAAAGCATATTAGGAAGGTTATGAGTAGGATCAGATTTTGCAGAGATTTTTCAGCAGAAACCTCCAAGTAAGGGATTTACACCTAGAGGAGAATACTACTTCCCGGATGGTTTTCTCTACAAGAATGAGAAAATATGTGTGCTTAACAAGGAAACAATTAAGTTGATGAGGGAATCACACACTTCCATGGTAGTTGGTCACTTTGGTGTGAAAAATATTGTAGCGCACTTACAGAGGTATGTTTATTGGCCAAACATGCAAGCAGAAGTTGTTAAATTTATCAGGGGTTGTGTTTTATGCAATATAAGCAAGTCTAATAACATGAAGTTGGAGTTATATATGTCATTTCCAGTTCCTTCCCGACCATGGGAAAGCATCTCCATGGATTTTGTGGGCATTTTTCCTACTTCCAAGAAAGGTCGTGATTACATTTTTGTGGTAGTAGACTGATTTAGCAAAATGTGTATTCTAATTCCTTACAAGAAGGCCATTAAGGCCAGTGATACAACTGAATTATTTTTTGATAATGTGTGGATTCACTATGGATTTCTGATTCTATTGTGTCAAACAGGGACTCATAGTTCATAGGAAATTTTTGTTCTACTTTGTGGGAGAGGATGGATATGAAGTTGAAGAGGTCTACCACTTTTTATCCATAGACATATGGGCAAATAGAAGTGGTAAATCATACCTTGGTCCAGATCTTGAGAGGGTATAATAGGAAACATATGAGGACTTAGGATGAGAACTTAGTATATATCCAACATTCTTATAACATGGTAGTTCATGCTTCTTCTAGTAAGACTCCTTTTGAAACATGTTTTGGTTATTTTCCTAAGAGTGCTTTTGATGTTGTTTTGAGATTGCCATGCAAAGACAATGGAAAAGTGGAACTAGAGGTCCACAAAGCTGATAACTTCATTGATAAAATTCAATAGATACACCTTTAGGTATAGAAGAGGTTGGCATAGTCATAGGCCAAGTACAAAGCGTAGCATGATCAACACCGGACCGAGTATTCCTTCCTTGTTGGAAACAAGGTATGGTTGTACTTTAGCAAAGATAGGATATAGGAAAAATCTAAGAAACTCAAGTCTCTTCAGTATGGCCCATTTTAGATTCTGGAACAAGTGGATAAGAATGCATTTTGCTTGAATTTAACTCCTTATATGAGGATCTACTTAGTAGTGAATGTTGAAAATTTGTGCCTCTTTGAGCCCTCCATGTTGGGTGAAGAAGAAAAGGGGGTGTTACTACCATCAATTGAGGATATTTCTCGAAACAATCATTTGAAATTAGAGGAAGATGTGGTGTTGCATCGGAAAGAGAGGACGACACAACGAGGAATGCATGACAGGTGGTTGATTGGATAAAAAGGCCATTTGCCTACTAAGGCCAAGTGATATTCTAGAGAATATGTAGGGAATAAATTTCCTCACGTCATCAATCCTTGAAGCTTTTAGGGACTTAAAAGCTTCAAATTGGGAGTTATGATGCAAATGGATATGAAAATACCCAATTCTATGTATTCTCCATATTTGATACGTGTAGTGCATATTCTCAGCATATTCTTTCTTCAATAGATGGTCTAGTCAAGCTGAGGGTGATCCGGACACCTTCGAATGACATCAAAAGGCCATCGTTGTTCTAATCAGGGATTTTTTTATGTGACAATTATGCAACCGCCCCGGCAATTGCACAACCAAGAGTCTGTCTTTACTGGTGGTCATGTCCCCAACGACATTAAAATGGGAATTCAAGTGGTCCCAAACGTTTGGACTTCTCAGATCGGTTCGTTTTCCTTTCCCTCCATCCATGGGCAAAGAAACTATAAATATTAGTTTATAGAAGCATTCTAGTAAGTGATTTTGAGTGAATTCGAGTTTGAGCAAAGAGGATTTAGAGTTCTTTCTTGTTTTGTTCATTAAGAGTGAGTTTTTCATTGTTGAGAAGTTGTGAGCAAGCAAATACAATTAGAAGGACTTTGAATCCTTCTTGAATGTCAATTCTTGGAAGTAATTTGTATTTTTGGAGTATTACATAGTGAGAGGGAAGCAATTTTCAAACCCACTGGAGGTTTTTCCACCTTGGGTTTCTCCAGGAAAAATTCTTGTGTCTCCTTTGCATTCTATTTCTCAATTTGCATAATAGTTGTGATTGTTTCATGCACATTATATTGGTTAAAAGGAACTTAATCAATTTAATTCAATTATCACTAAATAAGATCTGTTAATTGTTAGAAAGAGACACTTTAAGGATCAAAAAGGATGAGAAAGTGGTAGGCAAATCAACGATTATGGCAACCTTGACAAGGATATTCTTAGGATCAACAAAAACTGATTTTTTGAGGTAAGTTGAATGAGACTAACCAGAAGAGGAAGAAGGATTCTTGGTCTAAGTAGTCTCATACTTCTTTTAGCGAGCCTGCGGAAGCGGACTATGAGGATCCTTCCTTTGTTGTTTTTTTTCACAGAGTTGCCACTTGAGGATTCGATTGCTTATCTTGGATAGCAGAATAAAAGCCTTATTTCTCCTCTTACGATTGCGTGAATACTAAATAGGAGTAGTTATCTGTAGGTTCATCAAACCTTTCAACAAGTGTGAATTCAAAATATCTAATCCTAGAAAATTTGTCTTCTTCTTCAATTTATGATTCAACAATTTCTTCTCCTTCATCTTCATTAGTTCCACATATTGCATTAATTGGTGGAGCTTCCAAAGAAATTCTTTGGGGTGCTCCTGCAAGATGATTCTTGTTTGATTTGGGTGGGATACTCGTTGAGAAACTTCCTTCTTCAACATTATCAAGTCATTAGCCAACTTTTGCAACAATGGATCGACTCTCTCATCTTTGGAACTCTATGATTTATCCTTCATTGAAGGATTCTTAATCTTCCCTAACATGATCAGGTCATCTTCCACTCCAATGGAAATTTCTTCAACGTTTTCCAAATTGTTTGGTTGAACTCTCTATAGTATGAAAATAATTTCAGGCATATGGGCATTAACAAAGAACCTCTTCAGATTATCTACGGTAGGACGAGAAACAACCATACTCTTGTTTACAAACTTATTGAATTTTTCCACAAAATCTCTCATGGACTCATGCGGTTTTTTCTTCATCTGAGTAAGTTGAGGAAGCAAACCATGAGCATCTTCAAGCAATCTTGAATCTTTCGTCAAACTTCTTTTTTATATTATCCCAATCATTAATTGAGTGTGATGGAAAATAGTAAAACCAGTCTGCAACGACATCTTGTAATGTTTCAACGAATATCCGTACTACAACATCTTCATGTTGGACCCCAAAAATGCCACAGGTTGTGATAAAAGTTGTGATATGATCATCTGGTCGTTGCTTTCCATCGCCATAGAATTTTGGAAAGTTCTTTCTTGACTCTTTTAGAAGTTCATGAAGTGGTCGAGTCAAAGCCAACAAACCAGTGTTCTGTCTCGATGGAACAGGTGCATGTTTTTCCATATCAGGTTCTTCTCTTTCTTCTTCTAGTGGAATGAAGACTAGTGGTTCTGCAATTGGTTCTTCAATACAACCTTCAAGATGATTTTCAGGAACTTGCCTTTTTACCTATTCAATAGTAAGTCTGAAATCAACTTGCAATTTTTCATTAAATGTTGCATCAACAATGCCACCTCCATGACCATCTCAGGTGTACCTTATTTCTACCAATTTTTCTCAAGTACATAAAAAGGAAAGAAAATGGAAAAGTGCATATTTTTCAAAAGGATTACAAAAAGGCTTTCAAACATTCGGATGGTATTTTTCAATTTTTTAGTTTTAATGGATTTTTACATATTTGTCTCTTTTGTACTTTCACAGATCTTTAAGGGTGCACGAGGGAAGATCTCTCCCCAGTGGAGTCACCAAAAATAGTTGGTGAAATAATTTTGTGTGTTGCAAATTATGTGTTTCCATTGACTGTCACAGGGCTAAGCCTCTCCTTCTTGTGTATGGGGAGGCTCCTGTATTGAATGTAAACTATCCTAATTTTTTGAGTTGGCCAATAGGCCAGGGATCACACAAGAACACTCCACTGAACCTATGGCAAAGTTCTTGTATGGAATACAAGGGAGGAAAAATGCAGTGAAGGGAGATAAAGGGGGATAGGAGAAATAATGAGAGGGGGTTAATGTTGTGAGTAGACACTAGTAGAGTTCACATATCATAACCATAGTAGGTCCACATTCAATTAGAAGAATCTAACTTAGGAAAACAACAATGAGATCAACAAATTATAGACACAAAGTTTCATTAATTTGTTCCTTAAAAGTACAAATCCTTTCCTTGGTTGTTCACTATCATTATGTTTGTAAAGCTAGGAGGTAGAGAGAGAAAAGAGGAAAGCACGAGAAAATAAATGGAAGAAATGCAACTCTTATTTCTTGTGTAGTGGTGATATAAATCTCATTAACATATAACAATCCATAATTGTTAGCCAAAAATAAAACTTCAAAAACTTAACTTGAACTCCTTTGGAATGGAGAATCCATTCCAATTTATAGCACATAAAATTTTCTTCCCATCTACCCCTCACATGACCTTTCAAGTTCTTATTCCAATTGTCACTTTTCATTTTCCTTAGTTGTAGGGAAATAAGTCCCCTTTTATAAATCAAAGGGGAATTTTACAATGCAACATCAGAGAGTCACTTAAGTGAATAAGACAAAGTATCACAATTATATACAATGAAGAATTACAAAGGGAGAGAAGAGGATAAAGAAAGAAGAGAGGAGAGAGAATATTCTTCCAAGCATGGATGAAGGTGCCTCCGCCCTTGATGGAGATCAACTCTGATGAAGATCCTTTGAAAACTTTCCCCTTTGGAAACTCTTGAAATGATGCACCTCTACATCATTGTTTGAATACACCAAGAAGATGAGTGATGAACACTTGATAGGTAGAACACCGAAAGTATTGAAAGATGACTTCCCTCATTGAGATAATCCTTCTACTTCTTGAGACATTGTCATATATTTATGAATAATCATTCTCATGGGGGCGAATTTGGTGCATTTTACTCACACAACCATGATCGTGATTATGTCACCGTGAGAGCACTGATGGTGAATGAAGAATGAAACCAAATCCTTCTCATAACGAAGAAAGGGAAGGAAAAAAGAACCAAAATCAATGTCATACATCTTACGATCATGCACTCCGGTTGAGATGAAGTGAAATGGTTCTCGAGGCAAAACTGGTAGTTTTCCATTTGGGCACTTTATGCCCACCGCATCAACGAATGCGGAAATTTGCTTGAGAATAAGACTCCTGCAAGTGTTGGGATCATTAGAAAATGCATAAAGAAATGATGTGTGATCATTTTTATCTCATTTCATCCATTTACTATTTTTAGCGTGCTCATTATGATTGTCCCATTTTAGCAATTTTTTTGCCAATCTTGCCAATTTTGAGTGTCTCAAACATGGGGGAATGAAATGAGGTATCTAGATTCATATTTTTCTCATATTTGATATTACTAGTATGCACTCCAATGGAGACTTACTAAAAATATAAAGTGGTCTTTCCTATGTCGGATTCAAACGAACCCACTTGCAGAAGTTTCTATTTTACATTTTAGGTCTTTGCTCCAATTTTCAAAGGATTTTAATTGTCAGGTTTATGTAGACTTGAAAAATGGATATTTTTGGTTGAAAATTTCATAGGGCTATAGAAAATTGAAGAGAGCATCAATGGAGGCATGGAGATACTCACCTTAAAGGTATTTTTTCAAGGATTCTACTTTCCGGATTTCATGGCAATTTGAGCAGAGGTTTAAGAGAAATGAGCAAATTTATGTTTTGGAGCAAGATGGTTTTTAGAAATTTTGGCAACATAACAACAAGGAGAACGTGATGGGAGAGTTACAAACATGAAAATGGATTTAAAAATGACTAAGGATTAGTTTTATACCATCCCTCCTTCATTTCCCCTTTAAAACCTACTTAACCCACCTTTTAATTCACCCTATTTAACTCGGGTCAACCCAACCCAACCCAAGTGGAACCACACACTATGGTTTTCCCCTAAAAAAAGAGGAAAAAGGGACATGGGGACACCAACCTCTCCAAAAAGAACCAAGGGTGAGGGCAACATGAGAGGGGGACATGGAAAACATGAATTTGTGAGGGTGAAAACAACATGCCTAACCACCAAGGTTGTGTTTTAAGTGATGCAAGTTGAACTCCTCATGTGGTGGCGCATTTTTGTGTCCCCATGTCCCTTTAGCAAAGGGACAAAGGGACATGAGCATGCAAAAAGTGCACCATGGGTCAAAGCATCATGGAGAGGGGATAAGTGGGGTTAGGTGAGTTGATAATATTTTCAAACCACCCAAGTTGTCACTTAAGTGACACAACTTCCTTTCCTCCTTGGTGGCACACATGAGTGTCCCCTACGTCCCCTTTGACTATCAAATGGAAAAAGGGATATCAAGGATGAAAAGTTGTGAATTTACCCAAAATAGATGCCTTCCTTCACCGAACACTATTTGAAATAGCCATGCAAGTCCATTTTCTCACCACCGGAGCTAGGATTAGACTTCCAAGGTAAAACCTTATATGGTTTTGACTCAAAAGGGATGATGAGAACATTCCCACCATTTTTAGGAGCCAATTCGACCTGCAATTTTCCATGTTGGATATTTTTTATTCTACCCAAGCATGTACGTCGGTGAAAGAAACTGCCACTGAAGTTCATGATGATCAAAAGAAGAACCAACACCTAGGATGTGAAGGGGGCACATTTATGTAACATTTTCCTTTGAATTAGGTCTCAACTCTTCCCGAGGTGTCCAATATTTGCTGACCAATCTCCCCGAGAAAAAAGGACCTTACTTTGCCTTGTCGAACAAGTTGTCAGTGCTTTTCATTACCAAAACTATAAATGAAATACTCCATCACAAATTATACCTGATAATATTTCCTATGAGTATCTAATTACCTTCCAACTCCTTTCGAGGCTCCTGATATGTCCGGAACAACCAAGTAGCTTTTTCACCGCTTTCATTTTCTTATATCATGTTAAGAATAGCCCAATATTAGATAACTTGTTCCTAAATATGATTTTTCTTCAAGAACTTTCCTAAACTGCCTCAGATGATTGTATGGCTCTGTGAAACACCTATTTAACTCCTTAGTTTTTCCCTCTACGTTCCTAGAGGATTTTCATCAAGTGTAAAAAGGCCAAAAATAGCTCTTTTAGAGCCTCCGGAAGCACTTATCTTCTCATGGATCTCAAAATTTTCATGAATAAACTTGAATAGCATCCCGTGCACATGAAACACGCTTGAAAATCAAATTAGCACATACCTCCCGGCCATTATGAGTGTAACACAGTAACCGAGTTAGCCGGAGGACAGGTTTTGCATTGCCCGGGAGAGGGATTTTCAAATGAGGACTAGGTTGTCATGACAAAAATTTGGAATTTTTCATGCTAAATATTTTGCATGACACCATAAATGCATTGACGATTTCAAAAGAGATTGTTGGTATGTTGGGATAATCTAACGTTCAACTCGTAATCTTATTTAATATGTTAATATTAATAGATGTTAACTCATAATCATCTACTTTGACTTGATATTCTAGACCGTAGTGCCCACACTTTCTTCATTTCAAGTAGCTTGATTGTTTATTTGCTCATAGCCATGTTTTGACAGTGATTGGTGATATCTTGGACATTATATTAGATATTTGATTATATTAGTCATGTGTGACATTCAGGCGTATAACGCCAATTTAACCTAATTTCCTTATTGTCGCATTTTCTTGTTATGACATGGAAACTAATGAAATATGATGTGCTTGGAACCTAATTACATTGATGGATAGTTGTTGCATGGTGGGATTATATGTCGTTTTATCATCTTGTCTAACTTTTGGAATATGGAATATAATTGTGCACGTTGTTACATCTGGATTTCAGTAGGATGTTAGGTTAGTTTAGCATGCATTGATATCTTACTATGTCATTTAATTATATTGTATTGGACAGGTGCAGTTAATGTGTGCAATGAGTGTGCAGGTGACAGGTTTACAGGAGAACGTGGGATTCAGGCCAGTTACTCAAAACTTGCACAAGCAGCCCACGGGCTGAGTCCTAGCCATGTTCACTGTGTGAAGCCCTAGGATAGATGTTTATTAATTTTGGGCACTTTGAGTGACCCCAATGTATGTAAAGTATTTTGCTTTAATTTATTAATTTTTGTTTAGGGTTGTTAGTAGAGTTGTAAACTTGCTTAGGGAGTAAATAATTTCACTTTCTTTTAAATTGTTGATTTTGTTAATTAGTCTCTTAATCACAAGGGTTTAGGGTCACATGTGAGACCCTTGGGAGGTCCCCACACCCTCTACCCTTGTGCCAAAATGCAAAACCCGAAATTAGGGTATTTTGGGCATTTTGGGGACCCCTTTGTAGCTCAGGAGTCCCCTTTCACTAAAATGAGCCCTTGGACCCTACCTAATGGGTAGGGGCTTGTTTTCAAGGCTAGAGGGAGTTTTCCTCCCTTTCTACCCTTATTTTGTCACATCCATGTAAGGGATGTGGATTTGTGTGTTTATCAAAAGTGCAACTAGTTTTGTCTTGCTAACATTTGAGGAAATTTGGGAGAAGAGGGTAAAAAGATAATTTTACCCTTTCTCTCTTTTGTCTTAGCATCTTTGACCATGAGGAGGGAGAGGGGTGACACATGTCACCCCCTCATTTGTGAGGATGCTTGGTCCCTCCTCTTCATATTCTCATTCATGGAGAAAAAAATGGAATTTTTGCTTGGATTTTCTTGCTTGGATGCTTGGGTGAATTGGAGCTTGGAATTTGCTTGGAGCTAGGGGTGGAAATCTTGAAGTTAGGAAGCTTTTTGGAGAGCTTTCCTTGAGGTAGGCTCTTGGATCTTGTAGTTGTGTTGCTTTATTTTAGTTATTAGATTGATTGTTGAAAATTGTGATTTTTGTATGAAGTTTTAGTGTTGTTTGTGTGTTTTACTCCCTCCATCATATGGCATGATGGAGTTTGGAGTGTGGGGGAAGAGAGAGGGAATTTTCCCTCTCAACCCTCAAGGTTTGATGGCCAAGCCTTGTAGGGTCTTATTATTTTTCCCCTCAATGGTTGAGGTGGGGAAGTGGATTCATTTGGCTTGAATCTCCTTCCCCATCCTTGGTAAGGAAACCCCCTTTTGGGGTTTGAAAATCCTTCCAAGGAGGACATGGAGAAAGGGGGAGGAATAAGGAGGGTTTGTTTTGACTAAGGAGCAATAAGGAGGTTAAGAAGATGTGTTATGTGCATATAATATTGATGTTGTATTTTGGAGAACTTTCTCCTCTCTTCCCCATTTTTGGGGGATGAACATGGGTTCTCCTCCTTGTGGCTTTCTTTTGGAGTCTTGTTTGTTTGTGTCTTATTTTTCTTTGCATGTTTTGTATTATTGTTAGTGCATCCTTTCCCTTGTGCAAGTGTTGGTTAGCTATCCTCTTTCCCATGGGCTTGGGGGAGGCTAGCATGCATCCCAACCTTGGGATAGGCATGTAATGATGCCTAGAGGTTGGGTGGTTAAACAAGCTCTTTTCTCCTTGCATGGATTTGGAAGACATGGAAGTTGGCTCTCAGTTGGAATTGGTGGCATGTTGGGCTCTCATTATTCTTATCCTTGTGATACTTTCTTGTAATGTAACCCTCTTCGAATATAGTATGTGATAGTTTACATCTCCTTGTAATTCCTCCATTTTGTACTTTTTGTGTCTCTTGTAACCTTGTCTTGGAAAAGTTTGATTGATGTTGTTGGGAGTTATCATCCATGTAACTCAAGCTTGTGAAGTAAAGAAGTAATAAAGTAAATAATTCTATCTCCTTGAGTCTTGTCATAACTCTTGCATTTGTATTTATAAAAAGGAAAATAGTATGTTGAAGGTTTTGGGTTCCTTATACCATTGTTACCTTGCAAACTTTGAAAGCAATATGTCAAGAAAAGAAATCTGCATTTCTTTTGGTTTCCTTGAACTTTCTTGCTTATGTGAAAAACTTAAGAAAGCATGTTATTTAGAAAACTAATTGTTTATTTATTTTGTTAAGGAAACATGTGGCTACTATTAAAAGAGAAATGCTCCCCCTTTGCAAATATGCTCCTCTCTTAAAAATATTAATAAAAAGAATATGGGAAAGGAAAGTTGAAAATTTAGAGTTCATTTCCTTGAGAAGTTTAATGTTTGCTGTTGTAAAATATTCATACTTAGTTTTAAGTTATCTACTTTGAAGATTTCATTTTAGAAATAAGTCTTATTTCTATAAGAAAATACTTAGTTATCTTGAGTTCTTTGGTTATATATTAAAAGCTGTATTTTCTTGTGGGATTACAAATGTATTATCTCCAATGGACAAAAGAAATTTATATCAGCATATGGAAATATGTTTCTTTAATAAAAAGAATTAAAACTATACATATACACTCCTATTTATACACTTTAAAAAAAATCTATATATGTATATATATGTAGATATATATATATAGATGTGGGGGTGTGTGTGTTTAGGTATATATATATAAACTATATATAAACTAAACATTTTTTTGTTATTGTTATTATAAATAATAATAATAATAATTTTTTAGGGGTTCGGCCCCTGCGCGATCACCACCACAAATTTCTAAACAAAAAAAAAAATAATGGTGTGGCGGGGGGGGGGGGCGCGCCCCGACCCCCAAACGCCTGTCGCCACCCCCGCCCCACTGCCGCCCCCGCAGAGCAAACCCGCCGCCGCCGCTTAACCACCCGCACCCCCGCGCACCCGGACCGGCCGCGCCTCCGCCCTCCCTCCTGCGTTCACCCTCCTCTCGTCCCCTTCGCGCGCCTTCTCTCTCTCTGCCGCCGCCCCAACCCTCCTCCACCTGCGGCCCTTCTTCATCATTCCGCATATTATTAATAAAACTAACCTAGTATATACTACAATAATAAAACTAAACCTAATATATACTACAATTTTAAAACTAACCTAATATATATTACAATCTTAAAACTAACCTATATATATATATATATATATATATATATATATATATATATATATATATATATATATATATATATATATATGTATCAATATACATATATATATGTATAAATATGTGTATAAAACAAAGAATAAGTAGTGATGGTATACAAATATAAAAAGAAATAAAATAAATAAATAAATAAATATAACGATAATAATAAATAATCAAATAACAAATGTATAAACATAAATATATGTGTAATAGAATAAAGCAAAATGTATAGTAATGTTTATTTCCTTTATTGTTTTAAATCTACCATTTATTCAATGCAAAATCAAATGAAACCCAAAAGCTCCCTTCCCTTACGAAGAACAAACAATCAATCGAGAAGAGAAATAGAGAAAGAAAGGAACAACAAGGGGATAGTTGGGACACTAGTATAATTAAAACATAATTAAATAATTAAATTCGAGTTAGGGTTAGTAAACATTTTAGATTTAAAAAAAAAATGGTATGAAAATTGTAGTTACCAGGAAAAAGTTGCACAAGATGTATTAGTAATTTAATTTAAACACTTAAAAAAAAAAAAATTTACCTTAAAATTTTACCCTGTTTAGCGCGTTTTTTGATGTCCCAAATAGGGCATTACAGTTGGTATCAGAGCTTGGGGTTCGCACTCGCGGACCACTGGGTAACAAATTAAGATAATTAATATCAATTTTAACACAACAAAATTAACTAAATAAATAAAACTAAACAGACAAAATAAACCACCCACTTCCATTAAATTTTAAATTAATAAATTGTTCGCTCACCTCGTGCGCAGGATGGCGCCTAAGCGAGGACGATCAGCCAGAGGTATGGGGCGTAGCGCATCTACGCAGGAGCCGACGACGCCCGATTTTGGGCCTCGGATATTAGAGGCCTTACGCCAGCTGATAGGCGTTGTGGAGCAGCGCCTACCACAGCCACAGGAGACGAGAGTGGAGGCATCTTTGGGAGACGAGGAGCCGATAGGCGTGGACGCGCATTCGGAGCCGCCAGAGCACGACACACCGAGGCGGGAGAGGTCACGCAGCCCTTCCGTTCATCACGAGAGGGCAGCCTCATTCCGTCGCAGCCGATCTCACAGTCTTGAGGGACCCTTCGAGGATAGGCGACTCCCTTCGCCTGTAGGACTACATCGCCAGGATCGAGATACAGGCAGTGTGATCCGGGATCTTCTTCGTTTGCAGCCGCCCACTTACACCGGCTCCACAGATGGCTTTGGGGCTGAGTCATGGCTCCTTAGCTTGGATAGTTGCTTTGGCTTGCACTCTTACGAGAGCAACGTCAAGGCGAGGTTCGCCATACACCTCCTCCGAGACGCAGCAGGCGTTTGGTGGAGGAATGAGGAGCGGAAGCTCCATCTGACCCGAGAGACAGTGACTTGGGAGTTGTTCGAGGAGCGTTTCAGGGCGCGATATATGTCAGAGCATTTTGTTCAGAAGAGGATCGACGAGTTTCACGACTTGCGACAGGGATCTGGCACAGTAGCGCAGTATGAGAGCAGGTTCCTGGATCTTCTTCAGGACGTGGATTACTGCAAGATGAGAAAGCTGCAGTTAATGAGTTCATTCGAGGGCTCAATGCAGATATAGCAGGAGCAGTTAGGATGCTATCTCCTCCCACTCTTGAGAAGGCCATTGAGAAGGCCTACTTAGCTGAGGAGAATAGGACCAAGGCACAGGAGCATCGTGATAGGAACAAGAGCAAGTTTCAGGAGAGGATACAGGCATTTCAGAGTCAGAGGTCATGAGGTTCTGCACCACCCCCTAGAGGAGGATTTTGGCCTCCGCCAGCAGCCACGAGGGCTCCACCGCACCCATAGCGACAGACACAGCAGCAGAGCCACCCGCAGCAGGAGCTAGCTGGCAGACACAGGGATTTCAGAGAGGTGTTTCTAGAGGTGGTTTTAGTGGAGCCAGAGATAGGAGGCAGGGAACTCGGCAGGACACGGCCGAACTTGCACTCAAGCGATCTGCTAGGGTTGGACCGATGAGGATCAGCACACCAGTACGGGGAGGGACCCCATCTCAGAGGGGTACAGGAGGTTGTTTCATTTGTGGATCTCCAGATCACTATGTGCGCATGTGCCCGCACAAACCCAATACCATGGATGCTCAGAGAGCTGCTAGATCCGAGCAGACGGTGGGTGATGTAGGATGCGCCCATCGTGTATATGCAGCGGTTGACAACCGCCAAGCCGAGCATCAGGCCACGGTCATTGAGCAGGTACTATCAGGGGTATTTCTGTCTCAGTACTTTTTGATTCAGGTGCTTCAGATTCCTTTATATCACCTTTTATAGTGGACCAGTGTGGGCTAGTGGTGGCTAGGCAACCAGATAGTTGGCAGGTTGAGTTGGCCTCTGGAGCCAAACTCGCCGTGGACTCGTATGTGGAGAGTTGCGTACTTGATTTGGGAGTCTTCTCCACTACGCTTGACCTTCGAGTTATCCCTCTAGGTTCCTATCAGGTAGTTTTGGGTATGGATTGGCTCGAGTCTCATCGAGCTAAGGTGGATTGCAGAAATAAGGTCATTGAGTGTCAGGATGATCTTGGGAGTGCAGTTGTTATATCAGGGATGCAGAGGCCTATCTCCTTGCGCATGATATCGGCTAAGCAACTCAAGCGGAGCATGCGTAAGGGTTGTCAGTTGTTTGCTATCACCATCAGTGATCGATCTGAGAGCATTCTAAAGCATTCACCCTTAGATGATCATGCAGTTTTGAGGGAGTATGCAGATGTGTTTCCAGGCGAGCTTCCAGGGTTACCACCCCGCAGAGAGGTGGATTTCACCATTGATTTAGTACCTGGATCAGCACCAGTTTCTAGGGCACCTTATCGGATGACGACACCAGAGCTTCATGAGCTCAAGATTCAGTTAGAGGAGTTGTTGGATAAGGGTCTCATTCGCCCTAGTGTATCTCCTTGGGGAGCGCCAGTCATATTTGTGAAAAGAAGGACGGTTCTCTCAGGCTTTGTGTAGACTTCAGGCAGCTCAACAAAGTCACAATAAAGAACCGTTATCCGCTCCCTAGGATTGATGACTTGTTTGATCAGATGCGGGGAGCGAGAGTATTCTCCAAAATCGATCTTCAGTAGCTTGATTGTTTATTTGCTCATAGCCATGTTTTGTGCAGTGATTGGTGATATCTTGGACATTATATTAGATATTTGATTATATTAGTCATGTGTGACATTCAGGCGTATAACGCCAACTTAACCTAATTTCCTTATTGTCGCATTTTCTTGTTATGACATGGAAACTAATGAAATATGATGTGCTTGGAACCTAATTACATTGATGGATAGTTGTTGCATGGTGGGATTATATGTCGTTTTATCATCTTGTCTAACTTTTGGAATATGGAATATAATTGTGCACGTTGTTACATCTGGATTTCAGTAGGATGTTAGGTTAGTTTAGCATGCATTGATATCTTACTATGTCATTTAATTATATTGTATTGGACAGGTGCAGTTAATGTGTGCAATGAGTGTGCAGGTGACAGGTTTACAGGAGAACGTGGGATTCAGGCCAGTTACTCAAAACTTGCACAAAGTTGCCCACGGGGTGAGTCCCTAGCCATGTTCACTTGTGTGAAGCCCTAGGATAGATGTTTATTAATTTTGGGCACTTTGAGTGACCCCAATGTATGTAAAGTATTTTGCTTTAATTTATTAATTTTTGTTTAGGGTTGTTAGTAGAGTTGTAAACTTGCTTAGGGAGTAAATAATTTCACTTTCTTTTAAATTGTTGATTTTGTTAATTAGTCTCTTAATCACAAGGGTTTAGGGTCACATGTGAGACCCTTGGGTGGTCCCCACACCCTCTACCCTTGTGCCAAAATGCAAAACCCGAAATTAGGGTATTTTGGGCATTTTTGGGGACCCCTTTGTAGCTTGGGAGTCCCCCTTTCACTAAAATGAGCCCTTGGACCCTACCTAATGGGTAGGGGGGCTTGTTTTCAAGGCTAGAGGGAGTTTTCCCTCCCTTTCTACCCTTGTTTTGTCACATCCATGTAAGGGATGTGGATTTGTGTGTTTATCAAAAGTGCAACTAGTTTTGTCTTGCTAACATTTGAGGAAATTTGGGAGAAGAGGGTAAAAAGATAATTTTACCCTTTCTCTCTTTGTCTTAAGCATCTTTGACCATGAGGAGGGAGAGGGGTGACACATGTCACCCCCTCATTTGTGAGGATGCTTGGTCCCTCCTCTTCATATTCTCATTCATGGAGAAAAAAATGGAATTTTTGCTTGGATTTTCTTGCTTGGATGCTTGGGTGAATTGGAGCTTGGAATTTGCTTGGAGCTAGGGGTGGAAATCTTGAAGTTAGGAAGCTTTTTGGAGAGCTTTCCTTGAGGTAGGCTCTTGGATCTTGTAGTTGTGTTGCTTTATTTTAGTTATTAGATTGATTGTTGAAAATTGTGATTTTTGTATGAAGTTTTAGTGTTGTTTGTGTGTTTTACTCCCTCCATCATATGGCATGATGGAGTTTGGAGTGTGGGGGAAGAGAGAGGGAATTTTCCCTCTCAACCCTCAAGGTTTGATGGCCAAGCCTTGTAGGGTCTTATTATTTTTCCCTCAATGGTTGAGGTGGGGAAGTGGATTCATTTGGCTTGAATCTCCTTCCCCATCCTTGGTAAGGAAACCCCTTTTTGGGGTTTGAAAATCCTTCCAAGGAGGACATGGAGAAAGGGGGAGGAATAAAGAGGGTTTGTTTTGACTAAGGAGCAATAAGGAGGTTAAGAAGATGTGTTATGTGCATATAATATTGATGTTGTATTTTGGAGAACTTTCTCCTCTCTTCCCAATTTTGGGGGATGAACATGGGTTCTCCTCCTTGTGGCTTTCTTTTGGAGTCTTGTTTGTTTGTGTCTTATTTTTCTTTGCATGTTTTGTATTATTGTTAGTGCATCCTTTCCCTTGTGCAAGTGTTGGTTAGCTATCCTCTTTCCCATGGGCTTGGGGGAGGCTAGCATGCATCCCAACCTTAGGATAGACATGTAATGATGCCTAGAGGTTGGGTGGTTAAACAAGCTCTTTTCTCCTTGCATGGCTTTGGAAGACATGGAAGTTGGCTCTCGATTGGAATTGGTGGCATGTTGGGCTCTCATTATTCTTATCCTTGTGATACTTTCTTGTAATGTAACCCTCTTCGAATATAGTATGTGATAGTTTACATCTCCTTGTAATTCCTCCATTTTGTACTTTTTGTGTCTCTTGTAACCTTGTCTTAGAAAAGTTTGATTGATGTTGTTGGGAGTTATCATCCATGTAACTCAAGCTTGTGAAGTAAAGAAGTAATAAAGTAAATAATTCTATCTCCTTGAGTCTTGTCATAACTCTTGCATTTGTATTTATAAAAAGGAAAATAGTATGTTGAAGGTTTTGGGTTCCTTATACCATTGTTACCTTGCAAACTTTGAAAGCAATGTGTCAAGAAAAGAAATCTGTATTTCTTTTGGTTTCCTTGAACTTTCTTGCTTGTGTGAAAAACTTAAGAAAGCATGTTATTTAGAAAACTAATTGTTTATTTATTTTGTTAAGGAAACATGTGGCTACTATTAAAAGAGAAATGCTCCCTTCTTGCAAATATGCTCCTCTCTTAAAAATATTAATGAAAAGGATATGGGAAAGGAAAGTTGAAAATTTAAAGTTCATTCCCTTGAGAAGTTTAATGTTTGCTGTTGTAAAATATTCATACTTAGTTTTGAGTTATCTACTTGAAGTTTTCATTTTAGAAATAAGTCTTATTTCTATAAGAAAATACTTGGTTATCTTGAGTTCTTTGGTTATATATTAAAAGCTGTATTTTCTTGTGGGATTACAAATGTATTATCTCCAATGGACAAAAGAAATTTATATCAGCATATGGAAATATGTTTCTTTAATAAAAAGAATTAAAACTATACATATACACTCCTATTTATACACTTTTAAAAAATCTATATATGTATATATATGTAGATATATATATAGATGTGGGGGTGTGTGTGTTTAGGTATATATATATAAACTATATATAAACTAAACGTTTTTTTGTTGTTATTGTTATTATAAAAAAAAATAATAATAATTTTTTTAGGGTTCGGCCCCTATGTGATCGGCCACCACAAATTTCTAAACAAAAAAAAAAAAATAATGGTGTGGGGGGGGCGCCCCCGCCGACCCCAAACGCCTGTCGCCACCCCCGTCCGTCGTCGCCCCCGCGCAGTGAGCAAAACCTGCCGCCGCCGCTTCACCCGCACCCCTGTTTCCCCCCCGTGGGAGCGCCTGTCCCACTGTCCGTTCGCCGCGGCCACGCCGCCCCGCACTGCACCGGGGGCGCGCCTCGCCTCCCCTCCCCTGCGTTCACCCTCCTCTATCCCCTTCGCGCGCCTTCTCTCTCTCTCGCCGCCTTGACCCTCCTCCACCTGCGGCCCTTCTTCATCATTCCGCATATTATTAATAAAACTAACCTAGTATATACTACAATAATAAAACTAAACCTAATATATACTACAATTTTAAAACTAACCTAATATATATTACAATCTTAAAACTAACCTAATATATATATATATATATATATATATATATATATATATATATATATATATATATATATATATATGTATATATATATATATATATGTATATATATATATGTATATATATATATGTATATGTATATGTATATATATATGTATATATATATGTATATATATATATATGTATATATATATATATATATATATATGTATCAATATACATGTATATATGTATAAATATGTGTATAAAACAAAGAATAAGTAGTGATGGTATACAAATATAAAAAGAAATAAAATAAATAAATAAATAAATATAACGATAATAATAAATAATCAATAAACAAATGCATAGACATAAATATATGTGTAAGAAAACAAAGCAAAATGTATAGTAATGATTGTTTCCTTTATTGTTTTAAATCCACCATTTATTCAATGCAAAATCAAATGAAACCCAAAAGCTCCCTTCCCTTACGAAGAACAGACAATCAATCGAGAAGAGAAATAGAGAAAGAAAGGAACAACAAGGAGATAGTTGGGACACTAGTATAATTAAAACATAATTAAATAATTAAATTCGAGTTAGGGTTAGTAAACATTTTAGATTTAAGAAAAATAATAATGGTATGAAAATTGTCGTTACTAGGAAAAAGGTTGCACAAGATGTATTAGTCATTTAATTTAAACACTTAAAAAAAAAAAAAAAAAAATTTACCTTAAAATCTTACGGTTTAGCGCGTCTTTCGATGTCCCAAATAGGGCATTACATAGACATGATTTTGGTAGCTTGTATGAAGTGTTGGTTGTGTTAGTTGAGTAAGATTTAAGAGTTCAATTAACACACTATTTGAAGTATTTTGTTCTTGAGAGTCGGTGTCCTTTTAAGATTCGATTGGGGAAAAGATGATTTTGTATTGAATGTGGTACTCTACTTGGTAAGGGTTGCAGTGGAGAATATTGTGGTTTTAACTATTATGTGGTTAAAAGAGTTTTTGTTGAATAATGCATGGTGAGCTTTAAGTGAGGTCATGAGACTTGTACTTCTTATAGGTGTTATTGTGAGAAGTATTATGATCACCTTTCTATACATCAATTTTTTTAATAGGAATATGTGTAGTTAATTGAATGAATGGTGTTTTGTTGCATGTACCTTTAGATTGAGGTTTGCATGAATGTTATAGCTTATGATTATGGGAATTTGATATATGGTGTGATTGTTTGTAAGACAATAGAAAATGTGTTGAGAAGTATTTTGCTTCCTATTAGAGGTAGTGTAGGTTGGTTTAATAAATATTGTAATGTGGATGCCCAGGCCCCCACCCTGCCTCACTACATATCTAGAGTATAGATAAAATCATTGGCACTCGATAACCTCTATCTTTGTATGAGTGGGAGTGGCGGCATTATGATGTAATGGTTCTGAACCGATAGGGCCAGAACATCAACATCAGTCTATAGGGAGATCTCAGTTAATAGTTTAAACCTCTCGAGGATTCCACTGAGATAGAGAGGCATATTTATATTTTTTGGGCTTATTTTACATTTTCTACAATGATCTGTGTGATGAATTGAACTATGACAGTCCTTTCCATGATACCTCAAGGTTATAAGGGGAGTAAGGTGGAATTCCTACATTATTTTATTTTCATCATTCTTAAAATAAGCTTGAAATAATTACGTGAGGATATTAATATGTATCCTATGATAGATGAGTGTAGTTCATGAATAAATGAGAGAAAAGGGTTGGATCCATGTTCCAATAACTGGACCTTATGGAGTGTTCTGCTTGGAATTGTGGGGTTGGATTAACCTTCCCTAAGTATCATAGAGTTAATGGTTACTAGCTCTTTGGATTTCTTGACCTTTTAGGAGAGGACAATAATTGCTAGACATGTTTATTGCTATGTGTGGAGATTATTATTTAGTGATCAACGTAATGTTTAGAGCTAAATACATTATAGGATCAAAGAAAGAAACTTGTATATTTTTAATTAAATGATGTAAGGTGTTTCTTTTGGTTCGAGGGATGGGTGAGATTTATCTTTATCTTGTAAATGCAACTATAGTAGTTATTTTGTTTAAGAGAAGTAATTTTGATTTAAGCATGAATTTTATGTTAAGAATTTTTTTGTGGAAATTTTTTTAGGTCTACTTCAAAATGAAATTAAATATTTTTTCCACACTATTATGTTCAGACCATCTTGATATTTATTTTTAGAAGAAATGGAAAAAAATGAAATTCAGTTTTAAGTGGGATTATTTTATCTTAAGTGTGATGTTACATGGAATACTCAATGGAAAGAGAATCTTGGTTGAACATGTATGTAGAAATATGATAGAGAGAGGTTGAGTTGAGGGATCTGAGACGTGCGCGAAAGTCTACTCGGGAACATAATGATAGAACCTTCAAAGGTCAAGGAGAGCATGGGATCAAATTTTATTGCCTAGGGGATTCCAACATGTTGTAAAATTGGGAGTTTGAGAGTCTTCAAAATGTCAAAATCTGAGAAGTGGATGAGGAATATGTATACTTTGAGGAAGATCCTAAATAGAGCCATCGACATATAGATGTTAAAGCACAACATGGTCAGAAACCCTTAAGTGAGGGGGAGGTTGAATTTTTTGAAAGAGAAGTTTGTGAGAGGTACTAAGACATTTGTAATAAAACAAGTCACAAGAATCAGGGCCTTCAACATATCCCAACATACAGACAATATTCTCTTTTTAAATCATCAATGCATTTAACGGAAATAAAAGGGATTCAATTTATAGGTAAGCGTGAAATAATAGAAGACATGGTCAAAGTGTTTATGTATTTGTAAATTGGTTTGAACTTCATTCATTATTTGATCGATGATCATACTATGTTATATTGTTTAAGTATAAGAATGCATGAATATGGGAGAGATACTACCAAAACGGAGGGGTGGATGATTTGCATGATTCATAATGGTATGGAGATGGAAATTACTTGATGAAAAGATTCACATGAAGGATGGTAGGAAACATCCAAACCAGATAAAATCAAATTATACTTGAATGATAATCCATGGGTGGCTTTGAGGCCAACATGGATGTATAAAATAATTTAATGGAATAAAGATATAAACAAGGTGAAAGAAAACAATGAAATGTGTGTGGGCGGATATTGCACCCAAGGTACAAAGGGTACCCGTTAGGTTAGTGTGCGAATTTTTTGGTTGTGGTGGGAAGTTTAGGGAAAATTTTATATTTATTCAATAATATTTGTTAAAATTTTAAGCAAAAGTGTATTATACAAACATGTACTTTATGCCATAAGAAATATAGAATTAGATGTAATATATTTTTTTACATACCCTCAAGTGAATGAGAAATAATACAAAATATATATTTGAAATAAAGCAAACACGATTATTAATTAAAAATTCAAAATGACTCTATCAACTATTTTCAATATTATCTAAACTCTTGGCGAAGCTAGATGAAACACTGTTATTTTTCATCTTCCCTTCCACCATTGTATTTACTAACCATGTAGATATTTCTTTCATTTGGGAATTTTTTCTTAGGCTTAGGTTGGTGAACGTCAATTCGATCTAATACAACATATGCCATAGAACATATTTTATTGCATCACCAACACCAATTTACAACAACTTATTCCATGGTTTATTTTATTGTATCATCGACACTAACGTAAATAAATACGAACCTAAGTACAAAGCCGATAAAGCTTAGAAATGAAAATTTCTCATGGTTTGATCTTTTGGATGAACAATCTGAATTGTAAATTGTTTTCTTGCAAACTCATATTCACATTAAATTTGATTAACATACAATGTCTATGTTCGATGTCTTTTGGTAGAATCCCCTAGTCATCATCATGTGGAACCTAGTTGTAGAAAAAACTACATTCAATAGTATATGGAGTTATAAGTGAAGAAGCTTGTAATCCTTCAAAGAATTTTGATATAAAAAGAAATTGTTAAAATCAAAGCTTATTAGTAAAGAAAAGAAAGAAATACATCAAATATTATATGCATTGTTTTCATGGAACACTTTTTTGTCAAAATATGGAAGCAATTGTTGATATAAACTAGGTAAATGTTTATTAGTATTCCTATTCTATGTTACAATCTACCAATAGGCACGTCTATTGATCATGTCTAGAATACACTCTCTCTTCAATTGCTATTGTGAAGCACCTTTTGGTACCGCATAAATAAGGGAAGATAATTACTCTATATCCCTTGTGGAACTATGATTGTTGTTGCGGTATGTTTTGGGCCTCTATGTTAACTTCAATGTACTTCAAATTAATCAAGAACCCTACAAACAACAATATTAAATATTTTTTAGATGTATTTTGCACTTAACATGTTGTCATGGTATCATTTATATTTGAAGATCGACAAAAGGAAAACCTATTTCTTCTAGTACTTAAAGGAAAAATTAATATGAACATAATAAAGAAGGAAAAACAACAAAGATGGCAAGCATTTTTCTAATAGAACACTCCTAGTTGAAATATTAAAAGTGTTTGTAACATTCATTTTATACTTGACATGTGTATTAATGGAATCATGTGTAGTTTTCAACATCAAAAGAAGAAAAGGAACAGAGCGTGTGTTTTATTTTAATTTAGGAAGTTGAGCTTAGGTTAAAAAATGTGTGAGCATGGTCAAATGATGGGTGTGTTGAAACAAGATAAAAAGATTTTGTATGAAATTAGTTCTCTTCTAGTTTTCTAATTGCACCTCATCCATTATTTTACATATGTGCATATCAAAAGAGAGTATTGGAGAAATGTATACGTCCATTAATTACTTTACTCTTGAAATCGTAGTAAAATTCAAGTTTTGTCAATCAATATTACCAATGTATAGTGTTTCTTTGTATATTGCCAATCCTTTTGATTTATGGATTGTCAAAGCCCAATCCATCTTGAGTAGGACTTATTTACAATTAACTCTTATAACAGAAGGAATTGGCACATATTTTAGATTTCTCTCATTCCATTGTGGTATGATGTACTTTTTAAAGTGCACGACCACATGCAATGGAAATTAAGGGGGGTTTGTGTCAAATCTATAAAAAAAATATTAATAATTTTCCCAATATCTCAATCTACAAGCCCAAAGTACACCCATGTTCTCATACAAGCAACAAAACTTAGATTAGAATTTATCATTAACTTTGGTAGAATGATAGCCTCTATTATGTTATGCATTTATTATTATTTAGTAACTTCAACATATGAAATTGCTAGTTGCATATAAATGGATAGAAGAATTGAATGTAAATTTTTATTCTGCACTAAAGAAGATGTTCGTAAAAGACATTAGAAGGCTCCAATCCTCAATTTTTTTCTTTGCATCCAAAAAGTTGGATAGAAAAATTTTAAAAGCACCTTGGCATAGATCACTACTTTGCTACAAAATTGTCTCCAAAGTGATAATTGTATTAAATTCTCCAAAGAGTGTTTCTACATGAATTACTTGCATACATTGGTATGTCCTTCACTAGTAGTAGATGGCCAAGGTCCCCAACAAGAATTATAAAGTGTCCTCTAAAGATATTTTTATGAGTTATCACTTCTCATTAGTGTTGATCAATGAAACATAATACCTTAGGCTCTGGAAAGCTCATTTCATCAATGATAATGTAGCTAGCATGATTTATCTCTTCTTGGAATGTTGCTAATGCATGGCCCTCTAGAGACTTTACTTCCTTTATGGGAATTATAATTCATGCATGTATAGTTGACCCATTTCTTTTGAATTGCAATACCTATTGGAGAAATCAAAGGAATGATAAAGACTTTGGGCTCATGTGTAGACAAGGCAAGTTTGAAACTAATAAAGAATGACTTTCATGTTTCAATTATACCTTGGACGATCATTCATAAAGGAATATTTGTATCATTTTTTCATAATGATTTAAACTAATTTTGAAGGAAATCCATTTCCTAAATGGAAAGATATCTAGTGAGGGGGAAATGGAAGAAGAAATATATTGTATTTGTAGTTTGGTTGAGTATTATCTAAAAATTGGAATGTTATAACATGCAATTCTATACCAACAACATCATTGTTTCAATTGTGTTATTTTCAAAATCAAGGTGGCCAAGTATGTCTAGGTTACTTATTGCATGTCATTTGTAGGTTGTAATTGTGACAATAGTTTCCATTCTTGCATTTCTTGGAATTATTCTTCTTACATTTATCATATCATTTTTCTTAGCATCATCTAATTAAGTGCAGCTATTTTGTGGTCAACATGGCATGCAGTGTAAGAATTACACATATTTTTCCTTATGGAAACAATTTCATGTTTAGAAGCACCAATGTCTTTAGAAATGTTGTGAAAAGGTTTGTATATAATTGTAGCTCACTCTAGTAGAAAGCTTCATAGAAACCTGATTCTGCGAAAGGAAGAACAAAATAATAAGGTGTCACACAAACTACTTTTTTGTATGAACTCTTTGTTTCCACTCTTCTATTTTCCAATGAGCGTCATAAGACTAAGATGTTGTGACTTCTATAAAAGGGAAGGCTTCAATAACATCAAGGTGTTAAGTGTATACATCAGTGAGACTAGATGTTAGATTTCAATCATTGAAGATGTGGATGACATGAATAAAATCCTTCCTACCAATATTCAAGGAAATGAACTAACATTTGCACATGACAAGCTAAACTTTCATAAATTATGGCAAGTTTCATGTGCCCAATGTCATGTTCAATTGTAGCTTTAATGATTTTCAACAATTTCGAAGTTAATCCATTGCTTATGTGGAAAGATATCTAGTGAGGGGGAAATGGAGCAAGAAATATGTTGTATTTTGTAGTTTGGTTGAGTATTATCTATAAATTAGAATGTTATATCATGCAATTATATAACGCCATCATTGTTTCAATTGTGTAATTTTCGAAATCGAGGCAGCCAAGTATGTCTAGGTTACTTATTACATGTCATTTGTAGGGTGTAACCGTGACAATAGTTTCCATTCTTCCATTTCTTAGAGTTATTCTTCTAACATTTCATCATTATCATTTCTCTTAGCATCATTTGATTCAAGTGCAACTATTTTGTGGTCAACATTCCATGCAGTGTAAAAATTACACATATTTTCCATTATGGAAATAATTTCATGTTTAGAAGCACCAATGTCTTTAGAAATGTTGTGAAGATGTTTATATATAATTGTAGCTCACTCTAGTAGAAAGCTTCATAAAAAATCCAATTCTGCAAAAGGAAGAACAAAATAGCAAGGTGTCACACAAACTAATTTTTGTATGAACTCTTTGTTGTCACTTGTATTTTTTCCAGTGAGCATCATAAGACTAAGTTGTTGCAACTTCTATAAAAGGAAAGGCTTAAATAAAATCAAGGTGTTAAGCGTATACATCAATGAGACTAGATGTTAGATTTCAATCATCGATGATGTGGATGACATGAATAAAAACCTTCCTACCAATATTCAAGGAAACAAACTAACATTTGATTATGGCATGTTTCATGCGCCCAATGTCATGTTCAACTATAGCTTTAGTGATTTAAAACAATTTAGAAGGAAATCCATTGCTTACTTGGAAAGATATCTAGTGAGGGGGAAATGGAACAAGAAATGTGTTGTATCATGCAATATATAACAACACCATAATTGTTTCAACTGTGTTATTTTCAAAATCAAGGTGACCAATTATGTCTACTTTACTTATTGCATGTCATTTGTAGGGTGTAACCATGACAATAGTTTCCATTCTTGCATTTCTTGGAGTTATTCTTCTTACATTTTCATTTTTCTTAGCATCATGTGGTTCAAGTGCAACTATTTTGTGTTCAACGTGCCATGAAATGTAAGAACTACATATATTTTCCCTTATGAAAACAATTTCCTCTTTACAAGCACCAATGTCTCTAGAAATGTTTTGAAAATGTTTGTATATAATTGTGGCTCGCTCTAGTAGAAAGCTTCATAGAAATTTGATTCTGCATAAGGAAGAACAAAATAACAAGGTGTCACATAAACTACTTTTTTGTATGAACTCTTTGTTGCCACTTTTCTTTTTTTCAGCAAGCATCATAACACTAAGATGTTGCAACTTCTATAAATGGAAAGGCTTCAATAACATCGAGGTGTTAAGTGTATACATCAATGAGACTAGATGTTAGATTTGAATCATTGATGATGTGGATGACATGAATAAATCTTCCTACCAATATTCAAGGAAACAAACATACATTTGCATATGACACGATGAATTTTCATAACCTATGGCATGTTTCATGTGCCCAATGTGATGTTGAACTATAGCTTTAGTGAGGAATTTTTTATATGCAATTATTGTAGGATCTTGCTTGTAGGAACCTTTGTAATCATTGTCAACGTGCGGGATAAATTTTAGATTTTGTTTTCTTTTGATGCATACTTAGAAATGAATTTCAACACAACATAATCAATAACAACAACTTGGAAATACGCATTTATGCCATAAGAAAATTATGGAAAGGTTGTAGATGTTCACATTGTCATCATTTTGAGAAGTACAATATCTTTTAAGGCTTTTATCATAAATGGACAAAATGGGTGTAGATTGCATCTCTCATGGGGCTTTCTAATGACATTCATAAGCATATCCTTTTTGTGTAAGCATGTATCCTCGCTGCATTTTTTTCCTTGAAAATTAGTTATTCATCATCTTTAAGCAGACTAGAGGAAATTATATGTTGTAGAAAGTTGCAAACATAGATCATCTAAAATCCATCAGTGTGTCATTATATTCCTTTGGTTTTCATCTTGCAGGTTCTAGACTATTAAAAAGCTATCAAATAAATGCTTTGTAACAAGTACCTCAATTGCATTGCTCCAATTCATTAGGTCCAAATTAGGTGCATTTTCCAGCTATATGAAACCCACAAATGTGGGTGGATATTTTATGTTGTCATTTATACTTGTAAACGACAAATGTTTTAAAATAGTACTGGTGAATATAAATGTCTAGTCATATAAGAATGGAAGTAATTTTTTTGCAAAAATTTATGGCAATAGTCCTTTTTTTGAGTTATTTTTGCAAAACCTTGTGAAAATTGTGAATTTGTGGTGCATGTGTGGGGTTGTGATGTGTGGATTGTCAACAATATGTTGTATTTTCCAACAATGTCTCTACTGTGCATCACTTGAAGGTACCTCAAACAGTTTGATATAAAGCAAGTCATTTAGTGTCCACTATCGTGTGATGAATAAATTTGCACAACCAAATTGGTCAATCTTGATTATTAGGTCAAATGACACCACGATTAAACTACAATACCTCATAATATTGAGAAGAAATAATGAAATCGTAGATGTTGGCCAATTTTAGTGTCATGGTAATGCAACAAGTGTGGAGCTTACTCATGCATGTATAGCTCTTGGATTCAAGGTTGTTTGAACATCACATCCCCATTTTGAAAATAGGGCAATAGATTACATGGAAAGTAGTCCCTCTATGTTGTACTCATTGATGTCTTACAAGACAACATCTTTCTTATCAATTATTTGGCCATGATATAGTCAATTATCAAGTATCTCCTTATTTCTTCCACCTCTCTTCGTGCAGAAAAGTGATGCTACACAGAATGAGGTTTTTTAGCCTTGACCATTATTAATAAAGTCCCTCACCCCCGCCAACACCCCCTCTTCTATGTCAATGTCTTCATGATTACTTTTTGAGTTTGGCATGTCAAAGGTTATGATGGAAGGGCATCCAAGTTCACTTGCAATCTTACATCACCCAAAAAAAATGTTAGTTTTTAAATTTAAGTCTAGCAGTGCATAATGTTTATGTTTGTGCTCAATCTATGGTTTGTAATTCGCAAGGTTGGTTTTTTGTCTCGTAATTTTTTGATCCTCCTAGGAGCGCACAAGTATCACGTTATTTTGCAGCCTATGTTTATAATGTTATATGTAGTTTATAGGCACGCTTGCGTCTGTAATAGTTCATAGTTGTTTAATGTTTATGCCATGTCCAAAGGTGCTCATAATGGTTTATGGTATCTTTTAGATTCCAAAACACCTTTTAGAAGTAGCATAAGAATCTCTTTAGGTAGCACAACACAGAATGCATTTCTGGTGGAAATAGTTTGTGCGCATAGAATCACTATTTTGTTCACAACATCACTTGGAAAATTTTCAAAGGCTCGTGTAACCAACATAAAGTCGTCTCAATGGTGCACATCTACCATTGAAACTAGTTCATTAGTGCTAAATCAAGATCGCATGCGAACATTCATCTGAGAAGCCATTGCATTGTCTTATGCCCAAGGGCATAGTTTGGGACATAATTTTAAGAATTTTAAAATTCAACATTATTCGAAGGCGCCGATGAGTTCACTTAAATCATAAATGTAATCATTGATCTAACTCAAATGCATTCATTTGTGTTTTCATTTGGGTCTTATCTTGCATTGAAGATTGAAACACATTTAATGTCTTATGGGTCACTTGTTGTTTCGAAGTAATATTGTAAGGTGGGTCTTACACCTATATAAGCATGCCACCATACTTATGTTAGGGATGGCTTCCACACAAGCTAAAGCTATAATTTGGACTAATCAATCTAGGTATGGTGTTTAGGAGAGCTATACTAGCAAAGATTATGAGTTATCAGGGAAAGATATGTGAATCTATTTGTTGTAGCACACCCCAATTTTTGAGGTTTCTATGGGTTGTCATGTATTTCCTCTCTATGGAATCAATAAAGATCTTAATTTTTGTTCCATTTCTTTTTCATTTTTTTCATTTTATGAATATTTTGTTGTGTTTTTTATGGTTGTGTGATACAAGGTACCCCTTAATCGAAACCTCTAGTTGTGACTTCATCAATTGGTGTTAGAACGTTAAGTTTTCTCAAGGTACATCATTTGGTATTGTTACTTTTCACATTTGAGAGTGTGGGAAGAAAGTAATTGAAGACATCTTCTAGTGAATGGGTGGGATAGAAGGTGTAAAGGAAATTAACACAAAGGAATTCTTTTTTGAGGAAAAGTTAAACAAGGAGATGCCAATGCAAGAAGACCGCGAGCTATTGGATCCTAAGGCTGAGGAGTGTTCGAATTTTGCAAATTTGGAAGTTTTGACAAGAGACATGCAAGCTCATCTAGAATTTATGGAGATGGTGCCATGGTGAGTTGTGGTTATAGATGACGCAAGTAATCTTGAAGTCACAAAAGAAACACCTAAGGATGCTAAAGAAGAAGAGGTTGAAGAACATGAAGATATATTTCTAAAATTTGTTGCAAGAATGACAAGTAAACCTAAGTTGAATATTACCAATTCCTTTGGAGGATTGAATCTTAAAGAGCCCATTGACTATCTACATGAGTAAGAGAAGTATTTTTTACAAATGAAAACTTAAAAGATTCAAGGCAAGTCAAGTTTGTTGGTGCAAAATTGAAAGGTCGTGCATCTTTATGGTGGGCGCATGTACAAATTGAGAGATTGTGCAAAAAAAAAAAAAATCTGAGAATTGGAATAGGTTTGTTGTGAAATTAAAGACAAAGTTCTTTCCACACTATTACCATGTACCTATTTAAAAATCTCAAAAATTTGTGATAAAGAGATATAAGGATAAGTTCGCAATTCAATATGAGTTTGGGATTATTAGAATACATTTTTTTAAGTAAACCTATCAGTGTGCACTTAAAACGGAAGAAAAACTAGCGCACAAGCAACAAAGCACAACGTAAGGAAAATGCAAGTTCATGTGTGGTCGTGGATAAGGTAGCAACAAAGGAAATTCCATACAATGAGAGGTAAGTATTTCACAACGTGATGATGGTGTGCAAAGAGAGGTAAAGGCAATTTCTAAGGAAGAAGTTGAGGTTGTGTATGTCGATTCACTAGCACATGTTTCCAGTGTGGAGAAGTTGAACATAAAGAGCATTTGGGTGCACACACGCACAAAATTATGGTGGTAGAAATGAAAGTGTGTATATCACACAAATAAATGAAGAAAGTGTTGCAGCAGTGCATCACACCAATGACCTAGAAATTGAAAAGCATTCATAATGAAGAGGTGGTTGTTGAAACCTATGAAAGAGTAAGATAGCCCCATGCAAAGGAAAAACGTTTGCAGAATAAGTTGTAAGTTAGAAGATAAGTGCTACATTTTAATAATAGATAGTGGCAGTACAGATAATATTATTACATAAGAAATAGTGGATAATTGGATTTGAATAGGTTAACGCATTAGAATCTGTATAATGTATCTTGGTTGCCAAATTTTAGAGAATGAGTAATGCTTATTGAATTTCTAGATTGGTACATACATAGATGAAGTTATGTGTGACATGATGCATATGGGTGCTTGCATATTTTGCTTGGAAAATATTGGCATTTAAACGAGGCACATCATTGGTCATGCAAATACATACTCTTTGGTGGAAAAGGGCAAAGAGACAGACACTTTGAATCCACTTAAGAATAGTTTAAAGAAGTATAAACTAATCCCAAGTTTATGTTAACATCAGGAAAGTAATTCTTGAGCGAGATGGGAGCGTAATTATTTTATACTTATAGTAAACCCTGTGCAAAAATTGGGCGCAAAAACGGAGGGTAAAGAAGAGGCACTTCTGCATTAGGTGAAAAAATTGATTGATGAAATTACAAAGATGATTTCTAATGATTTAGTAGAGGGATTACAGGCAATGAGGATCATAATTCATCAAACGGAATTGATCCAAGATCAAGTCTAGTGAACAAAATGGCATACAGGTTGACACCGCAAGAGAATGCAGAGTTATGAAAACAAGTTCAAGAACTATTGGACTAAGAATTGATTCGTGAAATTTTGATTTTGTGTGCAGTACCAATAGTATTTGTGCCAAAGAAATTGGTGAATGGAGAATTTCACGTATAACGTGGCAATAAACAAGATTGGGATCAAATATATTTCCTTAACCAAAAATGGATGATCTATTGGATTTTTTGAGTGCTGCAAAGTATTTTTTTAAGATTGACTTAAAGAATAGATATCCCCATATTCGCATAAGAGAAGGAAATGAATGGAAAACATTGTTCAAAACTCGAGGACTTTATGAACGGTTTGTTATTCCATTTAGTTTCAAAAATGCATCGAGTGCATTCATGTGTTTGATGAATGAAGCCCTAAAGCCATATTTGGGTACAAGTTTATGGTTGTCTATCTAGATGATATTTTGATTTTTGGTAAGTCAAAAGGGGAACATTTGCAAGATTTGCACAAAGTGTTGATGAAATTGTGAGATGAGAATTTTCTCGTAAACATGAATAACTGTAGTATTTTCAAGGAATAGTTGGTATGCTTGGTCTTTATGATTTTTTGAGATATGAAGATGGATCAATAAATGGTGTGCACAATAGTTGAATGGTTGTATCGAAGGAGTACTTATAAATCGCAAATTTTTCACTACTTAGCAATTTTTTGTAAGAACTTCATCTCGAATTTAAGTGGGATATGCATAACACTCACATATGTCATGCAAAAGGATAAAAAGAAGTTTGTATGTACCGCGGAAGTAAAACGGAGTTTCGACAATTGAAAAAGAATGTAATTAAATAGCCTATGTTAGCATTACCGTGTTTTGGTAAAGTTTTACAAGTAGATTGTGATGCTAGCGGCACAAAAATAAGAGCAACATTGAACCAAGAAGGCCTATCATATTTTTTAGTGAGAATCTCAATGATGGAAAGCGCAAATATTCAATGTTTGATCAGAAGTTCTAAACAATATTTCAAGAACTCAAGACTATCTTTTTCCTAAGGAATTTCTTTTATATATGGACTATCAACCATTACAACTCATTAATAGTCATATAAGTTGAATCAAAGACATATGAAAGAGGGTTGTGGTAAGTCAAACAAAATGGTAGATGCTTTGAATAGAAGAATTTTATCGTTGTATGATTTCAGGCTTGAAGTCATGCGATTTGATTCTATGATGGAATAGTATGTTAATTATGAGGATTTCAATTCAACATGAAAAGCATGCGTGGAACCAGTAAGTGTGGAAAGACATCATGGTTAAATTATTTTGTGTAGGAAGTATTATTGTTTAGAAAAGCACAATTGTGTATACCTAGAGGCTCAATGCACGAAAATTTAGTCAAGGAGAAATACAACGATGAATCAACATGACATTTTGGCTATGATAAAACATATACGCATTTGCCAAAAATATACTTTTGGTCGTGCATGAATTTAGATGTACACAAGTTTATTCAAAAGTGTGGAGTTTGATAATTGGCTAACGAGTTAGAAGTCGGAACACAGAGTTGTAAACTATTTCCTATCCCAAAGAAACTATGGGTAGATATTAGTATGGAAATTGTTTTAGGTTTTCCTAAAACATGGAAGGGGAATGATTCAGTATTTTGTGGTGGTTGAAAAGTTTTCAAAGATGTCACATTTTGAGTGGCTTGTAGGAAAATTAGTGATCCCACTAACATTGCAAAAAAAAAATCATGGAGATTATGAGACTACATGGTTTGTCGAGTAGTGTTGTATCAAACAGGGATGTGAAGTTTGTTGGACTTTTTTGTAGGACATTATGGAAGAAATTCAACATTGATCTATAGTTCAGTTCAACATATCATCAACAAACACATGATCACACAAAGGTCACCAACAAGAGTTTAGGAAGTTTATCGAGATGTTTGATTGAAGGTAAGCCAAGAACATGGGATAACATTCTAGCCCAAGCTAAGTTCACATTTCATAATTTAATTGACAAGAGTACATGAAAGATAACATCCCATATTGTGTATGGGTCAAGTCCAATAGTAGGTGTGGAATTACACAACAAAGATGCATAGGAATGATACGTGATGTAGAAGATTTTGCAGAATGTACGAGAGATATGCATGGTTAAGTGCAAATACAACTAGGGAAGAGTTTTACGAATATAAGCAACGTGAAAAATCAAGCAAAGTGAATTTGAATATCAATTTGGAGACCTAGTCTCAGCACATTTGCATAAGGAAATTTTTCCAAAAGGGACATAACAAATTAAAGTTGGAAAAGATTGGACGGTAATAGGTGTAGTGGAAATTTGCAAAGAACACATGGGGTTTAGTTACCTGAAGTAGACATTTCACCTATCTTCAATGTGGAATATTTGCATCCATATCATGAAGCTCAAGATGAGGAAGCACATATTCATACTCAAATTTAAAGATTGATTGGACAATGCAAATTCCAATGAAGAAATGCAAAACACTAGAAAGGATACTAGATACAAGGATCAACAACAAAACATGAGAAAAGCAATATAGAGCATATTTATTCAACATTTGAAGTTCTAAAACATAAAATACCATCAGTAAAGCCATTAGCACTAACCTTATGCTTTCCTTGTTACCGGATGTATGATGCAAGAGCATCCATTTTCACTTACAATCTTGCACTACCCAAAAACATATTAGTTTAGAGCTAAATCTAACAATACACAATGTTTTTGTTTGTGCTCAAGTTGTGTTTTGTAATTTGCTCAAGGTTTATTTTTTTCATTATGTCTCAATTTTGTGTCGCCTACAAACATGCTAGCATCGTGTTGTTGTTTTGCACCTAGACCCTAGTGTATATGTGTTGGTAATGTTTCACATAGTTTGTAGAAGTGTGCAAGTGTTTGAAAAAGTTTATATTGTTTTTGTGTTGGTGGCATGTCCAAAGGAGCTCTGAAAGATCTCGATATCTTTTATAAACATCTTTCAAAATATAACACAAGCATGTATTTCAATAACGTGGCACATAAGTATGTTTCCAATAAAAATAGTTCGTGCAGAGAATTGTCATTTTGAGTGTGGCATCACTAGGAGTACTTTCAGAGGCTCACATTACCAAAATAAGTTCATCTTAATGGTGTGCAACTTCCATTGAAATCGTGAGGTTGTTGAAGCTAAAATGAGGTAATGAGTAAAGATTCATTTGAGATATCAATACACAGTCTTATGTGCAAGGGTATAGTTTAGTGTGTAACTTACAAATTTTGGAAATTCAACATTGTTCTAAGGAGCTGACATGAATTTGCCTAAATCATAAATGTAACCATTGATATATATATATATATATATATATATATATATATATATATATATATATATATATACGCAATCTTATGTGCAAGGGTATAGTTTAGTGTGTAACTTACAAATTTTGGAAATTCAACATTGTTCTAAGGAGAGTGACATGAATTTGCCTAAATCATAAATGTAACATTATATATATATATATATATATATTATATATATATATATATATATATATATATATATATATATTCTCTTATTGGTCATTTCTTGTTTTAAAGCAGTATTATAAGGTGGGTCATGCACCTATATAAGTATGCCACTATACGTGTGTTAGGGATGACTTCCACACAAGTTAGAGCTTAAGTCCTGGAATAATTTGTCTAGGTAGTGTGTTCAGGAGAATTATACTTGCAAAGATAGTGAGTTAGCAAGAAGAAATATGTGGATCAATTTGTTGTAACACACCTCAATTTGTGAGGTTGTTGTAGGTTGTTTTGATTTATTTTCCCTTGTGGAATCAATATAGAGATGAGTTCTTGTTCCATTTTTTTGTTGTATTACATTTTATGCATATTTTGTTGTGTGATTATGAGGGTCATGTGGTATAAGACAACTCTTAATTAGAACACCTAATCGCGACGACATCAAGTTATATGATGAAAAAATGTAGAAAAATCTATAAGTCATATAGGGTAATGTTGCAATTATAGCTAGATCTAATTAGGCATCTGTTGGTGAGAAAGTTTGTCAGGTGGACAAATCAGGTGTCTCCACCAACGTTCACGGGTACGCCCCTCTGCATTGAATGGTACAACTCTCATTATTGAAAGTAAACTAATCCTAATCCTATCTAAATGTTGTGGGTGGCCAAATTGGTCGGGGATCACACAGGGACACTCCACTAAACTTGTGTCAAAGTACTTGTATGGGGGTACAAGGGAGGAAATTACAGCGATAAAAGTAAAGAGGGGGAAATTATGCAAGGAAGATTATTGTCGTGAGTAGATTGCAGAGCTCACACCCAGTAACCGGAGTAGTTCAACCTTTAATATAGAGGAAATCACAATGAAACTAGCATGACCAATGAAATAAGAAACCAAGTTTTTAAATTCATCTATCGAGGACACCAAGTTCCTCTCCAATTCCATACAAGATCAACTATGCTTGCAAAGTGCATAAAAGAGAGAAATACATGAAAAATAAGAAAGGGAAATATAAGAAGTGTAACTTTTATTCCATGTGCAGTGATGAATACAAAGCTTCAACCAAGCTATCACAATACGACATAGTAAGAGTTCTTCCAAAATCTAGAATCCCTTGGAATGGAGAGGCCATCCCAATTTATAGCAATCTGAATTGTCCTTTCACCTCCCTCACATGACTCATGGTTTCCATATTCCACTTGTGACCTTTCGTTTTCCATGAATTAAGTATTTCTCTTATAATTTCAAGAAAATACTTTTACAAATTTAAAATAGGTCACTTAAGTGAATAGGACAAAATACAATGATGATGCATAACGAAGAATTAGAATGGAGAGAGAAAGAAGAGAGGGAAAGAGAAGAAGAAGGAAGGAATGAAGAGAAAACACTGCTCGTGATGAAATGCTTTGAATGCCTCGATGTAGTCATGAACTTTGAGTGAAAATTTCTACCAGTGGTGACCTTCTACACTGATTGCTCGCTTGAATAACTTTGAATCATTTTCCCAATCCGGTGAAGACCACAAACTTTATGATGCACAAACATCCTGGACCACAGAATGAGTGTTCAGAAACATTGTTATGAGGTTTACCGCTGCAAGCTCGAGATGAAAACATACAATACCCACGATTACCCTCCTTGAAACTTGGTTAATGAACTCCTTGACTTATTGAAATCATATTGATCAACCCTCTTTGAATCACATGTCTCCTTAAGTGACGAAGATGAATTCACGTGATGTTCCTTGCGATGCCTTGCTTTGTAATATGAGATGATTGTTCCCAATCAGGAAAAACCGCCATCTCTTCATGATTGATTAAACCCGAGAAACTAGACCAACATGTGCACTTGAAATTCATGTGTCCTTGACACTTACTATATTTGGAAGGGATGTTAGGTTGTGAAGCATGTTTTCATGTGTGAAAGTGTTGAAGATTGTACACTAAGAGTACTGTACACTTTCCATAGTACACTAAGAGTATTTTTTTGGGCCTCGAAAAACATGCCCGATAAACGGGACATGTGCTATACACCTAGCTAGAACTCCGCTTTCCACTCTAGAACAAAGCATATACAGCTTAGGTACCATTTCATCAGGACAATTTTGGAGGAAGAGAAGTTGAAGCTTGAGAAAATTCATACCAATAAGATCCTGCAGACATGATGGCCAAGGTGGTTACAAGGGAAAAATTGAAGTTGTGTTCAACTTTGGTTGGTCTTCACGAAAACTAGTGAAGGGTTGAGAAGTTTGCTCAAAAGAAAACTACTCTCAAGTGGGAGATTGTTAGGTTGTGGAGCATGTTTTCATGTGTGAAAGTGTTGAAGATTGTACACTAAGAGTACTATACACTTTCCACATTTGCCTTTGAGCCTCGAAAAACATGCCCGATATAACGAGAAATGTGTTTTTCTCATATGGGCAGGATTTATGACCCATAGGTTTATGGGACGGTTTGGCCCATGATTTTTGATACCCACGGTTTTGTAAATCTGCTTAAGTAGTTGTCTACTTATGTGGTTTTGAGCATATGGTAGGTATGATGTAAGATTGCAGATGTGTGTGAATCCAAGTGTTAATTTTGTAGAGTTTGTTGAGCATAGCTCCAAACATATCTGGGTATTTTATTGAGAGAGTGGTGGCTTGTAATAAAATATGAACAAGTGATTCTTGGTGGACGTAGCCTAAATTGGGTGAACCACATTAAATATTGTCTCTTTGTGTTGTGTTATTTTATTCTACATTTTTATTTGAGATATGTAATATTTTCTGCATATTAGTTTCTATTGTTGTGATTCTGTGAGGGATTGTTTCACATATTTTATCCCTTATTTCCTAACAATTGGTATCAGAGCCTGAGTTGGTTTGTTGACGTGTTGAATCGCAGGGAAAGTTTTAGTTTGAGTGGGAGCTATGACAGATGATGGAAGATCAAGGGTTGATAAATTCAACAGGCACAATTTCAGTCTTTGGAAGATGCAGATGGAAGATTACCTTTATCAGAAGGATCTTTATATTTTGTTGTCTGAGAAGGTGAACAAACCCTCTAGCATGACGGATGCGAAATGGGATTTGCTGGATAGGAAGGCACTTGGGACAATTCAATTGTGTCTTGCATTTTCAGTATTATTTAATGTTTCAAAGGAAAAGACTACAAAAGAACTGATGGATGCATTAGGGAAGTTGTATGAAAAACTCTCTGCCTCTAACAAGATATTTTTAATGAAAAAATTGTTTAATATGAAGATGTTTGAGAATGGTTCAATAGCAGATCATTTAAATGATTTTCATACTGTTGTAAATATGCTAGCTTGGTTATAATAGAATTTGATGAAGAAGTTAGGGCTTTATTAATTCTATGTTCTTTACATGAGAGTTGGAATAGTTTGGTAATGGCGGTAAGCAACTCGGTTCCAGCTAACTCAAAATTGAAGTTTGAGGATGTTGTAGGGGTGATTCTAAGTGAGGAAATGCGAAGAAAAAACTTTGGGGAATCTTCTACTTCAAGGAATGATTTGACAATGGAAACTAGAGGGAGACAAAAGAATAGAGGAAGACGTGAAAAATCGAAGGATCAGGGAAGGTCAAAATCCAAAAGCAAGATAGTATGTTGGCACTGTGGAAAGTCTCGACATGCAAAGAAGGATTGTTGGGAGCTTCGGGACAAGAAAAAACAACATGAAGAAAACAAGGAGGCAAATGTGGCACCAGTAATGTGTGTCAGGATGCTTTGATTATTTCTTTGCACAATATTACTGAATCTTGGGTTTTAGATTTGGGGGCTTCTTTCCATGTTGCTCCACATAGGCATTATTTTGTTGATTATATTCAAGGTGATTTTGGGCATTTTTTCTTGGTGATGATGAGCCTTGCAGCATAGTTGGAAAAGGTTCCGTTCGGGTTAAGACGCAAAATGCAAATACTTGGCTATTGAAGGATGTCAGACATGAGCCTACATTAAGACAAAATTTGATATCAGTAAGGCAGTTGGGAAATGATGGTTGTACTGTGATATTTACAACGGGCTCTTGGAAGGTTACTAAGGGTGCTCTTGTGGTGGGAATACGTAAGAATGTTTGAACCTTGTATTTAACCACTTATAACACTAATGTTTATAATCTTGTGGCTTCAGAAGTAGATACAACATTGTGGCACTATAGGTTCGGTCATATGAGCCATAAGGGAATGAAGATCATAAAGAAGGATTGGCCTGGATATACGAAACATGTTTGAAGTTCTGTGAAAACTGCATATATGGGAAATAGAAGCGAGTAAAGTTTCTCAAGGTTGGAGCTACAAAAAAAAAGAGTAAGTTAGAGTTGGTGCATTCTGATGTGTGGATACTGACTCAGGTATCATCTCTTGGGGGTTAAGTTATTATGTTACTTTTATTGATGATGTAACAAAGAAAGTTTGAGTTTATTGTATTAGAAACAAATCTGATATATTTAACGATTTTGTAAAATGGAAAGCCTTCGTAGAGAATGAAACAGGTCTTAAGCTAAAATGTCTCAAGTCAGATAATGGAGGGGAGTATTGCAGCAATAAATTTGATAATTATTGTTCTAAGAATTGAATCCACTAGGCAAAAGACGGTTACAAAAACTCCGTAGCAGAATGGGGTGTCAGAAATGATGAATAGAACAATAATGAAACGTGCTAGGAGCATAAGATTATATGCAGGACTGCCTCTTTCTTTTTGGGCAGAAACGGTGAGCACATCAGTGTACTTGATAAATAGAGGACTCTCAAGTGCCTTGGATGGAGGCATACCTGAGGAGGCTTTGTATGGTAAGAAAGTTGATTATTCATTTCATAGTCTTTAGATGTGAGGTTTTTGTCCATATAAACAAGGATGATAGGACCAAACTAGAAGCTAAATCATAAAAAAATATTTTCATTGGTTATGGTGGTGATGACTTTGGATATAAATGTTGGAGTATTAAAAAAAAGAAAATCATTCGATCTAGGGATGTGGTCTTTAATGAGAAAGTCATGTATAAGCAGTAGTTGAAGGACATTCCTCAACAGGAACCCCAAACTCCTATACTCGAGGAGGTCTTCTAGAGTAAGAAAAGAACCTGAACGTTTTTCTTCTTCTCTTTATTATTTATTACCCACTGACAGTGGAGAGCCAAAGAGCTTTGATGAAGCAATGCAGGTAGATGCAAGGAAGAAGTGGGAGCAAGCCATGGATGAGGAACATCAGGCTCTCATGGAGAACTAGACATGGAATTTGATAAAGCTACCCGAAGGCAAAAGAGCATTACAGAACAAGTGGGTGTACAGAGTCAAAGAGAAGAAGGAGGTAAGAAAAGATACAAGGCTCGGTTAGTGGTCAAGGGGTTTGCAAAAAAAAAAAAGGTATATATTTTGATGAGATTTTTTTATCTTGTAGTAAAAATGACTTCTATTAGAATTGCTCTTGGAATAGTTGCAGTAGAAGACTTGCACTTAGAGCAGCTTGATGTAAAGACTGCATTTCTCCATGGTAATTTAGGGGAGAATCTATATATGCAGCAACCAGAGGGCTATGAGGTCAAAGGTAAAGAGGAGATGGTGCGCAAACTAAAAAGAGCTTGTATGGCTTGAAACAAACTCCGCGTCAATGGTATAAGAAATTTGATAGCTTCATGATGGAGTAAGGTTATATTAGATGTCATTATGACCATTGCGTGTATACAAAGAAATTTGAGGTTGGCAGCTATATTATCCAGTGTTTGTATGTGGATGACATGTTGGTTGTAGGTAAAAACATGCAGTAAATAAAAGTACTCGAGAAGCAGCTAAGTGAATCCTTTGTTATGAAGGATTTGGGGGCAGCCAAACAAATCATTGGTATGATGATATCTCGGGATATGAAGGAATGGAAGCTGACTTTATCTCAGGAAGAGTACAATAAGGTCTTGGAGAGGTTTAATATGTAGGATGTTAAACCAGTTGGGACTCCTTTGGCAGGCCATTTCAAGTTATCAAAGGAGCAGTGTCCCAAGACAGAGCAAGAGAGAAACCAGATGTCCAAGGTACCTTACTCATCAGTGGTTGGCAGTTTGATGTATGTCATGATGTGCACTAGACCTTATATTGCCCATGCAGTGGGAGCGGTGAGTAGATGTATGAGTGATCCAGGTAGAGATCACTGGCAGGCAATAAAGTGGATCCTTCGGTATTTGAGAGGGTCCATGGGAACATTTATGTGCTATAGTGGATTAGACACCACTTTACGTGGTTATGTAGATTCATATATGGTTGGAGATGTAGACAACAGGAGGAGCACGACATGTTATATTTACATCGTAGGTGGGACAGTCAGTGAGTTAGATTTCACGACTACAGAAGTTGGTGGCTTTGTCAACCACGGAGGCTGAGTATGTTGTTACCACAAAGGCAAGTAAAGAGATGATTTGGCTACAACAATTGCTTGAGGAGTTGGGACATAAGCAAGAGGAAGGGAAGTCGCATAGTGATAGTCAGAGTGATATACACCTAGCTAAGAACTTTGTTTTCTACTCTAGGACTAAGCATATACAACTTATGTACCATTTCATCAGGACAACTTTGGAGGAAAAGAAGTTGAAGCTGGAGAAGATTCATACCAGTCAGAATCTTGCAGACATGATGACCAAGGTGGTCACAAAAGAAAAATTGAAGTTGTGTTCAACTTTGGTTGGTCTTCACGAAACTATTGAAGGGTTGAGAAGCTTGCTCAGAGGAAAACTAGTTTCCAAGTGGCAGATTGTTAGGTTGTAGAGCTTGTTTTCATGTGTGAAAGTGTTGAAGATTGTACACTAAGAGTATTGTAAACTTTCCATAGTTGTCTTTGGGGCCTCAAAAAACATGCCCGATATACTGGGAAATGTGTTTTTATCATATGGGCGGGATTTTTGACCCATAGGTTTATGAGACGGTTTTGGTCCATGGTTTTTTATACCCACGGTTTTGTAAAACTGCTTAAGCAGTTGTCTACTTATGTGGTTTCTAGCATATGGTAGGTATTATGTAACATTGCAGATGTGTGTGAATTCAAGTGTGAATTCTGTAGAATTTGTTGAGCATAGCTCCAAACAGATCTAGGTATTTTATTGAGAGAGCGGTGGCTTGTAATAAAATCTGAGCAAGTGATTCTTGGTGGACGTATCCCAAATTGGGTGAACCACGTTAAATATTGTCTCTTTGTGTTGTGTTATTTTATTTTGCACTTTTATTTGAGATTTGTAATATTTTTTGCATATTAGTTTCTACTATTGCGATTATGTGAGGGATTGTTCCACATATTTTATCCCTTATTTCCTAACAAGGGACAACTTACTATCATTAGTAAGTGTTAGAGTTTGCCATTCTGGACCCCAAATGGTGATATCAACCAGAATGATTGTCCCTCGATGTCCCTTTATGCCAAATTTTCCCTTTGAAAACAACGTGCTATTTTTAGTAAGTACACATGGGGCAACTTACTATTTTTAATAAGTGTCCTAATTAGCTTTTCCCAATCTCAACTAGATATGGTAGCTTGAATTATTTCTTCTTACTAAGTTCCTCTCACCTTTTGGACCAACTGGCTATTTATAGCAGGGGCTTGTGGAACCACTTACTTTTTTTAGTAAGTGTCAATTACGAGCCAAGATGACCTTTTTGATGACTTTTCCTACGATACTCCCTATGCGTTCACCACATTCTTCGTAGCCTCTTCAAATGGTGACTTACTCAAAGTAACAGACCCCTATGTAGGAAGGCATGCTATTTTTAGTTAGTGCACCGCGGATGTCAAATTGCAACAAAACAGGTCTTGAAACTCTGGGTTTTCTTACGAGGTTCCATGCTCGCATTTTGAGTAATTCCTTCGTCTAAACAAGTGGCAAAATGATATTTTAATCGGTGGGGGAAGAATACTGACAAAAACATAGCCCTCCATATCCCTAAAAAATAGGGACTTCATGGCACAAAAACTAGTTCACGCGAAACTAAATTTTTCAACGATCATTCCCTCCGAAGTGAAGAGGTAGCTTGTTGCCTTTTTTACAAATGATCTTCATATGACAGGGAAGAACTCTGATGAAAACTCAATGCTCCATATCCCTAAAAAAGGGTCTTCATGGCACAAAAACTAGTTCACGCAAAACTAGATTTTTCAATGATCATTCCCTTCAATTTTCGTACAATTTCGCTCATTGGAACCCTGAGAAATGAAGAGCTAGCTCGCTGATTTTTCCACTATTGTGTCAAGGAAACCATTAATGGAGCTTCAAATTTGCAGGTCTAGTTTTTGTCTATGTTCGCGATGAAATCAACTCCATTGCGATAGGTTTTTGCTTCTTGTCTCACTAGTGAAATTTCTCTTCGATTCGGTTGTCGGTTTGACGAGAAATTGAGATTTATTCTTCGTGGAGCTGGAAGTGAAATTTATTCGTTGTGAGCATTCCTTGCTGTGAATGGGAGGTTTGAAGGTGATTTTTAATGGTCTTCGAGAGTGAAGAACTCAACAACAGACGGTTCTTCGATTCGTGAACTAGCTTGCAAGATATGTTTGAATCTTCATCTCTCATGGCAATGGAGATTTCGGAAGAATTCATTCGCTCTTCTCTTTCGTTCTTCATTCCTCTAGATATTTTGATCAATCTCTTCTTTGAAACATGTGCATATTCATGGAGTGGAAGGTTTGGTTGCCATGGCGGAGCTGGTTCGAAACAACAATGGTGGTCGAGGTGTTCTTTGTAACTTTTCTTCTTTTGTAAAGATCCATTTTTGGCATTGGTGAAGAAAGTGGGAAGCAACAAGAAGCGTGCAAAAGCAATTAGAAATATTTTCAAAGTTTTGAGTTTGAGTTGGGCGCATTTTCATGTACCTGACATCCCTCACCTCAAAGGGACGTGAGGGACATCAATTTTCACATAGTGCGCAAGGTAATGACACGTGGCAGAGATCTGACAGTTGAGAATGAAGGTTTGGCAAGCACCTGAGGGCTAGAAATTCGCTCTTAAAGAGGTCACATGGGTGACTAGGAGTCTCCTTAGGGGCTAGGCACATTTTTTCATGTTTTATGTCCCTCACCTCAAAGGGACATGAGGGACATCAATTTTCACGATGTGTCAGGTGATGACACGTGGTAGTAATTCAATGATGAAGGCTTTGAGCTCTCGCAAGCACCTAGGGGCTTAACTGGCTATCCTAGAGGTTGCATGAGTGTCCAGACGACTTATGGGGGCTAGGCGCATTTTTCAAACCTTGATGTCCCTGAACTTGAGGGATGTGAGGGACACAAAATTGCACCAGGCTCATCTGATGTGTCGGATGACACGTGTCCTTCCAAAATTTGACTAACTCTCGTACTCACTCCAAGAGGGCAACTTGAAATGGCGATAACTTGAGCTCCCATGGACTTTTTTAATGAAATTTTATATGATCTTGACTGGAAATGGACTTATGAATCCAATGGTGGGGGTCTCAAGTCTTGAGTCCTCCATGTGATCCTTAAAAAGTGGATTTTTGATCTGGTACTACACATGTGCATGAGAAAAACTACTAACAGACCCATTGCACCAAAGTGTTGTGAAAAACTTATTTCACCATCTTGAAGGGCTTGGGATTCCCTTTCCAACGATGTTTTGGTTTTCTCCTAACTCAATCCAGAGCTCCCAAAATCACCTTGAAACCTCGTCAGTTGTTTTGCCTGTGCATTACCTAGCCTATGAACCATGATTTTAGTGAAATTGTCCCAACTTCTTTGGATCCTTCATGAATCTTCCTAAATCAATTCCATGATTTTCTTAGGCCTTTGATTCACCTCCATGTCTAGTTTTGCTTTTTTGTTCTGCTCCATGGGGTTGCTTCAGTCCTAACAAGGCTAGTGATAGCCCTTCCCACAGCTGCCCAAAGTTTACATTTTTCAATGAACTCCTAAAATCACATAGGGATTTTGAATTGACTTTCCTAAATCACTTAGGGGAATGAATTGACACCAATTGGAAGGTTACTGACTGACTAGGTAGACCCGGGGTGCCTCAGAATGATAAAACATCAAAATTTTGGCACAAGGGTATCGTTGTCATGCTTGGAAATTGTCAATTTCCCTGTTGCACATTTGCACGACGACAATTGGCTCTAGCTTGGGGACATGACATGGACTAAGTGCAGCGAAGATGTGACATGGAGAATCTATAATCTCAACTTTAGACCATATAATGCATTGACCAGTGCCTAATCCATTGGGCCCTGTTGAGTCACTAGAAAAAATAGGCTACACAACTTTCTTTATTAAACACACACACACACACACACACACACACACACACAGGGAAACACACTTGGGGGGAAAACAACACACAACAGGAAAGGGGAATTATGTATAGGGGAGGGAAATTTACAGAGGCGGGAAAAGGATATACACATACCCGGCAACGGGTTGAGAAAATTACACACCATCATGAAATAGTGGATTGAAGTATGACCTTTGAAACAAAAGAACGATTATTTGATCAAACCATACTTTAGTGATGGTTTTGCATGGCTTGAGAAGAAGAAGGCTAACCATAATTCCATCTTCGTACTCATATTGCACAGAAAACGTTCTTGCATCCAATTAACACTTCATCACTTTCTAAAAACTCTTATACCTTGATGCTCCCGATTTACGTCCTACGACCATGTGACATCGTTCTTCCATGTATTCAAGAGTGGGAAAATTTCTCCTGTCATGAAAACAATCATCTTCTTTGATTTGAGACTTCAAATTGCCTCTTATATCAGCAAAACACTTAGAAGGAATGAGAACAAACTGATTTTTCTTCCCGTTCAATAACTTCTCAAACATCCCGCTTTGTTTCTCTGAGCAAGTGTTTTCAGACATAGAGGTTAAATCATTGGGCCGGAGATCTTCATCGTCCTTATGATATTGTTGCAGCATGGGAACATGTTCCAAATGAATCGGAGCTTGGAGGATGGTGAGTGCAGTCTGATTTTGGATCATTTGGCAAGAATCATGCATACTCCCACTTTGTTGTCTAGAGAAATGGTCGTTGATATGCATTCGTTCGGAGTGCATCTTGATGTCATTTTGAAAATTGCATCTTTTGGTTTGGCCATATAAGCATTCTTCACCCTTAATTGGATTTTTCCATATGAACTTTTGCTTTTCATTGATGGAACATTATGAAATGATGGGAATAAGTTGGTTTTGATCACACTCCCAATGTTCTCACAACTTTTTATTTTGTTTTGAACGGATTTCTTCAATGCGAATCAACTCAATATTTTCCATGTTATCATCTCCCACAACAAAGATGTCATTTCCAAGATTGAGGATATTTGAAGGAGATTCAAGAACCTTCCTCCTTTTGTACTCACGAACCTCTTTGCATTGTGTAAAAGAGAAAGACGTGCCTTCATATTCCCTCTCATTCTCCAAGGCATTGGGGAATTCATCAAACTCATCTAACTACTTTGTTTCAACATCAAACATTGACATGTCAAAATAAGAAGCCCAAATAGACTCATACCTACCTTGTATCTTCATATAGCCTAGGTCAAGAGTTCAAGACTGAGTTGAGGATCTTCAGTTTCTTCCATAGCCTTCAAGATATCTTTTACAGATAGTTCTTTTGAAATTTCCATAGGCTCATTTTTATCCTTAGTGGAAGAATCTTCTTGTTGTGCCTCTAGGAGATGGTTAAAAATTTGATCCATATTGGCCCATGATTCATTTGAAACATCCTCGTTCACCTCTTTCATGTTTTGCATTGCCCAAGATTCACTTTCTTGCAAGCACGAGCATACTTGATTCATGACACCTTCTGCCAAGGAGAAGAGGTCCAAGTTTCATGGGAAGGCAGTCCTTCAAGCTCAAAATCCATATCTTCTTCTTAGTAAGAAGCATAGAACTGTGTTGGGGCAGCAGTACGAGAAGAATTGTTAGCTACATCTTGACCATCCATTATTGAATATTTTTGCTCAAGTGAAAGATGAAAGGCTTTATTATCACCGTGATGATGATTACTGCTCCCCGAGTGAGTAGAGGTTGTGTTTAAATTGTTCGTCCTCCTCGACTTTGAAAAGAGAGTGGGCTTCTTCCATTCGATCATCCATGATTGCATCGGGAAGACAGTTCGATTCTTTGACTTCCTCCATTTCTTCATGCAACATTACTACATCACTTGAAGAATCAAAATAGGAGGGAAAATTATCTATGACCATCTTGAATTCATCATCTTTGGACCATGATGTCGAGTGACTTTCTTGCACTTCTTCACATCTCTCCATTTCATCATTAATTGAAAGATCAAAACTTGAAAGGAGATTAGTCATGCTTACATTGAATTGGTTGTCTTCTTCATCATTGGTGGAGTCTTTGGAGAGCATTGGATCGTCCATTATGCAACAAGGATCTTCCTTTATTGGATATATTATTCCCCCTATGGGTTCTTCCTCGAGCTAGATGGAATTGTTGAATGGTGATTCTATCTTCATGTCTTCTACTTCTTCCTCCATGACGTTGTTTTCGCTTTCATCGGAAGGTTCCATGATAAGATCTTCTTTAGAAGCATCCAATAATCTTCCGAGAATGAAAACCTCATAACATGGGCAGCCATCAGGGTCTTCCTCCATAAGGCGCATCTCGTCTTCTTCCTCCATTTGATGCGGTGCTTCAAGATGTTCATATCTTATCTATAGAGTTAAAGCATACCTCCAAATTTCATCAAAAACTTTGGGGTCAGAATTTCCTTTTATTATGCTCTGAAGTCTTTCCACATATTCTCTTTTCAACATGTTCATTTCTTCATCACCGTATGTGAGGAATTCATCTATTGAGCGGTGGAAGAAAGATAATATTCTCAATTTTGCAGTGAGATGCGTGAGGTTGCAAAAATCTTCTTCAGTGGATCTTGCACCATCTTGTCTTTCGTCATCTTCTTTAATGTTGATTTTATCTTCATCGAAAGGCTCAAGGATAGGATTTTCTTTAACGACATTCAAGAACCTTTCAAGTATGAAATCCCTATGGTACGAATGATCTTCAAGATCTTCCTCTATAGGACAACGTTCCTTTTCTTCTTCCTCGCTATGGGCCACTTCACGTTGCTCGTACATCTCTTGCAAGAATTTGGCATACTCTCGAGCTTCGCACCTTGTCTTATGTCTCCTTTGAATCCATTCCTCATCATCGGTGGTAGGTTCTTTCTTCTTTCCTTTGGAAACACTAGTCTAGAACCATGGCTAATCAACGATATTCTTTTCCAGAAGACTTCTTCTTCTTCTTCTTCACTGTCACTCATTGATACTTCACCCCAATCTGGAAATTTCTTCATGGTGCAGGAAACGAATGTGATTGGGTTTCATTTCTTGACGGAGTCGCCTTAAAGAATGATTTTATTTTGAAATCTGATTTTTTTTAATATATACTTCTTTGTATTTTTTTATATTTTGGGCCGATATCTTTTTTGGACGCACTATGGAAAATCTCTCAACAAAGTCGCTAAAAATTGTTGGTGAAAAAAATCGAGTGGACAAATCAGGGGTCTCCACCAACGTTCATGGGGCTACGCCCCTCTACATTGAATGGTACAACTCTCATTATTGAAAGTAAACTAATCCTAATCCTATCTAAATATTGTGGGTGGCCAAATTGGTCGGGGATCACACAGGGACACTCCACTGAACTTGTGGCAAAGTGCTTGTATGGGGTACAAGGGAGGAAATTATAGTGATAAAGGTAAAAAGGGGAAATTATGCAAGGAAGATTACTACCGTGAGTAGATTGCAGAGCTCACACCCAGTAACCGGAGTAGTTCAACCTTCAATATAGAGGAAATCACAATGAAACTAGCAGGACCAATGAAATAAGACACCAAGTTTTTAAATTCATCTATCGAGGACACCAAGTTCTCTCCAATTCTATACAGGATCAACTATGCTTGCAAAGTGCATAAAAGAGAGGAATACAGGAAAAACAAGAAAGGGAAATAGAAGAAGTGTAACTTTTATTCCATGTGTAGTGATGAATACAAAGCTTCAACCAAGCTATCACAACGCTACATAGTAAGAGTTCTTCCAAAATCTAGAATCCCTTGGAATAGAGAGGCATCCCAATTTATAGCAATCTAAATTGTCCTTTCACCTCCCTCACATGACTCTTCGTTTCCATATTCCACTTGTGACCTTTCATTTTCCATGAATTAAGTATTTCTCTTATAATTTCGAGAAAATACTCTTTACAAATTTAAAATAAGTCACTTAAGTGAATACGATGAAATACAATGATGACACATAACGAAGAATTAGAATGGAGAGAGAAAGAAGAGAGGGAAAGAGAGGAAGAAGGAAGGAATGAAGGGAAAACACTCCTTGTGATGAAATGCTTTGAATGCCTCGATGTAGTCATGAACTTTGCGCGAAGATTTCTATCAGTGGTGACCTTCTACACTGATTGCTCCCTTGAATAACTTTGTATCATTTTCCCAATCCGGTCATGACCGCAAACTTTATGATGAGGAAACATCCTGGGCCACATAATGAGTGTTCAGAAACACTGTTATGAGGTTTACCGCTATAAGCTCGAGATGAAAACATATAATGCCCACGGTGACCCTCCTTGAAACTTCGTTGATCAACTCCTTGATTTATTGAAATCATTCGAATCAACCCTCTTTGAATCACCCTGCTCCTTAAGTGGCGAATATGAATTCACATGATGTTCCTTGCGATGTCTTGCTTTGTAATATGAGATGATCGTTCCAAATCACGAAAAACCGCCATCTCTTCATGATTGATTACACTTGAGAAACTAGACCAACATGTACACTTGAAATTCATGTTTCCTTGACACTTACTATATTTGGAAGGGACAACTTACTATCTTTAGTAAGTATCAGAGTTTGCCTTTCTAGACCCCAAATGGTGATATCAACCAGAATGATTATCCCTCAATGTCTTGTTGTGCTAAACTTGCCCTTTTAGAACAACCTGCTATTTTTAGTAAGTACATATGGGGCAACTTTTTATTTTTTGAAAGTGTCGTAGTTAGCTTTTCCCAACCTCAACCGGCTATGGTACCTTGAATTATTTCTTCTTATTGTGTTCCTCTCGCCTTTTGGACCAACTGGGTATTTATAGCAGAGGCTTGTGGAACCACTGGCTATTTTTAGTAAGTGTCAATTGCGGGCCAATATGACCTTTTTGATTACTTTTCCTACGATACTCCCTCTGTATTCACCGCCTTTTTCGTAGCCTCTTCAATTGGTGGTTTACTCAAAGTAATAGACCCCTATGTAGGAAGGCATGCTATTTTTAGTTAGTGCACCGCGGATGTCAGATTGCAACAAAACATGTCTTGAAACTCTGGGTTTTCTTACGAGGTTCCATGCTCCTCATCTTGAGTAATTTCTTCATCTGAACAAGTGGGAAAATGATATTTTTATCGGCGAGGGTAGAATACTGACAAAAAACATAGCCCTCCATATCCCTAGAAAATAGGGACTTCATGGCACGAAAACTAGTTCACACGAAACTAGATTTTTCAACGATCATTCCTTCCAATTTTCACGGATTTCGCCCACTGGAACCCTAAGAAGTGAAGAGGTAGCTCGCTGCCTTTTTTACAGATGTTCTTCATGTGACAGGGAAGAACTCTGATGAAAACTCAATCCTCCATATCCCTAAAAAAAGGGACTTCATGGCGCAAAAACTAGTTCACACGAAACTAGATTTTTCAATGATCATTCCCTCTAATTTTCGTGCGATTTCGCTCACTGGAACCCCGAGAAGTGGAGAGGTACCTCGCTGATTTTTTCCACTATTATGTCATGGTAACATTAATGGAGCTTGAAATTTGCAGGTCTGGTTTTCGTCTCCGTTCGCGACAAAATCAACTCAATTGCGATAGGTTTTTGCTTCTTATCTCACTAGTGAAATTTCTCTTCGATCCGGTTGCGTTTGACAGGAAATTGAGCTTTGTTCTTTGTGGAGCTGGAAGTGAAATTTCTTCATTGTGAGCATTCCTTGCTGTGAATGGGAGGTTTGAAGGTGAGTTTTTAATGGTCTTCGAAAGTGAAGAACTTAGCAACAGACGGTTCTTCATTTCGTGTACTGGTTTGCAAGATATGTTTGAATCTTCGTCTTACGGCAATGGAGGTTTCTTAAGAACTCCTTTGTTCTTCCCTTTCGTTCTTCGTTCCTCTAGATCTTTTGATCAATCTCTTCTTTGAAACATGTGCATATTCAAGGAGTGGAAGGTTTGGTTGCCATAGCAGAGCTGGTTCGAAGCAACAATGGTGGATTGAGGTGCTCTGTAATTTTTCTTCTGGCAATGAGAAGCGGCAAACAGTTAGAAAAAAATTCAAATTTTTGAGTTTGAGTTGGACGCATTTTCATGTCCCTGACGTCCCTCAACTCAAAGGGACGTGAGGGACATCAATTTTCACAACACACGCGATGATTACACGTGGCGGAGATCTGACGGTTGAGAATGAAGGCTTGACAAGCACTGAGGGGGTGGAAATTCGCTCTTGAAGAGGTCACATGGGTGACCAGGAATCTCCTTAGGGGCTGGGTGTATTTTTTCATGTTTGATTTCCCTCACCTCAAAGGCACATGAGGGACATCAATTTGCATGGCGTGCCAATTGATGACATGTGGCAGTGATTCAACGATGAAGGCTTTGAGCTCTCACAAGCACCTAGGGGCTTAACTAGCGATCTTTGAGGTTACATGAGGGTCCAAATAGCTTATAGCGGCTAGGCGCATTTTTCAAACCTTGATGTCCCTGAACTTGAGGGACGTGAGGGACACAAAATTGCGCCAGACTCGTACAACTGACACATGTACTTCCAAAATTTGACTAACTCTCGTACTCGCTCCAAGAGGGCAACTTGAAACGGCGATAACTTGAGCTCCCATGGACTTTTTTGATGAAATTTTATATGATCTTGACTGGAAATGGACTTATGAATCTAATAGTGGGGGTCTCAAGTCTTGAGTCCTCCATGTGATCCCTAAAAAAGTGGATTTTTGATCTGGTACTACACATGTGCATGAGAAAAACTGCTTATAGACCCATTGCGCCAAAGTGTTGTGAAAAACTTATTTCACCATCTTGTAGGGCTTGAAATTCCCTTTCCGACGATGTTTCATTTTTCTCCTAACTCAATCCAGAGCTCCCAAAATCACCTTCGGAACCTCGATAGTTGGTTTGTCATGTGTCTGCCTAGGCCTGTGAACCTTGATTTTAGTGAAATTGTCCCAACTTCTTTGGATCCTTCATGAATCTTCCTAAATCAATTCCATGATTTTCTTAGGCCTTTGATTCACCTCCATGTCTAGTTTTGCTTTTCTGTTCTACTCCATGGGGTTGCTCCAATCCTAACAAGGCCAGTGATAGCCCTTCCCACAACTACCCGAAGTTTGCATTTTTCAATGAACTCCTAAAATCACATAGGGGTTTTGAATTGACTTTCCTAAATCACTTAGGGGAATGAATTGACACCAATTGGGAGGTTATTGAATTGACTGGGTAGTCCCGAGGTGCCTTGGAATGATAAAACATCAAAATTTTGGTACAAGGGTATTGTTGTCATGCTTGGAAATTGTCAATTTCCTGTTGCACATTTACACGACAATAGCATCCTTAGAGTTTAGAGCATGTTTTACTATGTACTCTTTCAATACTCAAATTATGTTTATTACATAATATTCATAACATTATTCTCTCAAACCACGTCTTCTAACCACGAAGATGTCGAACTCAAAGTAGAAGGTGCTTCACAATTATTTGTATGTCTTGAGATAATATGATAATAAGACCACTATATCTATATTGACCACCAAGTACATGCCAACTTGCAATATCAAATTTGTTCTTGTTATAAGCAATTCTTAAACCTATGTAAGGTAGGTCACTCAATATCTTGTGTTGTTCTCTTGGGTTCATGTTATTTGGAGAAACAATAGCCATCCTTCTTTGCATTACATCTATAACAAACACAGTCTTCATTTGAAATCCTAGATTGTAATATTAGATATGATTCCTTGTATATGAAGCATATGTGTGTTGAGTGTGAACCAATCATTTCATAAAACATTTCATGTGCCTAGGAGATGTTAGTCTTATGTACTTTTGCACTTCTTACACGTGCTTGTTCTTGAGAAGTTGTGCATATGTGAGTCTCACATATTTTTGCCTAGAATAGGCATGCCTTTCTCACACCTAGGCCTATTGATGTCATCCTTTTATTTTTAACACAATGAAGTGTGTTATTTTGTTCAATCGTTATTTATATATTTATTTTGCATAATATATCAAAAATAATCATTCTTTTGTTGGTTAAACATATAAAACTATGCTTCACTATGGACACTTCAACCTAGAGGCGTCATAAATTTAAAGGAAATAGTCAACCACTTCATAGAAACATATCTAAAATTCCAATATTCACACTATGAATGTAGGAAATAAAAGTGGATAAGTAATGCATCTAAGAAAAGACAATGTTGCAAATCTATAAATCATTCTTATTCATATATAAGTTTTTATTATGAAATTCATATAACAAAAATATCTTGCTAAGTAGTGAATTTAAAATTCCTTCAAGAATTGTTTACAAAATACAAGGTATGTAGACTACACGTGTATGTTATCTTTATTTTCTATCAAGTTTGTACTTACATCTTAATGTCCTTGTAAAATGTTAAGACCTAGAAACAACCCTTAGGCATTTATTAAGTGTTACATTGCATAATTTTAGTGTACTTGCCTATTTTTTTATTGTTGGTCCAAATTTGTCACTAATGACACATTTCTCAATCAGAAGTCTGCCTCCCAAACTTCTCTCCCGACTTTGTGTTTGAAGCACCCTTAAAAGACTCAAGTCTTGTCACCCGAAGCATCCTCGATGCTCCTGGGAACCTTTTGTTCTACTCTAGGTCATGGTGCACCCATCCCCTTTGTCACATCTCTTCAGCTCTATCCATTTGGTGTTGGTTTTGACAAGCTAATATGATCCTAATAAAATTCAAATCTTTATAAATACATGCACATTATAGCTCATTTGACGCACATTATCCAAAATTCACACAAAATCCATTTATTTTTGGTGTACTTGTCTATTTATTGATTATTGGTCCAAATTAGGCATTATTGGTGCACTTTTCAATTGTCATTGTGTTTCTCCAAACCTCTTTTATGCTCTATATTCATAGTTTCCTTAACGCACCTATGCCCTATCCATAGCACACTTTGTTCTCTCAAGATCTTTTCCCCTTTTATGAGTTAGGGCGCACACATTCCCTTCATCCCATCTCTTTCAACTCTATCTATTTTGGCAAGTCATACAATCCTAAGCGAATTAAGTTATTTACAAATACATGAGCATAGTAGCTCATTTGGCATGCATTATCTGAAATTCACACAAAATCCAATGAGCACTCTAGGTATTCAAGATAAAATCTAGCAATTAGTAAAGCATTTCCATCATATAGCACTTTTGGTGTACTAACAAGGATTTTATCTGTTTCTAAATTTTATTTCTATTTTTGCAATTTACTACGTATTGCATTTCCCACCCTAATAGCCTAACAAGTAATACAATAATTTTTTACTTCATGGTTTAACACAGACTTTTGAAGTCACTTTGTTTTCATTCAAATCTTTAAATATTGCAGATGTAATGTAGCTATAGTAGGGCAAGGAAAGAATTTTTTTTTGGCAAGTATACAAATATTGCAGCAAAGAAGATTGGAGCAATAAAATATGAGATCAAGATCATGTGAACCCAATCATCAATTTGTTTCAAGCTTACCTGTCACCTACATCTAAAACGCTCGCGTCGCTTCATACATCTATCTTTGATCAATTATTGGTTTATAGGCGAGGTCACTAACATTATTGAGTTGACATTTACATATTTAAATTCAGAAAATTACCACTGAATTATGATTTATTCAAATTAGGTATTGAAACCATGTGTTTTCCCTACTAATTGATATAGAAATACTAATTACACATTGTTATTATATATCACACGTGGTGTAGAATTAATTTGGTTACTTGTGTTGAATTTAGTTGCAAATCCATTTACCCATATAACATAAACAAGCTCTCAATACTTACCCTTGTTTCTTTATTGGTTGTACAATTCATTGTAATTTTCCATGAACCAATTTTAATTTGCATGGGCCACTCTCCCTCTCTCCATTCCCTCTGGTTTGTCTCACTACAAGCAAGAACCTCCCATCACTATGTGTGTATGCTTTATCATTGGGCTAAATATTTCTTTGCGATGTAGAGTTTTGCTCGTTCTCCTCCAACATCATCCCTCAAGACACAAATAATCATTATGGTCGTGTGCTTTATCATTGAGCTAAATATCTCTTCAAGGTTTGGAATTTTTCTCGTTCTCATCCAACACATTACCTCGAGCCATAAATGATTGTTTATAACTCAACCTAACTTTGATAACATGAAAAATCAATTGACTATTTACAAATGGATTTTTTGGTAATTATAATAGTTTGAGCTACTCAAATATTGATTTTCTTTGTGTGTAAACATTAATAAATAATTTGTATACTAATCAACACTTCTGTAGAATACAAATTTTATCACACTTGATAAATGCCTTTTTCAAGACACCTTCAATGCATAAGTTTGGTTTTCAGGGGACCAAAAAAACCCCGTACATAAAGAAACTAGTTTTAGCAAAAAACCCAACAAGAAGCCATAAAGGCAAAGTCAAAAAGACTTGACCGTGAGACCACCACAAAATAGAGCTAGGCTACGAAAAGTCTGCATATTAAACATTACATTTTTTATTAAAAACCTAAAAAGAGCAACCAACATGCCAAAGGAAAAAGGGCAACCAAAGGCCCGCCATAAGTTCTTCGTAACCTTGTTGTCAGATATGGTGCTCGACTCGCCGTCCTTCATACCTGCAACTTTAATGATCACACGCTTAGGTCTTTTCTCCTTTTGATCCTCAATCTGGGTGTCCATATTCACGGGGTCCTTCAAGCTTTCCTCCTCATTGTCCTTAGTATGGGTATTCACAGCCTCCATATCAGAACACTCATCAATCTCAGAATTCTCGTTGTCGGAACTGCTAAGCATGAGCTTCATATTGGGCTTGTTGTCTTCCTTGGCCATTTGATCTTGAAGGATAGAGATGCTCTATTCTTGCATGACAAAATCAGCTTGAATACCCCCAATTCTCTTGTTCTAAACCTCAATTTTAAGATGACACACCTTCAATTCCTAAATCAAATTCTTATTAATAGTCATAATAGTATCCGCAGTTGACTCAGTATGCATCAATCTTGCCCCCCAATCCACTAGATCATTTCCATGTTACCAAAACTCTCACCAACATTCTGAAGCCCCCTTTTCAAGTTGCATAAAGCGTTTGTTATCCCCTCAATTCCTGCATGACAAAATCAACTTGAATACCCCCAATTCTTTTGTTTTAGACCTCAATTTTATGATGACACTCCTTCAATTCCTGAATAGGAATCTTATTAACAGTGAGAATCGTATCTGCAATTCGACTCAACACAAATCTGTTTTTACACCAAGACGCATTCTACAATGGCTTCCAGAAGGCAGGGGAAGGCAAGTCCATGAGCAGAAGTGGTGGTTGTGGGCTGTAATGTCCACAAGCGAGTTCAATTAGATTTTTGAGCTTAAATTTGAGTATTATTTGGCCATATGGTAGAGTTTGGAGCTCATTTTATTTTATTTTCTTTCCATAAATATTCTTTTGAAGCCTTTGCACATTATGGAATTTAGAATGACTGATGTCACCATTCGATACAAAATTTATGAAAAAGGTAATTAAGTTATTACTCTGATTGTAGTATGCTAAAAATCTAAGGTCTTGATATTGATAGCTAAATGTTTTAGTTTAGATATAACCCTAATAGAGGCCAGTCGATAGAATCCTTCCAAGACAAAAATCTATGTTAAATTCAAAAATATATCTTCCAAGCAGAAAGAACTTAAAACATTTGCGACAAAAAACATTTATACCGATGGATAAACAGATTTAGCAGAAAAACAGAGCAAATAAGGTTTTCGCTTGGGTTTGTAGATTTTTCGCAAAGCTCCATGTGGGCAACAAATGTTTTAGAGTAAATGGAACATCCATTTAAAAGGGTATACACAAACATACCTACATCCGGAAATTCTGGTTTTTTTCCTGAAATTTCGTCCGCATATCCTCTCTTTAACGCCTGACAAAGATAATTAGAATGAGATAACAGAAAATGCAAGAATTGAAATATGAAAAGAAAATGTATACAATTTATTCAGGGTTAATATTTACCAGACGAGTGCCACGGAGCGGCTTATTTTTTCCGAAGATAAATACATCGAAAGGCGTTTAGAAATGAGGGCGGAGGTGGTCGGGGCTGACAGTGGGGCAGCGAATGACAGGCACGATCTGCCGCTACTCGTCTCCTGTAAGTTGGTATAAAGTTTGTGTTCAACATCATTCATAGGTAAAGAATAAATTTTAAGGATGAATATTTGTTTAACTAGCAATTCTAGGTGAAATGTCCTATGGAAATGTCGAATGGGGAGGTCGGAGGGAGAGAAACACTAGGAGAGGAAGAGGGATTAAGAGGAGGGGTTTGATGGTGGAGAAGTGCAAGGGAGAGGAAAGTGGATCCGGGGACAAATGTGAAAGTAGACATGAATCAAAAGTTGGAAATGAAATGATAGAAATTATGGCTTTAAGGTCGTCAATTGGATGATGTTTAATTTGGTAGATAAGAAAAAGACATGAATGGAAAGTTGGAAATGAAATGATGGAAATTAAATACTTGCATGCCCCGTACCTATTACACACGACAAATAATTCTAACCCGATGAATTTCTACTATATGTACTCCACTTTATAGTTTTGAACTCAATTAAACTATTGACATGATGCAATATATGCTTAAATGGGCCAAAACAAATAAAGGGATAATCCAAAAGTTTCCAAGTTTGCGATGTGACTGCAATGCCTCATTCTAGTAGAACGTTGTAGCCCATGTTTCTAGCTATAAGCTTGAGTAAGTGTAGGAAATTGTTGAGTATTTTGTCATTGATGTCAAAGGTACAACATTAGTGTTGATGGAAATATTGAGGTTTGAATATTTGTTTAATATTCAATATTACAACATTAGTGTTCGTAAAATATTTATCCATATCAAAAGTGTGATGTCAAAATTTGAATATTTTAATATTCAACATCACCAAGGAATCTTACGACACATGGCGGGATGTGTAATGGAACATTTTTAATGAGGTACATTTAAAATGGAGGTTACTTAATGCATGATAAATGTTTAAATTCAAAATGGGAATTACATTTGCATTAGTGATGAGTTATGACATGGAGGAGTTACAAATTGATTCTAAAATCATGGAGGAGTTACAAAATTGAATTTAAAGAGAAAATATATCCTTATGGGGCAGATTTTGTCATATATGGAGCATTAAGGACGTGTAAAGGAAGTTGGTCATGTGTATTTATTGAAGAATATGAGTTACTCTTGACTATGTAAAAGAATATTGCTATTTGGAGAAAATATTCATTATTTTGTAACCACCAAGTGATGTGGCTTGCTCATTCCAAATATGGCGCATTTGTTTTAAGGAAATTGACCCATGGTATGGGCACATGGTTTCGTGGAAACCACAGTGGTTTCTCCTCTCTTCTTCCTTTATAAACAAGTGTTGTGTGCACATTTTGTAATGCGAAAAGAGAGCATTTTGTATGAGTGTGATATGTATGTGAGCTAATATATTAAATATTTTAAGTGAGTTTGATTATGTGAGAAAGAAAATAAAGAAGGAGAAAAATTATTGATTTGTATTGCAGATTTTCTGGAGTGGGTGTTTTGGATTGGGGATTGGTATCTCCGAATTTGGTGCTTTGAATCGAGATCGCCTGGTCAATGTGTTTGCATTTAAGGGTTGAATTAATGTTTGGCTTGGAGATTGGTGTCTTCTGTGAGTGCGTGCTCACACTTTATAAACACTATTTTATTTCGGTTGGATTTGGATTGTAGATCCAAGCAGTCTCTTTTTGGTGGATTTAGCCCACACTGGGTGAATCACAGTATATCTGGTGTTATGTGCATTTGATTTTTGTGTGTGCTCTCATTTTATGTTCAGATTTGAATATCTTATTAAGTGTGAAAAAAATTAATAAGTTGGAGAAAATAATGAATATTGATTCACCCCCCCTCTCAGTATTCCCGTGTTTCTAACAATTAGTATCAGAGTGGGTTCCTTTTGTGTAGCTTAACAACTAGAAGGTAGATCAGAAAGCACGATGGAAGCTCATGAAGGATTCTCCACAAATAAAGCTTCGTTGTTTGATGGATCAAACTATGCCTTTTGGAGCATAAGGATGCGGACCTACTTGAATTCTCTTGGACATGATATTTGGCATTTAGTTGAGAATGGCTATACGGCACCAGCAACTCCACTGACAGATCAGGCTGGTAAGAGAGCATGTGAAAATAATGTTAAAGCCATGAATTCTATTTTGTGTGGTGTAGCAGATTCGGAGTTTGTAAATATTATGCTTTGCAAATCTGCCAAGGAAATGTGGGATAAGCTCAAACGTTTATATGAAGGAGATTCAAAAGTAAATATGACAAAGCTTCAGACACACAGAAGAAAGTTTGAAAGTCTAAAGATTAATGGGGAAGAGAACATTGTAGCATATCTACTCTATGTGGATGGGACCGTAAACATGATTAGAGGATTGGGTGAAGAGATGGAAGACCCGGTAATAGTACAAAAGGTATTAAGATCTCTACTTCCTAGATCTGATGTTAAAGTTTAGCTATTGAAGAAATTAAGGATCTAGATAAAATGAAAATGGATGAGTTACATGGAATACTCATGGCTTATGAGATGAGAACAGAATCAGATAAGCCGAAAAAGAGAATCTACTTTCAAAGCTTCAAAAGGAAAGGAGAAGAAGATTGAATCAGATGAGGAAGAAGAAGCCCTATTGGTGAAAAATATGAAAAGAGGATCCAAAAGTACAAAGGTAAACTTCCTTTTAAATTTTTTAACTGTGGTGAGATTGGACATTTTGTAGCTAAGTGTTCACATGCAAAAATTGAAAGTGATGATGAAGAGCCTATCAAAGCGAAGAAAGGGAAGCCTTTCTACAAAAATAATTTCAAGCAAAGGAAGTCTGAAAAGAAGAAGAACTAGAACCAAAACAAGAAGAGTCTATGCACCAGAGAAGATGATAGCTCAGAGGAAGATTGTTCAAAAGGTGACATTGAAGAACTTTTGTTTATGGCCCTTGAAGATGGAGAAGTGGAAGTTGAAGATGCAGTTGATGAAGAAGGTGAGGTAAACTTGGAAGAAGAACTCATCTGTGCCTTGGGTGAGATCAAGAGACTCAAAAAGAAGACCCTAAAGCAAAAAGTACAACTTCAAGAGTATGAAGAAGCAAAGAAAAATCCACATGCTGACAAAGAACGTGAGAATAATATTGTTGATCTAAAGACCCAAATTAAAGAGGTAAAAAGAATAGAGGAAGTCATCAGAGAACAATTGAAATCAAAAGAAAAAGAATGTGAGAGATTGGAGGCAGAGATTGTCACACTAAGATAGGAAACTGAAAATTTGAACAAGAGACTCAAGTTTGAAAAAAATTTGAGGTGTTGAGCAACATTCTGAGTGAACAAAAACTAAAATCATCCAAAGGTGGTATTTGTAATGAACCGTTACACCAAAACCTCGAGGCATTAGTGAAATCCACACATGAGGATCATAACATCCCACCATGCTTTCATATCCCGAACCTCGGGCTAGATTTACACCCATATAGCGGGACCACACCCTGCCCTATACGAGCCCCGGGAACACTGCAATGCCGACGTAGCTACCCGTGCCAAGATTCGAACTTGGGTGGTCACTCTGATACCACTTATAAGTATATTACTTGTAAAAATCAGAACATATACAACAAAATAACATGAGAGAACACCAAAATATAGATAAATGATGACAATATGCTCATATAATAGCTTTGCCACTTTGAGGGGGCAACCTCTAATACCACTTCGAGGGCTAACCTCCAAACCATACAATAACACTCCAATACTCAATATGACGATTAACTATAACCTTCTAACCCCTATATATATCATTCTAACCTATGGCCAATACCGAGGCCGACCTCCCAAGCATAATAAATCATAAATGAATGATATAATAAAATAAGGGGATGTGTGCCACATGTCGGCATCTCCATCAATGCATATACATCATAACATCCTTTCCCTAGGTGCATAGCAAAATGTCTCCTTGAAATCAATGCCTTCAACTTGTGAGTGGCCTTTGCACACTAATTTGGCCTTGTTTACAAAAACTTATCCTTCTTCATTCATCTTATTTCTAAAGACCCATTTGATACCAATAATGTTCTTTTCCTTTGGCCTTGGCACTAACTCCCATGTGTCATTCTTTTCTATCTGATTAAGTTCCTCTTCCATGACTTTTATCCAAAAATTATCCTTGCTAGCTTCATCAAAATTACTCGGTTCAACTTTTGACAACAAAGAAAAGTTTACCTCTTATGGTGCACTTGCTAGTCTCCTCCTTGTTTGCACTCCAATATCTTTGTTTCTAATGATTTGATCTATGGATGATTCTTTTGAACAAATCTGGATGGTGTCTTCGTGTCTTCTTATTCAGATTCTTCTTCTTCTTCTTCCTCTTTCTTAGATTTTATTTCTTCATCCTATTTCTGCACCGATGAGTGTCATGTTTTCTTCTTCGAATTCCAGTCATCAACTTTCACATTTATACTTTCCACTACTTTATGCAGTCTCTTGTTATAACACCTGTAGGCCTTGTTTCTCGATGAATAACCAAGGAATATGCCCTCATCTGCTCTGGAATCAAATTTGTTGAGCTCATCTTCATCGTCTCTCTTAATGTAGCACTTACTTCCAAACACTTTGAAGTGTTTCACGAAAGCTAGTCTTCCCTTCCATAGCTCGTATGGTGTCTTTTCTGTATTTACTCGAATCTGTGCTCTATTCAGAATATACACCGCTATGTACACTGCCTCTCTCCAAAAAGCATATGGTAACTTGGACTCATTTAACATTGTTCTTGCCATTTCTTGCACTGTTCTATTTTTCCGTTCAACTACACCATTCTATTATGGTGTTCTTGCTGCAGAAATTTGCCTTCTGATTCCATGCTCTTCACAAAACTCATCAAACTCGTTAGACATAAATTCATCTCCTCTGTCTGATCTCAAACACTTGATCCTAGAGTTTGTATCATTCTCAATCAAAGCTTTAAATTTTTTGAATTGATCAAAAGCTTCTAATTTTTCCTTTAGAAATGCAACCCATGTCATTCTAGTAAAGTCATCAATTAATAACATAAAATAAGAATCACCTTGCAAGCTTTGTGTTTTTGTTGGCCCACATATATCAATATGAATTAGCTCTAATGGCTTCGTTGTAGAGTACTCCTTTGTCCTGAATCTGACCCTTGTCTGCTTCCCATGTTGACACTGTCTGCAAATAATACTTTGTGGTTTTTTTTATCTTGGGTAAATCTCTCATTGCTTGTTTTGAGTTGATTTTCACCATGTTGTCAAAATTAATGTGACCCAATCTCTTATGCCATAACCATCTTTCATCAATCTGACTCATGCAACACTTTTATCCCTTCACATGTACAGGTTGTTCCTTTTTCTATTTGCATCTGCAACCCATTTATTTGTATCCTTCTTTCTAATTTCACAACCCTCAACATAAAACATGAGTGTATAACCTTGATCACACATTTGACTGACACTCGAAAGATTATGTTTCAGTCCTTCAACAAGTAAAACATTTTCAACTTTAGTTTGACCATTTAATTTTATGTTACCTCTTCATGTGATCTTGGTTGTAGTGTTATCTCAAAACTTTAGTGTACCTCTACTGGCCTTGTTCAACTTTAGGATCTTGCTTCTATCACCTATCATATGGTTGAAACATTCTTAATCTTGTGCATGGAGCATCATTTGTACCAACATAACCTCTTCCTTTTCTCCCTCCTTTCTCTTTTTCCACACTTTCTTATTGTTGGCTTTCTGTATGATCTATTTTCCCTCTTTCTCTGGATTTTATGTAATCTTACTCCTATGTAAAATCTTGTTATGTGGACAACTTGGTTGCATTCATAACATCTAATCACATGTTCATTCAAATTTTTCAATGCAACAAAAGAATTGTAGTTTCTAGCATGAAAGTTATGATTCCAACTCTAAAATCTCGATCTACAGTCCATCATCTTATGACTAAAATTGTGGCAGGAAAAACAATAATTGTGAAAAGAATACCTGGTCACATAAGGCTGCCTCTGATAAGATGAACTTCTGAAAATTCTTATTGGTACCTTCTTCCACTTGCTCTCTTCTTTGTTTTTGTTATGTGGAGGATGATCTTCTTGTTTCTTATTGTTTTCTCCTTTACTGGAACCTTTTAGGACATCTGCATAACTGGCTTTCTTCACTGGTTCTTTGGTCTCTTTCTTTTTTGCTTCATTGAATCCAATACTGTAAGGATATTACTTGTATAAATCAGAACATATACAGTAGAATAACATGAGAGAACACCAAAATATAGATAAATGATGACAATATGCTCATATAATAGCTTTGCCACTTCGAGGGGGCAACCTCCAATACCACTTCGAGGGGGTAACCTCCAAACCATACAATAACACTCCAATACTCAATATGATGATTAACTACAACCTTCTAACCCCTATATATACCATTCTAACCTATGGCCAATACTGAGGCCGACCTCCTAAGCATAATAAATCATAAATGAATGATATAATAAGATAAGGGGATGTGTGCCACATGTCAACATCTCCATCAATACATATACATCATAACATCCTTTCCCTAGGTGCATAGCATTCCTTCCCTCCTTGACATGTTTTGTCCCTGAAACATAAGAAGAAACCATGTAATGAGTGTGTTGTAAATTTTTACACACTTTGCGCCATGATCGATCATCCATCCATATGTGATCCTGGTAGATGATACATATCTGAACTAATATCCATATTCCGTTGCGCTACTCTGATTCCATTCATGACCATAGTTTATCATCCTTGGATTCCATGCATAACCAACATAAGGATTCAATGCATAACCATAATAAGGATTCCATGTATAACCATAATAAGGATTCCATGCTTCATAATTGTTGCTCCATTGATCCCCTATATAAATAAAGTGATTATTCCTCCAATTACCTATATATCTATATTGGTTGGAAATATGATGTGCCTTGGGATATCTCCATGATTTTTTTCTCTCATGTTGACGTGGATTTCCATATGCTGCAGTTGTAGTATCCTCAACCTTATCAACCTGTTTCTGAACTTTCTTTTCTTCTTCCACCTTTGCATTTGATATTTTCTTTTTCTCTTGAGTAGATGAATCATCATTTCCTTCTTTTTCTTCATGTTCCTCTTTTGAATCATCCTTATTCCCTTCTTCTCCATATTCTAAATCATCCTCATGGTCTATATTGACTTTTCTTTGATTTCCATCAAGCTTGATATCCTGTAAAGTGACCTTCTTCTTTTTATACCAAATCTTCATAAACTTATTTTTCATATTAATATTAATTGTCCCCAATGTCTCTAACCAAGGATACCCAAGAACAATATCCAAACCATCCATATATAAGGCAAAAAAATCTGAATGTAAAGTATATTTGTCCATAGTAAGTTTTAAATCTTCAAAAACTTGAATTTTCTTACCATTCACTTGAGCTTCTTTGATATTACTTTCTTGAATATGTAGATGTTGAGCCATATCCTTGTTGATGAAGTTATACTTGCTGTTAGGGTTTATGGAAACAATTATCTTATTCCTTTGAATGCATCCATGAAACTGAAATATGGTATCTTCCTTCTTGGGAGCTATAATATCTTCTTCTGCATCAATATCTTGTTTTTCTTCCTCTTCTTCATAGTCTTCTTCAACTTCTTCTGTGTTTGATTCTTCTATAAATGTTGCACCATCATCTTCCCTTGAATATTCTTCATCTTCTTTCTATCTTGATTCTTCAATATATTCTTCCCCATCATCTTCCTTTGACTCTTCTTCCTCTTTGTGGTCCCATCTATCCATAAAAAGTTGTTCCATTTCCTCCCAAGACCAATCCTTCTTGTCATTTTTTAACTCAGAAAACCAAATCCATGCAAGACCACCAAGATAATGTGAAAACCTATTCCTTGTCATGAAATATGAGAAATATATATTCTTAAATTTTATCCACCATTCTTTAGCATCCATCTCACTATTTCCATAAAAATTTGTTATCCTGAGATGTTTTAGACTTCCACCTTTTGGAAAAAGTGATCATGATTAGGGTTTAGGAATTCTGAAAATATTTCGGTAGATGGATAAAAACACAAAGAACAAACCCTAACTAAAATTTCAAGAGCTTTCCGAAAATATAAATTTTGCTAAAAAATACCACAATTTTCTTCCTAAAAAGTGAATTTATGAAAAAACATAAAACACCAATAACATCCACAAAACAGATCCAATGGAGCTGAAATTTTCAGATATTCTGACTTAGAGTGTTTCAAAATTATGATGCAAAAATTGGGAAAAAAATTCGATACCCTCTTCAAGATATATTTGAAACAAAAAATTAGGGTTTTTGCCCTAATTTTGGCTGAAATCACTGCTCTAATACCACTTGTAACTGAACTATTACACCAAAACCTCGAGGAATTAGTCAAATCCACACATGAGGATCATAACACATTTGCACCTATTGCTTGCATGGAGGCGATTATAATGTTCTTAGCATTTTCTTGTTACAAGAATCTTAAAGTTTATCAAATGGATGTAAAATCATCTTTCTTAAATGGAAACTTAGAGGAAGAAGTTTATATAGAGCAACCAAAAGGGTTCATTCTATCAGAAAATTCAGATTTTGTATGCAAGTTAAAAAATGCCCTTTATGGCTTGAAGTAAGCTCCTAGAGCTTGGTACTCTAGATTGGACAAGTACTTGTAGGTACATGGATTCAGAAAAGGAATTTTGGATAGTAATTTGTACATCAAGACAAAAGGAGAACATTAGGTGATAGTTGTGGTTTATGTGGATGACATTATGTTTGGAAGCGGTTGCAGGAGATTATGCAAAGAATTTGCAGAGGAGATGCAAAAGGAGTTTGAGATGTCTATGTTTAGTGAGTTGTCTTATTTTCTTGGTTTACAAATTTAGAAGTCTAGTCAATGCATTTTTATTTCACAAACCAAGTATATAAAGGAGATGTTGAAAAAGTTTAGAATGGAAGATTGCAATCCAATTAGTACGCCCATGATTATAGGTTGCAAGTTGAGTAAGAATGATGAGTCTCCCGATGCTAATCAAACTTTATATAGGTCCATGATAGGCAACTTGTTATATACCACAACATCTAGACTAGATATTATGCAGGTTGTTAGATTAGTTGCACGATTTTAGGCTGCACCAAAGGAAACTCATGTGGCAACAGTGAAAAGAATTTTCAAATATTTGAAAGGTATGTTGGATTATGGTTTATGGTATCCAAAGAGTGATGATTTCACTCTTATAGCATTCACAGATGTAGATTGGACAGGAAGTGTTGATGACAAGAAAAGTACAAGTGGGGGAGCTTTTTATCTTGGTGACAGATTAATGTCATGGTTCAGTAAGAAATGGACCTCACTTTCATTGTCTATAGTAGAGACATAGTATATTGTAGTAGTGGCATGTTGTACTTAGGTGCTTTGGATGAAGAAAACATTGAAGGACATGAAGGTAGAGTATGAGCATCCTATTTCCATTTTTTGTGACAATACGAGTGTTATTAACATCTCGAAAAATCCAGTCATGCATTCCAGGACAAAGCAAATTCCCATTAAGTATCACTTCTTGAGAGAGAAAGTTGCAAATCAGCAAGTGAAATTAGAATATGTTGGGACTAAGGATCATATTGCTAATATATTTACAAAACCACTACCAAAGGAATCTTTTGAGTCACTCAGACAGAAATTAGGAGCGATTTTTGTCACTCTTACTCATTGATTATCTCAGGGGGGTATGGACATAGGGGGAGCAACACATTGCAATATCTTTAGCTCCAAGTACATGTTGAGGTGATAGGTTTTTTTATCCCTTTTCCATTGATCTCAAAGGGGGATAATTACAAAATGGGGGAAAGTTACATAGAACAGGTACAATGCATCAGTACAAAAAGAGCTCAGAGGCAAAAAGTTAGATTAAGAGCAAACAGGTTTTCAAGACTATTTTTAGCAAGGGTTTGCAATCAATTACAAAGGTGGAGTTTGTTGAGTATTTTGTCATTGATGTCAAAGGTACAACATTAGTGTTGATGAAAATATTGAGGTTTGAATATTTGTTTAATATTCAATATTACAACTTTAGTGTTCATAAAATATTTATCCATGTCAAAATTAGTGTGATGTCAAAATTTGAATATTTTGATATTCAACATCACTAAGGAATCTTATGACACATGGCGGGATCTGTAATGGAACATTTTTAATGAGATACATTTAAAATGGAGATTATTTAATGCATGATAAATGTTTGAATTCAAAATGGGAATTACATTTGCATTAGTGATGAGTTATGACATGGAGGAGTTACAAATTGATTCTAAAATCATGGAGGAGTTACAAAATTGAATTTAAAGAGAGAATATATCCTTATGGGGTGGATTTTTTCATATATGGAGCATTAAGGACGTGTAAGGGAAGTTGGTCATGTGTATTTATTGAAAAATATGAGTTGCACTTTACCGTGTAAAAGAATATTGCTATTTGGAGAAAATATTCATTATTTTTGTGACTGCCAAGTGATGTGGCTTGCTCATTCCAAATATGGCGCATTTGTTTTAAGGAAATTGGCCCATGGTATGGGCACATGGTTTTAGGGAAACCACAAGTGGTTTTTCCTCTCCTTCTTCCTACATAAACAAGTGATGTGTGCACATTTTGTAGTGCGAAAAAGAGAGCATTTTGTATGAGTGTGATATGTATGTGAGCTGATATAGTAAATATTTTAAGTGAGTTTGAGTATGCGAGAGAGAAAATAAAGAAGGAGAAATATTATTGATTTATATTACAGATTTTCTGGAGTGGGTGCTTTGGATTGGGGATTGGTGTCTCCAGAAGTTGGTGCTTTGAATCAGAGATTGCACAGTCAGCGGTGTTTACATTCAAGGGCTGAATTGGTGTTCAGCTTGGAGATTGGTGTCTTCTGTGAGTGGGTGCTCACACTTTGTAAACACTATTTTATTTCAGCTAGATTTGGACTATAGATCCAAGCAATCTCTTTTTGGTGGATGTAGCCCACATTGGGTGAACCATGGTATATCTAGTGTTATGTGCATTTGATTTTTGTGTGTGCTCTCATTTTATGTTCAGATTTGAATATCTTATTAAGTGTGAAAAAAATTAATAAGTTGGAGAAAAAAATTGAATACTAATTCACCCCCCTCTCAGTATTCAGGTGCTTCTAACAAAAAAGTTGATGCAAGGATATGTATCGATAAGAGAGCCCTTCTAATGATTAGTCATATGAGTGAAATATAGATTACGGATTTTGATTGGACAACGTTAAGTTTTTTAGAAAAGGTGAAGACATGAATGGAAATCAAAAAGTAAATATGTTGGAACTAAATACTTACAAGTCCCACATCACCTGATCTTTTTTCTTTTTCTTTTTGTCATTTGGGTCATCCTTTGATCCTCTAGCTCACGAAAGGTTATAAAAATGGAGCGCTTCAACTTGAAGAATATAATTTGGTTGATTGTTTTGAAGATTATAATTCATTTAATTAATTTGAAGATTATAATCTATCAATGAGACAACAAATTTCAATAATTGGAATGTATTGAATGCATGGATATTGGTCGAGGACTACATTTAGATCGAGTTTGTATAAAATCATGTAATGCAATGAAAACCAAGTGAACATCGGTCCCCTCTAGTGGATGGACATATGAGCAAAAGGAAGATTTTATCCAATAGTGGCCTCATGGTGTCATATAGCCCCCTGATGGTACACAAAATCAAAATTTATAATTTTCTTCATACAATTTCTATAAGTATTTGTAGCCATAAACAAAAGGAAAAATTATACAATCCATAAGTGAACATTTTGATTTCAACTATAAACTTAAAATTTCAACAAAAATGCCTATGGAAACAAATCCAAGTTCAATCATGCATATATTCAACTAAATGGAAAAAAAGGGCTTTAAGGGTGTTCAATATATTTATGGCTTGAACGTTATATAATCCAAAGCATTCAAAGCTCATATAGATTTATACTAGCAATCGCTCGTGAAATGTGTGATGTGAACGCCGAAGGGGAAGTATAAGATGAGGTTGATTTTGAGGGACCAAAACATAAGAGGAGGAAGAGGGTTGAGAAGAGGGGGTTAGAAGGAGGAGAAGGAATTAGGAGACGAAAATGTTGGGGTGGACCATTATGTGGAAGCTTATATGTTTCATACAAGGAGGAACATATGTGTTAAGTGTATTTTTTGATAAATCTTAAATGTAAGTTGGTACTTGTTACCTAAATGTATGCTTCTCAACCTCTTTTCTTGGGTTCTGATTTCATGCATCCTTTCAAAAATATATGTGTAATAGTAATTCAATGACTAAACTCATATTCGAGATTTCAAGAATATGTGTATAAGTGGTAATTCAATGACAAGATCAACCCCTACCGAGAATAAATATATGGAACCACTGAGCCTTTCCATCAAGTAAATGAACATTTCCTGCTCAATAACACCAATATATTTAAAACAATGGTCCACGCCAAGGCTATTTTGAACATTTGTAGCCTATGTCTAGATACGGAATTGACAAGTTCACATATCTTCTACTTGCAAATATCTTCTACTTGCTTTTATATTGTAGTTGTCGCCATGAATTTAACAGTTTTTCTCCATAAAGTTTGCAGTTTTCTCCATAAATTTTACAGTTTTTCAAAACCAAACCCTAAGCAAGATCATCGACCATTGTTGTCAATCAAAAGAATAAGGAAGAAACTAACCTAAATACTTTCTAGATGATTGTGTTCTCGAGTCCTAAGAACAAAGTACTGAGTAGGACAGGGAACCCATTCTCTGGATTGAAGAGCAACAGGGTCTTCATTAGAATCCAAGGAGTTATGGCGAGATCTACACATTGGTCAAGCACAAGCATATCCTTGCCAAGCTAACATTGACAAAGAGTATATTACAAAGAAATTGGTTAGGTATGATTGTAACACCCTGATTTTGTAAGTTATCTTGGTGATTATTTTTCATACTGTTGTATCTGCTGAAAAGAAGGCAAGCATGTTAAAATATATATTTTGATCTTAAGGGAATGTGTTGCAAAATCTGGATTCTTGCATGCTGTAATTTATTTGCATGGGACAACAGTTATTGTTGCCTGTATGTTACTGATGTGACGACAAATTGTCGTATGCTTGCTGAACTCTTTATGTTGTGGCCTTCTTGTAATCGCTTTGTCGATTTACTCATGAACTGAATTGAAGGTTAATATAAATGTGCAGCACCTGATTACAGGTATGAACAGTTGGCACGTAGATGCCAACGGAAATGGGTTCGATTCACGAACCATACACTGTCGTAACGTGAGACCCCGTAAGGTGAGGAATGCTGGGATACGGGTGGCTCGGCATGTGAAACAAAGGACGAAACGTCCTGCACTGCATTGACTTGAATGTCAGTAGGAAGACTGGATTGGAGGTTGATTAGTGTTAGATGTTAGTGGGAATTAGATCCTAAGCTAATCCTAAGTTCTACCTTACATCCTAAACTACTATCCTAAGTGGATTTTTAAATTCTAAAATGATTAACATAGACCTAAGTCCTATTAACCTAAAGACTAGGCTATGACCTAGGTCGAACACTAATGAACCTTAAACTAATCCTAACCTAAAGGGGACGCGCAGACCCTTGGGGGAAGAGGATAAGGATGAAAGGGAATTAATGGCAGTTAATGAGGAGTCCTTACGTGGACAGCGCCAGTTTGGCGGGACAGGGAGAAAGATGGAGGTAGTTAGTTGGTTATGAGGCTAAATTTGGTTTTGCATGCAAAATTTAAATTTGATGGTTCGCCAACCCAAGTCGGCGGTGGCGTGGAAAATTAGGAAAAGGCAGAGCCTTTAATGCATTTAAATTTTTTTGGTCTTCGCGACCAGCTCGCCTTGGAAGGTGTATGAGGGAAATTTTGATTGTTTATTGTGTTGTTCGGATTTTTGGGAAGTTGCTCTGCATTTGGTTTTTGCTTGGTTCAGTCGAACCAGTTTCATTTGGTTTTTATCACTGTTCCTTGGAAATTTGGAGGTTGTTGCTGAGCCTGTAAGAGGAAAGGTGATTTTTGGGAAGCTCGTGCTGTCGCCGTGGAAGGAAATACCTTCGGTAGACGCGGTTTTCTTCGAGTTTCGAGGAAGAATTTACAGGCATGTTAAGCCCTTCTCTTTAAAAATACTTGCTTTGTTTAAGCGTCTCATTAAAACAACCCTGCTCTTGGGTTTTGGATTATTTGATTGTTGTCGTGTTGAGACGATTTGGGTTTAGTCGATTCTTGCTGTCATTTTTGGAAATGATGGGTAAAATCATTTTCTTGCTGTTGTGTTTGGAACTGTCTTTGCATGTATAAATGAGTTTGAAATACAGTCGTGTTGTGAAGGTTTGTTTTGTGATTATTGAGGATGTTCTTTACTGAAACTATAAGAAATTATGCTTATAAATACTCAGCTAAGAGTAAATCAATTTCGAGATGGTTGTTAATAATAATTCGAACTGGATAATTCTTTTTAAATGATTTTATGGAATGAAATCTCTACAGGCTGTGCGAGTTGTTTGAAGTCGTATTCTTTACTGAAATTTTTAAAGGAAATAAGATCCTTTTTCCTTCTGCTGTTTTGGATTTTGATGGAAATGGCATTTGGGTTTTGTATGAGCATATGAATTCGATTTGAAGGAAGAAATGGTAATACGTTTTTGTTGTTCCTTTTTCTTGCTTAAGAAATAGACGAATACGATTTGGGTATTCGTGGGAGTTGGAAAAGAAATTGTTTTTCTTTTGCACTTATAGATGATTACATTCTTCTTCTTTGTGATGAAAGGTTGATTTTATTGTGTTTTATGGAATCGACTTGATCTTACAGCTCGGACAGTAGTCGTGAAAATGAGCTTGGCTTGTATTTCTGTGCATTAAATGAATTATGTTGATTCTTGCTTTGGGGGTTGGATGATTTGTTGTGTTTTATTGATGTTGTTCGATCTTCTAGTTCGGACTGTCTTTGTGAATACGACTTAGCTTTGGATTGTTGTGCAAAAGAATAAATGCATGGAAATGTTGTCTTGCGTTGTGTGGGTTGTCTTGACTGTACCAGACTTATGCATTTAACACCCTATACGGGTTTACTTCGATAGAGGTAATGATAACTGATTATTGCATTCTGAAGTTCTGCACATTATCATGAACTTGAGAAATGGATTTCGGGTAGAAATGTTTGTTGGCAGTGAGCTCGATTTGGGTGTTTTATTTCATTCTGAGCAAATGATTGTTTCTTACTGAAATTATGGGAAATTAGTTCTTCCTTTCTCTCTTTGTTTAGATTTCGAAAGAAATAGTAACTGGGTTTATTGAACCTTATAAGTTCGGATTGTTGGAAGTGACAGTGGTATTTAGATTAATTTTCTAAGTGTTGTGCTTTCTGTACAAATGAAATACTTAATTGTTTCGTGTGGTCTTCTGATCTTGGCACCGTCATTTAGAAGAAATGAAATCGGCCTGAACAATTCTTGTTGAGTCTGAAGAAAATGATTGTTTTCTTAGTGAAAGGTTAAAGGAATGAAATTTTCTCTTTTTGCTGTTTGAATTCTGGAAATAGCATTGGAAGCCTTACTGTGCTTTATGATTGGTCTTGCTGTAGGTAACAACAATGAGTAAATTGTATTTTGAACTGTATGCGTTCATGGAAATAGAAAGTCATGTGAATAATTGATTTCGTGATTGTATAACTGTTATTTGGTTAAAAATACAGTGAAAGAAATATGGATTCTTCTAGTACCGTAAGTACAAAGTATGCATCCTTATACTATTTGATCTATGATAAATACGATGTTGTACTAACCTGTTTTTGGGTATTCATATGAGCCTGATTTAAATGAAGTATTGATAAGGATGATAAATTCTTCCTTGTTTTCATTTAAAGCTGATTATGAATGAAATTATTCTTGCTGCTGGAAAGTGAATTTCGAATGGATTTTGTAAGTTTCACTCTGAACTGTTATCTTGATTTGTGTCTCGGTTGGATTCAATTTTTAGAACAGTCATGAGGAAAGAGATAGGAATGTGGATGGATAACTTGGAAAAATGATCTTTTCTTCTTTCATTCAGTTGGAAATCTGTAATCGTTAATAACGAATCTTGTAGTGCTTAGATATGAGCAACTATATGCATTGTTGTTTGCTTTCTCGTCTGTGCTTGATTGCTTGGAATCTAATGTGATGCATGAACTGAAAGGAAAGTAATTGGTTTACGTTTCAGTTAGTTTTACCCTTTGCATTTATTATTAATGAAAGGGTGGAAAGGATAACAGTTATGTTATATCAGCAGTATGCTACTTGTATTCCTAAACTTTACAAATATTGTAATTTGGAACTTGTAATGGTTATGTGGAAAATAGGACAAAGCAGTTCTTTGGCTGATTGGGATGGTATTTGATGGTTCAGTTGTTATGTTGTCCATTCTTTGATGCTTGATTTTTGATTGATGTTCTTACTGTCGTTTCATAAAAGCAGGGTTCTTTTATTGAGACAGTTAATTGAAGCACCTCATTTTAATGATAAGTGCTTAATATGCTCAGTTCATTGAACTGACCCGTGCAAGAAATTTTGCAGATGGAATTGATTAGAACGAAGACATGGCTGTTTTCTGATGCTTCTTTGATTGTCTGAAGATGAATTGTATTTGTTTACTATTATTCCTCTTCGAGGAATTGTGAAAAGAAGAAAGTACATTCTTCTATCTATGAGTTGTAATGATGTTTTATATAAACAAAGTCCAGTCAGTTGGATTGGCAGATGTACGGATTATGAGATGGATGATGAATACAAATACAAGTGTGATATTTTAAATACTATATCAGTTTGATATTGTTGATTAATTGGAAATATAATGTTATTTCTTGATTTGGGTTTATTTAATTGTCCTTGGATGGATGCTAAAAGGAATTGATATCTATTCTTACCTTAATGCAACTTTTAAGTTGAAATGTGCAATTAGTTCATACTTGGGTAAAGATGAATTTTTAATTGACATTAAAAAGGATTAGGAAGAATATGATTCCATAACTGATAGGTATTCAGGATTAGCTTGGAAGCTAAGGAATATCAATTAACTTAGGAGTAATCGAACTTCGCTTTCGAACTCCATTAATGACCTCGTATGTTAAATTCAGAAAGAAAGGATATGGGATAAGTATATCCATAACTAATGGACCTTAACTATGTAATGTTAAGGAGAATAAATGAATACATTTATTGGGAATTAGACCTCGTTTAAATGACGTCTAGTAAGCTGGAATTCTGAATTTAGTTACAGTTGTAAAAATCTTGGTTAAGTTTAATAGGTTAAACTTATCACGTCCGTCGGTAACGGGCTGCTTAATCCAACGATTAAGAAGAGAACCAAGTAGGAAAAACGCAACCCTTCGGTAAGAAGGAGAAGATGTAAAGCAAGCTAGAAGACGGATTTAGTCTCTCTTAGCTATGTACAACTGTAACGGGAACGAGGATAAAGGATCAGCATGGTTGCTGAAAGTTGATCTTAAATATTAAGATCATATCCAAATCACTTGAGCAGGATGTGTACTCTCGATGGGAGGATTCCGTAGGACATTGACATACGCCAGCTACAGCAAGGTGTCTTCATGAAGACGGGGTCTTCATGACGACACAATGTTATAGCTGACATATTACAATGCCCTCCCGAATTAAAACATCAAGAATACATAGGCTGAATGTGAAGTTCTTGATTGGGGATGGGAGTATGATCACGTATGCGGAGTGACTCCGGAGGACTAAAGATAACTAGACACACGGAGTCGTGGGGAACGACATCGTATGTCTGCGTATCTTTAGTTACCAGGAGTGCCTTCCTATATTCGTTCATATTGCTAGTTGGAAATTGGAAGTTTAAATCTGACCTTAAATTGAGAGGACTGGTAGGAACCAGGAAAGACCATTCTAGATAACAGGTGAAGTGAAGTGAAGGACGTATTCCATTGATGTGTATCACATCCAGGAATATGATCATGCAAAGCATGTGAAAATCTTTGGCCAAAGTATCGCAAGTGCTGGTTGCGTTGTCCTAATCACTTAATTTAAGATGCAGGATGTCAGATGAATATCAGTAACATATATTCAGATAGGCTTCTTAAATGGATCACTTCGATAACCAGTAACGGTTAAGAAAACTTGTATATATAATATACTATGCATGAACGAACATGAAGGATCGGTTGTTGCCGAGTCATGAAATGAAGGATCGTTGAAACTCCGAGCCATGAAAATGGGAGATCGGCAGTTCTTCGAGTCATTTACAGCAGCATATAGAATCTGTTATAAGATTGAATGGCATTGAATGTGTGTTCCATATTGTAAATATGCGAACAGGGAACATTAGTTTTAAAAGGAAATTGTGTGTTCCAAACTGTGTTGTTTGGGCAGAGAACAATTATTAAAACTTGAACGTGTGTTTGAATTTTATAATTCATAACAGAGAACGTTATTTATAAAAATAAAAATAAAAAAATTCCCTTGTTCTAGTATCTTAAAATGGGGATGTTACAATGATACTCCATACCATTTACCACGGTAGTGGCTGTTGTAGCAGAAATTGCAAGATTGAAGGTAATTAAAAGCCATGGGATTGCAGATGATAGGTACGCATTTATTCCTACAACCATTTTCACTCGCTTCTTGCACTTTACCTAATGGGGATAGCTGAAGCCATGGTAGAAGTAGCGAAATTAGAATTCTTATATGATCAAGCCCCTAGAGAGTATGAGAAGTTTGGGAACTGCTTTGCATTTATCCTCTATGGGAGTTGGATCCTTCCTCGACAGTGTTATTCTCATAGCTGTAACAGACATTACAGGGTGACATGGCTATAAAAGTTGGATATAGAATAACATCAATGCATCACGACTAGATCATTATTATGTTTTCTTAACTTCTCTTAATTTCATGGACTACATTGTTTTCTTGATTGTCGCTTGGTTGTATACATACAAGAGAGAAACAAGCGAAGCTTTAGGTAAAGATTCCACAAAATCAACACTAGTAGACTATAATTGTCAGAACAATAATGGAATTCAGACTTAGATTTAGTGTAGATGATATGATGAAATAAAAATCTATGTATTTCAGATAATGGATAGTTAATGCAGTTCATGTTGGGATTTAAAGCAGAGAGTATAAGTTGGTAAATTCTAAGTTATCACTTCTATGTGGTTCATCATGTACATTCACATTGGAATTTAATGTAGAGAGTATAAGCTATACTATATATTAATATTCTCAATTTTGTTGGAAATATTGTCATTGATGTCAAAGGCTTAATCATTGATGTATTTGGTTAACGGAATCGTGTAATGAAAGCTGACGAATGTTGACGGATTTTGATGGAAATGGTAGAAAGTAACGGAAATAACCAGCAAGTATAAAATGGCGAAAAATGAAAATCTAAATACATGAAAAGAAGCGCTTTTGCATAAGGATTATCATGGTATAAGCGAGATATACACAACTGTACATAAGAGAGAAATATCAACATTTTAAAGTGTTCATATGCCATGTTTTATGATTAAAAAGAAGATTTAATGATGGTGACAAATGATTTAATGACAACAACAATTTTTCTAAGGAGGGCAAGTGCTCTATCAAGTGGTTAATTACATTGTTTAATGTGCATTTAATAATTATGGGCTGCATTAATTATTTTTGTTTTAGCCGACTAATGCACTTAATTAAGTTGTGTTAGTTAAATAATGGAAAGGTTGTGTTGGTTGGAACGATGTGTCTTTTAGAAAGGATGTGAGAAAGATATATAAGGAGATGGAATTATTTGATTTAGGCAAGCAATTTGAGTGGTTCTTCATTCAAGTTTAAGGGAGCGAAAAGAAGAGCAAAATATGAAATATAAAAAGGAGTGAAGGGCAGATTTATTTTTAATGAAGAGTTATAGCAATTTATATATGTGAAGGGACTGAAATAAATAAGAAGAATATTCTTAGCATTAGTTTTGTTCTATCATCTATTAAGCGAGAACAACATAAAAGATAGAAAAGAGTTTGTTTTTCGTAAGGAAGGTTGGGTGCATTCATATTTGAAGAGATCGGTGTCTCTTCTTTGAGTTGGTGGTTAGCAAAAAGGGCTTGGTGCTCCTATAGGTTGGTGCCTACAAAATTGTAACTTGGGATTGGTGTCTCTTGTAGGTTGGTGCTTACAAACATTTGAGAAATATAATAAAGAAGATTTTCTCTATGGTTTTCTCCCAAAAGGGCTTCCACGTAAATTTGTGTCTATTTGCAGTGTGTTGGTTTACTCTGCATTCATTGATTGCTTTGATATATTCACTGTGAAATTGATTAATTATGATTACAAAAATGAGATTAAGCGTTAAATTTAAAAGAATGTCATAATATTGATTCACTCCCCTCTCAGTATTATCTTGTGCTTAACAAATTCAATGTCTTTTATCTACAAAATTCCATTTTCTTGTAGCTATAAAAGGAAGAGTTGACACTTGCCAATTCGGAAGGAGAATCTATCATTTTAAAACATGTTTTATAAGAGGCATAGTTCATGATGCATTTCAGGATGTGTTGAGGACAAACATCGTTAGGTAGTCTTCTCGCATATATAGTCAATTTAACCTTTATGAAGCTAATAATAATAAATTAAAAAATTCTTAGGCATAGCCTAGTTAAACCAGAGCCATGAAATGGAAAATCTTGCCGCTTTAGGTTTTTTAGAATCATATGTTGCAAAAAACAGAGAAAGGAGTGGTTGAAAATGACAATTATTGCAAAACAACTATGCTCAGACTGAGTAACCAACCAATTAATACCTTGTCAAGAAACAATTCAACTGATCTGAGATGGAATTTAGATGACATTGATCATGCAGAGAAATTTTGGTGGTATTCCAGCAACATGCGAGTCGAGACACACATGCAATGAATTAGAAAATATTGTGAGGATGTTTGACAATCCCATTTTGCAATATACCTAGGAAATGAGTTGCACTGTGAGCCACCTACATGAGAGATCAAATTGAAAGCAATGAAGTTGAAACAAATTAGATATCATGGAGTAGACTGCGAGCACTAAGTGGTTAAATGAGAACAAAACAATGATATGGAGTAAGGTGAACATCTCGCATGCAAGGTGGTGTAGGGTAACATTAAAAGTAAGGCCGATGTGGATGAATTCAAAGAGGCTAATGTGGAATCATATGGATTGCTAATCCAAGAATAAGGTGATCATTGTATGCTTTTGGCCACTTCGACCCTGATTCTCTTGTGACATTGTGAGCGATGTCCCATGTTTGAAACCTACTTTTCGTGGTCCATCTTGTCTTACTACTTGCTTGTTACATTGTCTTCTATATTGCATAACACTTGTACTAGCATGTATTATTTACATGTGCCTTGGTTTCTACCATGCACATCCCCTCCCCCTGCAGGTGTCCACTTCAGATCAACATCAAGTCCTCTCCTTTGGGTCGTATCCTCCTATTATTGTCGCATGCACCCCAAACGAGCAGGGAATATATTGGGTGAACAAATCACCCCTACAAAGTAGCTCGGAGCTACAGTTCAGATCAACACAAGTACATAAACAACATAGGAATATAGTCACAGAATGACCATGAATCTGACTTGGGTCCAAAATACAGAACAAACACTGGCACACAGGAAGAACAGACACTAGTGTCTAAGCACTCCTATCCTCCCCTGGGCACTAATGTCTTGGGGGTAGAAACAACCAGTTTCTTAGTACAATAAAATCTACAACAATTTACAAAGCAATTCTACAATAACATGGATTGGCCTTCAGTCATAGAATACATTTTATCTCCTACAATTAGTATAATTGGAACAACTTGAGACTAATCGAAATAAATCGGGACGTACCATTTGTAGTGGTGCTTATTAGGCAGAGTCATGGAAGGAGATTAAAACTAAACCTCTCTCCCCAACACTTGCTCTTGGCATGAGATCTCCTAAAAAACTCACACTTGGCGTGAGATCGCCCAAAACTCACTCTTAGCGTGAGATCGCCCAAAAAACTCGCTCTTAGCATGAGATCACCCAAAAACCTCACCATCAACATTCCAAATCAGCAATTTCAAGCAACATGACACTTTTCTATCCTTTACTCTCTTACATATCAGGTGCACACTTTCCTTTTACATACTTTTACACATATTTTCTCTTATTTATATCATATACAAAACTTTGAATACTTTCTTTCTCTTCTTTTGTAGGTTTTTCCTTACAAGAAGTAACTCATATAAGCACAACATATACAAGCTATGCAAACACTTCACCCCTAGGGTCTACTTCCCTTTCCTAGTATTCACGCTTCACTTTGTTATCACTCCATGTTTCGATTGTTCACTTGACATGTTATTGGCTACACACTCTAGATGATCATAAGGTACACATCTTCTATCTACTTTATGTTATCGAGTATTCACTCAACAACATAAAGTGGGGAAAAATGTAGACACAAAATCGCGCACTTGGGTACATTTCTAGTTCCTAAAATCATACTAGCATTTATATGATTTCTAAGCAAGAAAACTAGTTTTTGATAATTGTCTTTGGTCTCTTTTCGTTGTCTCTTACTTTCTCTTTGGTCTTACATACCCTACAACCCAGTCGGAACTTAACTCATTTATCTTTTATGGCTTCAGAAACTAGCACCCAACTAGGACAGTAGCGCCCAGGAGCTCCTGTCCCTCCTGGGCGCCCCTGGCCCTTTCTTACCTTACTCTTTTTGGGTCCCTAAATTATCTTTTGGGCATATTTTTTGCTTATGGGTCGGCCTTCCAGTTGCCAATTATGAAATTTAAACAAGGCAATCATATAAATACATACTTATGTTTTCAAAATGAAGGGCCAAGCACTAAGCATTACTATCGTCGTCTAAGCTTGTATTCCAAAGGCACTAAAACACTTCAAAGGCATGGAAATCTAACATCCATAAAAGGGACAAGGGTTGCATCATTTTTGCATACACTGCATAGGATGGGGAAGTATATTCTATTCCATCCACACATGTCATACATTTCTATATTCTAGATCTAATCCGCTATCATTTGTGTAACTTGTACAAGGGCATCCTAAGGCATCATTTCTACACACACACACAAGAACTACATGGAGTCTGAGATGTAGTGCAGTGCTCGGTAGTAAGTTCACTCTTCAGTGACCGACAGGGTCAATCCGACTCCACATTTTGCATCTTTTTTATTAGATTTGACGTGGTTTATGGACATGTGCAGGTAGACATTTTGTTTTTCATGTTGCAGGTACCCTCAACGATCAAGTAACAAATATCAAGCGATAGATAGGAGCCAACAACGAAACCCTTGTGACACAAAAGAAATTAGTCCCTGAACATCTCGCACGATAGCCAGCCGCCAAACGCTTTTGCCCTGCCCGAGTGCCCTTGTCCGACTCTGTTCCTGAGTTTCAAAATTACACTAAGTAGTAACAATGCTATCTACAACATGTTCAGCACTTTCACCTGCTCCGATCACTTCTAGACTGCTTCGGAATCAACTAAGTTTATATATTTCCCTCTCTTGCTAAGGGTTTAGCATTTATATGCTTGTTTGCTTGTGTCTTCACTGTATTAAATCATTTATACATCATTATTTACAATAATTACTCTGCAATAAGATTTAATTCTATTTTTGTTATATCACCCATGGATTTGTTTTGCAATTTAATATATATTATAACCTGTATTTGAAAGTTGGCCTTTTACTAGCTTGGCATATTAATCACCTAAGATAATTTAATAATCACCATCAATTATGTGTCATTTATCAAAAAGGTATAAGTGTATATTCATCCAAAACAAATGGGATGTGTGACAAATCACACTACAATTTGACTTCCATAGGGTTTAAAGTTCTCTCATGGTTATAAAACATTATACAACCTAAAATAAAATCTTAAACGAGTTGTGTTGAAAAATGAGGGAGATTTTCATCAAGGTTAAGAAGAATCCACTCAATTATGCATTGTTAGTACAAATTTCCTATAGAGAAAAATGATACGACTTATTTGTTATCAAAGGACAACACTTGTATCCAAATTTCCATACACGTAATTATATTTTACAACAAAATAAACATTTACGTTTATTTGTAGAATGATATAAGCAACAATGGTAAATTAAGAGTCGTGATTATGTTTAGGGTTCAAGTCTCTCTAAGACATATTTGAATGTGGGTGAGTAAAATCTCAAAAAGAATTTTGGTGGAATAGAACCTCTGCATTTTAGCTTTTAATCCTTGTAAAATATATAGATGTTGGATATTAAATTCATATATAGAAAGGATAGACAAATTGAACCAAAAATAAAAAAATTAAAAGAACTCACACATCCAATTTTAAAGCCATGTGGATATATAGAAAAAATAAAAAACATATAAAAAGTTGAAATCCACCTCGTCATTTTACATCCTTAACACATCCTAGATACCAAAATTATCTTAAAAACAATAAATACTAAAATAAATAACAAAAACATTTTCCCCTGATCCAAAATACAAAAAATTATAATAAAACAAAATAGATGTACATGATTTAAGGCATTGAATAAAATATTATATCATTAGAATTAATTAGAAAATCCCCCATAATATAAACTAGTAGAGGACCTTCCAGAGCCAAATTAAAGGTTAGGAGCGCCCTAGGCAATAAGTGAAGTGGACACCCTTCTTATAATTGTAGTCAATATTTTTTTCCCATCAAATAAATAAATAAATTCTATGTACATTATCATATTTTAAAATTTGTATAAGGATAATAACAAATCACTAGTTTAGATAAATTGGTATACAAAAGGAATAAAAATATCCTATAAAATATTCAAATAAGGACAAGTAATAATCCATGGATGGAGATAATTAATCACAGGAGGTGCTCGAATGCAACAAATAGTATTTTTATACAAGGTTGGTTACTCATCTTATTTACCAATATCAAGTGGGTGATGGGACTCAAAATTGAACAAAGCACCATTTTTTTGCAAAACAATAAAAATTCTTAGGTAAATCCCATGGTTTTTGAAGAGTGGTATCTAGACCAAGCCCACTAATTCCTTCATAAAAAAGAGACATTCCCCTAAAATATTAGGAATAGAGAATAAATAATTTTTCCTTCAATTATATTTGCCTATACTAGCTACACCAGTGACATTATAAAAAATACAAAAACCTTTTTTGAGAAAAAATTACACACTTGAATTATCTAGACCTACATTAGAGAATGGGTAAAAATACCAAGAAAATCGAATGAGATTAAAAATATACATATTTATTTTTTACTTGCAAAAATATTATAGTAATTTTTTATGTATATGCATGATATTCGTATTACTTTATAATAATATCAATAAAAGGGTCAATTAATATGGACTTTAGGTAAAAAAAAATAATGCTAAATTTTAATAATAATAAAAATATTTAGATTTAGGCGCCCCCTGACTGTTGGTGCCTAGACAGTTGCCTAATCTACCTAAGGCTTAATCCCCGATTGCCTTCCATCGATAATGTAGTATCATGTTGATATAAAAGTATTTTTGTACCAGTTGATTTTTTTGGTTTGACATCCTGTTTCAAAGAGTTTGGAAGATATCCTATAAATATTTGGATTACAACGAATCTTCCTAAAGTTACAAAAACATCTTCTTTAGGGATGAGATACATTTTGACATTACATGATTCTTCTAGTAATTGAATTGGCCTAGAGCTCAAAAACACAAATGTCCATCAGATTTAAGACATTCATATTTATTTTACTACTACTAACAAAAAAATAAATGTAAGAGAATTTGAGCTTCCCTGGTCATATATTTTGATTCAAATGACCACATTTTTGAACCACAAATATATATATATATATATATATATATATATATATATATATATATATATATATATATATATATATATATATATATATATATATATATAATTCTAGTCAAATTTGTACAACCAAGATCCTCTTCGGGGAACGAATCTTATAAATCATTTCACTTAAAGGTACAAAAAATCTTTTAGCTATGTTGGAAGGCAGGCGAGATGACACGTGGATGAATAAATTGTCTTGTGTTTATCTATTCCACTTCTTGATTTACAAGTAGGATGTCATGTCATCCTAACATGGTTAAAGTCACCACATGGTTATACGAAGAAAAAAGAATGTTCAATTTGAACTTTTTAAGTTTTTGATGGAAAACAACCATATTCATCTCATATTAACCATAGAAAATGAAAATGAGTTATAAATAAATCTAACTTTGAAAAGGCATATCAACCAACTAACAATCCCATCTAAATGGCACAATGGAGATGTCGAAAGGGAGGCATAAAAGAAGTTAAAATTGAAGTAGTGAAGTGAAAACATTACAAAGAGACGAGGGGAGATGAAGAAGGGGATAAAGGGAGGATAAACAAAGACACAATCATTTTGTTTGCATCATCTATTATTCTACGATGGAAGCCATATGACACAAGGGGGCATGCTCGGGGGAAGGTGTACTCGACCTCGAGTTGGCATGATATGTTGTGGAATTTTGCATAACTTACGGTTTGAACCCAGATCCTACATGAAAGCTCTCGATGTGGTCTTTGCTTACGAGGAAGACAATCACAAAGTGATATATTGGGAACATAGGGGACATTAGCTCCTAACACATAACCATTGAAAAATTACTATGGTTGTTACAAAAGTGAAAACACCACACTAATATTTACAAAATTTTAAATCTTAAGCGTTGTTCAAAGATTCTAGAAGACAAAACATGTGTACTCATATTCAACGGCCTAAGAACTTATATAAATATGTTTTATTTCATAGTATTAACGAAAATGTAAAAAAATGGATAGTGCTAATTTATCAACTGTTGAACCTAATACTGCACATTTGGTATTACATATTTATGATATTTAAGATGATGGGGATGATAAATATTTGGTTTATCATATTGATGAGAATGACACTGAATCTAATTTCAAAGGTGATCCGTCAGCAACTAATAAATAGGAAAGAATTCAAAAAGAATGAGATTGTAATTGAGAAGGTTCATAGCTTTGTGATGATATGCTATGTCAGCAAAGGCATTGCCTCTCGGATGAAAGTGTGTTTTGTTACAATTGGAGTAGTCATCACTAATCAACATTCACTTAAAGGAATATGCATACTAATTAGGAATCACTCATTAGTCTTTGAGCAACATATGCCATCTCAGGAGATAGTTTGAGGCCTCTAGAGAGATCTATGGATGTTGGAGAAGGGGAAAACTTGTTTATGTTAGAATCTTTTGCCCTACCATGCCCTCTTACTTGTTCCTAAGTCAACAACGTTGTCTTATTAGTTTGTTAAAATTTCATTTCCTGCATACCAGTAAAATTTATATTTGTTCCATGAAAATGGAAACATGTATAAAATACTTTGATTTGTTATTGGTGGGTTTATGACGTTCTCTCCCAAAACTTTGCCCTTTGTCATTAAATATAAAAAAGGAAATGAGATATATTAGCCTCAATCAAATGTGTGATAAGCCAACATATACCCAGAAGCTTACAAATGCCTAAATCAACAACATTTCTACCATGCCCTCCTTTTCCCATCAACTCCTCTTATGCCTCCATCTAGTCTTTCAACTTTAGTAGTGTCATTACACCTATTTAATAGATCTAGTGGAAGGATTTGTTAAAGGATATATTTTTGTATCTAGTGATGGTTGTCATGGTAAGATGGTCCTCATGGATCTCTTCAAGGCATGGTTGTGACAAGGATCACAAGGATATGATACATAATAAAGAAGAGCCAAAGTTAGAACGAGATTGAAATGGAAAACATGTAAGAAAATGTGTGAATTACATACCTACATGTCCCACACCTAGTCCACAACTTAGATTGTTCCAACCCAAATGATATCCATTATTTGCACTCTAATTTTTCATCTCAATCTCTCCTGCATTGTTCACATGAGTGCAATTTTACCTTAAAGGGGCCAAAATAAAAAATGGAGAAAATCCAATATGTTCTAGGTTCAAAACCCAATTTTTAAGTTTGTGTGATTATTGTTAACTCCCTAAGAAATCGAACCCTCTGATACGTGTTGGAAAAAATAGTGAACTTGCAATGAACAGTCTAAATCTATCCATACATCAAAGCACTATACGTGATGAATGTCAATCCTCGATTTGTCACTATATGCTAGTGGTGGTCCCCTTCTTCACATAAAAGGAATGTTTGTCATCACAATGAAGTGGTTTATGAGATATTTATGAGCACTAAATAGGAAACAATTTCCACAAGTTAGGAATATGAGATGACAAAGATTAAAAAGTTAAATGTAGGAAATGCATTAATGTTGGGCATTTCCTTTTTCACGGTAGCCAAATGGGTTTATACTACTTATCTATTTGAAGAGGAAATTATTTATATGTGGATGGATAGGATGGCCTTTCCATGGTTTACAAAGGGTTACTTATTTCCAACATAGGTAGAACCAAGAAATTTTTTTAATAGTCTAACTTTGATAGGTTGGTTTAGTTTTATAAAAAAATGTTTGATTTTTGAGAGGTGATAAATTTGGGAAGATATGTAATAGTTCCAGTTAAATCTGGATAATGGAGCGAGAGCCCAATATGAGGAGGCCTCGATATGGACCCACTAATCCCTCAGAGGAAGTGACTAGGCCTGCACCAACCAACCTCCCAAGGTACATTGAGGTAGAGAGAATCGACCTCGAGACCTATATGGGAAAAACCCAAAGCCCTTAGCCAACTAAGGAATTGGACAATGCTAGACAAATCACAATCACATGGTTTATAGCCTGACCCAACAACATGGTTATCACCCTCAAGTATTGGTTCCTAGCTAATGTTTACATTGGTTTCTTTATTGATAATCAATGTGTCTTAGGGGGTATAAACATGGAAACCTTATAGAAGGTCCCTTGGGGAGGGGGAATGACTGATTCATATGTAGGAAATTTCTATGGTTGGTTAGCTAAGCCTAATCAAGATTTTAAGTGGATGGAGGCGAATGGATATACATTGACAATGACTAACTAGTTTAGTTGTGAGACCGCGTACGAAAGTGACTATGACACTGGCTTAATACTAAGGAGGTGAAGTTACCATAATATGTATTATTATACTTTACCCTAATAATCTAATAAGATTTAGAGATGGGAACTCCACAAGTATAATGTATTCCTACATTTAAATATATATAAACACATTCAATATCACCATATATTTATTATCCTGTCGAAGGCAGGTACATATAGGTTTCAGTTTGCTATAATGTTTACTTCTTCTAACAAATCACACTTTGCCACGTGGAAAATCAAATTTCTTTCTTTAATGTTTTCTAATGTTGTGCAAGGAAAATTTTTAGAATATTCCTCTCATGTTATTAGAGAATATTCCATTATTTTACTTCAAACTATAGTTTTGATGATGCAAGAGTACACGAATTTTCTGATTAATAAAAAAATGGAAATTTTCAATTTTTTCACATCTATAATTTGAACATTATAATTATAAAATGTTGACGCATTGCAGTAAATGATGCAAGTACAACATTAAAGCAACAATAAATGTTGCAGTAATTGAACCCGCTTCAGATACAAATATAAAACCAGAATAATCAATAATTAATTGATCACAAATTTATTGCAGTGATTGATTGATATACGGTTAAATGGGTTAAATTAAGGTTATAAATTTATCTCCATGTGTAGGCATGATTCAACTCATAAAGGTATTGATTTTAGGACAACTATTACAAAGAGCTCCATTTACCACAATTCCCGTAAGGTTCTTTTATTTAATTATGAGAGTATAAAACCCTGCTTTACCATTATTAGTAAAACATAGCTCAAACTTTTGCAGTTTGCAACTATCCAATTACTACTAAATTTACAATGTTAACTTGGGTTTCTGCATGGTTAGCACCTCTGGATCTTGAGTAAAGTGATTGCATTATTGTGCAAAGTAAATAGATTTATTATTTGTCATTACAGTTCAAAACAAGAACAACAAACAATTTTCGACACGTGTTAGCCCCCGATTGGCTTTCCACGTGGTGGCCTTTGATTCACCTTGACCCGCACCACATGGCTCCTCTTGGTTTGTTGTGGAGTCTGGTTTTTCCTACGTGTTCTTTGACACATGTTTCCCCTTCTACCTACGTGTTCGGCCCACATCCATTTCCTTATACTACCTTGTGCTTCTCTCCGGACGTGAAAATTTATTTATCCCGACTTATTTTGGGGCTTGGAGTCCGCTGGAGGCCCATCTCATTGAGTTGCATCGGAATGGTGCCATGTGGCATCCCTTGGCTATTTGATCCTCACTATGTGGTAGTTAGAGTCCTCTGTCACACACAACGGGCATGTACGAGTGTAATAACCCTCGCATACATACACCTATGAGCCTATTTTGATGTCTGTCAGGATTTGATTTTCCATGTATTTGAACATAAGAAACCTTTGATTTTGTAGTGTGTAGCATCCAAGCACCCAACAAAACAAATCAAACATATTTGAAAAAATATATCTCTTTGTTTTTGCGAATTACAAATTCAAATGCAGAAATTGTTGCAAAAAATCCTTCAAATCAAATTATTTACTTTTTCTGTTAATGAGGATTTAGTTCATATAGTCTAATAAACAAAATTCAAGCGACGACAAGAATACAGTCTGGCTAGAATAATGGTTAATAAAAATTTGTCTTAGAATTCACCGTGACCATGTAGCTCTGTGTGAAGCCCTCCCATTGATAAATATCAGTACAAAACCCTTAAGGCCAGGAGGGAGGGACATATATATCACGGTTTAGAAAGTAGTATGGTCGCATGAGCAAGTAGTTAGTGCAATAACAATTTGAAGATTATAGTAGGCGGCGTGGTCACATGAAGGTGAGAAACAAGCTACCTTGCACGTTATTTTGTTTCTGATTTGATGATTGTCACTTGTCCACTTCTATCTTGTCCTTTCCTACCAACATGTTTGCCTTGGCTACTAGATTTCCTGAACCAGACCTAAAAATTAATACACCCACGTTTATACTAGGGACTTCATGTGCACCCAGTCACGTCTGGTGAGAGCGTGATGGAACGCCACCATATGTTTCATCATGGCCCATTTGATCCTTTCTACCTCTCCTTGCTTACATGTTCCCTATCAGACCTAAAACCCATTTCATTTTACCTTATTTTGGGGCTTTGGTGTCTTCCTGCACTGTCTTGTGAACTGCGCGAGAACTATGCCACATGTCCATGCCTCGTCCATTGAGATTATGCCACATAGCCCCTATCTTATCCTATTGCGTGTTCACCACCTTTGACCTTTCAATCCCCGCTTTGCCTCGAACTCGAAGCTTTGTTTAAGTCTGGTTAATTTTGGGAGGTTCACAACTGTCCAACCTAAAATCTTTGACAAGCGTCAGAATGTTGCCAAGTGTGTTGGACCATGATTGTCATTAGATCAAAACCCACAGACATTAATCTCCACTACAATCACTAGAGTTAGGATCCACAAGAGGTGGTTAGTCCATGTCATGAAACTCATGGGGAGTGTTGGACACACATGCCAACAATCCCCCCTCCCCCCATCGTTACTCGGGTGAGTTTCGAACTCGAGACCTTTCACTCTAATACCATTTGTTTTATTATTGTACCTTATTGCATTGATGGTGGTTATTGTCATTGATGTCAAAGGGATAATGTAAGAGTAGGCTTCTCAGGTGTTTCTCATAGGTTCAAGATGAGTTCATGTGGTTTCAAGAAAGTAGGGCCTTGGAAGTTGTTTGGTAGTGCCATTTTAGGGTGGTTTCAGGTGTCTAATGAAGTATAAAAGGATGGTACAAGTTAGAAAAATCATGATAGAGGCTTTGAGAGAGTATCCACAACATGTGTGAGAAAAGGTTAGGCTCAGCTTAGCCCCAGGAGTTAGCTTTGTATGTTGGTCAGAAATGGTGTTGAGAACAAGCAGTGTTCTTGCATGCAAATGAGATGGGATGGAAAATTTTAGACCTATTATTTCAAAAAAAAGTCATGGGAGATGATGGAAGAAGGTGTCTTGGTGCTTCATGCAAAATTTCATGTCAATGTTAGGTCATTTGAGCAAGTTATGTGAGTTTTTGTAAAACATGTCTTTTGAAAAGCTCATTTTGAGTTGCCTGGCTTCTTAGCGGTCAAACAAAATTATGGATACTTCTTCGAATAAATCATAGGAATTTTTGGAGTAAATTAGCATAAAAATCATGTGCAAAAATAATTTTCTCAAAAGGAGGTGTGGTTGAAAAGTTATGAGCATTTTGGTGGAGTAGTTTTTCTCTCTCCTGGGTTGTGCACCAAATCAATAAGAGCAAAAAGGTGTAGTTGGACTCCAAGTCTTTTTTAATCACTTCTAGAGTATCTCCATAGTCCATTTATGGTGTTTCTCATGCTCAGAAGGTATTTGAAGGCTTTTCTTCTAGAAGGTACATGTTGTTGCATGTGTCATTGTTCTTGGTGTGAATGTTCCTGACAAGTAAAGGTTCTAAATGATGTCATCAAAGTTCCTACTCAATAAGTGCTCAGACCTCTTCCATAGGTACATGGAAATGTGATTGATATTTTTCAAGACTTTTTGGTATAGTAAATCATTTAAAACTTGTTGGCACATATTGCCCTGAAGGGCATTCATCTCAATGCACCTTAGAACACTGTCCTAAGAGTCTTATCTCCAAATGTAATGTCTTGATCATTTTGAAAACATGTATACAGGGTCAATGAGGAGGTAAAGGATATGTCTTGAGTATGAAATCAATCATTTTAAATGACATGCTTGAAATTCTAGGTTACTTAGACTAAGGGTTGTAAAATGCAATACTACACTATCCATTTGAATATCATGCCAAATCCAGTCCATAACAAGGTTTGGTGAGTCAAACACCACTCAAATTTACAAAGTATCAAGGTATATTCCATCTATCATAAAAACATCCACCTGTTTGGAGAAGTGACCATGTCTTCATCAAATGTTCTTGTTCTAAGTCATGTGTACAGACTATTTTTTTAACATTGGCATGCAAACAATGGTCCAGGTTATGCAAGTCCTGTCAAGTTAATGGCTCTCTTCTTGTTGTCAAGAAGGAATTTTTTTATTAGAACCTCCTGAAGCTTTCACATTCCATCTTCTATACAAATTTGATGAAGAAATGGACTTGGTTGCCCTTTTGAGTAGAAAATTGTGCATATTCATGTCCTAGGGTTTTTATGGAGGGGTTTTTTTATCATTTTGATAGATTCAACCAATGAAAATCAATAAAATTTGAACAATATCTATGTGTGACCAGTTTTAATCTATTGAAAAATACTATGGATCAAAATATGGCATATTGGATGAGATTTTCTTCACAAACTATTGAAATTTTTGTGCTCAGTCTTTCAACATGTCTTTCATGTGCATTTTTCAGAGATATTGAGGCAATTGGTGGAGAATCCTCAAAGGGTAGTCCATGAAATAAGTATATGGCATTTGGAAATGCTATTCTAAACATGTATGAGCTTGAAAATCAATGAGTTAGATAGTTTAATGCTTCAAAGAATGTGACAATGTTTGTCAAATGAGAAAAACAATATTGTTACTCCTTGTACTAAATCTTAGTCGACTCAAATTTTTCTTTGTTGTTTAAGCTTTGCAATTCTTCAAATAAGTATGAACATGCTCCTTTTTTATAGTGGAAATTCTTGAAGACTTAAACAATTTCTTAAAGGAGGTAGAATGGGTTATATGGCTTAGCATCTCTGTATTGTATCACAAAGTTAAATCCTTATGTTTGCACATGGGAAGTGAAAAGCATTAAACAAGTTCAAATGCATGAGATGTCTTCAAAGTATGAAGGATAAGATAGAAAGACAAGTTTGTCTTGTTCTCAACTAGCAAAGTCTCTTAATCTTTCAAATCTTTTGAAGTTTGAAGTTTGGTTGGGATTTGAAGAAGAAGTCAAAGAGACAAAGGGAGTTACAAGAAATGAAGAAAATGATCCATAGATGAAATTGAATCGAATTTCAAAAAGTGAAAAGTGTGAAAGAGGATATGAAGAGACAAAATTGATTGGAAGATGTGAATAATGAGAAGCTTAAAAGTCTTGAATATTTGAGAGAGTGAGGAGAAAAGGGTAGTTTTATGAAATAAAGGATATATACTTGTATGACTGAGATGGTAGAATATGTGAAGAAGATTAGGAATGAAAACAAGTATGAACTAAGATGACGAGGTATAAATATGAAGATGCAACTATGAAAATGAGGTGTTGTTGAAGGTTTGGGAAAACCAAAAAGTTGAACAATGGGATTGAACATGTGTGTTGAAGCCTAGTAGAAAGATAGGACTATGAGCTATGAATATAAAAGTATAGTGATGCATAAATATAATTGAAATGCCTTGAACATATTGTAGGTATGAAAAAGGGAGCAGAAACATGTTGAGTAAATTGTTATGAAGTTATGAGCAAGTATACATACCAGATAAAACAAAATTTTGAAATGAACACATATGATCATTTTGTAAAAGGAGTTAATAATTGAGTGTAGAAGAGCTTGCAACTATGCAGAGAATATACAACTTGATGATACTAATGAAATTCATGTGAATTATCATAAAACACTAAAAGAATACTACTATGAACTGGGCATAATAAGGCATATTGGAGAATGAATGCTAAGAATGCATGATAAAAACACATTATGAGTTGAATACAACAGAATTGAATAACACCATGAACCTTGAATTGATGAACTGAATGGAGAAATATCAGAGAACAGTTGAGAAGCAAATTTGATTTACAAAGTGAGCCTAGACAATATACTGAACTGATGATCAAATAGAAAGGAGAAAAACCAGGAGGATATTTAAGAAGAAAAGAAAGCTAATGTAGAGATCATTAATCGGTTGTCAAAGACAATAAATCGAGAGTGACCAAATTGATTGGTAGAACAAGTCTAGGTGGCAGCCTAGCAATTGGGGAGTTGAAGCTTCCATGTGAGTTGAAGCTCACTAAATATCAAGTAGAAGTTGATTAAATTATAAGGGTTGAAGCCTCCAGACTAAGTGTCACTTGGTCAAATTGAGGAGTAGCAGCTCCTGGTTGAGTTGAAGCTCAACCTTGAAACTATTGTAACAAAAGCAAGACAAATTGGTCCTAATCATAGTTCATAGTTTCAAGTGGGTTTTCTTCCCATTTTGGGTTTCCCACATTAAACTTTGTGTCATTGTGTTCTCTCTTGCAATTTTCTTGTGTGTGTTTATAGATTTATCATATCAAATTTAAGAAGGTAAATTGTGAAAACACTGATTCACCCCCTCAGTGTCATAGTTTCCAACAATTGGTATTAGAGCGTGGTCCTCCTGAATCAAGCCTAACAACTTGGAGGTGATCCTGAAGACATGAGCATGGGTACATCAACAAAATTAGTGTTGAAGAAGAGGTATGAAATTGCTCAAGCTCTTATAAAGGATTTAAAGGAAGAAATCAAGCTTAAGGAAGTTAACCATGGTCAAGAACTAAATGAGATGGCTTCATTTGTTGAAAAAGTATCAAAGGACTTGAAAGATAAAGAAATTTCTTGCCTTAAATTTGAAGAGGAACTAAAGACCCTGAAGACTGAGTTGGTATAGGTTACTAATCAACTTTAAAAATTTGCAAGGAAAACAAGGACATTCTAGTGGAGTAGAGCATGAGACATGCTAGGCAGTTATTCAGGCCAAGAGTGGAGAATGTGAAAAATTAAGTGTAGAAGTAAAGACTCTAAAAGAAGAGCTAGAAAAATCAAAGCAAAAGGATTTGAGAGCTGAATCAAGTCATAATTATTGTCGAGGATGTTCTCATCCTAGGAAGGACAACAAAGAGCACAAAAAGATATTGAGTGCAAGCGGTTGCAAGAATATTATCAGGTAAGTTTCATGGAGTTTGTTTTTCATGCAATATCTTTGGACATAGAGCAAGAGACTGTAGAAGAAAGGTAGATGAATACCATCCATGGAGAGATTGCAGGTCTGACTATGAAAAGAACATAGTTTGTTTTAATTTCAAAGGAAAAGGCCATATAGCCAAGTATTTTCTGGAAGACCTAACAAGTCAGTTTTGGGACAAGAATCAGGTTGTGTGCTTTAACTTCCATGAGCTAGGGCATTTTGCAAGACATTGTCATGAATCACCTAGATTCATTATAAACTGAATGCCTTTTAGAGACAAGACAAAAGGACACACAGAGAAAATGTAAATACAAAGACCAAGTCACCATGGTTAAGAGAGATAACGATAAGAAGAAAGAAAGATGGGTACGTAAGGTCAAGGAAGAAAAATCAAAAGTTGAGACATCAAAGGATGACAAGAAGAAAACAAGGGCAAATGTTAAGGAAGTACAATAATCTAAAATCCTAATAAAGGAAGCACGCATAAGAAAGATTGTAAGAAATGATGACAAATGCAAGGTGAAGGATAAATTCTCTAGTTCAAAGTATGAAGAATGTCTTCCCAAGATGTAGTGGAACACGTGTATAAATTGCAACATTTATGCCTATCTAATAACCATGAAGAGAATGAGATCTCATGTGATGTGGTCGTCACACCAATGAAGGTAACCAAGAAGATTGAAAAGGAATTGAGAACAAGAAAGGACAAGACTAAGTCATCAGATTGTGTTGATGACTTCTTGCTATTTTGATAGGACCTAAAACGTATGATATACATTCTCTAAGATTCTATGAGGTATACATTCATGAAGGAAGCTCGGTGAGTTAAAGTTCCTCTCCAGGATGCTCTTGAGCAAGCAAGTGTCCCAAATGTATGTTGTTGAGCTTATTTCGGTACCATGTTGTTTGAGTAATGTACAAGATGACTAATTACTTTGTATGTCCATTTAAGTTGGTTGGAATGATAAACAAGCTAAACAATGTATCTCATTACATGTCATGTCAATCCTAGTTTGAAATCAACTTAAGGTTTTTCTTGAGCTTGATCATACAAAGAGAATGGATCAATATTGTCATTAATAATTGATGTTTGAATCATTGTTGTGAACTCCTTTTTTAAAAGGATGGGTGTTTACTATGATAAATTTGGTCAAAGTGTGTTTAAGTTTGGCTTCAAAGTCTCCATCTCAAAGTATAGGGATTGGAATATAAATGCCACAATTTGCAGCACTAGAATCTTGTTGCACCAATTTCTTGATCCGTGAATAGTTTCTCCAAGGACAATTAAAATGAGTCCATCAATAGTTGAGCATATCTATTGTGAATGTTCTTGTGAACAACATCTCTCTCTCTCAATATTTATGATTTCGAAAGCTGTCTGTAAATCTGAGTTTCCATAGAGTTGACTTGGTGGTTGGTTAGTTGGTATATTGACAAAGATTTTTAAGATTCATAGTAGGGTTTTTGCAGAACTTTAAGGGCAATTCCAAAAAAACATTATGTGCTCTAGAGGAAGTTGAAGATATTTGGTATCTTAGAAATCTTAGCTTGTGTTCATACCTGAAAATGAGTTATTTGAGGATAAAACAAGAAAGATGTTTATGTTATTGATGTGCAATGATATGAAATGCATTCTAAAATGTGAGAAGTATAAGCAATCTGCATTTAAATGTCCGACGAAAAACAACATGACTTAAATGTACAAAAAATGATGAAATGTTGAGACAAAGCTTGGATAATGTCATTTTATTTTCCAAAATTGATCCTAAGTGCACCAAAGGATCTATTCAAAGCTCTAGGCCTCAAGTGTGGAAGGAAAGTAAGATGTTTCCTTAAAGGTGGTGAGATAGGACAATTGTTTGCAAAGGAAGAGTGTTTGGGTTTAAGGGAAATTTAAGCTAGACACAGGAGCTCAGAAAGAGAAACATCATCCAAGAGATTTTAATTGGAGTCCAAAGATTAGGAGATGTATTCCCAATTCCAGTGTGTCGTGATGAAATAAGAAGAGCATTTTTTAAGGCTCTTGAGATAAGAGAACAACATATTCCTAGGGGGTGTCTTTAGGTATGAGCGTTCTCATTTTTATGTTGATTTTTCAAGCTAATCTATTTGTTGTGTTTGCATATCTTTGTCATAGATGTCAAAGGGGGAGAGAGAGAGTTGGAAACTTGTTTCATTATCAACCATATTAGTTTGCCATCAAGTTTCAATATGTTGCCATCAATGACAAAGGGGGAGATTTTTGCACCATGTTGCATTGATGGTGGTTACTTGTCATTGATGGAAAAGGGATAATTCAAGAGAAGGATTCTTAGGTGTTTCACAAACGTTCAAGATGAGTTCATGTGGTTTCAAGAAAGCAGGACCTTGGAAGTTGTTTGGTAGTGTCATTTCAGGGTGGTTTCATGTGTCTAATGAAGTATAACAGGATGGTACATGTTAGAACTAGCATGTCAGAGGATTTGAGAGAGTATCCACAACATGTGTGAGAAAAGGCCGGGCTCGAGATCAGCCCTTGGAGTCACTTTATATGTTGGTCAGAAATGGTGTTGATAACAAGGAGTGTTCTTGCATGCAAATGAGATGGGATGGAAAATTTTAGACCTATTATTTTAAAAAAAATCATGGGAGATAATGGAGGAAGGTGTCCTAGTGCTTCATGTAAAATTTCAAGTCAATGTTAGGTCATTTTGAGCAAGCTATGCGAGTTTTTGTAAAATAGGTCTTTTGAAAAGCTCATTTTGAGTTGCTTGGCTTCTTAGTAGTCAAACAAAATTATGGAGACTTCATCAAATCATGTGCATAAAAATTATGCTAAAATAGGTCTTCATCAAATGTTCTTGTTCTAAGTCGCATGTACAAACTGTTGCTTTTTTAACATTGGCATACAAACAATGGTCTAGGTTATGCAAGTCTGTCAAATTTATAGCTCTCTTCTTGTTGTCAAGAAGGAAATTTTTTATTAGAACCTCCTGAAGCTTTCACATTACATCTTCTATACAAATTTGATGAAGAAATGGACTTGGTTTCCATTTTGAGTAGAAAATTGTGCGTATACATGTCTTAGGGTTTTAATGGAGGGTTTTTGATCATTGTGATTGATTCACCCAATGAATATCAATAAAATTTGAACAATATCTCTATGTGACCAGTTTCAATCTATTGTAAAAGACTGTAGATCAAAAGATGGATGGCATATTGGATGAGATTTTATTCATAGTCTGTTGAAATTTTTGTGCTCGTCTTTCAACATGTCTTTCATGTGCATTTTTCGAGAGATATTGAGGCAATTGGTGAAGAATCCTCAAAGGGCGATCTATGAAATAAGTATATGGCGTTTGGAAATGCTATTCTAAACATTTATGAGCTCGAAAATCAATGAGTTAGATAGTTGAATGCTTCAAAGACCGTGGACGATGTAATCGTTAAATGAGAAAAACAATATTGTTACTCCTTGTACTAAATCTTAGTCAACTCAAATGTTTCTTTGTTGTTTTATTGGGCTATCAAAGGTGGTTCAAAGATCTGCAATTCTTCAAATAAGTATGAACATGCTCCTTTTTTATAGTGGAAATTCTTGAAGACTCAAACAATTTCTTAAAGGAGGTAGTAGAACAAGTTCTATGGCTTAACATCTATGTATTGTATCACAAAGTTAAATCCTTATGTTTGCACATGGGAAGTGAAAAGCATTAAAGGAGTTCAAATGCATGAGATGTCTTCAAAGTACAAAGGATAAGATAGAAAGACAAGTTTGTCTTGTTCTCAACTAGCAAAGTCTCTTAATCTTTCAAATCTTTTGAAGTTTGAAGTTTGGTTGGGCTTTGAAGAAGAAGTTAAAGAGACAAAGGAGTTACAAGAAATGAAGAAAATGATCCATAGATGAAATTGAACCGAATTTCAAAAAGTGAAAAGTGTGAAAGAGGATATGAAGAGAAAAAATTGATTGGAAGATGTGAATAATGAGAAGCTTGAAAGTCTTGAATATTTGAGAGAGTGAGGAGAAAAGGGCGGTTTTATGAAATAAAGGATATATACTTGTATGACTCGAGATGGTAGAATATGTGAAGAAGATTAGGAATGAAAACAAGTACGAACTAAGATGACGAGGTACATATATGAAGATGAAACTATGAAAATGAGGTGGTGTTGAAGGTTTGGGAAAACCGAGAAAGTTGAACAATGGGATTGAACATGTGTGGTGAAGCCTAGTAGAAAGATATGACCTGTGAGTTGTCAATATAAAATTATAGTGGCACATAAATACAATTGAAATGCCATGAACAAATTGTAGGTATGAAAAAGGGAGCAGAAATGTGTTGAGTAAAATGTTCTAAAGATATGAGCAAGTGTACATACTAGATAAAATAGAATTTTGAAATGAACACATATGATCATTTTATAGAAGGAGTGAATAGGTGAGTGTAGAAGAGCTTCATAAATGTTTGTGTAAAGAATATACAACTTGATGATACTATTGAAATGCACGTGAATGATCCTAAAACACTAAAAAGAGTAATCGTGAATTGGGAATAGTAAGGCATATTGGAGAATGAGTGCTAGGAATGCATGATAAAAACACATTATGAGTAGAATACATTAGAATTGAATGACACCACGAAACTTGAATTGATGAACCGAACAAAGAAATATTAGAGGTTAATTGAGAAGCAAAGTTGATTTACAAAGCGAGCCAGACGGGATATTAAAGCGATGATTAGATAGAAAGGAGAAAAACCACGAGGAGATTTAAGAAGCAGAGAAAGCTAATACAAAGGTCGCTAATCAGCTGTAGAATACAATAAATCAAGAGTGGCCAAATTGATTGGTAGAACAAGTCTAGGTGGCAGCCTAATAATTAGGAGTTGAAGCTTCCATGTGGGTTGAAGCTCACTAAAGATCAATAGAAGCTGATTGAATTACAGGGGGTTGAAGCCTCCAGACTAAGTGACAACTTGGTCAAATTGAGGAGTAGCATCTCCAAGTTGAGTTGAAGCTCAACCTCGAAACTATTGTAACATAAACAAAACAAAATGGTCCTAAGCATAGTTCATAGTTTCAGTGGGTTTTCTTCCCAGTTTGGGTTTCCCACATTAAACCTTGTGTCATTGTGTTCTCTCTTGCAATTTGCTTGTGTGTGTTTATGGCTTTATCATATCAATTTTAAGAAGATAAATTGTGAAAACATTGATTCACCCCCTCCCAGTGTCATAGTTTCCAACAAAGTGGCGGCTCATTAACAAAGCCCGCCCAAATTTTAAACTACCCGCCAATATTAAGTATTCAAATAATGATTTTGATGGTCATTTAGATGTTGAAATAGATTTTTAAAATATTTGTTTATTGTTAGCTATGTTTAAATTCATTTTTATGGCATATTTTTGCTTTATAGAATCGAAATTGTCAAGAACACTACTATTATTATTTACATATTTGAAAAAAACACTCCTAGCTCTGTCACTCTTTACAATTCTCTCCTCCAATAATAAATGTTGCAAAGTAATTGAACCTACTTGAGATACGAGATCTAGATCAATCAATAATTAATTGATCATGGATTTGTTGCAGTGATTGATTGATATATAGTTAAATGGGTTAAATTATGGTTACTATTTATCTCCGTGTGCAGGCCTGATTCAACCCATAAAGGTACCGATTTTAGGACATTTATTACAAAGAGCTCGTTTTCCATAGTTCTCGTAAGGTTCTTTTATTTAATTATAAGAGTACAAAACCCTGCTTTATCATTGTTAGTAAAGCAGAGCTCGAACTTCTGCAGTCGCTGCAACTATCCAATTACTGCTAAATTTAAAACGTTAACTTGGGTTTCTGTGTGTTTAGTGCCTCTTGATCTCGAGTAAGGTGATTGTATTATTGTGGAAAGTAAACAAATTCATTATTTGTCATTACAATTTAAAACTAGAACAACAAAAATTTTGTTGACATGTGTTAGCCCATGATTGGCTTTCCACGTGGCGGCCTTTGATTCACCTTGATCCACATTGCGTTGCTCTTCCTAGTTCGTTGTGGAGTCCGAATTTGCCTACGTGTTCTTCGGAACATGTTTCCCCTTATGCCTACGTGTTCGGCCCAAGTCTATTTCCTTCCACTACCCTGTGTTTCTCTCCGAATGCGAAAATTTATTTACCCCAACTTATTCCTGGGCTTGGAATCCGTTGGAGGCCCATCTCGTTGAGTTGTGTCGGAATGGTGTCATGTGGCATCCTCGGGTCGTTCCATCCTCACCATGTGGCGCTTAAAGTCCTTTGTTATACACAATGGGCATGTACGAGCGTAATAGCCTTCGCATACAGACACCCACGAGCTTGCTTTGATGTCCGTCAGTGGTTTGATTTGCCATGTATTCGAACACAAGAAACCTTTGATTTTGTAGCGCAACATCCAAGCACCCAACAAATAGTCAACAAAGTCTAACAAAGTTTTGACAAGGTGAAACTACATGGAACATTATGATTGGCTTAAAGCTTCGCAATGGTCATAAAGATCTAGCAAAACTCTGACACAACAAAGCTACATGGAGCATTTTTATTGGCTCGAACTTCGCACTATAGAGCTTCGTAATATTATATATTGCTTTGGTGTCAAAGCGGACATGAAGCACAAGATTAATCGTATCTAAGGAAATTCTTTTGGGTCCATAGCATAAAAATAGACAATACGACCGCGAAAGATAGAAAACAGATACAAACAACCTGTAAACGCCACTGAATTGTAAATTATACATTATAATACTATTAGATACATATATTTGTTCTTATTCTACATTAAATTATACAAGATCTTTTAAAATAACAAACCCAACCAAACCCCCATCCTTCAATAGAGTTGTGGCGTCATTTGAAGGAAGCGTCGTCTACAAGATTTGACACTTTGGGATGACAATCAAAGGCACGTTCATGACAAGTGCGGGTAGCCGTCATCATCATTCGACGCAGTGCAATAGGAGGCGGGCCGAGAAGTGACAACAGAAGGCCTGTCCATGCGAAACCATTATTTGAAATTTCCGCCTGCTTTAGACACAACCATAACGAGCAGAAACTTATGCAATCCCTATCAAAGATTTGACACCGGTTCAAATCTCTGTAGGCTTGTGATGAAGTTACAAATCTAGTTTACGTGTCTCGCCTCTCCCTCTTTGGACCAAAAACTTTTTGAAACCTGGCTCATTCGGGGTTGAAGTCCAGAATGAGCCCATCGCCAGTGGGGCTCGTAGGAATGGCGACGCGTGTCCACACAAATTGTAAATCCGCTTAAAATCCCACGTGATTAATGGTATCCGAGGGGCCTATCAACTTGAAAAGTATTGGATTACGTGGACGCTTTATCCACCGCAGGATTTCATCACCGTAAGATTTGGACAAAATTGGCTCTTAAGCGTGCTAAATTTAGCGGCAACGCATGCGGTTTTGCCAAATTTGTCGACCACCTCTAGAGGTCAAAACGGTGGAGGGTGGACCCGAAGCCAATTCCAAATTGGCTTATTCTGCGAACTTCACGTTTGTGGAACCCAGTCCTTTGAGAAACCCGCAGAATCGTGCCACGTAGCTTCCTCTTTATCGCAGGATCCTCGCTTCCTCTTTGTCACAATGAAACATATGACATTTTATATTATTTGTATACTTAGATATATGTCATTCATGACCTTGTTATAAGTAGATTTAGAAAATTCTTACTCAAGTATATAATTGGAAAAATAACCCGGGGTTTCTTTTTTCCTCTCCAAAGAAAAAAGAGAGTTTCCATTTATTAAACCCATTAACGAATGGGCTAGTAGGCCCGCGGCGGCAACGGACGCCATTTTTTCCCAAAACGGAGTTTCAAGTTTTAACACGTCAACTCTTAACTGAGTTTCGTCGCGACACGTGTTCCGGCTTAATAATTTATTTCTCGCAGATTACTTTTCTAAATAATCTTTAAACATTAATTATTAAGCCGGAAATTAATTCTCAATAAGCCGGAACGCGTGTCGCGAGTAACCGAACTCACCGAGACAAATAATTTTTAAGCATTAATTGTGAGACAGAAGCACCGATCCTTCAGCTTTTGTTCAACTTACGGACAATATTCAGAAAAATAAGATTTCCACCTAGTTTTGATCATGTCTGAACGGTGGAGAGAAAATTAAAACAAAAAGGATAGCCGGTCAGCATTTGTTGCAGAGACAGGTATTTGATAATGACTTTTCAAGCTTACTGTACCCGTTTCAACATTTTCCTGCTGTCAACACTTACCTAATTCTTAGTATTAAGGAACGAGCATTTGGGTTCGGTTGGGCACATATCAATGCTGAGAAAAATGCCAGAAAATGGAGCAGAAGAAACTGGTCTTTTTAATGAGGCCAAGGCGAGTACTACTGTTGGGTGTTGCTTTCACAGCATTACTCTTATTGGGTTTGTTTTTCCCGGCCTTCAGTGCATTCATTATACTCCCAAAACGGATTCGTTTTCCTGCTTTCATTGGGTTTTTGAAAACATCTCAGATTAAGGACATCTCCGCAGAAATGGAAACATTGTTTATGAATTCCTCACTGGAGCCAAAGACCCTAAATCCATCTATAGAAAAAGAGATTGTTTCTCCGAGAAATTTTAGTTCATTTCGTGATGTGGGGAATAGACCCAATCAGGATAAAGCCAGCCCACCTGCTGAAAAACCTGGTGATAATCCTCAGAAACTTCTTTCTCACAGCCCATTGGTCACTGGGAATGCTTCAGTCATGGCTTCTGCAAGTCCTATGCTCAGTACGAGCATTAATGGAAGTAATACAGCTCCATTGAAGCAAAACATTGAATCTGCGAATATGAAAGTAAGAGGAGATGCTACTCTGGAGATGGTATCCCCACCCAAGGGAAATGAAAGAGTGGCCGAATGCAATATATTTGATGGAAAATGGGTCGTTGACAGCTCTTACCCACTGTATAGGACTAGGTCTTGCTCATTTATTGATGAGGCATTCGACTGTGAAGGCAATGGCAGGAAAGATTTGGGTTACATGAAATGGAGATGGCAACCTAGAGACTGCAATCTTCCAAGGTAAGTTAATGGAGAGCTTTTCTATGTTTTCCTTTGTTCATTCCTTTTATAATTATTTGGGTGTTTGGTTTGGCAATGACTATCCCAGGGGACTAAACTGCAATTAATCCACTGCGATATGCACAGATTTTGGTGCTTATAGTAATAAGCGCAATGACCATCGGGGGACTAAACTGTAAGTCATCTACATATATGGAGCTCCCTGTATAACTGAATCCTGGTGCATTTATTGCAGTTTAGTCCCCTCCCATGGATGGTCATGGCCATGTGGTTGAACGTCCACTTGGATCAGCAAGCTGTATTATGAGATCATAAATTGGTAAGTCCATTTTTCATATCGAATTCATGTAATCTAATATCTTACTTTTGACTTTCCCTAGTTCATTTTTTGAATCTTAGGACTAGGAATCTGCTATCGGATTACCTGGCGTTTGGAATACATTTTCTTGTAGATAGAGAATTTTAAAGAGTGCATTGCTCATTGTTAGCCTAATCTCTAACAATAGCATAGTTTAAATTTTCGAATCCCATTGTTAGCTTCATTTCTAATAGCATAGATATTTGATCCCCAAAGTATTTCAGTAGTAGTTTACTTGTTATCAAATTGAAATCATCTCCTTTCAACTACTTAACTCACCACCGATACAATCTGAAGCTTACTTAAGCTTATTTTTGTAGGTTTAATGCCACCAATATGCTAGAACAACTGAGAGGCAAGAGGCTTGTGTTTGTTGGAGATTCAATCAATAGAAACCAATGGGAATCCATGCTTTGTCTTCTGAGTGAAGCTGTTCCTGACAAGAGACGAGTATATGAAATCCATGGCCGAAAAATTACGAAAGGGAAAGGACTCTATACCTTCATGTTCAAGGTAGTTTTTTCATGACTCACTTTTGTGACAACAATGAATTATAATATGGGGGTTCGTGACATGTAATTATAAGAAGTCTTCTTACATCTGAATATCATGTTACAGTGAGATGACCTTGTTATCTCTACATAAATCTCATTCTCCGTTTCACATCCAACTCAGAATTTGCATATTACGCTCACATTTTTTGATTCTCTTTACATGATCAGTTCTTTGTACACATATTGTGCGATTCCTTGTTCAATATTGGGGTATATATATGTGTGTTTTTTCTGTAAATTGTCGCAAATCTACAGTTTTTTGTTGTCTGATTTAATTTTGTGATACTTCGATATTGGGGCACAAATTGGGAAATTGATCCAGGATTATCATTGTACAATTGAATTCTATGTCACACATTTCTTGGTTCAAGAGGGCAAGGCTAGAATTGGAAGGAAGAGGAGGTCAACTTTGAGAATAGACAAGATTGACAAAACTTCTTCCAAGTGGAAGGGTGCTGATATTCTGATATTTAATTCTGCACACTAGTGGACACACTCTAAAACAGAAAAAGGGTACTTCACAGTTTCCTTTAGATAGCACAACTTGTATTTAAGTATTTCTAGGACAATGCTAGACCATATTATCTTGTGAGGTTTTATTAGAACCTTCAAAATGTTAGATTGTGTATTCTGTGATATGCTGAATGTTATATACTTTTGATTCTGCAAGGTAAACTACTATCAGGAAGGGGATCAAGTGCTTCCACAATTGGATGTTCTGACAGCTTTCAGAAGGGCCTTGATGACATGGGCTTCATGGCTAGACACACACATAGATGTTAAGAAGACACAAGTCTTCTTTCGAAGCTATTCACCTTCACATTTCTGGTGTGACACTTTGTTCCTCTTTTATTATTGTTGGGTGTTTTTATCCTTCTCTGGTAGGTATTCATGGCCAGACACACACATAAACGTTAGGAAGACACACACCTTCTTCAAAGCTATTCACCTTCACATTTTTGGTGTAACAGTTTGCTCCTCTTTTATGTATTGTTGGGTGTTTTTATCCTTCTCTGGTAAGTGTTCATGTTGTAGCTTGATGTTGTATGTTTTCAAATATTCTGGAAACAGGGGTGGGCAATGGAATTCTGGAGGGAGATGTGAGGGACAGTTTCAGCCTATCTTCAATGAGACATTAGTTGGTCATTATCCAGAACAAATGAGAATAGTAGAGGAGATAATAGAACAAATGAAGACTCCAGTAACCTTCTTGAATGTGACAAGACTGAGTGAGGTTCGGAAAGATGGGCATCCCTCTGTATATCGTAGACGACCGGTTGATAATAAAATATTGAATTCTAGAGGAAATCCACAGGATTGCAGCCATTGGAGCCTGCCTGGGGTCCCAGATTCTTGGAATGAGTTATTGTATGCCTTATTTTTAAAGAAGTAATCATTTTCTCTGTATTGAGGTATGGATGTACTCTTACCCTTATCAATGATTTGTAAAAATAAGTCAGGATACTATCAGATCGATTAGAGAGGATAGGATTTTTTCTTCATTGCTAGTGGCTGTTTTAAAGGCTCTGTGGGAGCACATATGCCAACAGAAGAGCTGATTAAGATTCTTGCAATAATTTAGCAGGAAGGTATCCTGGTGATGACTCCCATAGGGGTGGAGGCTTCAGGGAATTGTTTGTGTAAACTTAAGAAAGCTAGCAATACCAGCAAATGACCGTAGAATACCATACAGATAAAAGTTGGATTGTCTTAATCACCATAGCTTGACAAACCGACCAATTTCATTGAGAGGATTCATTGTAGTCACAGGTGCGGATGTCACTGGCATTCTATGTTTCTCACCAAAAAAATGAGTGAGAGAGTGCATGATATGAGAAATATACCCAACAAGTATGAAAAGAAATCAAAATGGTCTCGAAAGCATTGTCCTTTTTTTATTTTGGTGCACCACCTGTATCCTCATTTTCCTGCATCAGAAACTTAGGAGTGATGTTGCTACCTCACAAGAGGGGAGAGTTTTGACTGGCTGATTCTATAATGATATTGCAGCGTTGTTCATTTTGAGCAATTGCTCTACATACTCTGCCTCCTATTTCAAAGAAAAAGACGTTGTTTATTGTTGGAGATGTTTTAAATTTGTGCTTCCAGACTAGTGAAATGATTGTGTCTTATTTCTGGGCAAGTATAGTAGCTCATCCGAAGCCTGTATGTTGATTGTTTCTTAAGAAGATGTCAAGGTTTTTGCAATCTCTCCGAGATCTCTCGCCACCACCAACCAAATAAACACAAAAAAAAACCCTGCTGGAGAAGTGGGAATGCGGGATTTTATAAATAAACCTACTAATCAGAGCAGAGTGTTTAATCTTCTGCTTACTTTCCTCGTGATCCTCCATGTGAAATATGCACACATTTATGCTATATGCTTTGGATATATTAGTGAAACAGTATTTAGTGTCGATGAATTTGTTTGGATACATGTAGATAAAAGATATTTGTAACAACACACTATGCCGCATCTTTCCATGCTAATGATATACACACAAAAGATATTACAAATCCAGACTCTAGCGATCTGAAATCAATCAGTTGCATAAATTCTCATCTTATGTCATCCTATGGGAAAAAGACTAGAATTTTCCTCAAAAATTATGGCCAATGCATTAGTAGGAGCAACCTCTTCACTCTCTTATCGGACTACTGTGTGGATGATCTTCATTAAGCAAATACCTGATATCTAAATCATGGACAATCATGGCTGCTCATTTGCTATTATCTAAGCTATATGACCAATCATGGCTGCTTATTTATGTCATCCCATGGGCAAAAGTCAAGGGTTTTCTTGAACAATTATGGATAATGCATTAGTAGGAGCAACCTCTTCACTTCCTTATTTGACTACTGTGTGGATAATCTTCATTAAGCAAATACCTGTCATCTAAACTAGGACCAATCATGGCTGTTCAATTGCTATTATCTGAACTATACCCAATCACAGCTACTCATTTGCTATTATCTAAACTATGACCAATTATGGCTGCTCAATTGCTATTATTTAAACTCATACGAATCACGGCTGCTCATTTATTTCATCCCATGAGCAAAAAGCTAGAAATTTTGCTTAAAAATTATGGACGAAGCAAAAGCTTAGACAATTCCTGCTATCTAAATTATGACCAATTATGGCCGCTCAATGTACTATTATCTAAACTATGACCAATCATGACTGCTCATTTATGTCATCCCAGGAGTAAAAGCTTACAATTTTCCTTAAAAACTATGTACAAAGAAAAAGCTACGACCAATCATACTTGTTATCTAAGCTACGACCAAGCATGGCAGTTCATTTGTTATTATCTAAGTTAGGACCAATCATGGCTGTTCATTTACGTCATTTCATTAGCAAAAGCCTTGAAAATTCCTTAAAAATTATGGACAATGCATTAGTTCAGAAGCAATCTCTTCACTCCCTTATCTTTCTATTGTGTGGGTAATCTTCATTAAGCAAATATTCGCTATCTAACATTTTGGTGACGATGTGTGAAAGTTTGTTATTTATCAAATAAACTAGGAGACTTGATTTTGGGTCTACGAAGTTATACATACATCCTATTCCCTATACCCTATAGGATTTGAACTTGTAACATGTCTTTCAAGACTACAAGTTCTTCACTATTAGGTGAGCTTAGGTTTATAGGTCAACTCATGTATACATTAAAGTCTATGAGTAAGTGAGATAACCAATGTTTGATAGGAATGGAAGATATAAATGATAGAAATGATATGAGATAGATGAAATAAAAGTCTATGAAGAAATTGTAATGGTGAAAATGTAATCATAGTAACATTGAATAAAAATTATTACGTCCAGTACAAAATATGTGTTGCTGTTATGTGTGGAATAACAGATCCCTGTTAATCTTTGCAAATGTTTGTGTTAATGTTATATGTGAAATAATAGACCCCCCTTTAAATATGTGTTAATGTTCATACAAGGTAGTCTCATCATTATCCTTTGCATTGCATTAGCTCTAATTGAGGTCTAACTCGTAGGTTGGTGTAGTTACAACTAACTCATGCAAACAGTTGGTTCCGTTGTTTGGATTACATGATTCTATTTTGAATTTTTGCAGTTTTAGAGTTGAAAGGTTAGTGCCAAAGACAATGAGATTTTCAAATTGAAGTAGGGAGAACTTGTGAACAATTTTTGTTGGAAGGTTGGTGTTAAAGAAAAGAAGAGTTTCAAATTTGAAGTAGGAAGAACATGCCATTTTTTTCCAAGGGTGGAGTCAGATTTTCATAGACCACAACGAGAAGTTTTTGGTGTTTGTTGGATTGCTTTAATTGTTGATTATGAAGAGGATATAGTAACAACATCTTCCAATTTTAAGAATGAAAATCCATTTAAGAGTACTTAGAGAAATTACAAGATTTGAAAGGAACTTATAAACCATAGACAAGCTATTAATTGCTGATGTGAAACATGATTAATTTCTAGCAATTTTAAGTTGATCGGTTCTTTATTCGCCGTGCTTTCCACTATCCACGTCATTTGTCAACAAGCTACTTGAAATTGGGGATTGATAAATGCATGAGTTTGAGATTGCATCTGTTGTTATCATTATTTGAATGGGAGATTTTACATGCGACATTGATTTCCTTCGATTTGCCACACCAAAGTTGACACGGACTCCAACATTGCATTCGATTTCTGCACTACCATTGCACGTGGACTTGAGGGTATCATGTGGGTTTTAATTTCAAATATCTATGTTTGGTTTAACTTTGATAATAAGTTTCGCACTTGGATTTTTGGAATTGTTGAAAGCCCGATTGGAGCCTTTACTTTTGATATAACTCTTGCAAGAAGGTATCAAAGGCATTCCGGACACTGAATGGTGCTTACAATTTTGGGGGTTTTAATTATAATGGGTCCGAAAAAATGGTTTTTTTTTTTTTGGGTGCTCTACTAGGGTTTGGGTTTTATGCTCGATTCTATGGCACAATATTGCTTGTCACACCACCTTTCTTTCAAGGTGGGACATTTATTTCTCGTTATTCTGCATTAATTTTACTTTTTTCACCCTTTGGGCGGTGGCGGAAGCCTATTTTAATGGCCGCAGACAGTCTTCCTGCATCTCTTACTGCAAGTTTGGGTGGCGGGAGCTCTGTTAACCATGCCTTTGATAAAGAAACGAGCAAGGAAATTCATCCTGAAGGTCTACGACGAGGTAATGATCCTCCTCTGCCTAACCCGATGTTGTTTTAGATGCTCCTCAGTTTGATAAAGCTTGTTCATGGCTTGAATCTTTTACTCTAGTTGTGTATTTTGTTGGTCGTGTCCCCCCGGAGAGTATTCTCAAACAATGGGTTCACAACCACTGGCAAGGCCATGGTGTCAAGCTTGAGGGTGTCCAAAATCTTTCCAAGGGTTTTTTATGTTTCGGTTTAACAACCCTGAGCATTGTAAAGCCATTGTGAACCACGGTCCTTGGTTCATTCAAAACACTTTGGTTATCTTTTCACCATGGACATGCGATTTTCAAGTCTCTGAACACGCTAAGCTTAAATTGCCCATTTGGGTTGAGTTCCCTAGTCTCCCTTTCCCCTTTGGAGCTTTGTGGAAGAGTTGGTCAAACCCATTGGTTGTTTTGTCTATCATGAGCTGAATAAATTTTATTTCGCCTGCTCGCAACATCGTGTCTGTATCAAAGTAGACCTCGCCAAGGACTTCTAGGATTTGATCGACATTCAAGTGGGGGATACACATTTTCTCAACGCGTCCTTTGCATTAACTTGTCCAATACTTTTTTTTTGCTATCACTCTGTTGACCATATGATTCGAAAATGTCCTTTAATGGCTTCCTCATTTTGCCTCCCGAAAAAAGAACGCTAACCCCAAACCAACCTCTTTTGTTGAAGAGGGTTGGATAGAGGTCAAAAGTAAGAAAAACCCTAAACCCCAACCTCACTTTTATAAGCTTGTTGGGGGTTCCTCTTCGGCTCCAAAACCTTTGGCTACCAAGAAGACTGTGGCTTCTCCTATTGTGCATCATTCCCCACTTACGGTGTCCTCAATTTGTCCATCTCCGACGAGCTCACAACCCCACTCTGAGGTGATTGTTCACTCTGTAGACGACAAGTCCACCCGCAAGCATTCTCGTAGCCCTTCTCCTACTAGAGGATGATGAGTATGACCCTCCGTAACGCCACCCTTTCAAAATGAGTGATTATGTTCCTTTCTCCAAAATTGTTGGCTCTTCTATCTCAAAGAAAATCAATTCGCCATGTTAGGGAGCCTTGAGGATGAGCAATTCATGAATCTTGATGGTTCTCAATGATTTTTTTTCTTGGAATGTTCATGGGATTATTGAATTGACCCGTAGGTACACGGTTCAGGACAATTGTCAAAAGTTTGGTAACATGCATGTCTTGTGTCTTCAGGAGGTTAAACTTTTGGGTTTCTTCTCCAATTGACAACCCGTACTATCTGGTCAGGTGTCATTTGTCATCATTCCAATCATGAGCCTGGGAAAGGGGGTGTTCTTACTCTCGCTTTCTCCTTCCTTGCAACAATCTATTATTTCTTGGGGCTCTGACCCATCTCATCGAGTTGTGTGGTCCCTTTTTGATTTACATAATCAAATTATTGGTATTGCTAATATTTATGCTTCCAATGATGTTGTGGAATGAGCGCTTCTTCGGCGGTGGCTCGCTGATGAGTTACCCGACGCTCATTGGATCATGTGTGGTGATTTTAACATGGTGGAGTTTGCGGAGGAAAAAGTGGGCCACCTTCCTATGCATTGGTGTGTTGGTGAGCGTGAAGTGTGGTTCTACATGCGCAACAAACTTGGAATTTTGATCCTAACCACGCTTTAGACATGCCTCAAGATTCTACCTAGTTTACCTGGACCAACTTCAAACAAGGTCAGGATAGGGTTGTCAAACGACTTGATCGAGCTTTCCTCCAGAACAATAGTGGTTTTCCTTCACCACTAGTTTTGATGGTCTCTATTTGGGAAGGAGCTCTTCTTTTAGATCATTCTCCCATTTTCTTTGAAATTGAATGGCTTTTAGCTCCCACTAGGCATCAAAAATCCCATTTCTATATCAATACACCCCATCTTTATCATCCAAGAACCGTGGCTCACATTCTCCGTATCTGGAACTTGGTAGACGTCCCTTTGGTGTGCATGGGTGGATTGATTGGTGGCAGGAGGCCATTTCATAACTACAAACTTCCTTCACATGTATGGGCGACAGGATACTTTATCCCGTCGGCGAGCTCACAAAGCTTCCACTCGGGAGTATACCATAAGCTTGAGGGCCCTTCAAGCGCTCACATTCAACACCAAACTTCAAACCGAGGTGGCTCTATGGCGTCACAAACTAGGATGGAGGAGGTCTACCAAGCTCAAGGGCTCAAATCAGAGCTCGTTTGCATTGGCTTAAATTTGGGATAGAGTGACCAAAGAGTTTTTGCCCTCCTTCGGCCTCGCCACACCTCCAGTTTGATCCGGGCTATTCAAGATACCACAGTTCGCCTCACCGACCTTTTGGATGTCGTGTAGGATTTTGTGCATCATTACCATAATGTTTTTTTTGCTCAACCCTACACTCTAGAAAGAAATTCCGCCTTATTGAAGTGTCTCAATGTCCCCCTGTAAGCTTTCAGAAGCCCAAAGAATTTCTTGCAATGGGATCTTTCTGTTGATGATCTTAAAGAGGCATGACATGCGTAAATGAAGGCCATCAAAGCTCCAGCATTGATGGATTTCCGTGTGAATTTTATTAGGTGTTATGGGATATTGTTGGCCCCGACCTCCATCATGTCTATTATGAAGCGATGGAGACCAATTCTCTTGGTGCTATGATAAATCAGGGAAACATTAAGTTCATCCCCAAGTTTGGAGACCCTGAGCTCATCACTAGTTGTCGACTGATTACGCTTTTGACTATGTCATACAAGATCATCGCTAAAGCTATGGCTATCCCGGATCTGCAACATCCTGCTTCTTACTATATGTAGTGAACAAACTAGTTTTATTAAGAGCAGATTCATCTTGGATAATATTATTGTTGTTTGGGAAGGCATGGAGTGGGCGAGAATCTCCAAGCAAAGGCCCTCTTCATCAAGATTGATTTTGAAAAATCTTATGACAGATTGAATGGCCTTTTATCATAGCCATGCTCCAAGCTCTTGGGTTTGGCCCAAGTTCGTTCGTTTGGTTAACATGCTCTTCCAGGATGTCACTGCTAGGCTTACCATCAATGGAGTGCAGTTTGATATGTTTGAGCTACATAGGTCTATCAGCAAGGTTGCCCTCTAGCTCCGACCCTCTATGTGCTTGCTGAGGGTTTTAGCTACCTTCTTTCCACATCATCTGTTTAAGGGCTTGTCAATGGAATTTCTCTCCCCAATTCTGAACAATAGCTCATTAATGGGCATTTTGTTGATGATTCCTTTTTAACTTTGGAAGAAAATGAAGAGAATATCACTAATGCCTTTCGTTGTCTTGATATTTTTGTTTAGCTTCATGTTCTTCCATTCAATGGAAGAAGACTCAATGTTACAGACAGTCCCTGGATCCCAAACCTCCATGGTTGGAGGGATTTTCTTGCAATGGATTCAACCTAGGGTATAATTTAAATTTCTTGGCATCCCCTTTGCTTTTCAAGCTACTCCTGCCACTCTCTGGTCTTATGTTATTCAGTGGGTTGAGAAAAAAATTGCCTTCTGGATTACTAAACCCCTCTCTCTTGCTATTGAATTCCAGATTTGTTCAAAGGTGTTAGCTGCTACACACATTTACTACTCCTCCTATTGGGTGCCCTCTAAGGCATCTTATGCCAAGATGGAAAAATTACTTCTCGATTTTCTGTGGGCAAATACCAATGGTCATAAAGGCTTTCACAGAGTGGTTTGGGATATTTGTTGCTCTCCTAAAGATGTCGGGGTTTAGGGCTAATTGACATTCGAATCCAAGGCATTTCCTTAGTGTCAAATGGATCATCCAGGAGCTTAGAAGGATCTAATGCTTGGAAAGTCCTGCTTTGCCACTTTGTATTTGTCAAGGAACTCCTTTTGGCAAGCAAACTTGGAAGAATTTGGGGTTTCAGAGTTTATTGCTTTCTCCAGTGTCTGTTAAAATTGGGGGACTTTTGTTATGCAGAGCATTTGGAAGGCATGGGAGGCGGTCAAACCCCACCTAATTTGGGTTAGGGATGGCTTCAGATCTGGGCTTTCTATCAACTCTCATTCCCTATGGTGGTCTTCTATGCTTAATTTTGACAATGTTCCTTTTGCCATGGTGCCATGGATTAAAAGTCTTTGGCTTTTCAAACATGGTATCAAGCTGATAGGTGATCTATTTTGTAAAGCCACACGTTCTTGGAAACCCTAGGTGCTCATTAAAGCTCAATTCAATCTCAACAATGGTGATAAAGAGTCTATTCAAGAAATTTCAGAATGCCATACCTGTTGAAGTGCTGCACAAGGTGGGAATCTCTCCTCTTGTTCATTGGTGGCACGATTGGCACTCGCCTTTGGCGACGCCTTGTCGGTCAACAAACCCCGACTTGGGTACCAACTTTTTGGCACCTGCACACATTCCTTATGAAAATGAATAATTATTGGAAGATTAAATCCCCTCATAGGGTTTGGAAACACAGTTCAATCTTATTTGGAAGGCTCCCATTGCCCAAAAAGGCGCATTTCCTTTGGTCTATTTTATACTAGGGTTTGTTGGTTGAAAATGACTTCAAAATTTGGGAGTTGCTAACCCTTTGTGCCCTGCTTGTCACCAACCTGAGTCTCTTTTACATCTTTTCTAGTATTGTCCTCTTCTCACTTAGTCGGTGGAAGTGGATTCACTCCCTCTTTCAACCTTTTCTCTGAACCCTTCACTGGAAAGTTGTCTTGTTGGGGGACTTAACCTTGCTTCTGTAAAATACAACAAATTTTGGCAAATTTTTCATACAAAAATTCTATTTCAAATTTGGAAGATTAGAAATGAATCTATTTTTAATCACACTATTCTTACCTTGAAATTTTTTCGTGACTGCTAAAACAAATATTATTTCTCATGTTTTGCTTTAGATCCATGTCCAAGCGGAAAAATTTCGGAAGTGGAGCACTTGGAGGATCTCCTCTCTCATTGGGGAAGTGGCCCGTGCTCGATCAACCAAGTTTCTTATCCGTCGCACCGTCACTCCCAATCTCGTCGTCGTTCTCCTCCCCTGCTCCAACTTTCGCCCCATGGCTAAGGTGCTCGACAACGTCTACGTGATCGGGCTCGATGAGCACTTCCGCCTCGATGGCATGATGGTGGTGTTTTTAGCGTCTCGATGGTGGGGACGGGTGGGGGGCTCCTCCCCCTCCCATGATGGCGGTGGCTTTGGCTGGGGGGCTCCTCCCCTTGATGGTGGTGGTGGCTCTGGTTGGCCTTCTTTGTCTCCAACACGGATCCGAGGGGGTGCTATTCCCCTTGATAAATTTCCTCACATGGCATTAGCTATGTCTCCGGACTGGAAGGAGTCGACATGACCTTTGATCGGGTGATGGTTAGAACTCTATGCCTACTTCTCACGATCCCCCTGCTTTGGGTTGGGGAGATGTTCTACAGTGCAGACCGCCCTCCCTCCGCCTCCTTCGAATGCAATGTTTGCTTTTCTACTACTTGGTTGGTTTCCCTTGTGATGTAATTTCTTTGTTTGGCTTGCTTCCGTGGCACGTGTTGCTTGGTTTGATGTTTCGGGGTGTGACTTTTCCACCCAACTTTTTTGATTTGGAACGCAATGTACTTTTCATGTTTTTATCAATATAAAAGTGCACTTTCAATAAAATAATTGGTATAAGGTATGAAGATATAACTTGTGATGTTAAAGTAATACATGGGTTTATAAGAGTCAAGCAAATTATTATTAATTTTTTAAATTTTTTTTGAGGTAAATTGATGTTTGTAAGTTGTCAAAATAAAGTACTATTAGTAAATGTCAAAGTTAAATATTCTATTATTGTAAAGTGTGAGAAAATGAAATAAAAAATCTATCTCGAGATGTATTTTCGATGTAACCTAATGTCCATCTTGTAGGGGATAAGATGAAGCCTATTTCATTTTTAATGAAGTATTTAAAGACCGCAAAGAAAGAAAAAGTGATTAGCTTTGGGGTTCCCCCTCGACCTTGTCGCATCCCCAAGTGTTGCCTCAAGACCCTGCAAGAGATGTTGGTCGTTGATCCTATTGGGGTTTATTACCCCTAAACCTTTGCTTTGGAATTTCAAAGCCAAAGAAAAAAATTGGTGGGGAAGTTACGACTATGAAAGAGGGCACAAATTTGAGTATCAAATTCCATCTTGGAGAGTTAGTAGTAATTAGTAGGCATTGTAGGATGTAGGTCAACCACCTCTCGTCATCCACTAGCGATGGGGCCCCACAATGATTTGGTGGCATATTTGTTTCAATGTGTTTTGAGTTTTAAGGTTTGCATGCTTGAAAATAATAATATAAGTGTATTCTTGTTCGTGAGCATGATTTCGATGTGATCCCCGATGGAAAAATGTAGTAAGAAAGCTAACACAGTGTATTACATCATCATGGTTCTCGTAAAGGATGATTAAATGTGTGTATCCTTGTTCATACGCAGCAGATTAGTGGTCAACATGTGAAAACCATTTATTTGTGAAGGCTGAACCAATTTAGAATTCTTGTTTGTGGTTCCCACACTGGTTTGGTTAGATTAGTTCCCAACAGTCCATGGTTGATGAGTTCCTTTTAACCTTTAGTTCGAGTTGTAAATCAAGATCATAAGCAAGCAGAGGAGGCAAGTTATAGAAGATTTGTGATTTTTTTTTACCATGTTCGTAGTAAGTGGGGAATGGCGGGAATTTGTTGTTAGTGCTCACATATATGAGCAAATAAGTTTGTATGAGTTGGTTATTATATGAGTTGTTGAGAAACAACTCATAATAATGGGTTAGTTTGAGTGTGTTACAAGTTGTTCTAACTCGTCTATGAGTTATTCTAGGAAATATTTGTGGGATTATTAACTCAATAATCAAAGTTCTCCCCACTATTTATGTGGGTGTACGAGTTTGTGTGATTTAATTAAGAGAGAGTGCTTTTTGTTTATTACGAAACATTTATTGTGTAATTATTTGTTGACAATCCGAACCAAATTTACAACAATCCTTAGTTCATTCATTATCATTTAGGCCATTCAAAGTTGGACAAGTTTTGATGCCAAGAAAGTAATTTTCTCGAGAAAGTGAAAGATGAAGATTAATAAGAAAACAATAGCATTTCTAGTTCACACAGTCTTTTTCTAAAACATGCCATCTCTTTGATTGTCTAAAATTTATTAGGGCCTCACTACCTAATGTATATGGATTGTACAAGAAAGGTAAGAGGGATCAATAATTGAAAAATAACGAAAACTAAATTGCAAATTGGAGGAAAGAAAAGAAAAGAAAAGAGAAGAGAAGAAAAAGAAGACTATAGAATTTAAAATTTAAACAAATGTCAACATGCCATTGGTTTATCAGTGAAGTTGTTTGGCTCATAAAGAGCCCACCAAGGATCAATTGTTGTCAAGTGCAAAGGCCCCCATATTGAAAAAGAGATGAAACAAGGATTGTGCCTAAGGTAAATTTGACGGAATGGAAACCTCTTAGTCCTTAACATTAAACCAAAGAATACATTTATTAAGTGCACATAATCCATGTAATTGTTTTGAAATATTTATCTTTCAATCAATTTAAATAAAAAAGGAACAAATAGGAGATGTGTGAAAATTACCTAGTGGTTAGAAATATAAGAAAACTAAGAAAGGGAAGAATATTAGTGAAGATAAGATGATATGAATATTCAAATAACTATAATAAAAACAAGAGAAGAGGAAGAGATTGTAGAGGAAGCACCACAAGTGAAAAAGTATTGTGAGGGGCTAACATTGGTTGAAGAACATTTACATATTTAGTAAATGAAAATGAGGGGAATCCAAAGAGAATATTGACTCTTAAGGAACTAATGGCAGATAAAAGAGATAATAGATAACGAAGAGAGATGAATTGAAACCAATGAGAGTGAATCAAGAGGTGCAAAATTTCAACCCCTCTAATTATTTTTGAATAACATTGGAACCCATCTAGTTTTTGGTGTCGAGTGTAAAGGCTCTAACAATAAAAAAGGGATGACGCCGAGATCTCTTCTTAAGGAAAGTTAATGGAATGGAAACTCGTCAATCCCTGTCACTAAATCAAATAAGGAAGTTATTCATGTAATTGTTATCGAAGAATTAAGATGTTTATCTTTCAATCAATTTTTTTATAAAATAAAGACGATATGTGTGAAGATTAGTTGGTGGCTAGAATGATAAGAAAAGTAAAAAGGGAAAGAAAATTAGTGAACATAGGATAATACAAATATTCAAATATCTACAATAAAAGCAATAGAAGAGGAAGGGATTGTAAAGGAAGCACCATCAGTGACAAAGTATAGTTAGGGGATAACATTAGTTGAAGAAACATTTACATTCATAATATATGAAAATGAAAATGAGGTGCATCTAAAGAAAATATGGACTCTCAAGGAACCAATGACAATATCAAAATAAAATATAAGATAATAGAAGAAGAGTAGCAATGTGAACTAACACTAGTGGGGTTAGTAAACCAAGAGGTGCACTATTATGACCCCTCTAATTATTTATGAATAACATTAGAAGAATGCAATATATAATTAGAAGAAAGCATTGAAATTAGAAAAACTAAAGAGATCCCTTTGAAAAGAAGGGTATATATAATTAGAATACATAGAAGGGAAGTCAAAACCGTAGAAAAATAATGTATAAGAAAAACAATTATAGGTGAGAGAATAATGACAAGTCTAATAAATATTTATTTCTTGGTATAATTATAAGCATAAACATATATTTTATTTATGTCATATATGAAATTATGGGGATATTTATGGATGTGTACATCATGCCGAGGACGAGAAAGAGGGAGGCAACTTGTGATTATTTTATTAGTATCAAACCGAATAGATTACAGAGAATGAGGGCTGCAATATATATATATATATATATATATATATAGAGAGAGAGAGAGAGAGAGAGAGAGAGAGAGGGGTCTAATAAATATTTATTTCTTGGTATCATTATAAGCATAAACATATATTTTATTTATGTCATATATGAAATTATGGGGATATTTATGGATGTGTACATCATGCTAAGGACAAGAAAGAGGGAGGCAATTTGTGATTATTTTATTAATATCAAAATGAGTAGATTACAGAGAATGAGGGCTGTAATGTATATATATATATATATATATATATATATATATATATATATATATATATATATATATATATATATATATATATTTCATTGTAAAACCATAATACAAGCAAATATGGTTCTTAACAACCTACGTGCTATTACAATAGACTCACATAAATATCAAATAATACAAATAATAAGGTTATAACCATATAACTATGCTAATAAACAACCTATTTACCCATAGTAACTAATCTACCATAGTAAATAGTAAAATGGTAACTACAATGCATAATCACTACAAGTAACTAGGTTTTACCTAACATCCTCCCCCTTAATTTTGCCTCAAGGGATGAGGAGAGGAACTCTCGAACAACTCAAACTTATCACATGTAAGTGAATTCGTGAAGATATCTACTCATTGTTCAAGCTGTTAGGCAAAATCGAAGTTGTATATTGTGTTTTAACACATGCTCACGTATGAAGTGAATCTGTATCTCAACATGCTTGGTTCTTTCATGGAAAAGCGTATTGCGAACAAGTTTGAGAACACCCTCATTGTCAACATACAAAGTGGTGAATTCTCTCTGTGATACTCCAAGTCCCTCAAGTATGCGACGTAGCCATATCTCTTGCGAGACAACTCCACTTGCAATATGATAGTCGAGCCTCAGCAGAAGGGCGAGAAACAGAGTTTTGTTTCTTGCTTTCTGCTTCTAAAGTTTGGCAATTCGGCTAAAAGTCCTCCAAATTGAAAAAATTAATGTAAAAGAGGTTTGAATAGTAAAAAATTAATCAATGCGCATACAAAGATTACTGGAAAAATATTTATTAGAATAGTAAAAATGAATGACCTTTCCAAAGAAGGCGTGGCACCATTTGAAGATGTCCAGGTGGCGGGATGCAGAGTAGGGCAGTGTAAGATCTTAGGTTTTGCGCCAAAGCTGGTTGGAGTAACTTGTAAATCCGATCTTATGCAAACGAATATCTTTTATTCCTATTTACAATTTTTTTGATTTGTTTTTTCTCCTTCGTCGTTTTTCGTTTTCAGGGTTGGTGAAGGTAGACCGTAGTTTATCTCACAGGCTTAGAGACAGGAGGAAAATCTCGGCCGTTTGGGAGCGTGACATGGTCTTAGACGTAGACGTCGGACGTTTGCATGCAGGGTCTGCAAGATCTCTTGGATTTGGCGAGGGGGTGTGTGGAGCTCGGACCGGTCTCAATGAAAGATCTGCACGATGTTTGGATGGGTTGGCTCGACCGAAAGAATGGTTCAGTTCAAATCTAATATGCCCAATACAACCCATTACATAGCTCCTTTGTAACTTGCCGAATTAACGAATTAACTCAGTTTGGAACAACCCGCTAGCTAGCATAGGAGCTCGATAGATAGCTTGACCCGCCCCATATAGATAAGATATAGAGAGAGGTGGGGCTCGCTGAACTTATAGAATCTATAGAGAGGGGGACCGAACTATCCAGAGGGACTGCTTGTTTCTCATATAGTCAGACCTGCAAGGAGAAAACGATCAAGTAGTCAAATATATATGTATGTATGTGTAAAAACACAATGTAAAAGACACATGTATATAAGTATAAAAGCATGTGAATGTAAAATACACAAATGAAAAAGTGTAAATGGAACATGTGCACCTGATCCATGTCGAGAAAGAGAGTGTAAAAGGATATCATGTACTACGGGGTTTTGGGCGATTCGACGCCATAGGCCGAAGAAGTATAGGGAGGAATTTTGCTATATCCTCTAACCTTTAACTGCTTCCTTGAATATGTATGAAGAGATCGATGTGCGTCTGTTTTTCTTGGTGATTCGATGCCCTTTGGTGAAGAAGTGTAAAGAGGAAATCCGATGTATCCTCTAACTTGTAACTGCTCCCAGAATGCTAAGGACAACCATGTCCTATAAAAGCCATTGTGTACGGGGTTCATAGAGTGGTCTGAACCCACTCGTTGTATGTAACCCACAATGCTAAGGATAGAAAGTGCACTAAACTGAACCGGTGTAGAAGCGCTATGTAGAATGTAAAACCACAAATGATGCCCCCCTCTTTAGGGGCATATGCGACATCATTGATAGGAGAATGTGGCCCCAAAATAGGACCAACCGCATAAACTATATAACTCGGCCCTATAGGGGAAGGGAATGCACTTGGTAGAAACCAAGGTGCACATAAACAAGAAGGCTATCCAAAGACAAGTGTTAGTACAAACAAGCATACATATAGAAAACAATGTATAACCTACGCAAAGAGAGTATAAACTACTAAGAAAAGTAGTAATGTAAACATGCAAGAAGACAAAGTAGACCACCAAAGCGGGTTGCAAACATGGGACACCACTTACGATGTTGCAAGACAATTCAAGGCCATGATGGCCATATACAAAAAACAAGTGTGCACATCAAACAAAGGGTAATGCTTGTAAACAAGAACAAACAAAAACAAAAAATGTAAAAAATAAGTATGAAAGCAAATATCCCTGCATATAAAATGTTACACATGAAGCACACTGTTAACATGTTATAAAGATAACCAATATGTCAAAAATGTGTATAACCAAGTAATATAAAGTGCTAAGTATGAAATGAAACAATAACACTTGTGAGAGACGAAGGTGGATGCCCCCTGAACAGCAGTGTAGGAAGGGTAGAAGGTGATCATCTCGTGCTGCATGTAAGAGACCTGTATCTGTGATCACAACTTAGAAAAAGGCGTGAATGCACATGTGTGGATGATATAGATAAATGACATATAAGTAATCTAACTAGCATGTGTAATAAAATGACCACAAACAAGAAAAAGTAAGCAAGAGTAAAAGCAACCATAATATGTAGTATGTTGTGGATGGATGAAATGGAATGCAAGATGGATGATAGGAGCCGCGTGCCCCGAGTGAATGGAAATTTATGCAATGAAGTTCATTTGGTTTTCCCCCTCAGCAGTCAAGAATGAACCGTAAACGAGAGTGCATCATCGGGAAATGGTCGAAATGTGTGTATTGTGCCTAATGCTAGTTGTGATGATTGTGCATGTGTATTGATGAAATACGACCTAGAAATGGTGTGTGTGTGTGTGTGTGTGTGTGTGTGTGTGTGTGTGTGTGTGTGTGTGTGTGTGTGTGTGTGTGTGTGTGTGTGAACCTTATAGTGAAGCATATATCACGAAAAAATGAATGAAAAAATGATGATGTAGCCTAAAACGTATATCACTACAAGATGAATAGGGGGAGTGGTGATGTATCTTAAAGCGTATACCACTACAAGATGATAAAGTAGGTGACCATTTAGCCTATAGCGTATGTCACTAACCTAGGAATGTCACATGATAGCAGGTCGAATGATGATAAGGTCCATTTGATTTGTAAACCCTCGGCAATCGAGTATGGACTCGAGGAACTAAAGTGCATCATAAGGTAGTGAGTGTAACACATAGAAGATGATGTAGCATATGTAATGAAGATGATAAATGACCATGTGATGTGTATGTAGTGTATAGTATTGAATGTAATATGTGTAGTGTGCCTAAGAGCATATAATATGTAGGATGTAATGCTAGGTGAGTATGATGAAGACTAGTATGATGGATGATGTATAAATGCACAAATGTCAAAATAAATGTAGAAAGTATGGTGTATGACACGTAATGTGAATAGATGCGGTGTGTATAACCTATTGTGCAATGTGTGGGGTTCATGTGTAGTAAGCCCTCAATAGTCAAGTGTGAACCGAAGCACAAGAGTGTGTCATCGGGTAATGATGATGCTAAAGTATGAATGAATATGCGTATGCCGGAGATTGATATATGAGAATGAAAAGATGAGATACACATTTATGCTAATATGATGGGGGAAGTGTGCTAGATGTTGTGCCCCCAAGTGTGTACATATGAATAAACTATCCATTGACAATGATGAAGGTCCTTCATTCGATGCATGTGACGATGAAAGCGTATGACTGTAATCTAATAATGGTGGTATGGTAGACAAACGTTGTGTTGGTGAATGAAGCCTATGTGCATGTGATGGATGAATGTATGATGAAGGTTGTGGCATCACAAAATGTGTTAGTGATGGAGATCGATGTGAAAATAAGTGTGAAGATGATGAAGATCCGTGTGTGATAAACCGAAGCGGTGACCTATGTCGAGATGTAGTAACTGTCCTAGGAATGAGCCTATACCTATGTGTAGGACTAGTGGAACGATGTGGTCGTGTAGACGATGCTCGAGTAGGTGAGCTAGGAGTAGATTGTGCTTTGAGAAACAAAGAATGTGATGTGCGAGAAGAAGTAGATGATGTGTTAGTTCTTATGTGAGGAAACGACGAACATGGAGTGGATGGAGGGACACCATCAATAGAAATGACCTATTGGTTATAAATAAATTTGAGTCGCAAATGATTCATAGAAATAATATATTGAGAGTGACAAATCTAATTGAGACCGAGAAGCATGTCGCATCCAACAACTAAGTTTCCAACGAGGAAAGGCACAAAGCAAAGTAGGAGGACCAACCGTAGCATGTAGTTTGAAAATGCCAAAGGGTTTTTGAAAGGATACTCAATTTGCGATTGAGGATAACCGATAGCCTTAAGAAGTGAAATAGAACATGCACTAATGGCCCATGATGGGTAAATATTAGTGTTGTTAATGGAGGTCGAGACAATAGATGCATTGATATGTAAATGATTAGGTTGTACATTCGCATGATAATCAACGTCGGAGAAATAATTGATTGGTGGTGAAGCATCAATGTTTGCAACTAAGAAATCCAAAGCTCCTGATGCAATATGAGACATTGCGTGTGAGACATAATTAACGGATGAATCAATCATTTTTGTGTTATGTTTTGGTAATGGGTTATTAAAGATCTTGAGTTTATGATTTTCATTAATAGGTGTAGATGTTGTGGATTCCAGAAGCTCAATTTGACCATTGTCAAGCAAATCTTGAATGAGATGTCGTAGTCTGAAACAACGATCAGTGGTGTGTCCGATGCATTGATGATAATCACAATAAGAGTGTTCATTGAAATTGCATCCTTTTGGCGAGATGGATCTATTTGAAGAGGAGATGGTAATGTAATAAGATTACTATCGATTAGCTATGGTAGCAGAACACCCAGAGGTACTAATCTTAGTAAAAGGATGTCGGTATGGTTGCGGTTGAAGCTCCTTATGAGTAGATCTTTTGCATTTACAATAGTTTTTCCATCTATGGGTTTAGTTGTGGTAGGATTAAATGTTGGCTTACCCTAAAAATGTGTGGATGATGATGCTTGCTCTTGATACTTAAGTTTTCCTATTGCTAGGAGTTTAGTCTCATGAAGCTTGAGAGTTTGAAAAATTTGATCAAATGAAGGAGAGGTCTCAAAGAGAACACTCTCTGAAGAGGTGGCAAGAGACTCTGAATGAATAAGTCTTGAAGCTCGAGAATCCGTAAGTATGTTAGACATCTTAGCTAAATTATTTTTTTATCACAAGACATAATTGGATAAGTGTTCGTTAGACCCTTGCTTGAGCTATGCAAGTTGAGTGTAGGAGATCTTAGAGCCAATGTTGATAGAGAAATGCATGAGAAAGGCATCGGCTAGATGCATGAAAGAGACTACCGAATGTACGGGTAGGTCATAGAACCAACACATCACATAGTCTTGCAAACTACGAGGGAAAAGCTTAGCTAGTATAATGTGATCGTCCACATAGTCAAGGCATGCTACATGAAATGCTCGAGAGATGCTCTTATGGGTCCCCATGGCCTTTAAAGATAGGTAGCTTAGAGAGAGAAAAATTAGGTGGCAATGGATAGGTCAATATGGTAGGTGCGAAAGGAGTATGCAACAATACTGTAGAGTCTAAAGATGGTGTTGTGTGTGAGGTAGCTAGTTGAAGCTGACGAATTTGGGTTTGCAAGTCTTGATATAAAGAGGTAAAATATGGAGAATTCAAAGAAGAACCGAGGTGCAGATGAGGAGTACCGGGGTGAATGGTGGGAGTGATGGTTGTAGTAATGGGAGCAGAAACATAGGTAGGTGAAGTAGAGACCATGGGAGCATAAGAAGAAACTACAGAAGTTGAAGCATCACGAGCTCTCTTAGCGATGATTAGAGCATGTAAGACATGAGGGAGATGAGTAGGGTTTTCACACAACGCTTGGTGAAAGTCAGTAATAACGTTAAGTTGATCTTGGTCAACATTGGTATCTTCATCATATGACTTCTCACTATCAATTGCTTCTATCTCATGGAGAGGGACACGATGGGAATGATCTAGAGGGTTATCAACCATAGATGTAGTTGTATCAGCCATTGACCTAGAAGTACGATGCTTAGATGAAGGGAGCTCACAATATTAGAGGGATCCAAAATGACCGCTATGGGTAACGGGCATAAAATGAAAGAAAGATGAAGTAAGCCCTAGAATGATAAGCAATGAATGAAGAACCTATAAGTGTGGAGATCGGGTTCACCAAAATGATTAACTAAAATTAACTAAAATGTGGAATAATAGTAGTTAATTTAATCTAGAAGAACATGTAAATACAATAAATAAATGCAACAAGTAACTATGGAAAGTAACCCAAGCAACTATGAAAATGGAAATACAAAACCCTAAAGTGCTAAGAGAGTTAGAATGAACTCAGCTGATTAGAGGAGCTCGCATGGATCTGAGCTATTTAGCTAGATTGGAGCGCGTGGAGAGGGACTGGGGCACCTGCGGGTGCTTTGGTCTGTAGAATGGGCGCCCTGGTTTGTGTAAAAGGTCCAAGAATGAGTTTCACAGGTTTGACAGTGATCCGAAACCCTCACTTTGTGTGTCGCATCGAGTTCGCCAGATGCGCCAGTGTCATTGATAATTCAAGATGAAATAAATACCTGTAATAAACCACAAGAAGTATCAAAACCATAAAAAAAAGAATGTAAATGAATGGGTAGGATTGACCTCAGCTACCACAATAGTGGGCTTACTAAGCGGCGTTGCTGATACATTTTGGACCCAAAAGTAGTTCGATGTGTGTGTGTGCATCATGTGCCCTAGGTGCTCTTGTTTTAGTCACACTTTGTGAAGTAGTGAGCAATAACTAGATGTAAAAATGTAGTAGAATGGTGGATGGAATAAAATAGAATCCCCTCGTGTCATGCGGATGAACCAACCTTGTCCTTTGTGATGGAGCCTAATGTATGAAAATGATCTCCAAATGATTTATATGAATGCAACCCTAGGTGGATGATAGTAGTGAATAGTTCCTGGTCCCTCATTATGGTCTCATAACTTTATATTTATAGGGTTATCTTGATCTAATTTCATAATTAACCTTGAGATGGCTGACCATTAAAAAGATAAGAAGTGAAACAACTAGAAAGTGCCCAAGAAGTGGCGGGAAAGTTAAAAAAGGATTGAGGCACCCCTAGTGAGACCAGGGTGCCCATGGGCACCCCAATACTAGCCTGGGCATCCCTGTTAAAGCTAAAATGTCACGAAATGACAAAATATGATTGAGTACGCAGGTGTAAGAAGTTGGGAATGACAAAAGAAAATAAAGTAAGATGGCCAAAAGATGGGGGTTAATTAGTACTTTCTTCACTCAAAAACCTTCTAAATAGTGGTATGAGACTGAGACTAAATAATGTTTAAAGTGCATGATTTTGTGTCTATAGTTTGAAACAATTATGATAGAATATTGAAGGAAGAGGCATGATGACCGAGAATATTTGGAACTCAGTGTAACACCCCAACATTCACAATCCAAAACGCATAAGAAAACCGATGATTTTCTTTGTTTGACAAAATGCTTGCTCATCTTTGCATTGATCAAAATACACACATCACTAGGCCTACATATACACTAACATTAACAATTTTCATTAACTAAAAGGACACATAACTTATAGGTTTACTTTCATATGCATTTTATGCCATTACTTAAGAAATACTAGAGTGTAGAAGCATAACTAACATCGCCAAGGCACATGATACCAACATCTCAAATAAGGTTCATTTTCTTTTCTGGGTTCTTTCATGAGTTAGTTTCACATTTCTATTCTCATTAGATCTATCAAAATAATTTCAGTTTGTTCCTTATCAATGAGTTGGTTTTGATATCCATGACTTTGGAGTGTGACCCGAAGCATGCTCTAGGCATCATGGTTGTTATAAGACCCTTACTTTTGACTTCCTATCACATGACAAGTTTTATACCTCATAGTTCTTCGCAATGTTCCTTCGTCATAAACAAGTCCAAGGTATTACAAAAGAAGACGATGAAGTGATAGGACTATTGGTGCTCAATCCATGCCCTTAGATTGAGCTCGTCTTTCTCCTAGACTTTCCGTAAATGTAAATGTTATCCCAATTTTGTACCCCCTGCAAGTTTGGATAACTCATCAAAATGGACTTAGCCATTTTCCTCTAACAAAACCGCAGGAGATTGATTCGAGTTTACCATGAAGTGCATGAACTTAGTGTTATGTGGGTTCTCCTAACCTGCGAAACAAAGGAGCATTGGTCCAGACTTAGGTGGGTTTTTATTAAACACGCGGAAGCAAGTTAAGGCCGTAGAAAAGGTTAAAATTTGGAGGCCACGCTACACTTGGTGAACCCACCAAACATCCAAAGACCTCACCAATTTTTAAAGCACCGTAAAATGTCTAAAATCTACCAAACATTTAAGGTCCATGGAATGAGATAAATTTAACAAACATTTTTGGTCCACGCTTGGGTTAGGAAAGGTCAAAGAACATTGGGTGGGTGAAGGAAATGACAAATGATGAAAGATCAACGACCAAAGGTGAACATGTGCCACCATTCTGGTAAAATTCAAAGAAGATGCATTTCACGAACCTCAAGTTAGGGAATAAATCAAGTCAATAAGGCAGTGTCCGGAAAGTCAAGGGTGGTCAAGGAGGACGCATGTCAACATTCTATAAAGTAGACAATTTTAAGTCTAGCGTAGATAAAAATTACGACGTGAAGGCGTAACCAATGAAATGCGATCTTGTGGATACGTGGAAATTTTCTATTGGCTTGTGTTTCACGGCGATCAGAAGGGGCTATCAAATAAACCGACATGTGAAGTAGTGTGGAGCTTCCCTATTGGCTCATGCTTCTGAGAGGTCGGTCAAAGTTCTCAACAAATATGCCACGAATTGAAATTTACGAGGAGCATGGAGCTTTCTCATTGGCTCACACTTCACAGTGAGCATAATGCGAGATCGGAGGTATTAAAGTGGGCATGTGGCTTCATTTCATCAAACTTCAGCCGATAGACTCGGGCCGATCTCAAGCCCTATAATGAGTAAAATTTAGTAAGATGCGTTAGGTTCGGAAGAAGGAAGGATTAGTCAAAAGACAAAGCAAGTAGACGCGTAAGCAAAGCGACCCCACAACCTAATGAAAGCGAACATGTGGAAAAGGAAAAACAATGCACGCGTTGGTAGCGATCGATTCCCGAGCTAATCAAAGGCCACCATGTGTCACATTTTTGTGCTTCCCAACACGTAAAACTTCAGAAGGCCATATCTTTCGATTCCCTGATCTAAATCTTGCAAAATTTATATCATTGGAAAGGTATCTTTGAGACCTTGAATTTGGCATCATCGAGATCTAGAAATTGATGGTGGTTAGTGGGAGAAAAAGAAGAAAATGTACTCAACATTTAAGATTGTAGTTCTAGTTTGGTCAACCACATGTCTTAATGAAGTATCAAGTCTTTTTATTCTCCAATAAACAAATACAACATGAAAGAATGAATTTGACAGGATTCCCATGCTCCTTTTCAAAAATTTAATGCATCTTGTTGGTGGTTGAAGAGGAAAATAATATTTTCTCTTCTCTCTCTCTCTCTCTCTCTCATCTTCTATATATTGTAAAAGTATTTCATTTTGAGCGAGAGGCGGAATGGGGGTAGTTGTAGAATTTTGTTGATCAATTTTTAAGTTCCAGTTTCTAGTTTTTGTAAAAAAATTCATTTGTATCCAGTATGTAAGGAAGAGCTAAGGTGGTTACGTTGTATAGCCATTAGCATGTTTGAAGGCATTTGTTTATGTCCCCTAGCTAAAACTTACATGAATAGATTCTCTTTGTTTTGACAAAGCTATACTTTCCTGTTTCTCTTGTTTTAAAGGAATGAATGAGGAAATATTGGTTCTATTACTATCTTGCATTGGATTTACTTTGTTAAGTATGCAAGGGTCTTTCTTAGTTGTTGTATTCTTCTAGTCACTATGAGACTATTGCATAATAGTGTATATTTTGCAATAGTTTAGTTTGGTTGTAAAATCCTAAAGACAACATCACTTTTGAAGAGCTTTTGTTATCCCTTAAGGGTCTTTTGGGTGTATGAGACAAATATAGCAAGTGCTTTATCTCAGCTCTAACTCCATGATTTTTAGTTAGGATTGTGAAGATTGTCTACAACATTTGTGTAAATTGAGTATCAATGAATGCAAATGTTATTTCACAAACTATGTTAACTTGATTGTTCTTTTCAAGCATCACTATTAAGGATGGATTATTTCCATGGGAACATTAACATACCAAGGTCATAAAAGCAATTACCACCCCCTTCAAGTCTCAATTAAAAAAACCTAGTGATCCTTATACCTACTAAGCATATCATACCTGTATACCATACATATGCTTATTTTGTAAATATGAGTTGAAAATTTGTCCATTATCAGTAAGCTTTTATAAGAATCCCACCAAGTTTGTGATCAAATATAATTCAAAGCATCCTTGGTTAATAATGTTATGCAAATGCAATATTTGAAGTTGTTCATTATCTATCTATTAGGTTTGTATTTGATTGTCAAGTGATTACAATAAATCAAGTGACAACTCTTTTGAGATAAGTATTGTATTTGTGGATGCACTTTCTTCAAATTAACTTGTACCAACCATAAAGGAAACCAATCCATGAAATCTTTTCCTTTATACAGATAATCAAACTAGGTCCTCTCACCTTGGTCAAGGTAGAGCCAGAAGTAGCATGGTCAAGCTATTCCCTTTGTGAAGGCCTCCTGATCACCTCCCAGATTTGAGTCATCGAGTTGAGTGTTGAAAAAATCCTTGAATATCAACAATAAAGAACTTTTCATTGTTCACGATTCTGTCAAATCCAACCCACTCAGGTTAGCTACTCATCTCCTAGGGGTAAGCATGTTGGTCCTCAAATCTATACCCCTAGTGGATTGACAACAATTCTCTTCAAGGAAAGGGGGAATTCTTGGAATGGTGGTAGACCGAGTGGTAGTGTGTCATTTTGTAGCCGGGGAGGGCTTTAACAATTTCCTGAGGATCAAACCTCGGGATGGTTGAGGGGCACGTACAAAGGGGATGACCTGTACCTGCTACTTTTGGTCCTACCTTGACCCAGGGTGAGAGGACCTGCGGTGTAACCTAAATGCAGAAGGAGAGATGGGATATTTGTTCCCTCGATTTCTTTAAATGATGGATCGATTTGGGATAAACATGGCCATGGAAAAAAAAACTTCACTCTCACAAGTTGTCATACAAAATGTTTCTTATGCTTACCTCACAAGACATAGGTTACTAAATACTGATAAAGTCTGGTTGCTCTTGCACTCTCTAGATTGTAGAATTACAACTAAGGGACACTCTCGGTAATCTTGAGAGAGACCGAGTAGAAAAAATAACGAATGAAAGTACGAGGTGGGATTATTTAGGTAGTTTTGATAGAGAGGGATTATAGGAAGACATATTATTTACATTCAAGTAGTTAACACTTAGAACAACTTGATATTCGGCCATTACAAAAAACGTGATCAAGTAATGACAAGTTTTACAAAGAAAAATTGCATTCATCGATCCTCAATATATGCAAAGCTTCAAGAAAACCTCTAAAATACTCGACACAAGCCTTTGCAAGCACTCTAATAAATTATTTATTGCTTCTTCCTCGTACACCCAAGATACACTTAAGGAGTTAACAAAACTCTCTTAGTACAAAATGATTATAATGAGAATTTTATAATTACGTCCAATATTGTAGAGTGAACACAAAAACTAAGGAAAGATCTTATGCATGACAAAGAGAAACCATAAACATAAGGATGCAATGTGAGAAAATACAACTCATCAATTGACAATTCTACATACCGAACCTAGAACACAAATTTAACTCATAAGAAGATATATTTCATTCGAGATCTTGCCTTTCTTAACAAGGGAATATCGGTGAATACTCTCAAAGTTTGTCAATGGATTTACATTGCAACCAATTTGACACATAAGTATAGGAAACAAACATCCATATGCATCTCACAAAGGAAACATACAATATTTACAATGGAAGCTCTAGACCCTTTCCGAAATGGAAAAACTACCCCCTTTTGCGAAATGAAAGACCTTTACAATATATAGAAGATGAGAGAGAGAGAGAAAGAAGAAAAATATGATTTCCTTCTTCAACCACCAACAAGATGCATTAAAATATGAAAAGGAGCATGGGAATCCTACCAAAGTAATTAATTTCTTGTCTAATGTGTTTAGAGAAGAAACAAACACCATACTTCATTAAGACGAGTGGTTGACCAACACGGGACGCAACATGAATGCTGAAGATGTTTTCTATTTTTTACCCACCAACTGCCATCAATTTATGAATCGATGATGCAAAGTGAAGAAATTGAAGAGACCTTTCCAATGATATAAATTTTGCAATATTTGGAGTAGGGAATCGAAAGATATGGCCTTCGACGTTTCGTGTGTCGGGAAGCACATAAATGCGACACATGGAGGCCTTTTATTAGCTCGTGGATTGAATCTTGCCAACGTGTGCATTAATTTTCCTTTTCCCGTGTTCGCCTTCCATTGGTTCGTGGGGTCGGGATTTGCTTCTTTTTACTTTTCTGCATTCCTTTGTCCTTGCGAGCGGGTTTGTTCCTAAATGAAAAGCGAGCCAATGAGAAAGCTCCACACTCCTCGTAAATGTCAGGTGTGTTGGTCCTCAAAGGGATAAACATGGCCATGGAAACAACACTTCACTCTCACGAGTTGTCACACAAAATGTTTCTTATGCTTACCTCACCAGACATAGGTTACTAAAGATAGTAAAGTTCGGTTCCTCTTGCATTCTCTAGATTGTAGAATTGCAACTAAGGGAAACTCTCAATGATATTGATAGAGTGAGCAACAAAAGAAAAAAATGGAAGTATGGGGTGGGATTAGTTAGGTAGTTTTAATAGAGGGGGGATTATAGGAAGACAAATTCCTTGCAGTCAAGCATTTAACACTTAGAGCACCCTGATATTCTGGATAGTACATAAAACGTGTTCAAGTAATGACAATTTCTACAAAGAAAAATTTGCATTCATCGATCCTCAATAGATGCAAAGCTTCGAGATAACCTCTAAAATACTCGAAACAATCCTGTGCAAGCACTCTAATAAAGTATTTATTACTTCTTCCCTCGTATGCCTAAGATACACTCAAAGGCTTTAACAAAAATATCTCAAAGACAAAATGATTACGGTGAGGATTTTATAATTATGTCCAATATTGTAGAGTGAAATCTCATAGCACAATATCAAAATAATAACCAAAACACAACCATTAAGGATAGGTCCAAAGTGCATGACAAAGAGAAACAATAAAGACAAGACTACAAAAAAATATAAATAATCAACTGACAATTCTATATATAGAACCCAAAACACATAAATTAACTCATAAGCAAACATATTTCATTCAGATCTTGAATTTCTTAACAAGGGAACATTAGGCGAATGCTGTCAAAGTTTTTCAATGGCTATACATTGTAACCACCTTGACACAGAAGTATGGGAAACAAAAATCCATATGCATTTCACAAAGGAAACATACAATATTTACAACGGAACCTCTCAACCCTTTCCAAAAATAGAAAAATTAACCCCCTTTTTGCTAAATGAAAGACTTTTATAATATATAGAAGATGAGAGAGAGAGAAAGATGAAAAATATGATTTCCTTCTTCAACCACCAACAATATACATTAAAATTATGAAAAGGAGCATGGGCGAGTCTACCAAAGTAATTCATTTCTTCCTGCCTCAATGTGTTTAGAGAAGAAACAAACACCATACTTCATTAAGATGGGTGGTTGACCAACACTAGGACTGTAACTTGAATGCTGAAGACATTTTCTATGTTTTCTACCACCAACTATAATCAAATTTTGAATATGATGATTCGAATTGAAGGGCTTGAAGAGACCTTTCCAATGATATAAAATTTTCAAGATTTGGGGAGCAGGAAATCAAAAGATATGGCCTTCGAAGGTTTATGTGTCGGGAAGCACATAAATGTGACACACATAAACCTTTGATTAGCTCGGGATTGAATCCGCCAATGTGTACATTGCTTTTACTTTTCCACATGTTTACCTTTCATTGGGTCACGTGGTGGGATTTTCTTCCTTTTACTTTTCTGCATTCCTTTGTCCTTTCGAGTAGGTTTGTTCCTTAATGAAAAGTGAGCCAATGAGAAAGATCCATGCTCCTTACAAATTTTAGGCCATGTTATATCTATTGAGAACTTTGAATGACCTCTGTGAAGCATGAACTAATAGGGAAGATCCACGCTACTTCACATGTCAGTTTGTTTGATAGCCCCTTCTGACTACCGTGAAACATGAGCCAATAGAAAAGCTCCATGTATCCATATAATCACCTTTCATTGGTTGTGCCTTTGCGTCATAATTTCTATCTGCGATAGACTTAAAGTTTTTGGCTCCATAGAATGCTGCCATGTGTAGTTCCTTGATCGCCCTTGACTTTCTAAATCAAGCCTTATAAAACCTGGTTTATTTTGCAGACTTGGATTTTGCAAAATGGATTTGCCTTGAAAACTTCCGAAATGCCAACATGTGTCCCACCTCGACCATTGATATTTTCCCACTTGTCATTGCCTTCACCACCACATTTCCTTTGACCTTTGCTGACCCAAGCCTACACACGAAATGTTTATTAAATTCAACATATTCCGTGGACCTTAAATGTTTGGTAGATTTTAAACATTCCACGGTGCTTTGAAAATTAGCAGGGGCTTCGGATGTTTGGCGGGTTCGCCAAGTGTAGTGCTGCCTCCAAATTTTAACCGTTTCTCTGTGGCCTTAACTTGCTTCCCACGGGTTTAATAAAAACCCACCTAAGTCCTGAACCAATGCTCCTTTGTTTCGCAGGTTAGGATAACAAACGGAACACTAATTTTCTCGATCAACCATAAGTCCAAAGCTTTTATACCTTGATCAACCCGTTCATTAACTGGTTCCGCTCAATACTTTCATTTTACTTAGAAAAGGCACAAAAATCATTACAAATTAAAATTTTTCCTTTACTCGAGAATGATCTTTGAAGCACGAGGATCCATATGAAGCACACATATTAGTTACATTTACAGAAAGTCTAGGAAAAGACCAGCTCGATCCAAGGAACTGGATTGAGCACCAACAACGAATCCTTCTTGGGGATGGGCACCCCCTATGGGTGCCACAAGAACAAAGACCAGATGCCTAGTCCATTGGGAAAAGAGTCGGGAGACAAAACACACATGGATTTCGAAAAAGATACATAATAGGTGGGAAAATATGAGAACTATAGAAACTTAGTTTATTTGTAGACTAGAGCATAAAAAGGAAACAACAACACAAATAAAACATGAAAAACTAAAGCAGAGTTGTACATTGTACAAAATCATACCGATCATCTGGATAAGACCATGCCAGGAAATCTTGGTAATTCTTCAACAATTAGGCATAAGATTGTTTTTCCTTTTTGCTCATGCTACATCCAAGACAAACCTTTCTTGAATGTGTAATTTTGAGCTCTAGAAATAATATTTTGATAGGATCAGACTTGAAAAAGGATCATCTTCCTTCCATCCATGCAAAGGAGAGACTTAATCAACAAGTTGTAAAAATTTGCACTTGTATATCCCATATTTTCTTTGAAAGACAGAGCTGCCACAAAGACCTTGTACCTTAGATGTATAGATTAACTCAAAAATCTCTTGAAATGATAGCTTTATAAACTAGAAGGCTAAGCTTTGCAGATATTTATGAATTTTCCCACATTTTCGCAGCGGAGTTAGGTTTTATGGAAAGCTTGTTTATAATTTGGAAGATTATGGACAAGAAATCCAATAGAGGCCCATCAACACACTATGTAATGAAACCAGTCTATCCTAGATTTTTTTAGGGAGTCACCACTAGAATATCAAATTCTAGAAATAGATGGAACCTTCAAATTCTGTCCCAAAAATGGCACCAAAAGCGTGTTGGTCCTCAAATCTGCACCCTGGTGGATTGACAACAATTCTCTTCAAGGAAAGGGGGAAATGCTTGGAATGGTGGTGGACTGGGAAATAGTGTGTCGTTTTGTAGCTGGGGAGGGGTCTAGCACTTTCCTTGGGATCAAGCCTCATGATGGTTGAGGGGAATGTATAAAGGGGATGGCTTGTTCCTGCTACTTTTGGTCTTGCCTTAAACCAGGGTGAGAGGAACCACATTATAACCTGGATGCAGATGGAGAGATGGGATCTTTGTTCCCTCGATTTCTTTAAATGATGGATCAATATGGAATAAACATGGCCATGGACAAAACACTTAACTCTCATGAGTTGTCACACAAAATGTTGCTTATGCTTACCTCACTAGCTACATGTTACTAAAGATAGTAAAGTTTGGTTTCTCTTGCACTCTCTAGATGGCAAAATTACAGCTAAGGGACACTCTCGATGATACTGAGAGATTGAGTAGAAAAATCAACGAATGGAAGTACGAGGTATGATTAGTTAGGTAGTTTAATAGAGGGGGGATTATAGGAATACATATTCCTTGCATTCAAACATTTAACACTTAGAGCAGTCTAATATTATGGAAGTACAAAAACAAGATCAAGTAATGACAGTTTACAAAGAAAAATTTGCATTCATCGATCCTCACAGATGCAAATATTTGAGACAACCTCTAAAATACTCAACACAAGCCTATACAAACACTCTAATAAAGTATTTATTGCTTCTTCCTCGTACGTCTAAGATACACTCAAAGGCTTTAACAAAAATCCCTCAACACAAAATAATTACAATGAGGATTTTATAATTACATCCAATATTGTAGAGTGAAGGCTCACAACACAATATCAAACTAATAACCAAAGCACAACCATTAAGGATATATTCAAAGTGCATGACAAAGAGAAACCATAAACTCAAGGCTATGATAGAAAATATAACTCATTAATTGACAATTCTACATATAAAACCCAAAACACATAAATTAAACTCATAAGCGCAGACATATTTCATTTAGATTTTGAATTTCTTAACAAGGGAACATCAAAGCTAATGATCTCAATTTTTTCAATGGCTGTACATTGCAACTACCTTGACACAAAAGTATGGGAAACAAAAATCTATATGCCTTTCACAAAGGAAATATACAATCTTTACAATGGAGCCTCTTGACCCTTTCCAGAAATAGATAAACTAACCCCACTTTTTTGTGAAATGAGAGAGAGAGAGAGAGAGAGAGAGAGAGAGAGAGAGAGAGAGAGAATGGGCAGCTTGCTTAAGTCATTCATTTCTTATGTCTAGCGTGTTTAGAGAAGAAACATACACCATATTTCATTAAGACGGGTGGTTGACCAACACTGGGACTACAACTTAAATGATGAATAATCTTTCTATTTTTTCTCCCACTAGCTGCCATCAATATTTGAATCGATGATGCTAAAGTGAAGGGCTCGAAGAGACCTTTCCAATGATATAAATTTTGCAAGATTTGGAGTAGGGAATCGAAAGATATGGCCTTCTGAAGTTTTGCATGTTGAGAAGCACAGAAATGTGACACGTGGCAGCCTTTTATTAGCTCGAGATTAACTCTCGCCAATGTGTTCATTACTTTTCCTTTGCCACATGTTTGCATTTCATTGGGTTGCGGGGTCGGGATTTTCTTTCTTTTACTTTTATGCATTCCTTTGTCCTTATGAGTAGGTCTATTCCTTAATGAAAAGCGAGCCAATGAGAAATCTCCACGCTCCTCGCAAATGTCGAGTTGTTTGAGATCTTTTGAGAACTTTGACTAACCTCCGTGAAGCATAAGCCAATAAGGAAGCCGCACGCTACTTCACATGTCAGTGTGTTTGATAGCCCCTTATGATTTCCATGAAACACGAGCCAATAGAAAATCTCCACATATCCACGCGATTTCCTTTCATTGGTTGTGCCTTTGCATTGAAATTTCTATCTGTGGTGGACTTAAAATCATTGGCTCCATAGAATGTTGCCATGTGTCCACCTTGACCGCACTTGAATTTCCAGACCCGAAGCCTTACTGAACTTGATTTATTCCGTGAACTTGAGGTCCACAATGGTGACACATGTCCACCTTTGATTGTTGATATTTTGTCATCTTTCGTTGTCTTCACCGCCATGTGTTCTTTTATCTTTGCTAACCCAAGCCCATACCGAAATGTTTGTTAAATTTAGCTCAATCCGTGAACCTTAAATGTTTGGCGGATTTTACATGTTCTTTGGTGATTTGAAAATTGGTGAGATCTTTGGATGTTTTGTGGGTTCACTAAGTGTATCGCGGCCTCCAAATTTTAACCTTTTCTTTATGGCCTTAACTTGCTTCCCATGGGTTTAGTAAAAACTTGCCTAAGTCCCGGACCAATGCTCTTTTATTTTGCGGGTTAGGAGTAAATTGAATCGGTTTCTCGTGGTTTTGCTAGAGCAAAATGGCTAAGTCCATTTTAATGAGTTATCCAAGCTTGCACAGGTACAAATTTGGGATAGCAATTACATTCATAGAAAGTATAGGAGAAAGACCAACTCAATCCAGGTGTGATTTGAGGAACAACAAGGTCCTTATTGGAATGGACCTAATAGATAGGTTTCACGCTAGGAACGATTCATAACAAGTCCCCATTAGTTACGTCATCTAATTTTTCAATGATGTATTAATACTTAATTGTTTATGTTCACACTTTAACCAGTTTATAAGGCAAGTCTAGGTGGGATTAAACATGAAATGGGGTTTACCAAACCCTTCTTTCTCTTTAAATACTTTCCTAATATTTTCATTACCATTGTATTATATTTCGTAGTTCAGGATTAGTTTTCACATATGTCACCCAAAACAAGAAACACTCATGATACAAGTTGTCAAGTAAGATCACAATGTAATGTCCTAGAGTATTCTTAAAAGGCATAAATCACTCCCACATATTCCTGTTTTCACGCTATACTCTATAAACATACCACCAACATAGTTTGTCCATTACTCAAGGAAAACATCAAACACATGGTTAAAATTCCATTTAGTCATTTCATGTGACAACACCATTCATATGGTGGCTCTAAGGAAGTAACTTACCTCAAGCCACTAGTAGAGATGGTACAAATCACCAACTTCCCTCCTTTGACAATGTTTACGTTCATCTCATCCTAGGAAGGTATGGTTTACCATGGTGTTATGGTATTAGTGGTTTTCCTTTCTCGTTTCCAACTTAAAGTAAAGATTTTGATTAAAGCTTTGAAAATTTTACATTACAATAGAACATACATAAACAAGAACCACACCCTTCATTTCTATTTGTATAACAAGTCTTATTTAGTTTTTTTGATTCAAATTATGATTTCCCCTTGATGTAGTAACACGAGGTTCCACCTCACTTTATTGTTTACTAATGCTTGTTTGATAACCTTTCAATGTCACATTATTGTGTTCTCTAATTACTCCCACAAACCCATGCAACTACATTGTTTAGTCATCTCCATTATAACTTAGTTTTCCAAATTCAGCCATACAATTTTTTTGTTTAGAATTTTTTTCGTCTCATGTTTTTAAATATAAGACTATACCATTTGAAAATTGCACCATCCATACTTACACACATACCAACACCTACTACTAGGTTTCTATGGAATACACATGAAGATAGGGTCCATGTACATATCTCAATGGTAAATCGTAGGTCCTTTAGCTAGGATTATCAATATCATGCACTTTTCTTACTTGTGTCATTCTTGGATATCCAACTTCTCTTTGTTTCCAATTATGGAATAAAAACATACGGCTACCATGTGGTCTAAAACATCCGTCACAAGGCTTACCTAGGTTAATGTCCTCATGTAGTATTTTAGGCTATCATCCTAATAGGGTCTAACCATTTGCAATCCCAAAAAGGTGTTTCATATCATTTTTCCATTTAGCATACATGTTCAATAACATATCAAAAAATTGAAATATTATTTTCTATTACATTAATTTATGCAAACATGTATTAATACAACTAAGATCATTATCACAACTTTTGTTCTCTATACCACGAGAGGTGAATTCATGCACACAAGAAGATTTACTCTTAGATAATTATTTTCAACTTAGTTCTTTCTTTCTTGGCTCACTAATATTTAGTAAATAAAAATGAAACAATCATCATTCCACATATGAGCATGCTATAAAATGACATTTCAATTTTAGTTAAGAGATACATCTACACCCTTAGCAACATATAACCCACAAATAGTATTACACCAACAACATAATACCCATTTCATAACATCCCAATGCATTAACTTTTTCCTACTCTTTACAGAATTTAATAATTACATTTCCATCAATGACGATAACAAATGTCTATCCTTTTCAAGTACATTACATTCAGAGATTCCATGCCACTACAACACAACAAAATAACGCTATTGAAATCCTTTTTGTCTAGGGTACTGCAAGAAAAATCATGATCATCCCTAGAAGTTGGCATGCCAATCTCCTACAATATAACACATTCCACATACATATATTTTCCATTCACAACGATAACACACACTTTGCATGCAATTAAATAGGGTAAGGAATGCATCTTTAGTTTCATTAGATTTACAATCTTTAGAGAGAGAGAGAAGAGACAAAAAAACAACATTTCCCAAAAGCAAATTTATTAATGCAAGTGACTAATAGAGGTTTCATGCGAGTCATGTGAAGGTTTCCTAAGGTCTTTCAACATAATTATTAAGCTATAAGAGGGTCCCACAACAATTTTTCAATTATTGTTGTGAATTTACAAAAGTGACCAATTTATCCAGAGTGGCTACAAACTGAGTTTGAAAACCAATGTATAGGAATTAAACACACATTCTATCAATTATCATCCACTCACCTATATGTAGAGAAACCTCGAAATTGTAAAACCCCATTTCTGACAACCACAGTTCAATCTATGACTACCTTTCCAGTTCTGAATATTGTAAATGTGTCGAGTTCGTCCTCCGCGAGAATGTTAAGTGGCCTACAAAACCCACTTGCAAAACTAGTTCCCAAAGTAGTTTTCTCAAAAATAAAAGTTGATTACAATTTTCATGGTGAAACTCTAGAGGTATGTGGTGGTAGATATCCGTTTCCCAACACAGATTCCTAAACCACGAGCCAAAACCAAAATGAATTTCTAATTTTTGGTAGCCATCCCATACTGTGAAACTGTCAATTGAGCTCAGAAACACATGCCATTAAATGATGAAATGATCATCCAAGGTTGGTTAAAAAATTTATCTGGCATCCCATGTTACTAGGGAGCATAATCAAACATTGACATATCCGTTATAGGAGTCAGGGAGGCGTTTTGTATGTCATTTTAAAGCGTCTTTATTATCTTTTGTAAGGTGTTTGAAGGTAAAGTGCTTGTACAAAATCTTGCATTCAAATCACAACTAGTGGCTACATTTCCCCACATTTACTTGTCTAAGTTTTTAGTTAGTCTTAAACACATTATGAGAGTATAATAAACTCTACAAAGCGACCATTTTACTTGCGCAGAGTCAACTTAACTTTCAACAATTAAAGCAAGAAAAAACAGTTTTATTTAAATAACACACCCATCATTTGATTATAATTTTGTTACAATGATGAAAGATACTAACACTACGAGAATCATACTAGAAAGAGGAAGAAAACCATGCCTGTTAAATGATGAAGTGATGTATGAAGTGCTCTAGGCGGGTTCACCCACATTCCATGAAACTCTAACTCTTCTAAACATATTATCAATCCGTTTCCATGCTGTGTTGGATTATTCATTTCTCATGATAACATCTGGGCATAATTTGTTTCCAAACATTTCAGGTGCATCATTGCATGCTTCCTTATTTTCATAAATGTCTACCAGGACACTAGAAACTACAACGTCTGATGAAAATTGTTTTTGGTTAATGTTTTGACATGGATATTTATGCCCTATTCCAAAGCTCTTATTTTTGGCACAAGCTGGGAGTATGCTGGAAAACATGAACCCATGAGTTTGGATACCTGTTCATTGAATTTGTTGAAATAGTGGCAATGCCTCGTGAGGACACCCATAGCTTGTGTTCGCCTGTGAACGGGTTTTCATTGAAATTTAGGTCTGCAATAGTTGAAAATTCATGTAGGAGTCAACAGGGGCAATGTGTGGCACCTCTTTCAATAGAGCTACTATACGTATAACCAAAAACATTGTTTTCAATGCTCTTACAACAATTTGTTGAGACATTTGTCAAATAGATCACATGCTTTGTGTATGGTCCCAAGGGCGTTTTCAGAAGACCCTTCTATGCATATCCAACAAACAACACATTCCCCGAGATCACAATTTTTTAGATATAATACCAAACAACTCACGCGCTAACCCAAAACTCTAGATTTGGCGTAGGATGGGGATGTGTTTAAACCTGTTTAAGCTCTAATTTTAGCACAAGTATGGAGGACGTAGCAGGAAAGGGTTTGAGAGTTTGGCTTAGGCTAGAGAACGCTAGTTGGTTTTATTTTTAGGAGAGGCGTGATGTCAAACAGTCCTTTTGCAAAGCATATGCCTCCATAAACTCTACAAATCAAGCTCTCATCTGGGCGCGACTGGAAGAGAAGGATAGCAATTGTGAATGGATTTTCCTGGTGCAGTTAAGAGAAGAATAGGAAAAATTTGTGTAGTTTGACATTAAACCTGTTAATCAAATTTATTTGGAAACTTACCATTTTGGCACGAGTTGGGCGGTGGATTCAGACTTGCACATGTCAGCTACATTAAAACAAGTCAGCATTGGTTGAAGACATGAAGATAAGTAGTGAGAGGAGGTTGTGTGTGGCGTCTCATTCTTCCACCAACCGTATTCACTCCACAACCTACTACCATTACATGCAACACCCCCTCTTTGAGTAGAAATTTTATTTTATTTCATTGAGTTTATTTATTTATATTAAATTTATTCTATTAGAAAATTATTATTAATATTATAAACTTCTACGAAATTTGAATATTATCCTCAGTAACCATATAGAGCTTGGACAAATGTTTTAAATACATCTATTTGGAAAATATCGAGAGTTATCCTTCTCGCCATGTGACACACAAGAGTTATGAGCAATGCGAACACATATCGATATTATGAGTAAAATGACAAGGCCCAAAGGTAAGGGAAAACCACTACACTCTAGGAGGGGGCACTACAATCGAAGAAGAAAACTTAGGGCATCTAAGGTTGACACAAGATATTCGAGTCAAATTTGAGGTTCGCGAAAATGTTTGCACCCTTATTAGATTTTAGAATGTTATTGTACAAAAACTAAGAACAAGTAGAATATTTTGATATAATCAACGTCCAACATCAATTATACATGACCAAAATAATGCATTGAAAGTTGAAATTAAGTAAATAATTGATAAATAATAAGTAACTTGCTCAAAACATGAGAGGAGAGATATACTTTGTTGTTCACAATGATTGTGGAGTGATTTGGGTATGTAGAGAAGTGGAACATGAAGATCGACGCCGTAGATTCTACATAGAATATTATGGAACATGAGGATCTCAGTAAGTTCAAGACCGTACATAAGTTGTACGACCTATGAAGGAATTGTATTTTCCATGATAAAGAATGTATGGTTTTGGACCGAGAGGTAGTCAAGTTCTACAACTTTATGGGTGCTTCGCTTGTCTAGATATGGTGACCGCTGTGTGTCACTCTTTTTCTCTCAACCTTGGGATGACTTGTGGTGATTTTGCAAAAAAATAGAAACCCTATTAATCAGCAGAACCTTTCATCTGAGCATTAGAAAAATAAAAGAAAAAAACATGTGTGTGCATTTGAGGCTAGACCACCTTGGGTAGTTAGACTCCTAGTTGTTGAACCAATTCTAATGATGCACTACATATCCTTGTTGTGGAAATCAAGCCTCATATAGTTCTCATAAGTGCTTGTGTAAGTGTTTATATCCAACCAACCCCTTAGGGGTTCCCTCATGTCTCTTGAAACCATGATAACGGGATAAATCTGTAGTATAAACTATATCTAATGCCGTAGTAGTGAGATATAATGTTCCTCAAATGATGTTATCTAACCCTTGTGTTGATTTAAACCCTTATGCAATTCTTGGAGTGACTTTGTTCTTGTTAAACCATGAATTTTATGATCTTTACATGCTCGTAGATGGATGAAGCTAGACTTGTTGACTTGGTTGAGTGCTTATGAATTGTAGTAGGGACTTCCCTAGAAGGTGTGCAACTGATTTTAGTAGATTTAAGAATCCTTTGAGTTCTTTTGGAAGGATGTTTTCAAGATGATCTTATGAGAACTCTAGGTGAGTTATAAGGTGATATTGACTTGCTTATATAGTCTTCTATAGGAGAGATATTATGATAAGGCCAAACCTAGGAAGATGAAATAACCCAAATAATGATTTAGCATTGGAAACAAAGTCAATGATTGGGAAGGGGTAGGATCGTACATGCCAGGCTAGGCCTAGACCACATATCTTGACCCTTCCATATGGTTTTGGATAGGAAAGATAAACATTTAAAATGAAATTTGTGTTATGGATATAAGATGTTTTGTGATTCTTTGATTCAATAATATTTTAAGAATTGACAACAAAACATAGTGTAAAGATAAGAAAGTTTTAGAATGACTAGAGAGATGAGGAGATTGGATTCCGAATGTGAGCATTTGTCTTAGAAAGGATACAAGGTCAAACTTGGCATTGCACAAGGAAAAGTTACCAAATTTTAGTGTCTAAAGTGGGACAAATTCAGGAGTTAAAGAGTAGTTAGCCTTATCCTCAAGACAATTCTAACAATAATAATGTGCTTTTAACACTCAATAATCGTGGTTATATTCCTCCCACTTCTATTCCATCAACATCTCACTAATCTCATAAAAATCAATACACTAGCATTTTGATGTATTAAACCCGAGTGACCTTCTTACCACTCTCTCGGTTATTTAGGAACAATCATACCTTTGTCTTACAATCCTACTATGGGACCAACTGGCGTTACCTATTCCTAATCTATTCCCAACCACATGGTTGTTAACACACCATCTCCTTTCAATCACATGAAAAACATGAAGACAAGTATGAAATATTCCGGGCCAATTTTTTTTTTTGTTTTCTTTTTTAAAACAGATTACAACATTACAATCAAAGTACCCGTTAAGGTTAGAAGGTAAACCAAAACGTACGAAAGCAACTCTAACCAAGAATGGCGCCGATGATGGCGAGCATATGGTCAGAGGATCTTCTACGCTAGATGCTGAATGGGAACTCAACGCCAAGTATGTGCTACCCAATCCAATATGGAGTGAGGGGCGACCATCTGACGGAGTGTTACAGAATACTAATCTTCTACCTAAATGCTGAATGGGAACTCAACGCCAAGTATGTGCTACCCAATCCAGTATGGAGTGAGGGGCGACCATATGACGGAGTGTTACAGAAAACTATGCTTGAAAAGAAATGCGGAAAGCTGGAAATACTCAACACCCAGAATGTGCTTGCTAACCCAGAATGGGATAGTAGCTACCATAGGGCGGAGGTCAAATTAGAACAATATTAACTGCTGAAAGTAAGAAGTGCATTACAGTATGATAAGCAAGAGATCTAAGTTGCTGCCAGTACTACTGCCAGCTTACAATAAAAATGGTGAGATCTTGCTAACAATACGGATCAGATTAAAGATGCAGATTTCTCCGAGCTGTTATGACAGTTCTGTATTTTTTATATAACCAGCAGCACACAGATTTTCTGGAATGGCTCAGAATATAACCAGCAGCACACAGTTTTCTGGAATAGCTCAGAAATTCCGTAAAACTTATTCAAATAACCTGATACTGATTACAAAGCACTATTAGCAAGAGGGCGCTCAGACTAACCCCCAAAAACAGACTCAAAATGCAGGCTATATTAAATGCACGAATTTCAAGACACCATGAATGGTACGGCCCAGCACAGGGGTGATTTTGCTTTTAAAAATCAGATTGTCTTTCAAAGATTCTACAGCCTTGCATACATGGGCGCCTAGCCAAGAAGGACAGAATGAAACAATACCCACTAAGAATTTTTTTGTCTTTTTGGATTTATGAATAAAACTTCGAATCTGCTGCAGCAAAAATACAGAAACCAGGAAACTCTAATATGTAAAATCTGAACCTAATTAGACAAATGCAGATTACACAGCACTAAATCCACTGAACTCACAATCTAAAATAAAATCACCACTAGTTGTTGTCTTACAAACAAGAAGCGATGCCCGAGCTAGGAGGCCTTCATTCCTCGAAGCAAACCTAGAGCCAAACCGGCAGCATAACAATATGGCAGTCCAAAGATGATGAATGATGCTCAAAGTCTTCCTTTTATAACTTCCTGTTGACTTCACCAAACCCTAAAAAACACTTCAACATCCAAACCCTAATCCTTTCTCCAAGATGGCGCCCTTTTCCTTTCAAGCTTAATATTGATATTTTAATTAAACTCAATACCTTGATAAATGCGCCCACCTTAAGCTTGCTTTGACTTTGGAAATTAATAAAATAATCTTAATGAAGGCGCCTCCCTCAAGAAACCCACTTTTCAAAACAACTTAAAGTCAATAGACTAGGCCAAGGGGTCAACGTTCGAATATAATATTAAAACGTGACCTTTAATTAAATATATCAACTTAACTCTTCAATCATGCTCTGAAGCCAATAATGACCAGTCAACAGACCAAACTGAAGTAGGAAGTCAACCAAGTTGAACCCAACTGGAAACTGCCAAAAATAGAATTTACTAAAAATAGTAAATTCCAAAAAATACTCAGAATGCCGAAATGAACATACCACTGCGAAGCTTTCGGAAAACCCAGAAAGAATCTGCCTTTGAATCCACCAACTCCGAGCAAAGACATCCTCAAAAATAGGAAACCCTAATTTACCTTCCGACTAGCCTTCGGGTTTCCAGAAAAAAGGCCAACGGTCACTGGAAAGATCAAGTCTGAGAAGGGGACATTACAAAGTACACATTCACCTTATTGTTAGAAAGGTCCCTAGATCATGTCATTAGGAATTACAACAAGTTGGAGTTTATATTATATTCATATTATTATCATTAAATAGTAGACTTAAGAGATGACAAGACTTAATCCCGCATGCCCCGCTTAGCCCCGCGTGCTTTGTTTTTCCCTTTTCCCCTCTTTTCTTGGCCTTTTTCTCTTGATGTGAAACCTCCACCCCGCCGCCTGGCGGCGGTCTCGTGACCACCGCCCGAACAGGCGGCGGTCTAGAACCGTCTCGGGCGGCGGTCCTTTACGCGTTTTCCAGAAAGCTCTTTTAACACGACTCACGTAATTTCAACGTTTTACCAGCTTTCTTTCACCGCCATAAGCTTGCATTTATGATTCTGGTTCCCTGGAATAGTGTTTTGCCATTGTTTATAGTTTAAGAGTTCTATTTGGCTTTTACCTTGGGTAAATGCAAATGCTATAAATAGATGGCTTGTGCTCAAGCAAATGGCCCCTAAAATTTTCCTCTGATTTCTCTTTGCAATAGATTTAGTTTTCATTTTGCTTAGAATGCTTAGTTTCTTTCATTGCATGCTTAGTTAGCATTGTTTTACTGTTAGTAAGCCACATATCCATCTTGTGCAAGTACTGTTGTTATTTTATCCAATCCATTGGAATAAGATAGTCTGTTTACCAATAGGAAGCCATTAAAGTTGCAGGTTTTGTTCTTCAAACAGGATAGTTTCAGGTTCTGGACGTTTCATGTTGCATGACTCGCAATAAATCCCGCTAGGAATTGCATAAGCCAAGCTCTGTACTCTTGCGCTATCCCTCTCCTACTCGCATTGTATTCAGTCTGTACCTTGAGCTACCTTTGTCCCAATATCTACTTCTGTTGATGCTAGCATTACACACTTTTCTAGATCCACGTGAACACGAAGGAATAAGGAGATCACACTGAGGGGACAAGATCACACACACCATCGGATTCACCACTGTTCTGCAGAATCCAGGTTCTAGCTTTCAAAGTTCTAGTTAGAAACATATCAAATAAAGTAGCCAATCACTTTATTTCAGTTAATTTTACTTTCGATATTGCCAGGGAAGTTGTGGGGATTGATAGTTTCTGAGAGACTATGATTCATTCCTCACTTCTGAGGTAGGATCGAGAGTCTTGCAAATAGATTAGATCAGTTATTTCATTGTTTAGAGTAGATCTACAAATTACATAGACAAATAGCTATACTCGGTTATCTTGTTTGTTTTTAAATTGTTATCTTAGCTGTCAATTTCTAGATGTATTAAATTAGTTGCTAAATTCATTCGAATAGTTCATCAGAAAATACAAAAATAGAGAAATCATATATGCTATAGATATATTCAACGTAGTTAAATTTTATTTTGCTCGTAGTTAATTTACATTGTTACTTTTGTATGACAATCACGGGACCTAGAGAGCCCAGGGAATACGTATTCGAGCCAATCGTGCCCCAACCCAATCTCATCACAGCAATAACTGATATAGATCAAAATCTTAGGATCAAGTCTTCCGAACAACGGTAAGCTTGCAACAAATCCATTCCCAGTTGAGCGGGTTAAACATAGAGGATGACCAAGCGCACATGTTTTGGTCGAATCAACCAAACTACAAATTACCCTAGGTAACATCCATATGACTGTAGAAGGGCTTGAAAGAGAGCAAACATTTGGTTGTGATCCTTTAGTCCCATGCCAGACGCAGGAGACATTCTCACAGACATAGATACTAGCCTAAGAATTCAGGTTGCAAGAACGCCTATGAGGCACTTTGAGAAGATCACACACTATTAGTTTTGAATATAGAGGCTGAGAAAGCATATGATTACTGGGTGTTAGGGATTAGGAACTAATTCTACGCATGACCATAGCAGGACCGCAACAAACAAGAGTCTACGGTTGCGATCCACAAATCCCGCAACCCAACGAATCCGTAAGTCAATCAGACATAGACATTGGCCTACGCACACTAGTATTCAGATCCACTCCACTTCCACCTATCATCATCGAAACAGTTATCCTTACTAGATACACAGCTAACAAAGCTAGAGAGTTCTGGACTAGGCCAGAGAATCGTCCATAGAGTCGACTATATTTACCATCCACCATATGACCTTATCTGGAGACATACACGAAACTATCCCAGGTCATTTTCCACGTATTCCACAACCCATAGATCGAATCACGCCAGAGCTTGATATTGATTGGAGCCTTTGAGCAGTCATCCTTGCCGATCGATCTATCACACCAGTTCAGGTTAGAAGGGCCTTCTTTGCCTTAGATTCACAAATTCCACTAGTGCGTATTGAAGACATTAGATTGCCTAACTAGTTTTCTGCATCCCATACATATTCCATCCCCACCGGTTGTCTCGGCACGACCTCGGGAGGTCGGGTGCGAGGAAGAGTTGCTTGTAGATTCCCACGCTCGCTTGTCACTTTTCCATCGTACAAAATTGGTGAACCCGACGTGAACTTCCTACTTTCTAGTTCGGAGTCATATTATTATGTGTTCTTCCAAATTAGTATACTTTTCATCTTTTCCACCTCATTAGCTTTCACCATCACCTTCGCTCCTTCCCATTATTCTGCGGGTATTCATATACCCCGAATATGTCGGGATTCGATGCATATATGGCTAGGCCCCTCTTGGGCCTTGAGGCTTACTACGCCCAACAAAATAGACAATCATCACCCTCACTCTCAGTATGGGGTGACAACTACTCAACTAACTAGTTGTCAACACAAACTCCAAGAATCAGATATAACTCATCATTTCAAACTGAGGAGTTAGATCAGCTCGCTCAAACGCAACAAACAGAGCCTTCGGGCTCGAATAACATGACGTTCACCGGAGAATCTGGTTCATCTCCTCAGATGCTGCTTAGACCACAAATTAGTAGACAATTAGACTCATACCGAGGTTTAGATGATGAATATTCGGTACGTTATGCCAGGAACGACCAACGTTCTCGAAGTATGTACCCACCTATAGGAGGTTTACAAACACAACCCGAGGTCTCTTTTCAAGAAAATACTTCCATCCCACTACATATAGGAAATGCCCTCGGGGAAACTTGGCAGGGTAGTGATCAGTTCATAGCGGGATATCACATGCCTATACAACACCATGGTATACAACAAACGCCACTACGGAAAAACACCGTGACTTCACCAAATGAAATCATTTCAACGTTAGTAGAAAAGGTTAGAGGGTTAGAACTTGCCCAAGCAAGCCAAAATTCACAATTTATGCAGGCAGGAAGTTCCAATCCTCCACATCATCCTAGCCAAGTAGACCTTCTCACAGGAATAGGCACGTTAGGCATGACTCCTCAGTATTCACAACAAATGCCAACTAGACCCACCATCTCTAACACTGTTCCTCCCGGTCTAGTACAAAACAATCCATTCCTGGACAGTACCCCGTCATACTTAAACATGTACTCCAAATCACCACAAGGGGATATGTTCTCCTCTCCGGCATGTTTTCTCAAACATAGGTGTTCCCTTATGCCCCTACCAATGCATACGCAACGCCATATCAACAACCCATTCCACCACCGCTCCCTCAGCAGGCACCATCAATGGTCGAAACCTATGCGATAGGGACATATTCAGAATACTTGAAAGAGCCCTTAGATTTCACCATACGAAGCATCATGCTTCCAAGACCTCTTCCCGATTTGCCCAAATACAAAGGTGAGGGAGATCCAAACGCACATATCAAAGCTTACGCTACGGCCATTCGAGAACTACTCCCATGGGATGGGGTTGTTGCTAAGATATTCCCAAAAACCTTGGAAGGCATCGCTCTCGATTGGTATTATAGAATACCTGAGGCTTCCATCCATTCATTCAAACAACTCGTGTCAGAGTTCATTAAGGCCTTTGACATGAATAAACTATTAAGGACAGGAATCAGGGAGTTCTTACACATCAAACAAGAACACAACGAATCTGTCGCCCATTTCATCCAAAGGTGGCGTACAGTTCTTTATTCTTGACAAGTGCTCCAAACATGGATCAAATGGAACTATGTGATTTATTCCTTCATTCTCTTAGCAGAGAAGTGAAGGAAGAAGTCCAGAAGTTCCCATTAAGAACTTACGATGAAGTACTTGAGAGTGCTCTTCGAATAGATCAAGCGGCAATTGATAGTGGTCATGCAAAACATATGGAGCAAATGGGAGGTTAGTCACCTCCAACCAGAACACTACAACTTATCCTACTACCACGAACGTCAATCAAGGACCTAAAATCCTTAATAAAAATCGGGGTGTAACAACAGATGGAGTAACCGACCAGCCTAAGAAGGTAAATGTTGTCAATACTCCATCACAAATAAACAACCAACGAAACAACAACTTTACCCGACAACAATCAATACAGTGGATTTTAACCATCCACAACAACAACAACAACGGAAAAACCCCACACAGGGTCGAGCCAAAATTCAACTAGATACCAAAACCAGAATTCAAACCAAAGACAACAAACGCAAAATTTTAATCCTAGTAGACAACGGTTTGATCAAAATTTTGGACCACAATACGCACCAAACCAACAAACTAGGAATTACAATCCTAATTCGTATTGTGGTTTCCACAAAATTTGGGGCCATGACACTAGAACATGCCGTGACTACAATAAATTCATGCAACGCTTGCCAGATGAACAAAGACAACTTTTCATGGATATGTTCTTGGTAGACCCTACGTCATCAACATCAAATACCTTTTCAGGGGCAGTTTCCCCTCAAAATGCACCCCTCAAGATCTTTAATGATCCGCTCCCAAATCACGATAACAACAGGCTAAATCTAACTGGGACAAACAAGGGTGTAATGATAGGAAACAATGATCATGAAGCCTCGACTTCACTAAATCCATCGGTTGCGCCACAACTAGGAAGTCAGCCACGACCTAAGGTAGTCGGTTTAGTGGAGTTAGACGCTGAACTACCCATCGAAGCTGTAACAAGGACACGAGAGTATTTCTCTCAGCCAAGTCCAAGCCACCTACCGGAGGCGGATAACATCCAACAAATAGTAGCAAAGCCTGTGGGTGCCTATGATTTAATTAATGACCTAACAAAAACCTTCTCGCACATTTCATTTTTAGACTTACTAAAGAACTCTCCTGCCCACAGGGCTGCTCTTTTAGAAGCATTAGGTTTAGGCCATTTAATTAACATCACTCCACCTCCTGAAACATAGGTAAATCATATAGACTTCGATGTTCATCCTCCAGGGTAGGCAGATAGGGATGTCGAATTCATATTCGAGATAAACAAAATGCTGACAGATGTTGAGATCGCACGCCGAGGTGATCCAGCCTTACACTTACAAGTATGGGTTTATAATAACTACGTGAAACGAGCAATGGTTGACGATGGGGTGGTAGTTAACATAGTTCCCTTCTCTTTCCTTCAAAAGCTAGGGTATGGAGAAACCAATTGTTCCACAACTCGAAACACACTAAGGGGCTATGATAGCCTTAAAGCCACCTCGGTTGGAACTATAATATTACCGGTCACCTTAGGACCCAAAACCATCTTGACTGAGTTTTATATTATAGATCGGGAAACTAACTATAATATGATCCTCGGCCGACCATGGATACACCGCATGAAGGCAATCCCTTCTACACTATTTCAAGAAGTAAGGTTTTTACACTTAGGAAAGATATTTGTGGCCAAAGGTGATCCAAAACCATTCGATGTACACCTAGCTGACTTAAAGAAAAGACCAGGTGTGCACTCGGAGTTTGAACTCCCAACAAACCAACTTAATAAACCTACCGACCCAAAACCAAAAGAAAAGTTGGTACCTACGACAGATCTTGAAACTATGAGCCTAGCCAAGGCAATCCCAACCCCCAAAGATGAGGCTAACACCGTAGAAATGGTATCATTAGGAACTACTACAAAAATCATTGAATTAATAGAACAAGATCTACCAATGTTCTTACCATTTGACTCTGCAGGCATGGGATGTTCCCTAGGCATTGGCTCTCTTCCAGCAGAGGATCTCTGTATGGTGGAAGTAGAATGCGCAAACACAATAGATATCCCAGCATCCATATTCCCAGCTAAATATTGGACACTCCATTTTGATGGAGCTAGATGCCATTACGGAGCGGGGGCAGGTGTAATCTTTACTTCCCCTGAAGGAAAAGTCTTACCTTTCACCTTCAAACTAAATTTTGAATGTACAAACAACGGCGTGCTGAGTACGAAGCCCTCCTCCTTGGCCTCATTTTAGCCAAAAGGATCGGTGTTAATAACATCAGGGTGTTAGGAGACTCACAATTGGTAGCAAACCAAGTCTCTGAGGTATATGAAACCAAAGCCGAGCACTTACAGCTTTACAAAACAACTGTATTAGATTTAAGCAAGGAGTTTGACTTCATATCAATTGAAGCAATCCCGCGAGAACACAATCTTCTCGCTGATTCTATAGCAACCTCGGCATCATGCTTTACTCCAAATAGTAAGTTAGAGGATACCCATTTCATGGTATCCCTTCGTGATGAACCATTGATAAAAACAATGACAAATTCTCTTTTAAACGGAAATGAATCTACTATCCTAGACCACATTGATAGTGATATGGCCACTCTGAATTACTTAAACGCCTATGCGGCACTACATCTCTCCTATCATATGATAGATTTGTCCTTAATCCCACATTCGTCTTCCTACTTCGGAAATCCCATGATGGATCTTCCCTCGGAAATGGAACCTAGCATATACACAGTAGAAAATAGGGATGATTTGGACTTACCTCTAGCCCCACCTGAGTTTGAAGAAGGTAATGCCTCTTTAATCGAAGAAACAATTGATGTTAACATCGGAACGGAAGATGAACCAAGGATATTGAAGTTAGGATCCTCGTTAACTCCAGAAGAAGTAGAAATACACACTCGAATCCTCAAGGAACATCAGAAGGCTTTTGCATTTAATTATAAGGAAATGACAGGCGTTGCACCCCACATTGCGGTGCACAACCTCGTCACTAAATCTGATGCAAAACCAATTAAACAAAAATCAAGACCCATGAAACCCAAGGTAGCTCTCATGGTGAAAGAGGAGGTAATAAAACTCCTCCAAGTAGGATTCATCAAACCGGTCGATTACTCTCAATGGGTATCAAATATCGTTCCCGTTCTAAAAAAAATGGAAAGATACGCATCTGCATAGATTTCGAGACATTAACAAAGCATGTCCTAAAGATGACTTCCCATTACCATCCATAGATGTCATTGTTGATGCAACAACTGGGTTTGAACTTTTGTCTCTCATGGATGGATTCTCGGGATACAATCAAATCAGAATATCTGAACAAGATCAAGCTAAAACCACGTTTATAACTCCTTGGGGAACCTATTGCTATGTTGTTATGCCATTCGGTCTCAAGAATCGTTGGTGCTACATACCAGCGAGCTATGACATATATATTTCACGATCTAATTCATAAGATCATGGAATCCTACGTAGATGACTTGTTGGCTAAGGCCAAGAAGCGTTGTGACCATCCAGAAGTACTTCGCATCATTCTTTCACGTCTGATAGAATACGGAGTCACGCTAAATCCAGAAAAATGCGTCTTTGGTGTAACAGGAGGGAAGCTCCTAGGTTACATCATATCATCACGAGGAATAGATGTTGACCCAACCAAAATTCGGGTTGTCCTCGAAATGGTCCCACCTTCGGATGAATCTGGAATCAGGTCATTTCTCGGAAAGCTTGGTGCAATCCGGAGATTCATCCGGACTTAAGTTTTCGCCATTCATCCAATCAACAATTTACTCAAGAAAGATTATAGCATTGATTGGACTGAAGATTGCAATGAAGCTTTTGATGCAGTTAAGCGTTTCTTGTTATCACCACCTACGCTAATGCCACCTAAGCTAGATCACCCGTTAATTTTATATTCACGAGCTACCGATGTCTCGCTAGCCTGTATGTTGGCCCAAGAGGACGATGACAAGAGAGAGCGCGTGATTTATTTCATTAGCCGAACGTTGCTCGACTATGAAACATGTTATACACAAGCAGAACGAGAATGCCTCGCCATAGTCTTTGCTACCAAACGCTTAAGACATTATATGCTAAATCAAGAAACAAGGGTCATGGTAAAAACGGACCATTTACGAACTTTTCTCACACAAGGGTCCTTGTCTAAAAAGCTGGACATTTTATAACCTTAATGGGGGAATTCGAATTAACATTTGTAAATCAGAAGTCGGTTAAAGGACAAATCATCGCGGATTGGTTAGCTGATAACCCATTAGATGGAGGCGATCTAGTAGATCTAGATTTTCCGGATGAATGCGTATACTACATTGAAACCAGACCTCCTATCTCTGAGTGTCCTTGGTACACTAATATCATTAATTATATCATGGACCATACGTATCCAGAAGGGGCTACACCACAAAGAAGGTGGTTACGCATTATCGTAGCAAAATACGTCATTATAGAGCAAGTGCTCTATCGAAAAGTGTTCGATGGAATGCTCTAAGATGTGTCGACATAGAAGAATCCAAGAAGATTCTCCATGAATCTCACAGTGGAATGTGTGGAGGCCACTTCGGTGGCCATGCCACCACTCACAAATACATCGAATGGGCTATTTCTGGCCCACTCTAGAACACGACGAGTAGAGTTTGTACGCAAGTGTCATAAGTGCCAAGAGTTCTCCCATGAGATCCACATGCCAGCACAAGCTCTACAACCAATTGCTTACTCCATGGCCCTTTTCACGTGGGGTCTCTAGATTTGATAGGAAATTCTCTCCCTCATCTACAGATGGCCATAATTTTATAATCACGGCCACCGAATATTTCACCAAGTGGGTAGAGGCTATGCCTCTTACTACTGTACCGGGTTCTGTAATCGCCAAATTCATTTTGAACCAAATCATTTGCAGGTACGGTGTCCCGCAAGTCATTATCTCAGATAATGGGACTTCTTTTAAGAATGATGAAGTTCACGAATTGTGTAATAAATTTAAAATAAGCCATCATACGGCTTCCTTGTATCCACAAGCCAACGGACAGGCTGAAGCAACAAATAAAACACTAAAAGCCATTCTCCTTAAAACGGTAAAAGAAAACAAACGAGATTGGCACTTGAAGTTGTATCCGGCCTTATGGGCCCACCAAACCTCAATAAGAACACCAACGGGAGCAACTCCTTTCTCACTAGTATTCGGGGCAGAGGCAGTTCTCCCACTTGAGGTTGAAATACCCAGTCTCCGTATTTCATTACAAGGGATTCTGGATGAAGACGCTTACAGGGAAGCACGTCTCTCCCAATTAGAAAGCCTAGATGAAGCTAGGTTAGATGCTGAACAATGACACAGAGCCTATGCTGACCGGATGTGCCGGTAGTACAACAAGAAAGTCTATGAACGTGACATATATGAAGGTGATCTAGTTCTAAGGCTAGACAGCCGGATCGACAAGAAGACCGGCGAAGGAAGGAAATTCGGCCTAAATGGTTGGGCCCATACCGAGTCATGAAGGACTATGGAAATGGTGCATACCTCTTATGTACGCTGGAAGGTGAGGAATTTGGTGAAATAGTCAATTCCCTACACCTCAAGCGGTTCTACGCGTAAGCAACTAGCACTATTTATAATCATATTTACATTGCATCTTCATATAGATTAAGATCATTTTGTCCGCTTGTTTCGTACACAAATTGTGATCAAGGAATTTTGTTCTCAAAGCAATTCATTACAAACTCATGATGTTGTTGGCATAAAATTTCTAATCATACCTCTCCATTTTCATGATATCATCAAATTATCTCGGAATCATGTCATCAAATAAAGCTAGATATGACAAAGTCTTAAACGGTAACCATACCAAGATCTGTGGGCTTGTTCTCACTTTTGGTTTCTTCTTAGGATAGGTGTCTTGCCTATGGTCTATTCTAGAAGCTTCATGGTGTCACATCTATCCCATATGTATATCTCTTTGGAAATAAGCACATACTGACATTTTACTCAAGAAAATGAGTCAAATATTGATCAAACAGAAAATTTTAATTTTACACATTTCCTTGCCCCACCAACCTTTGGTGATAAGCTTGCGTCTCTTACTAGTGACGTAGGGTTGGGAAAGGATGGAAATGCCCTTACTCACCTATGCTTTTCCCATGGTGATAAACCCACGCTTCTTACTAGTAGCATGGGGCAAAGTGTAGGGGGTCCTCTTGACAAACAAATGCAAAAGGTCATAAGCAAACAATTCAAATCTCGAAGTCTTTGGGTCAAGAACAAGTGAATCAGATGTCCAAAATTCCAAAAGAGTCCAAAATCCTAAAAACCCAGATTTTGTCTACCATGTGGCCATCTAAGGATCTAAGTCTGGATAAACCGCAAAGCAAGTTAGCATCAAAACTATGAAGTCACTCGAGTGGAGTGGACTTGTGGTATCCTAATTTGGTTCCGCCAAAGCTTTGTCTATCTTTCATCAATATCATTTCAACACATCTCATAACTTGTGCCCTTTCCAACTCTCGGTGATGAGCCCTCGCGTCTTACTAGTTGCGTGGAGTTGGGGGTAGGGGCAGGTTTATCTGCTCATCATGTTAGTTTATTTTCATCACTTTGCCAAAACAAATATGAAGTATCAAAATTGCTTACAGAAGCTAAAATTCAAAATCACATTATATCTACATTATCATATATCAGCATCATGAAATATAAAAAGAAAGTCAAACACTTGCATCATTTGTTCTCCATTACATACATTCTAAAAGAGCATGCATACATACATCGTAATCTACATAAGGAAACTGGAAAGGGAAAGTAAGCCATGAATGCCAAGGGTTTGATCGAATATATAATATATATATATATATATATATATAAATGATCAAAATAATCTGTACAATGCCATCATGCTCTAAGCATGGTCAAAACGCTCAAAGAGCCGGGATATACAAAAGAATGTATCATACAACATCTAGGAGAGCCATCAGGCTTCTCAATCCCTACGAGACCCCTCTGATGGTGCACACCCATGCCTAGGACTCCGGCTACGCCGGCGCTCTAAGTGCACGGAAGGCTCAGGATCCCGAGGGGCAGCCGCAGTCTCACCACGAGAATGGCTCCTCATCAAGCGCTCGGCCGTCCTATACCCCGCTAACTCCGTGCGGAGAGTCGATACCATCCTGGCCACATGCCAGACTGGGGCAAAGATGTCAGTATGTCTACCAGTGCTTGAGGGCTCCCCAACATCCACGGACAGCTCTGCGTGGGTCCTCTCCATGGGGATCATCAGGGTATCAGTACATACCCTGCGAATCAAATCTCGCCACTCATCGGCGGTCTCTGCAAACAAGGAGAAAACAAATTAGAAACCAAACAAGAAATTAGAAATACAAGATAGTAACTAAAGAGATCCTAACTAAAAACAAACATTAAAAGGAGAGAGGGTAACTTACTCGGATCACCAGGCCTCCAGGATGGATCTATAGGATCAACAGCGCTGCCACGGATGCCGCCGGCCGAGGCGAGGGGCTGCTCTGTGTTTGGAGCAACGTAGCGCCCCGCAACAGACTCATCCTCCCCATGGCCCTGGGAGAGTGGCTCCTCTATGAAACCAGAGTCACCCTCTCTGCACTCTGCTCGGCCCTCTTTGCTGCATGATATCCTAGGTGTCATGCCACTCAGGATCACTGTCCTCGGTCTCCTCCTCTGTCTCTCCCCCTGTAAACTCCTCAGACTTGGAGTCTACCTCAATGGGGTCATCGCTGCTATGGGCAGGACCCACGGCAATCTAGAGCAAGGGTGCCTGAGGTGCACCGGCTCTCCCTCTGGCACGTACTATCCTCCTGGCTGCAATAGGAACGCCAGGAGTAACCACTTGTCAACCCGGCCTCTAGGCCCCCCTCTGGCCTCTCGGACTGATCTGTATACTGGCGCTACTGGGGGAAGCATACCCATGTATGGTAGGCCAAACTGCTGAGGAACTCGGCCAAAGGGGTGCATCTCCACTCGCCCCACTCTATCAATAAGCTGCCCTGTCGTGGAGTAGGAGATCAAAGTAAGAGCCTCCTCGCCCCATATACCTGCCATAGTCTGGTATGGTGTGGCCTCCATGTCGGTAGTAGTCAAGGAAGAAACTGGCTGATGAGGTGCTCGGAGCACCGACATATCTGTCCATCTAGCTGCCCTCACAGCTCGGGATCTGCCACCTCTACACCTCTGTGTAGGGGATGAAGTGCTCATAGACCCAACTCATGACTAAGGTCGGGTGGCTCAAGGACTGCCCCTGTAAATGGACTACCCTGTATAGATCATGATAGGTGGTCCCAAGAATGTCTGCTCCCCAGGCATATATCCGACCGTGTCCCTCTATCTGTGTAATAATGGGGGACCAACAGTATAACAATGTATCTCCTCCCTTGTCCCCGATCAGTCTCGAGGCAAGGATCCCCATGATGGCCTGGTGAAGTAAGGGGATGGGAAAACTAGGAATGGATCGAACTCTAACCCCCTTCTTCGACCCCGTGGAGATGACTGCATCTCCCATGTATGTGGCCCACTGTGCTATCTGGGCCCGCGAACCTGCTGTCTCAAGGGTGAGACGTCTCCCAATAATCGGGACCCCCAGAATGCGATAGACATCCTCCAATGTAATAGTCCACTCACCGCGGACCCCTGGCAATCGGAAGGTGTTCCGATCTGCATCCCAATATGAGAACAAGTCACAAAGAATGTGACTGGATGGTGTAACATGGGGCACGCGTGAAATGCGTAGTATCCCAGCCCGCTGAAGAGTGTCCTCCTCATCCTGTGAGAGGGCATCTAGTACCCCTAGGAGCCAATCACACTCCCTCTCTCTACTCCACCGGATATACTCCTCTCTCACCTGCATACACCCAAAAACACACAAAACAGAGCAAGTTAGCATCGAGTAACATTGGAAAAATCATGAAAACACGTAGAAATGCTAGAAAAGCAAAAACAATTTCAAAGGGATGTTCTTTTTACATTCTGTGCAAACCGCCACCCCTGAGCAGGGAGGTGGTTTCGTAACCACCGCCTTAAGGGTTTTGTAACCGCCACGCCTTAAGGGGCGGCGAGTCGTGTAACCGCCGCCACAGGCGAGGGGCGGTCATGGTCGAAAACCCACGTGGGTTTTAAACTTAAAAAGCCTAAAAAATGCAAAAAAGGACCATTTTACCTAAAAACAAAGCCTACCCAGTAGGCGCCCCCTAGATGGACCTTTTAACACTAACATTTTCAAAAATTACCCCCCCATGACAAAGTTTTTAGCATTTCAAAATTAAGGGGGTAAAAAGGATAAATTGAAGAAAACTAACCTGTGATCTCGTGGGTCGATGTTCGCTCGCATGGAGGCATGATCACTATCCCGTCACGGACGTTTTGACTCTACTCACGCAAGAAACTGTCACCGTGGGTTCAGAGCTCAAAACCAATCAAATCAACTCACGCAAATGAATAGGAAAATGGGCCCACTTTCATATATATAGCACCCTGATTCGTTTTAAATGCCTTTTTCACAGGTTTGGAGCGCCGACGGAGGTAAGTTCTTATCCCCGCACAAATGGTACGTTCTCATTTCCTATTATTTTAGTGTTTATTTTCCAAACTATTGTGTCTATCTGCACTTGAGTTCTCTTTTCGTTTTGCAGGTAGCGGGAATTTTGGATGGCGTCATTTCAACACACGGATGTATCAGGTATAACTTCTAACTTCCCATTTCGGGACCGCCATACTCGGACCACCATTTACGCCTCTTCATGGCTAAAACACTTCTCCGAGGGGGCAATATGTACGTACCCAAAATTGTAAGGTATTGTACTACCAAAACAATGTGACAGGTGCCCCAATGATGATATAGGTCTCCTCATAAGGTGTTCGGGATCCAGAAAAGATCTCCAAGTGTGCGTTAACATCCCGCATGCCCCGCTTAGCCCCCGCGTGCTTTGTTTTCCCTTTTCCCCTCTTTTCTTGGCCTTTTTCTCTTGTGTGAAACCGCCGCCCTGCTTGGCGAGGCGTCTCGTGACCGCCCGGTAGAGGCGGCGGCCTGCCCGCCTGCTCGGGCGGCGGTGGTCCTACGCGTTTTCAGAAAGCTCTTTTAACACGACTCATGTAATTTCAACGTTTTACCAGCTTTCTTTCACCGCCATAAGCTTGCATTTATGATTTTGGTTCCCTGGAATAGTGTTTTGCCATTGTTTATAGTTTAAGAGTTCTATTTGGCTTTTACCTTGGGTAAATGCAAATGATATAAATAGATGGCTTGTGCTCAAGCAAATGGCCCCTAAAATTTGCCTCTGATTTCTCTTTGCAATAGATTTAGTTTTCATTTTGCTTAGAATGCTTAGTTTCTTTCATTGCATGCTTAGTTAGCATTGTTTTACTATTAGTAAGCCACATATCCATCTTTGTGCAAGTGTTGCTGTTATTTTATCCAATCCATTGGAATAAGATAGTCTTGTTTACCAATAGGAAGCCATTAAAGTTGCAGGTTTTGTTCTTCAAACAAGATAGTTTCAGGTTCTGGACGTTTCATGTTGCATGACTCACAATAAATCCCGCTAGGAATTGCATAAGCCAAGCTCTGTACTCTTGTGCTATCCCTCTCCTACTCGCATTGTATTCAGTCTGTACCTTGAGCTACCTTTGTCCCAATATCTACTTCTGTTGATGCTAGCATTACACGCTTTTCTGGATCCACGTGAACACGAAGGAACAAGGAGATCACATTGAGGGGACAAGATCACACACACCATCGGATTCACCACTGTTCTACAGAATCCAGGTTCTAGCTTTCAAAGTTCTAGTTAGAAACATATCAAATAAAGTAGCCAATCACTTTATTTCAGTTAATTTTACTTTTGATATTGCCAGGGAAGTTGTGGGGATTGATAGTTTTAGAGACTATGATTCATTCCTCACTTCTGAGGTAGGATCGAGAGTCTTGCAAATAGATTAGATCAGTTATTTCATTGTTTAGAGTAGATCTACAAATTACACAGACAAATAGCTATACTCGGTTATCTTGTTTGTTTTTAAATTGTTATCTTAGCTGTCAATTTCTAGATGTATTAAATTAGTTGCTAAATTCATTTGAATAGTTCATCAGAAAATAAAAAATAAAGAAATCATATATGCTATAGATATATTCAACGTAGTTAAATTTTATTTTGCTACAGTTAATTTACATTGTTACTTTTGTATGACAATCACGGGACCTAGGGAGCCCAGGGAATATGTATTCGAGCCAATCGTGCCCCAACCCAATCTCATCAACAATAACTGATATAGATCAGAATCTTAGGATTCAAGTCTTCCGAACAACGATAAGCTTGCAACAAATCCATTCCTAGTTGAGCGGGTTAAACATAGAGGACGACCAAGCACACACATTTTGGTCGAATCAACCAAACTACAGATTACCCTAGGTAACATCCATATGACTGTAGAAGGGCTCAAAAGAGAGAAAATGTTTGGTTGCGATCCTTTAGTCCCACAGCCAGACGCAGGAGACATTCTCACAGACATAGATACTAGCCTAAGAATTCAGGTTGCAAGAACGCCTGTGAGGCACTCTGAGAAGATCGCACAGCTACTAGTTTTGAATATAGAGGCTGAGAAAGCATACGATTACTGGGTGTTAGGGATTAGGAACTAATTCTACGCATGACCATAGCAGGACCACAACAAACAAGAGTCTACGGTTGCGATCCACAAATCCCGCAACCCAACGAATCCGTAAGTCAATCAGACATAGACATTGGCCTACGCACACTAGTATTCAGATCCACTCCACTTCCACCTATCATCATCGAATAGTTATCCTTACTAGATACAATAGCTAACAAAGCTAGAGAGTTCTGGACTAGGCCAGAGAATCGTCCATAGAGTCGACTATATTTACCATCCACCATATGACCTTATCTGGAGACATACACGAAACTATCCCAGGTCATTTTCCACGTATTCCACAACCCATAGATCGAATCATGCCAGAGCTCGATATTGATTGGAGCCTTCGAGAAGTCATCCTTACCGATCGATCTATCACACCAGTTCAGAGTTAGAAGGGCCTTCTTTGCCTTAGATTCACAAATTCCACTAGTGCGTATTGAAGACATTAGATTGCCTAACTAGTTTGTCTGCATCCCATACATATTCCATCCCCACCGGCTGTCTCGGCACGACCTCGGGAGGTCGGGTGCGAGGAAGAGTTGCTTGTAGCATTCTTCTTCTTTTATAAAAAGAGGTTCTTTACATTCTCTATCTATCCTAAGAGAGCACTATATCTTCTATAATTTGTCTTATTTAGATTATGCATATACATTAGGATTGCACAATCATATGAAATATATTCATGTTAGATTTTAAATCCTTTTACACTCCCAACACTTTCCTAGACTTAAATAATCGTATCTTCACGAGGAAAAAAATTCTTTGAACGATTTGGGTGGTTGTTTGTGCTACTCTTTCTAAGTTATTCTGAATATTGATTGCATGGTGAACATTATGATACTCTACTTGTAGTTGGAATAGAGGACGCCGTTTACTAATTTTCATCGTATGTACACTACTTAACCACCCTTTTAGGTTTTTAATTAAGTAGACTTTCCAAGACCTCCCTTTTAGGTTTTCAATTTGCTGAAACTCCCTTATAGACTACCCTTGTGGGTTTTCAATATATGTGGGATTGCTTACAAATATTAAATAAAATTTGTGTAATTATATTTCAAAATTTTATTACCTCGCTACAAATGTGTGTTGCTCCTCTTTTTATGACTATCACTCACGCTACTTGGGTTGAGCTAGCTGAATGATTGAAGTGAAAGGAAAAGGTGGCTTTATCTGGGATGACTTGAGTCATGGAGTAGGATATGAAGTAGGGAATATTGAGGAGTATTAGTCATTTTCTTCGCAGTGGGGAGGAATGCTTCCAAGTCTTCCTTGTAGACATTCTAGTCTATGAATACTTTATTCACTCTACCAAAGTATATATACAACTACAAAAATACTTTCATTAATTCAAAGAAAACATCCTCTTTGGCCTTGTCCGCAACTTTCTCAGAAGTGTGATGACATATTTGATGTCTTGTTGCAAAAACTCTAAATGATCGATTATTTGTGTTTGAACTCCAACAAAGGTATTGTAGAGTGTATTACATTCCCATTCTCATAGTCTATCACTAACATTGTATCTAGCTTGTAGGGATGTTTGTAACACCTTATTTACTTCTTTATTATCCGTCTTTATTTACATTTGAGATTACATTATTTTTTTCGCCCGTATAAATTTTCTATCAGCCATTATGTTCTGCATTTGCGTATTCTTATCTAGGAGCTCAAAAGTGAGTTTCTTAGCTTGTGCTTTGGATTGCTAAAGAATCTTTGTGTACTCTTGTAAGATGAACTCTACATATTTAACTTTCTTCTTGGATTAGGCTACTTTCACTTTGAGTTTCTTCACAGTATCATTCTTGTTCCACTTATCCACTACTTTTCCTACTAGAGTAGTTAATTGCATTTGTTTACTCATTACTTTCTCACATATGGTATCAGTGACTAGTTCTGAAAATTATATTTGATTTGAGATTACGCAGTGCATGCTTCAATGATAATTTTTTTGTGCCATATACATTGTAGATTCCCTAGTATTTTCTTCGAATGTATGCACATCTTCAATCCAAGTATGCAATGGTAACTTATATAAATCCACTTCAACTATTCCCACCAATGCTTGAGAATTCGTAGCTTGTGCACTTGTCTCGAAATATGGGGCCTATAATGTGGATGTGAGATGAAGGGAAGGCCAACTTAAGTTTTCCTATTTACGCAGCATTATTTTTGGCATGCACCAAAAAATTTACATGCCCCCTTTCACATTTTCTTTCATAGATGGATGCTCCAAACTTGAGGCTATGATTGTTGTGGCACTTGTTTGGAAGCACTTGTGTGGTGGTCGATTTCATAAGGAGAGTTACTATGGTTTATGCAGTTCCTATAGTTTTCTCCACTTCTTCTTTCACTTATTCTTTATGTGCTTCTTCCGTTGATTATGATGGTTCCTACTTCTTGATGATTTGAAATTTGGCTCCCACTTTTGCAATTGTTTCCATAGTGCATTATCCATTCTTGAAATTTTCTCTTGCTCCTTGATTAACTAAAATGTGGAAATTGGAATAGTTAATCTAACTAGGAACAATGATAAATAAAAGTGAATAAATGTAGTAAAATATTTAACTAAAATTAGGAAAATATGTGTGATAGTTAATTTGATCTAGAAGGACATGTAAATACGAAGAAACGAATGTAATAAACAAGTATGGAAAATGACCCAAGAAACTAATCTAATGAAAGTAGAAACCCTCATATGCAAGAAGAACAAGGAAAAGAATTAGCTGATTCAGAGGCAGATCTCGAACATGTGTATCAAAGTCAATAGAATAATCTTGAAGCGGGAATGACCATGCAGAGATCTTGAAAAGGGTGGATCCGAGATATCTAGCTAGATTGGAGCTCCCGAGAGGGATTGGGGCACCCATGGGTGCTCTGGTTTGTAGAATGGGCTCGCCGGTCTAAGAAAAAGGTCCTTAACCGAGTTTCACGGAGTTCGGCGTAGGTGGTCCAAAACCTTAAATTTTTGTCATATTAGATTTGTTGACCGCACTGTGTCGTTGATAATCCAAGATGAAGGAAAGACCTGTAAGAGACCACAAGAAGTATCAAAATCCTAAAAAATAAGAATGAAAATGAATGGGTCAGAATGACCTCAACTGCCACAACAATGGGCTTACTAATGATGGCGTGGCACTACATTTGAGACTAAAATGTAGTTTTGTGTGTGTGTGTGTGTGTGTGTGTGTGTGTGTGCACGTGTGTGTGAGTGCATCATGTGCCCTAGGTGCTCTTGTGCTAGTCACACTTTGTGAAGTAATGAGAAATAACTAGATGTAGAAATAGAATGTGTGCATGGAATAGAATAGAATCCCTCCCCCTATGCTTGTGTGATGTAGATGAACCAACCTTGCCTTTGTGATGGAGCTAATGGATGTAAATGATCTCTAAATGGATGCAACTCTAGGTGGATGATAGTAGTGACTAGTGCTTGGTCCCTCATTATGGTCTCATAACTTTATATTTATAGGGTTATCTTGATCTAATTTCGTAATTAACCGAAATGGCTGACCAACAAAAAGATAAAGTTCTCAAATGGCTAGAAAGAGCCCAAAAGTGATAGGAAAGTGTGAAAAGGATAAGGGCACCCCTGGTGGGACCGGGGCACCCATGGGTGCCCCAATTAAGGTTATGTGAAATAACAAAAGTTGACCAAAATAAGATGGCCAAAAGATGGGGGCTAATTAGTACTTTCTTCACTCAAAAATCTTCTAAATAGTAGTATGATAATCGAGACTAAATAATGTCTAAAGTGCATGATTTTGTGTCTAAATTTTCCCCACTTTATGTTGGTGAGCGGAAAGCTCGGTAACATAAAGTAGAAAGAGATGTGTACCTGATGTCCATGAATATTGTAGTAGAAAATGTCTGAAGGACTAGACAAAGCATGGAATGACAAAAAGATGATGGAGTGTGGAAACTATAGATGAAAATGCACAACAAAAAAAGTAATGAGAGTGAACCTAGGGTGGAAATGTGCGTGTAGTTGCTGATGTGTGTGATGTACTTGAATGGTTAGTATTGTGTGTGCTACTTTGCAAAGTGCTATTTTGAGCGTTGTTGTTGCCCCCATTTGATTGCTTGTTTCTCATACGACCGGACCTGCAAGGAGAAAATGATCAAGTAGTCTAAATATGTATGTATGTGTAAAAACGTAATGTAAAAGATGCATGTATATAAATGTAAAAATTATGTGAATGTAAAATACGCAAATGAAAAGTGTAAATGGAACATGTGCACCTGATCCATGTCGAGAAAGAGAGTGTAGAAGGATATCTTGTATTGTGATTTTTTTGGGTGATCTCATGCCACCCTGGCCGAAGAAGTGTAGGGAGAAAGTTGCATTATTCTCCTTCAGTAACTACTTCCTTGAATGTGTGTGAAGAGATCTCTATATGTCCTAGTTTTTGGGTGATCCGACACCACTAGCCTGAATTAGTGTAGGGAGGCACACCCACTGTAACCTCCTAGCCTGTAACTGCTTCCTAGAATGCTAAGGACACCATGTCCTATAAAATCCATTGTATACGAGGTTCATAGACTAGTCTGAACCCACTCGCTGTATGTAACCCACAATTCCAAGGGAGGAAAGTGCATTGAATTGAACCAATGTAGAAGTCTTTGTGTAGTATGAAAAACCCTTGCCCCCTCTTTGGAGGCATATGTGACATTGTTGATAGGAGAATACAACCCCAAAAGAGGACCAACTACATCTACTTTGAAACTATGCCCTGTAGGGGGAAGGGAATGCACTTAGTAGATACCAAGGTGCGCACAAATAAGAAGGCTAGCCAACGACGGTGTTAGTACAAGAAAGCATGCATATAGAAAACAATGTAGAAGCTATGCAAACAATAAATAAGCTACAAAGCAAAGCAAAGAATGTAAACGCATAAGAAGACAAAGTCAGCCACACAAAGTGGGTTATAAACATGGGATATCACTCATGATTTTGCATGACAAGCAAGGCCATCGTGGCTGCATACAAATAAATAAGTGTGCACACCAAACATAGGGCAAGGCCTACATACAAGAGAAAACAATAACAAACAATGTAATAAATAAGTATGGAAGAAAATATCCCTACTTAACAAATGCTGCACATGAAGCACCCATTAACATGTGAGAAAGATAACTAGTACATCAAAAGTGTGAATAACCAAGTAATGTAAAGTGTTGAGTACAAAATGAAATAATAGCACATGTGAGAGATGAATGTGGATGCCCCCAATGACTAGTGTAAGAAGGGTAAAAGGTGAGCATCCATGCTACGTGTAAGAGACCTATATCTACGATCACAACTTAAAAAAGACGTGAATGTGCATGTGTGGATGATATAGATAAATGACATACAAGTATTCTAACTAGCATGTGTAATAAAGCGATCATGAACAAAAAAAAGTAAGCAAGAGTAAAAACAACCATAACATGATATATGTTGTGGATGGATGGAATGGAATACAAAATGGAGTGACAGGAGTTGTGTGTCCCCCGAGTGAATGGAAATGTATGTAGAAAGGTTCATTTAGTTTTCCCCCTCAACAATCAAGAATGAACCATAAACGAGAGTGCGTCATTGGGAAATGGTTGAAATGTGTGTTGTGTCTAATGCACTGTGATGAATGTGTATTGATAAAATGTGACCTAGAAATGATGTGTGTGTGACCCCTATAGCTGAATCATATATCATGAAAAGATGAATGTAGGAGTGATGATGTAGCCTAAAGTGTATATCACTACTAGATGAATAAAAGGGAGTGGTGATGTAGCCTAAAGCATATACCACTATAAGATGAATAAAAGGGAGTGGTGATGTAGCCTAAAGCGTATACCACTACAAGATGAATAAAAGGGAGTGGTGATGTAGCCTAAAGTGTATACCACTATAAGATGATAGAGTAGGTGACCATTTAGCCTATAGCATATGTCACTAACCTAGGAATGTCACATGATGGAAGGTAAAAATGAGACACATGTGAGTGTGATAAGGTCCATTTGATTTGTAAACCCTTGGCGTTGAGTATGGACTGAGGAACTAAAGTGTGTCATAGGGTAGTGAGTGTAGCGTAGAAGACAATGCAATATGCATGATGATAATAGATGACCATGTGATGTGTAGGATGTTTGATATGCAATGTATATGATGTGATGTAAAAATGTATAGATAGACTAATAGTGTGAAATACGTTCTATGTGATGTGCATGATGAGTAGTATGTACTACTAGACGTGAGTGTGAAACATGTATGATGAATACGAGTATGATGTAGCATGTATGGATATGCAAAGATTGAAATGGTATGGACTGAATGTAGAATGTATGTTGTAAAACATGATGTGTGGTGTGTTATAGTATAATGTGTGGGGTACATGTGTAGTAATCCCTCAACAATCAACTATGAAATGAAGCACAAGAGTGTGTTATAGGGTAATGACAACGTTAACATATGAATGAATATGTGTATGCTATGTGATGGATGTATGAGAATGTAAAGATGATAGATGCGTATAGGGGGTGTGGGGGTATGTATGAGATGTGATGCCCCCGAGTGTACATGAATTAAATGAACTAACCAATGATAGTGAAGGACAAAGGTCCATCATTCGATGTATGTGATGATGAAAGCGTATGACTATGAAAGGTATGGATAACGATGCAAAGATAAGGTATGTGCAAATTCTAGGAGTGTGATGTAGTATGGCATAAGGATGTGGATGAATGATAATGCAAAGATGAGAAATGTGCCTATAATGCTATGATGATGAGAGAGGGGGATGTGAATACTATGCCCCCAAAGTGTGTGTGATGAAAGAGGCTATCATGTAATGTCATCTAGGAGATCATCGCTCTTAGGATCATAGTTGAATGGATAAGCATTGGCAACTTGATATGCAATAGTGTCTGGTTGATTGCATAATGAGCCATTTAGGCATAAGTTTTACATGCCCATAACATACTCCTCATCGGTGAATGGAGGAAGTGGACAACCGTGTGCATACCAATGAGTGAGATTTTTGTGTATCCTAGGAAAGAGATATTGCAGATGAAAACATGTCCAAAAGGAATAGGAAATGAAATATCTATATGATTAGGATCTAGAGTTCCCCAATATAATCAAGCCATGATTGCCCTAATGTAAGTGGAGAAGAGTGAGGACTACATGATAGGTAGACCGTAAGATGAAATACATGTAAGCCATAAGTAGCAATAATGCAAACAAAGCCATAATAAAGATGAGGAGTGTATGGTGTGGGATATAGGTCCTCAAAATAAAATCCTAAGTGAGCCTAGATCCTCATGTGTACATATAGTTTCATCACATGTAGGATCAAATGGAATGTGTTCCCAATGTGAGTCATTCATGAATAACATGCAAGTAAATGGTGGGTGTGCTAATGTAGGTGGTGCATGTGAAGGTGTAGGTGATAGAACGATGTCCATAGACTAGACATATCCCTGATAAGGAATTATGGCAGTAGTAGTAGGTGGCATAGAAGAAACTACATCTATCACACAAATGGTATCATCTAGTGGTGGTAAGTGAGGTGGTTCTTCGATAGGTTGGGGATCATATTTAATATCTTGTTATCCCGTAAAATTGACAAGGGCAATTTTACCGATAACCATACCGAAAATTTTGTCCCGATCCCTCATTAGGGATCCCTTGCGTTCGGAACGTTGCAAAATCCCTTTTCCGGGAAATCTGGTTTTCCGAACTTAGTCTTTTTGGTCTTTTTTGGGGCGCATGGAATTGCTATGTAACATCACTTTTGGTGCCCCCTTTAAAACCTTTGGCGCGTATTTTATTGTGTCAACACACCTTTTGGTGCGCCTTGATATGTTGAGTCTTCCCTGCGTGCGCCAAGGCGCATGCGCCTTCGTGTTAGCAACCCCTTTGTTGCGCCACTTTTTGGTGCGCCAAAGGCGCACATAATATCATGTCGACACCACTTTTGGTGCGCCAAAGGGCGCACTTAGTTCCATGCTGGCAGATGCTTTCATGCGCCAAAGGGCGCATGCTTTCCTATGTCGACAGCAACTTTCATGCGCCCTTTGCAAAGTTGGTGGCGCATTTATTGCTGACTCATATATATATGTATTTGCGCGCCTACAAATGTCATTGTCACCAGACGCAAAAACACGTGATTTCTATTCTCTGAGCCTGCCAGCACCTGCCCTGTCGTTTTCAACGCGTTGTGGACCCGTGTGCACGTTTTTACTATTTATCCGGTAAGAGGTTCTTATCTCTCTCATGCGTTTTACGTTTTTGGTTCTTTGTGTGCTTGGTGGTCTGGTTTTAGTTTGGAAATATTGAAATATTGATCTAGCCCCCCCCTTTGCTGTCTTTCCATTTTCCTCCCCCTCTTTCCAGATCTGCTGGTAGGGGAAGTTGTTCTAAAAAGCATGGTTTAAATCCCTTTTGATTAAACCATTTTATTTCCCAAATAACCCTGCAAAAGAAGAGAGAGAAATGGAGAAAAAGAAGACTGTTTTTCCCTTTGGCGCATCGGCGCGACTTGCAACATCAAAAACAGTTGCGCCTTTGGCGCATCTGTCCCCCTCGCAACATGAATAAAATCCGCGCCAATGGCGCACCCATCCCGCCTGTTGCATCAAAACTTTTGTGCCCCCAAGGCGCGCCTCCTTCACATGCTGCAAGCACTAGCCTTGCGCCCTCTTTGGCGCACCAACCTTCCTTGTTGCATCGCATAAACATGCGCCCTTTGGCGCACCCCGCATCTGCGCAACACCAGCTTAATCTGCGCCAAGTATGAAGTTATAAAAGCGCAGGCACTTTCCTCATCACAAAAACATTCATGTCATGTAAACCCTCCGTGCGCCGCGCCAAGCTACCTTTGGCGCACGAAAAGTTCATGTTACACAAAAGGTACATGCACCTTTGGCGTGCCCATTTCCCATGCAACATGAATGATTTATGCGCCTGTGGCGCATCCTGTCTCTATGTAACACCAAATCTCCATGCGCCCTTTAAAACCTTTGGCGCTGATTTAACCTTTGCAACATCTCTTTTCTGTGCGCCTTACCTATTTAGCCCTGTAAGCTGCAGCTTTCATGCGCCCTGCGCCCTGAGCCTCAAAATCACTAACTCTTTCTTCTATTAACATTTCAATGGAATGTCAAATGGCTAATACAACCTTTTTGGATTGGGTCTCGCTTCTTCTTCGTGCAGATCAACAACTAAGCTCAAAAGAACATATGTCTACATCAAGCAGGAGACCTACCAAATCCAAAGGCAAGGCCAAACTTACAGAAGAAGAGATGAAATACAAGTATCAGAGGGTCAGGATGCCTGACTCCCAGGCTGAATGTGACCTAGATATCAGGGACTCAGAGTTGGGTCACATTGATATGGAGGAATTCTGGGTCAGAACTCAGAAGGTAACGAGAAGTCCATGGATGGACAACCGATAGCAAAGTGCCCTACACTTCGCCATTTGGGAATCTCACCAAGCACCATCAACAATGAATTCATGATGGTGATCACCGGTGCTACAACAAGGACACAAGGTGTGTCGTGAATGACAAGGGCGAGGTCATCATTAACCTCACTGCCCGCCACTTCGAAATAATACTCGGCATCCCTCATCACCGGCACTTTGTGGCCGTCAGCCGAGAGGATTGTATTAAGGCCTGGGATGATAACGAAGATCAGTGTATGCAGCTGATGAATGAGGTCTATTTGAAAAATAAAAAGGTGGTGACCCGATGGCCTCAAACCATCCACCACAGTGACTTCTCAGAGGAGCTCAGCGACACTATCACATTCCTGAGCAGAGTGTTTGGGCTTCCTGACGCCCACTTTTTCCATAAATGGATGCTGCGATACTTAGAGACCATGAACAAGAACGTGCCCGATCAGCGCTTTTGCTGGGGAGAAATAATAAGCAGCACAATCTCTGAACAACTTCAACAATTTCTTACAATGGGAAGATTCTATATGAACTCCTATGTTGTCTACGCTGCAGCATCAGAGAGAGACTACCCAGGCCTGATGCGAAGTGGAGTTTGGCCCCAGGTCAAAATATATGAGTACTACCCAGAATTGAGGCTGGAGAATAGCATCTCTCAGTTCACAAAGATTAATGATGTGTTTTTCTATCACATCATCTGCTGTTGAGGCCGAATATGACTTACGGTCACACGACCAAAAGCATAGTGGCATTTCGAGAAATGGGGGCCTTGTTCACCCAGTTTCCCACATTCACCTATCTGAGGGCAGCCAACTTCTTGGGAGAGCCGACCAGACTGCCGAGGTATGCTGGGCCTAAGCTGATTTTGCTGGAGCTGTCAAGACAGCTGATCACATATCACGAGAAGTGCCTCAAAAGAAAGAAGGGTGGAACTCCTTTCCCCTCACGAAGATTAGGTGATATACATGCCTTACCCACCACAAGGCAAAGGACATGTTCGCAGAGCTGGAGCTGCTTAATTTGAGACATGATTTCCCGGCCAGGCCTACCTTCGACCCAAGGAATTGTCTGCCAAGGGTGAAACTTGATCCAATCCACGTCCCCCAGATCGAGGACATCTACATCGACATCATCCATGAGGTCGAGCTCGGGAGAAAGGATCATTCTCGCTTAGCCTTGGCGTAAATCATCCAATATGGGGCAAAGAATTGTCCCCAAAGGCTTCCCGGACTACGGAAGATGAAATAGAACAAGTATATACTAACACGGATGGGGACAATTGGCCTTTTCCGGCTATTGATAGAACTAAGGCACCTCGGACGATCGAGGAGAGGGTTAAGGAGACTCGCGCTTGTAAGCAGAAGGGTGGTGCTTAGGATGAACGGGTTAATCTACCTCGGGGTTGATTTCACAACCTTCCCATTGGGTAACACACCTCCTCGATCTAAACAAAGAGCCTAAAGGCAAGGGCAAAGGCGTAGAAGGTGAATCCAATGCCACTCGGGAAGAAGCTCTAAAGCAAGTCCTCCTTCCACGGCACCGAACAGTTATAACTCGGCTTCGCCAGAGAGAAAAGAAGTAGAAGAGGATGTTCCAATAGGCCCATCCACTCGTGATGTCGGCATTGCTACAAAACCGAGGTCCTTTCTGTCCCTTCCCTCTTCTCTTCCTTCCTCCTCGAGTGACTCAAGCGACCATCCCTTTGGTCGTGTCCTCTCCCTCTTCTTCTTCTACTGTTCCCCTCGCCTCTTCGTCTATCTTCTCTTCCCTCGCTGATCTTTCCTCCTCCATTTCTTCCCTCATCTCTGAGCTCCCTTCCCTTCCTATGTCTTCCGCAGCTGCAGTTTCCCTTCCTCCCGTGGGCACTTCTTCGGCTATTCTCTCCATGCCGCCTCCATGTGTCTCCACATTTTTCCCCTCCACCACCGTAGCTGCCCCTTTTCCATTTCCGGCCCTTCTCCCATAGGTCCACTGGATTTCAAAGCAGCTAAGTCAAGAAAAAGGAAAGTTCTCATCGCTCCGATGGACTTTTCTCGTAATCCCATCTAAGGAGGAAAAGAAGCGTAAGCCCGTCACACGCTTCTCTCAAAGTGTCATGCGGAGAGAGGGTTATGGAGATCGCGTATCCCAATCCCTCAAGGAGAAAAAGATCTCTCTCGATAGATTTTACCGTGACCCAAGTCACAATGGGGACATCTTCGAAAGCCTTGAGGGGAAGCCCCCTTGCAGTTGACGCCTCTGCAAGAAGCTTCAAAAGACAAAAGAAGAGAAAAGGCAATTGAAAGAGCAAAACAAATATCTCGCTCCAAGCCTTACGTAAGATGGGTAGTGCGCCTCCCACAACCGCCGCCGAGAATTCGAGCTTCTCAACCAGAGAAAATTAATGAGTACACGAAAATCGGTGAGTAGGGTATGGCCGTTTCGCTTGGAGGAGCCAAATCATCAAAGACAGTGAAAAAGTAATCGCGAGTTCTCTAACTTGTATTTGAACATCAATAAGGCGAATAAAGAGCTCCAAGCGTTTGCGGGGCCCATATCAGAAGAGCTGGAACATGCTAGACTACAGACGAGACCTTCCAACAAATGTTTGACTGCTTAGTCGAAGATCCGGTTAAGTTCGGCATCTTCGGCCATCCTGGGCCCTTAACAAAATCATGTCCACTTTGACTACCGGGTGGATCAGCCTAGAATTTGTCCTGGAAAAGATTGACAAAGTAAAGGAAGAAGCCCTGGACGCGATGCACCAAATGGAACGAATCGTTCTTAACATGTCGCTAGGGTTACTTACTCCTTCCTTTACTTTAAGAAAAGCTGAGGAGACCATTCAGATCTTCAAAGAGATCATTTCTCAAGGCATAGGGCCAGAGGTCACTTTTGACGCAGAGTCTATCAACAACCTGCTGGCCTGCCGAGACTTCATTGGGCTACTCATTGAGGCAGAAAAAGACTACTCCAAGCTCCCCGAGAAACTCATAGATGAGCGGGAGACTTGTGAGGCGATCAGTGATAGGCACAAGGATCCTTCCTAGGATCAGCTAGGGCCAATGATCAACAAGTTTATGGAATACCGCTCTCAATTCCATATCTCATCACCTGAGCAACAACAAAAGCAGTCCACCCCCTTTCGGCCATAGGATGACGACGACGAGTAGCTTCTTCTTCTTCTTCTTCTTCTCTCTCTCTCTTCTTCGGCTTTCTTTTCGAGAATATCTGAAGTATGTTGATACAAATGATGACATCATCCATGTTGCATCATGGGATGATGTCATCCATCAAGTTGTAAAAAGTCAACATGACTTTTAGATATTTTGTAAATATCTTTGTAAATAAGTTGTTGGCTCCTTTTTGCCTTCTTTTCTCTTCTTCTTCTATAAATACCCCAATACTTGTTGTATTATGGATGGATGAATATCTTTCAGATGAAAAATAGAAGTGAGGAGAAAAGACTTTGAGCTTTTTGTAACAGAAGAAAAATATTAATACAATATTTAGACTTTGTGCTGAATACATGTGTTATGTGCATTAGATCTTTCTTAAGTTAGATCTGTGTGTTTATTCTGTTGGATATGCTTCTGTTTTATTGTCATTTATTCATCATCAGTATTGCTTTGCTCGTTTATGCAAGTAGGTTTGGCTCTGTTTACTACCAATCCCAAAACATAAACCTTCCGACCTTCTCGCTTTGGAATTCATTTCTTTTCTCCCTTCGGACCTGCTCTTTCTTCATCCCCCTTCCTTTCCTTTCTTTTCACAATGGAAACACCCCCTACCGGGATGAGATCCCAAACCCCCGAAGGAAGAATTTGTGAGACTTGCATAGATTCCTGCTGGTAGAATAGCAATAAACCAGTTTCACTTTCTTTGACTCAAAGAGGGGCTATGCCCCGCACACTGTTGGCTCGTTTATCCATAGGTCGCCCAAGCGATGATTTTCGGACCAACATATCTATGCGTGGAATAGGAAGAATAGTATTAGGATCTCGGTCGTAATACTTTGGAATGGATGCATCCACAAAAATGGTGTACTCAATGCTTTCATGTAAGAATTTTACACAATTATGTATGGTAGAGGTGACAACTTGCATGGCATGAAGCCATGGCCTACCAAGTAGACAGTTGTAGGAGACTAGGAAATTAACAACGAAAAAGATAGTGTGGATAGTCTTAGGACCAATAATGATGAGAAATTTAATGTGATGGAGACATGGACAAACAAAACCATCATAAGAACATAATGAAATACTAGATGGATTAACGTCCTAAACGGAAATACCTAAAACTTCAAGGAATGACATAGGACACAAGTTAAGTTCAGACCCATTATCAATCAAAGTGCGCTTAACAACTACATTATGAATACAACATATGATATGTAGAGGCAGGTCATTATCAAAAGTGTGAACATCAACAAAGAAAAGTTAGACTTGAATATTATGTGTGAAGAAAATGCATCAAAAAATGCTTGATAAACCGAGTTTGGATGCATGTCAACACAAATGTGAGTAGTAGCAAGAAAATGTTGGACTCTATGTAGTAAATCAGGATTTGCAAGTAAAAATCATTGGCTGAGATACTCATAATGACCAAGCCCTAGGATGAAAAATATTGAATGAAGAACCTAAATGTGTGAATGATCAAGTCAGTTCACCAAAATGATTAACTAAAATGTGGATATTGGAATAGTTAGTCTAACTAGGAACAACAACAAATAACTATGAATAAATACAATGAAATATTTAACTAAAATTAGGAAAATATGTGTGATATTTAATATGATCTAGAATGACATGTAAATATAGTAAATGAATGTAATAAACAAGTATGGAAAATGACCCAAACAACTAATCTTACATATTAGGTTTCTAATATTAGGGTTTAAATTAGTATGAGACCTGAGACTAAATAATGTCTAAATTGCATGATTTTGTGTGTACACTCCTTATCTTTTATGTCCTATTATTATTCTATTTTCCTTTTCTCTTATTCTTTCTTCTTGTTCTCTTCTTATTTCTTTACTTTTTGTTCTTCCCCGCCTGGCCTTTGCTTTTGCTTATTATTTACTTTTCTCCTCTTTTTTCTTTCTCTGCTCTTTCTCTTAACTCTTCTTTTCTACCAAGGTTTTCTCAGATTTGACCTACACGAATGTTTTTATTGTTTGCTCTCCTTCTCCTTTCACTTATGCTTCTCTTCCCCCTATTTTGTGTGACATCCTTGACATATTCCTTTTATTTTTACATTTTTCTTCTTTCGTTGTTGTTGTCTAGTGATTTTTGGTTATGTGGTTGCTACATGCTACTTTGAATTGGTTGTACAACATGAATTGTAACCACTAGGTCTACTTGCGTGTGCTACACAAGTGATTCCTCTTGTGTGCAATTTTGGGTGGAGTACTTGGATATCATGGAGATGGAGGAGGAGGTGAACTAACTATTTTTTGTTTGGAAGATTTTGGGGATGTCAATTTTACCCTTTTATGGGTTTTGGATTTCTCCCTCTTCTCTTTCTTGTGTAAAATTTATTTCTATTTACTAAATGACATCTTGTTGTGTTATCTCCTCTCGTGTGATTAAGACCCTTCTATGCATGTTGAATCCCCAACTTGGAAGCATTTTATCTCCTTATGAAGGTGATATGTGCAATAACATGTATGGGATGTTAGAAGCACTAGGATTGAGAAGGGGGTGAATAATCTATAAAAATTTCATTCAATTGTACCATCCTTGTCTTTGTGATGGAGCTAATGCATGCAAATGATTTCCAAATTGTGATGCCCACTAAAAGAGACACACAAGACTAACACAGTAAAATACATGATAACTTTTTTTTTTTGACTTGCTTGACACATAACATGACACATCATGTCATCACAAGGTTATAACCAACTCTAGGAACCACTTGTTACGAGGATGACTACAAGGTCAGCACGGAAATGTTCACACCCAAAAGGATAATACACTTTTCTTTTGACAAAACAACATAGAAGTCCAACCACATGACACTCTCACAGCTAGGGCAAGCCACAGTAAGAAATGATTGAAGGTTATTTATTTTGATAAAACACCCTTTAACTCATGACTTATGTTTTCAGAGAGATTCAAGATATGATTCACACAAATTCATCTTACCAACTGAGTTATTTTCTTATACACTGTAGAGTAGTTCACTTAAAGTCTTCTCCTTTATGACAATTATTTGTTTTATTTATTTATTTGATAAAGATGGTAATTTAATTCCACAAGGCCATCTATTCACACTTACGTTACTAGAACTCGTTCATGCCCTTATGACAACATCGGTTCACGTTCAACAAACTTAAGAGAAAATTACAAGGCACCTTGGATAAAGTTAAAGGAAGAAGGTCAATTGAATTCATCCTTAAGACGTCATTAGTTTTTACCAAGGTTTAATTGGAGCTTGAGGTTTTATCCAGAAATATTAAAGATTTTACTTAGGCTTCATTGAAAGAGCTTTACAAAAGGAACTATTTACTTTCCAAAAGGCTGAGAGATAAATTTCGTGGTTTCTAAATTGTTTCCTCCTACTTAATAAATCTTATTATCTTCTAACAACTAACCATTGGTTTCCCTTAAACTCGTTTAAGAAGTCACCATATAAGGATAATGTTTGCTAGCTTAGCTAGGGTTAACAAATTATAAAATTTTACTTTACAAGGATAGTTTCACCTTTGATTACTTAAGGAATTGTCTGTTCTCAGGTAGATCACCTCTACATTAATTTATTTGAATATGATTTTTAGTTAACTTCCCTAAGGGTTAACCACTCCATTTTATTTTACTTATAACACATCATTACAAGGTCTCAGAAAGTTTTAACTCAGCATTTATTCTCAAGGGTAAAGTTTAACAATGCTCATATCAATGTAAAGATTGAATATTATTTCTCCCAAAGGTAAGTTACCAGTTTAACAACAAAAAGGAAAGGACACTTCATCACGTAGTTTTCCGAACATACCAAGGCAAGAGATCTTCTAAACTCCTTTGCAAGCAATGTTACAAAATTTACAACGCATTGGACACTTTTACAAGAAACTTCATAAATTGAACTGATGAAACTTTTACACTCTTTTCCTTTAGTCTACTCGCATAAACCATCTGCACAAATATTAACTAGAGTCAGTTCGCTAGAACTGAGCATGATAAGATATAATCCTCACCTAATAATTTATGCCATCTAGCATTTACATAAATGAAAGGTTGCAATAATCCCTATCAAATAATTTCTAATCATGTATTCAAATCTTAACTGCACATCTCATGATAATACATTTCATACCCATTATTGTTCACTTCCCTAAAATCTGCTTACATATGAACAAAAATTCCAAGTGGATAGATATACAACCTTAACCTTGCATTTAATCATAATTAAATTACAGTAATAATAATAACGCTCACTTAATACCTTCAATCTACTTCACATATATAAGTATCCAATAATATTATCTTTCAATTAAATAAAAGCACCAACGACATTAAGTTTCTATAATAAATACAAGTATCAATCTTATATTATTCATCGATATTACCCAAGTATCAAACCTTCATAGATAATCAATGATATGTAAGTATAATTTTGATATTTATCTCACAATTTTAAGGATATACTTATGTTAACAAAGATTCCACCAATCCACAAGTTCATATATTATTTAGAAATCCTTTTGGTTGCTTATTACCATGTCTTTATATGTTTCTATTAGTATAAGAGTCCAACTCATTGGAATGAGTTATGATCAACAATATTGTCATATTTTTCTAATAGGTCAAAGATACATTTGACTAGCTAAGATATGTAAGCGTGGTCCAATCCACTATAAATACAAGTATCAACATTATCTCAACTCCTAATGAGATGCAATTATCAATTTTTTTTTAGCTAACATAATAGTCATCGTAAATGCCAGAAGATATTCCACTCGTTAACCAAGTATTTAAATAACATATTTATCCTTACTAGTTACCTGATAACATAATATATCATGTTATATAATTCAACCTCCACTTGCATATCTCAATTTATGGGTATTAATTATTGTTCTATATAATGAAGTTAAATAATTCCAGGTCGACTTCTTTCCTTACTGTCATACATGGTATGTACAGTCCCATTATGGTAGTTGTCACCTTTACTTAAGGCTATGTATGAATCCATTTTAGGGTAGTCCTCATAACTTCCCTATTCATTTTTTTTCCTACCAAAAAGTATTTCAACAAGCTTTGAAGTCAAAATTATAGGATAAATTTATAATTTCATATTTCAAGCATTGCTTGAATTCATATGTCTGAGGGCCATCACATGTCAATCAAACTTGAAGAATGTACACATTCATGAGAGTTTGATGTATCCAATATTACTTTAACTGATTCGAGGATCCAAGTAGTGCCTCAAACTTAAGCCATATAGTTATCCACACAAGCTAACGTCTTGAGTGCTTACCGTATTCAAAAAGGTCACAAAATAAGAACCCCATTAACACATGCTTCAGGAGCGTTCCAATCTAAAAATAAGCTCATAGTAATAATAATAACAGAGGGCCTGGTGAGGGGTTTTCAATAATCCCCAAAGTAAACGATAATCAAAAGAGTCAGATAGAATCTAGAAAAACAAAAAAAAGATTTACGACTCTCCCCAAATAGAAGCCTCCAATCCTAATGGGGGTTTATATTATTATCAATCCACATTAAAAGACAAACACAGTCTTCCGAGAAAATTCCCATTTTCAAGCCATGTTCTACATAATAAAAACAATACAAGAAATATTCTAAATCTCATTCACACACCACAATATTTTCTACAGAAACCACTGTTCACAGGAATAATCATGGAAAAATGATAAACCAACTTTATAAGATCGATAAGCGAGAATCACTGGAGAGATTTCTTCTTGTCAAAAAGTAATTAAGATAAACTGTAAAGGGGAGAGAGATCAGCTCATGCAATTATGATTAAAAGTCATTGAAAACCCATCTCTTTTTGGGCATCTCTTTCAAGAAAGAGTCAATATATATATGTAAATAAATATTAAATAATATCAAGAGTCCAAACGTTATTTACTTAGTAAAAAAATAACACATCAACATTCCAAAAGAAACCCACATCTACAGAATTCAAACAAAAATTGCAGAGATTGATTTATCCAAATACTAAAGGGAATAAACCATTAAGAGAGAGGGTTAGGGCTTATCATGCCTGCATTAAAAGCTATATCTCATGGCCACGCACTGGCAGACCCCTTCTCCCAGCAGTCCCAATATTATTTCTCCACCAAACTCACGCTTCTCACCCACAAGGTGTCCCAAATACCATGCAAAAGAAACAATAACCATTCCGGTTATCCATGAGTTTAGTACAAATGTCCAACCCAACTGGCGAGGGCAGGATAGCAAGGAAGGGCCAGAGTAGGTTAAAAAATAAGGATATTTACATTGCATGCGGCCAACAAGAAAACAATGCTCCTTTTCCCCCAAAACGTATCAGGAAACAACATAAAACCATGTCCATATATTGTGCTATCAAGCCCTCATCTACGGGGCAGAGTAGAAGTAAATGGCACACAAGGAAGGAATGATAGGATTCCACGTTTGGTACAAGAAAGAGGGGGAATACGCAGCAAAGCAAGAGGTTCAAAACCAACCACGTATTTCCAGCAAGTTTCCATGCCCCTCCTCAACAAGGAACCAGTCTGCAAGAGCCCTGATAAAAAAAAAAGCAGTCCATGCGACCACACAAAACAAATATTCCTTCACCACACAAACCCACGTGGCCAGGGCAGAATAAAATAGTAGGCAGACCACAAAAAGGCATAAGATTTGCAAATCCAAAATAAAATAAATGGAAGATGTGCGGCCACCAGCAAGGAGAGTCCAACACGCCAAAAAGGATGGGGTTTTAATGAAATGGCAGGTGGCTATTAAAGCCACCCACCTCCAACCAACCAAGGAAAAAAAAATCAAAAGACATTAACATTCCCTCCCCCACGCCAAACGTGGTACACAAGGAGATCAAAAGGGAGAGACAAGGTCGGTTGGGCACATAAAAATCCACATTTAATATTAGTAATTTAAAACAATCCTAAGATTGAGGGATCGGTCGACCCAGGAGGAGAACGGGGTTGAGTACTTAAATAAAATATTTACGTGAACACCACCCCCAAACCGTGGCGCCACCACAAAACATACTCTTCCTCATTTGCGCAACGAGGCTCGATCAGTGGGGAGCGACAAAAAATTAAAAGGATAGTTTAACGATAACAAGGGATGATATCGATAACAATCGATATAAAGAAAATAATAATAAAATACAATCATTGATCGATAATACAATAATAATGTCATTATTATTATTATTATTATTATCATTATTATCATTTTACAGCTTGCAAAATAATTATCAATTATAGTCATAATGGTCAGTAGTCGAGGTCGACGAATTTAAAAGGAATATTATTATTATTATGGGCATTCCCTTTTTAACTGGACACGCCCTATCAAAACCCAAACACCATTCCGGCTGCCTACAAGGCTTCGAAGACACAATTTTCATTAAATAAGGAAAAGTAACGGTCGTTGCGGAGGCCAGCAAAGGAAGCATCGACAACGAACACGGAGCAAAGAACGACCATGGCACCAAGATGGATAACCCCTTCTTCAGCGCGGGACGAGGTTCATTCTGCAAAGAGCCCAACCAAACAATAAAATTGCTTAACAATAATTAATAATAAAGTTGATAACAATCGACAATAAAATTAATGAAGTTATCGTCGATCGATGCTCAGCAGATAGGGTCACTGTGACAAGAACCGGGTAACGGCCTGAATGGGGTGTCACACAAATGGATGCAAATCTAGGTAGATGATAGTAGTGACTAGTGCTTGGTCCCTCATTATTGTCTTATAACTTTATATTTATAGGGTTCTCTTGATTTAATTTCTTAATTAACCCTAAAATGGCCAACCACCAAAAAGATAAAGTTCTCAAACGGCTGAAAAGAGCCCAAAAGTGGTGGGAAAGTGTGAAAAGGATCAGGGCAGCCTGGTGGGACCAGGCACTTGAGTACTAATCTAGGTGCCCCAGTCAAGGCTAAAATAATGTGAAATAAAAGAAGTTGACCGAGACATGCGGGTGCAAGAGGTCAGGAATGATGAAAGAAAATAAAATAAGATGGCTAAGAGACAAGGGTTAATTAGTACTTTCTTCACTAAAAAACATTGTAAATAGTAGTATGATATCGAGACTAAATAATCTCTAAAGTGCATGATTTTGTGTTTACATTTTCCCCCACTTCATGTTGGTTAGCAGAAATCTCAGTAACATAAAATAGATAGAGATGCGTAATTGATGTCCATGAAGATTGTACTAGAAAATGCGATGAAGAACTAGATAAAGTGTGGAATGAAAAAAAGATGATGGAGTGTGGAAACTATAGATGAAAATGCATAAAAAAAAGTGATGAGAGTGAACCTATGGTGGAAACACATGTGTAGCTGCAGATGTGTGTGATGTACCTACATGGTTAGTATGGTGTGTGTATACTGTGAAGTGTTGTTTTTGAATTTGTTGTTGCTCCCATTTGATTGTTTTTTTCTCATACGAATGGACTGTAAGGAGAAAACGATCAAGCAGTCAAATATGTATGGATGTATGTGTAAAAATTTAATGTAAAAGACACATGTATATAAATGTAAAAAGCATGTGAATGTAAAATACACAAATGAAAAAAGTGTAAATGGAACATGTGTACCTGATCCATGTCAAGAAAGAGAGTGAAGAACGATATCATGTATCTGCGAGTTTTTGGGTGACCTCATGCCACCCTAGCTGAAGAAGTGTAGGGATAAAGCTGCATTATTTTCCTTTCGTAACTACTTCCTTGAATGTGTGTAAAGAGATCTCTGTACGTCTTAGTTTTTGGGCAACTTGACACCACTAGATGAAGTAGTGTAGGGAGGCACACTCACTATAACCTCCTAGCATGTAACTACTTCCTATAATGCTAAGGACATCCGACACACCTCCAAAATCACTCACATTCATAGGTTACATGAAGAAATTTTGTCTTGCATAAATTTTCCATGAGACCTTCTTGGAAAGCCTAATAAGGCTAATTAGGCCATTAGGGTTTCAACATGGAACCACATATTCATATTAAACCATGATCTCACACACTTCATATTGTACCTATACAAGATTTTCATGACCATCTACCACAGCTACACCATGCAAAACATCAACAACCAACTCAAACCTCCATGACTGGTTTTTCACCTTCTAGGCCAAAAGCGCAGTCACCTTGTGAGATATGTTACAAACAATTTCTTCACAGAACATTCCCAAATATCTTCATGATAAATTATAATACATCCCAAGTTTTGTGGAACACTTTGTTTCATTTCATGAAGCCTTCATCTCAAGACTTTACGTGTAACTCTTCATAAAAATAGAGTTTTTCTCCAATTTACCAAAACACGGCAAAGAAAACCACCACCAAAATGACCCCTACATATTCCTATACATCCATGAATCATCAAACCATCTTTTCCAATCCATTTGGAGACTAAAATAATCAAATCTTACCTATCACTATGTTGTTAGGGTTTTAGGAGGGTTTTGACCTGCATATGTTCCTAACAATGGTTCATAAAAATGTGATGACCAAATTGATTCATTAATTTTGAATTTTTTTCTTGAATCCATGCCTAATCATCCCCAAAAGGATTAAGAATCCATTTAGAACACATACATGTTAGTGAGAAAAAGAACTTTCCTATTGAGTTGGTTTTTGCCTTTCTAAGAGCTCAAGTAGAGCCAAACATGAAATTTCTTAATTTTTCTTCAATGATTTGACATGAAAATTTCCCATATATTGCTTGGATGATTTCATAACAAGTTTAGCAAGTATGTGACAAGGAAATAAGGTCATAATGATGGATACATAGGTGCATGAGTGGAATTGGTGAGACTAGCTCAGTTTAACATGCCTAATCCTTAGGCCTAGTTAGCAAAGTGACTGGAAAGGTGAAGTGAAGGCATGAGGTAGATGGAAAATCATGGTAAAGGTATGAAACACATGATAGGACATGTTTAAGGGGATACATGGTGAAGAACAAGACAAACATGATGAGTTATAGTGTAAACTAGCTCAATTAGGCCTATTTTAAGGACCTAGAATGAGGGTATGAAGAAAAACAAGCTATTTCAAGAAAACACATGCATGGGAAGTGTGCAAGGATATTACTGAGAGAGTCCTCGAGATGATGCTACAAGTCATAAATCAACTCTTAGAGGCATATTTAGGGTCATTTGTATGTCTTCCTTTTAGAAAAAAAGGTCTAACATGCCCAAATGAGATGGGTTTGGAAATTCTAGGGTGAACCAAGAAAAAGTGGCCATTGAAGTTCATGGAGGAGTTAGTCATGAAGGTGTGGACCAAAGAATGAGTTTTGTGCAAGATATTGAAGTTTTACCAAAACCGGGCTAAGCAAGGTATGCCAAAATAGTGCCTTGACTTCTTAGCATTTGATCTAAATTGACAAGAATTATTCAAATAAATCATAAGATACTTTTTTGAAGAGCATAAAGAGAAAAATATTTTTCAAAAAGTATGAAGTCAAAAGGATGAAGGACAAGAAAGTTCTATCCATTTTTCTAGCATTGTCTAAAACCCTCCTAAACCCTAGTTGGAAGCAGTATGGAGAAAATTGATTGGTTATGCCTCCAAATGGAATTGTTTTACCTAGAAAATGATTTGAGTGTGTAGATAACTCATCAGAGGTCATGTTCATGGTGGTTTGAGCTTATGACACATGGTGGACCCCACAAGAAAATAGTTATTTTGTGAAGAATTCAATATACAGACAAAATTTGCAAAGGAACCCATGCTCAAATTTTTGGTGAAAGATGTTGGGGATGTGATATTTATGTTAATGAAGTCATATGGGTTAGTTATTTGGATAAATTTGATGATACATGTGAGTTTTTCTCCTACCACTTGAAAATGCTAAACAAGGCAAAAACCAGTCTTTGTGTTTGAAAGGTAAATGTTCTTTTCTCCATATAATCTTTGCAAGTGAAGTAAAATTCATGTGATAAGTTTTTCATGCATTGGTTAATCATGAAAGTGCAATTGAAGTGTTTGAAGCCATACAAATCAAGACTAGTCTTTGGGTGTTTTGAAACCAGTTTTAGATGTCTCTAAAAGTAAGGTTACTTGGCCTATATAGCTTGAGATGAGGCTTTGTTAGTATGTTGAGTTGGATAAGGATGAATACCTTCAAGAAAATTGGTTTAGAAGCCATGATTAGGTGAAGTGAAGAGATAACAAGCTCACCATGTAAAGGTAAAATTTATGAGTTTGTATTGACATGTTGAGTTATAGGTGTTGTCATTGATGTAAAAGCTCATTAATGACAAAGAGGATAATGGAGAAGTGTCAAAACATGTTTAGTAGGTTGATGACATAGAGTTTCAAATATTTTCATGTTTGCGAGAGTAGATTCGGTGAGATTGTCTTTCTCTGAAGCAAGCTTAGTTAGGTGACCTATCTAGCATAGGTGATGGTGCATGGTGTTTGGATTTTATTGGTGATTTTAGGAGAATGGTAGCAACATTGGAGCATGTTTGGAGAGTTTTTAGGCACTCACATGAGGTTCAGGGTGCATGTACATGTTGGAGACCAAGATTTAGGTGCTCATTTAGACTAGTTATAGGTTGTTGGAGAGTACGAGGATGAGTTGTAGAGCCATGTGAGTTCATTGATTCATTTATGTGAGTGATTCATGATGTATTAAGGTTGTTAGGGCCTTTTGGAGAGGTTTTATGGAGTTATAGTGTTATTTCGAGTTAACCATATCCTAAATCGTGTAAAACCCTAAGGGATAATCATGCAAGTCCTAGTAGATCTGGAAATATGGAGACCTATTTGTGACATTATGGTGATTTGATATGTTAGTATGATGTGTTGGAAAAATTTTTAGGCTTCCATGATGAGTATTTTGCAAGTTATGCCGGTTTTAGTGAAACAAGGTCAAGAAAAAGGTGACTCCCAACTCCAATCGCACCTTCGATGCTCACCCTAATTTTTTTGGTTTGAATGGGACCTTTTAGATTTCAGGGATGTTTATAAATTGAAATAATAAGGTTTCATGAAAGGAATGAGGTCATTTAATTGTCAGGTTTTTATGAATGAATGTTAAGAAGGTAAATACTTTTTGTGTGATTGAAACCCTAACTTGAAAGTGGTAGGAGAGATTTTATTAATAAGTGCCAATAATTGAATGGTTGTGATATTATTATGATTTTATGATGTTTATGAATTCTACAGGTTTCCAAAATGGTATGGTAGAGCATGTGGTGATTAGTGGACCCCACTCAAATAGGAAAGTTTATGAAGAAGTTAAGTTTGGGACAAGGTTGTCCAAAGGATTTTCATAATGAATGGAAATATTTTTAGCATGGGAATTTTAATTTATTTTCATTATGGTTTCATATCATGGAAGATATTCTAGAGGGAAAAGTATTATCTATTTGTGAAGACTGGTCATAAGGTAGTTTTGGGGCGGTTCGAGTGATGGCTTAGTTTAAGGCCTTCCACTTGGAGTTGGAAGGAAATGTGATATTTTATAGAAATAATATTCATAGGGATTTATAGTGGTATATGATTTATCTCATTATTATGAGTTTTTTTGTCATCCAATTCAGTTTGTGGAGAGGAAGGTTTCTTGTTTATCAGGACAAAACTAATTTGGCTGAAAGAATGAGATGAATGAGGCATGAGATGGATTAGTTTATGATTTATATCAGCTGTAAAGTTAAGAGAGATGAATTATGTTCTTATTAAATTCCTTTGGAGGTATTGGAAGTGAAAAAATGGTGAAAACTAGTTGATTTTGTAAAATTGCTTCTGGGAAGCTTGATTTCGTGAAGAGGAAAGTAGGTGTGGTTTGCACATATGGATATTTCATGATCTCTAGAATTAATGAATATAATATGAAGGTCCTTATGATTCCATAGAGTTACTACATTCCATAGTTGAGTTTTTCTTGAGTGGTCTTGAGGCCCAAAGGTGAAGACATGGTACTGGAAACAACTGTTTTGTGAAGGATATGAGGTTTTTGAGTTGTGTTATGAATTATTTTATTGGTGCAAGATAATTAATGACCATGAATGATGTTTTTATGTTATATTACACATGTATTATGAAATTTTGAGCTTGAATAATCACGTTTTGTGTTCGTGGTTTTTGCTCATCTAAGTGTTGGGGTTTTGAGCTAGTTTTGTACATGTTTGGTGGGTTTGGGCATGGATGACCTATATGGGTACAATGTGAACATTTTAAGGAATGTGTTGGAATGTTTTAAAGATGTATTAGTCTAACCAAAGCATTAGGATTGACCTACCTTTTTTTTGAGTTGAGAAGGGTATAAAGCAAGGGTTTGAGTTCAAATTTTAGCTAGTTTTTGAGAGGGAAAAAGTGTGACCCATGTGTGTGTTGGTAACAAGTATGAAGGCATGATTTGATACATGAGAGAGTAAAATTTTGAAGAATTTTTGAGAGTTTTTATGTAAGGGTTTTAACATAAGAAGTCCATGAAAGAAGAAGAGAGAGCAAGTTAGGTGAATGAGGGTTTCAGTTAAGTTGTTGAAACATATCATAAATGATATTACTATCAAAATATTGTGTGATGAGTCATATTCATGTAATTCTCTTGTTGTGATTAATATCAACAAGGGTTTAGGGGTTGGTGCTCTTTATGGGGTTTGTGCCTCACTAAATAAATATCTTGTGATGTGTAATATTCACTTGAGTATTTGTTGTATGTCATATTAGAAATTATTTTAGTGGGTTTTCTTCCCCTTGAGGGTTTCCCACTTATATCTTGTGTTATGGTGTTCTCTCTCTTGTTCATGGTTATTTGAATGAATGTTATATGATGTTGTGCACACATTAATGGTTGAATGGTTTATGGTTTAAGAAATTATATTTGAAATTGTTTAAATTTTTAATAGATTGATTCAACCCCCTCATTACATTGTGATTCTAACAATTGGTATCAGAGCGAGATCCTTTTGGAGAAGTTTGATCACTTGAAAGGATATCCTTGAAGCACAAAAATGGCAAGTCAGAAAAGTGGATTTTCTACTAACAAGGCACCATTGTTTGATGGTGTGAATTATGCATTTTGGAGTCTAAGGATGAGGACTCATATCATGTCCCTATGGTTTGATATTTGGAAATATGTGGAGGATAACTACACTACTCTTGCTACTCCGCCAAAAAGTAATGTAAACAAGATGTTTTGTAGTGATAATTCAAAGGCTATGAATGCTATCATGTGTTGTCTAGGTGAATCGAGATTGTGAAGGTGATTATTGTAAGTTAGCAAGAAGCATGGGAGAAACTTCAGGTCTTGTATGAAGGATATTCCAAGATAAGGATAACTAAGCTTTATACTTTCAAAAATCAATTTGAAGGGTTGAAAATGAGTGATGATGAGCCTATTTTTGTATACTTGCTTAGGGTTGACAAGGTTGTCAACACCATGAAAGGTTTAGGTAAAGAAGTAAAGGAAGAGGTTGTAGTTTAAAATGTTTTGAGATCCCTATCACCTAAGTTTGATTCCAAAGTGTCTTCTATTGAAGAAGCCAAGGATTTTACTTGAGTTGAAGATGGATGAGTTACATGGGACTTTGACTTCTTATGAGATGAGGATTTTTGATTCTAAACCAGCTAAGAAAGAGGTTACTTTTAGATATGAAATGAAGACCAAGGGTAAGAAGACAAAGGAGGTTGATGATTTGTTGAATTTGAAGATGAAGAACTATTTGCAATGCTTTCTAGAAGATTGAAGGTTGAATCTAGAAAATACAAAGGTAAGATTCCTTATAAATGTTTCAAATGTGGTAAAGTAGGAAATTTTTCTATCAATTTTCCTCATAATCACAGGAAGGAAGATCATGAACATGATAGAGATCATGACAAGAAGTATAACAAGTATGATAAGAAAAAGAAAAGCTTTAAGAAGTTTGATAACAAGAAGAAGATATTTTATACAAAGGAAGAGGATTACTTGTCTGATGCTAGTAGTGGTGTTTTAGATTCGAGTCTAAATATGATCATGAAGATGTTGGAAATGAGGTGTTGTTCATGAATAAATATGCCATGAGATATACTAGTGGTGGTTCTTCATTATTAGGTGATTTCATATCAGGTTCTTATAGAGATTTTGAGGAAGAAGAAGATGATGTTGAAGATGATCTAGAGTGTATCCAAAATGAGCTAAGGCATGCTGAGAAGAAGAAAAAGAAACTGAGATCTCAGGTCAAAGAGTATAAAGATAAGATTCATGATCTAGAAGAAAATCATTGTCTTGAATCAAAAAAGCTTAATGAGTCAATCAAGTTGCTAAAAGAAAAGGTAAAGTTCCTAGTTGCAAGTTTGCTAGATAAAGAGAGAATATGTACTAAATTTTAAGAGTATATAGAGTTTTTGAGGGAAGAGTCATTAGATTATGGTAAGAAGACTATGTCCTTTCAAAAATTTGAGAAAATTACCAAGGATCTTGATGATCTTATTGGTAAATAGAGATCAATAGGAAATATAACAGTTTGGGGTTTAGTGATGACCTCAAAGGCAAAGAGAAGATGAAAGAAGATAGACTTACAAGTAAGAAGGATGGAGAACCAAGCATCAAATATGGAAAGAAGGGAATCTTCACCAAAGATAATGTGAAGAAAAAATCAATAAGAAAACCTAATGCTTCAAGGTATGAAAGGACATTTAATGGTTATTGTTACTCATGTAATGGTTTTGGACATAGATCAAAGGAGTGTAGGAGGTATGCTAGAGATGATCATCCATGGAGAGATAGTAGGAGTTAGAAAGCTAAGAGTGTGGTATGCTACAATTGCAATGAGAGAGGTCATGTTGCTAGATATTATTTGTATGATCAACCTAGTCAAGTTGAAGGCTATAAAGGAAAGATTTCAGTTATGTGCTTTAGTTGCAATGAAGTTTGTCATGTAGCTAGAGAATGTTATTATGGTTACTCAAAGAAAGATAATAAATTTTAAGGTTATAGGGTGCAAGAAAGAGAATTTCAGTGGTCTATATTTCATGATAGTAGTCAAGGTAGGATTTGGGAACCTAGAAGAAACAATAACAGTCCTTCAGAGATGTCATGGATGTAATACAAGGGATGTATCGAGTACGAGATCTGAAGCAAGGATAAGAAGGTGAATTTCATGTATCTAAGAGTGCATGAGAGATTTTAGGTCATTCTTCTAGATCCATCATGATGACATATGCCTCTACTAGGATTCTTAGAGGTATATTGATCCATATGAAGCATTGAGAAGAGGGGGAGCTCACTATGTGAAGTATATATTTGCTTTGTAGGTGGTTTGTTAAGGTATGTCATTAACATGAAAATGTATATAGGTAGTCCATATTGGTTTTTCATGCAATGAAGTGTGTTTAAAAAGTCCTTAAATGGGTACAATCATGTCTTTAAGCTTATAATACCATAGTTAAAGTCTATGAGGTCTTGGTTTGATATGCCAATTTGAAGTTAGGTAATGCATATGAGCAATATATATAAGTTTAAATCTAAGTCTAACATGAAGAGTAGTTATTTATCATGATATGAATTCAAGATGTGTGTCATATTAAATAAAGATCAAGTTATGAGTTAAGATTTATTCATGTTATAAATTCTATGAGTTAAGGTTCTTTGTTGATACATCAAGATATCAAGATTAGTCAACCATGTTTTGGTATGAGTATGGAGGGTTTCTAGTCTATCAAAGGTTTAACTTGTGTATTGGTCATAATGTTTGTCATGTTACTCTAAATTGTGTGAGTGATTCTCAAAGGTCTTCAATGTGTCCTTGAAGATGCGATAAGAGTTGTATCACAGGTCCTGATCCATATATGAAACTAGTCATGATCAAGATGGAGAGTGGTAAGTCAGTGATAGGTCTACATGAAAAAATAGAGATGATATAATGAATTTATATGAAGATTTGAGAAGGATGAACATCATAGTATCTTAATGGCTTATAAGGTTAAGATGTGGCCATTGCATTCTTAAAGGATCTTCAATATGTTTGAAGATGGTTTAGTTGTTGACAAGTGATCAAGAAGGTTAGAGGCATGTATCAAATGCAATATAAAGTTAATTGAGTTTGCGAGGGTGCTCTTGCTCTTCTCTGCATTTTTGCTGTAATTCTATTACATTTTTTTGTGATTCTATTTTTAATTATGTTACTGAAGTAATCTTGTAAGTTGACGTGTAATCTGTCAAGCTGCATATGAGTGTTAGAAGGTATGAAATGACATATCAATGTAGGGGAGCTAGAATTGATCCTTAACGAGGTGTTATGTAAAAACGTAGCACCGGGGATATGAAAATGACAGATCCCTAGTTTTTGCTAACATTGGAGCATCTCTCAAGTTGTGGGACTTGCGAGACTTGAGATGACCCTCCAAAGAAGGCTGGTTCCTCTACCTAATCCTAGCACTAAACTACTCATAATGCAAGAAAGACAATTATCTACTCCTAATATATCAATTCCAAGGAGATAGGGGAGGAGAGAGCATGAAAACAATAAATCCTTCACTGAGAGGTGATAACACCGAGAAAAGGGGGTGTTGGAAAGTTCAAATGCATGAAAATGGAGAAAGATGAGAATGGATAGGATGGGAAAGCATCACAGACCAAGATACATACAATATACCATTTCCATAAGTATAACAACATCTAAACTTTGTAATGAGAGCAAGTAAATGCAAAAATACCTGTAATATGGAGGAAGGCAAGATAGAATAATGAAAATCCAATCAAGGATAAAGAGATTATCACAAAAATTTGATTTTATTGCTCCAGAAGTTTGCACAATACATCATACTGGAGGAGGAAGTAATGATTCCCATTACAATAGCTCAGAATAGAAGGATTGGAGCTCTATATCCACCCATTAGAGAAGAAGAAGAGAGAAACATTGAGAAAAATATCCACATCTTTTAACAAAAATATCTCTTTACAATATATTGAAAGAATTAATGAGAGAGAGGGAGAGAAACCCAAAATGTTTCTTCAACCACCAACCAAAATCATTAATTCACTGCAAAAGGGATGAGGTGACCTAAAAACCCATACCATCATGTACTCTTCCTTGTGGGAGAAGAAATTGATCTCCATACCTTAATTTAATGCTCAGAACTGCCTATAGGTGATCATTTGAATATGGAGATGTTTTTTCATGTTTTTAGCCCACATACCACCACCAAGTTTCTAAATTCTTGTCTCTATGTTGTAGAGCATAAAATTCTGAGCCCAAGGATATAAAGTTTATAAAAAATGGACCACTGTAGCTCGAGTTATGGTGGTGAGGGTCGTGAGGCTTGAAAATCCCCAAAACATAGTTTTTAGCCTTAGTTCTTATATTTGATTGCCAATTCGCAATACTTTGGGACACTTTTCCTTTTTTTTTGGATATGTCGGGTCTTAGGGGCACACAAGGAACTAAGCCATGAGTTCTTACGGGGCTCGATACTTCGATTTGGTCACAAATATTGTTTTACATATCTTTCATATGCACAGGAACTAGTTCCCCGCATTCTTCGTTCACCCACACCCTCGTAAATCCTCCAACACCCGACCAACACCTCGGTGAGATCGGTTAGCTCGACGAGCTCCTCGCAAAATTACCCTACTTCCCCTTTTGGTTCTGGGCATCCCTTTTGGGCACTAAGGTCATGGCCCACCTAAGTTTAATGTGGGTCACTTGGGTCCTAATCGAGCTACACTTTGAACCTCCACCCCACTCTAATGTTATGTTGAAATTTTGGTCTGTGGGGAACTCGAGCCCTGCAGAACTTGTACCTCCTAGGTGCCAATAATATACTTTTACCACAAAATAAAGGGCCCGCCTAACTCTAATGCAAATCAGACTTTTCGGCCGGATGAAGAACTTGAGGTCCGCCATGACCCTTATTCCACTTGTGCCTCCAAAGTAAACGATATTTCGTATTACACTAGAATTGGCCAAACCAATATAAATCAGGCCCCAATCTAAGTTCCAAGAACCCCAACGCCACCCACAATACACCGAGAAAACATTTTAAGCCCCCATCTCTTCAAGTTTAGCCAATTTTTGTGATTTTTTAGGAACAAATAGCCATTTTAACTTGAAAAAATATTTCGAAGCCATTTTTGACAACTTAACCATTTTTTTGCCATTTTAAAAATAATTTGGCCAAGTCACGAACCCTTTGAAACCCAGAAGAGAAAAAATGCACTGAATGATCCCAAACCTCCCAAAATCATTGCAAGTGCTCCAAAACATAGAAATTTACCTGAAAAATACAGATTCAGCCTTAAAGATCTATCGACTTCATGGGTCCAATTTTCTTGAGTTGTCCATTTTTACCAGGGGTAAAAATGGATAACAATTTGGTGACTCACGGGGACATCGCACTGCTTAGATGGGTTAATAAGTGACCTTGAAGCATCAATTGGGAATGAAGTTAGCTTGATACACCTAGAAAATTAAACCTGTTAAAACCGGAGTTGAGCCACTTAAGCCTGCTTTGAACCCGGAGTTGATCCGCTTGCTCAATTTTTTTAAATTTTTATAAGAAAATATTGAAGTTAAGATCAGTGGATTTTTTTTTAAACCTAGAATTCTTCTTTCTCTATAATCGATCTGATGGGATGAAGGATGAACCTTTGAACCTGGTTCAAAATCTGATTTCTTGCCAAGTATGAAGAACTAAAACTGATGCTTCCTTTGCAAGGATGAAAAACTACATAGCCTTAGAACATAGGTTAATAATGGAGTGAACTTGGAACTATCTCGAAAGAACTGATTTTTCCATGAACACTTGCCTCCAATGGATTGTGTAATATCAATAAAACACCACAACACACTATGTACACAAGGAAAGATCATACATTCTCCAAGTGGAAGTATGAAGAGTGTGCATAAGCACTTGTCCTTGAAATAAAACCTACCCTAACCTAATCTAACCCGAGTCAAGGAGAAGCTAAATAATACTACAACAACGGGTTGTGAGAAATAGCTGCCCTTCCTCACAATTTGAGACCGGTGGACTGATTTGACGTTGAAAATGGTCATAAGTAAGAGTGAAAATCTAAATAGAAGTTGATTCTTCACTCTATCCATCACTTGTATTAGCAACAAACCAAATAATTACCTCCTTTAGTTTCTCTGCATTTGGATTTGGGAGGCAATGTTGTTGACCTTTGGTACATTGAAGCTCATCCTCATGCTTGAAGTGAACATGATAGGTGGAAACCCCCTCTTTGGTTCTAGAATATCCAAATACCGATCATGAAAGGTCCAATCCTTTGAATTTTCCCATTTTCTAGGAACTCATCCCCATGAATAAGGGCATCTTGCAGACTTTCTTCCGGGTTGGAGCTGCTCACAAGTTGATTTGGTCCTTGTTCTACTTCCTCGAATAGCTCGATTCCATCTTAGTGGCTGATGATTTTACATCCGGTTCACCTTGCCTTTTCTCATTCTTTGTTCCATCCTAATCCTCCATCAAAAGTGCAACAAGCTCTAGACATGCAGAGAAGCGGTGGGGATCATTTGATTCTATGACAACACCTTTCTCACTCTTAATACATTCTTCCTCAAGGCCTTGGGTGCCAATAGTGTTAAAAAACACTTTATCTTCCCCTCCCTTGCCAATATGATTTTCTTTCAAATATTCCTTCTTTGTTTTTATGTTCATATCCTCATTTTGAATAATTTGGATCCTCTCATTCTCATCCTCCCAATCTGAATTAGACCAATCATCAAATGATACAAAATTTCCATCCTTAGTAAGATTGGTTGAAGGAGAAATATAGGAAAGAGGTTACTATTTTTTTCATGCTTAGGAAAAGGTATTTTATGCTTAAGGTACTTGATTTGATCAGTTGGAGAAGCCAAATTACCCTCAAAACACGCTCCCTACTCGGTGATACGTTGCTTCTTGAAAAACTACATGATTTTTCTTGGAATCTTGTTGTTTGGAGTGTTGTATGGGCTGTTCCTTCTCTCCAAAATCATAACAAACATCCCATTCCACTAACCTTATAGGATAAACCTATTTGGTAAGGTTTGGGTAGAAGCTAGGGAAAAAATTTGAGATACCACAACTCCTCGAACATTAATGCACAATTTAGTGAAGTTGGGTAGTGCCTTGGGTGGAGATGAGAGATATTTTTACAAGGCTTGGGGAATACTTTGGGGTTGAAAAATTGTGAAACTTCTAATGAAGGATAAGGACGCAAAGGATCTTCCTAATTTTGGTAAGGAATGATGGATTTTTCAATTTAAGCACATGGGGAAGAAATAATTTGAGGTGGTGAAGGAAGAATTGCAACAACAGAGATGGGATTTCTTTTGCAAGCATGAATAAGAATCCTCTCACTTGAGATGCAATGGAAAAATCTTGAGGAAGACTGCTACCCCCTAGAGATTGAATCAATATAGCTAAATCAACATCAAAGGACCTCAAATAATACAAAAATGCCATACCTTGATAGGGTTTGTATTCTTGAGAAATTATGTGCCAAGTCCTTGTGAATATGATGTTGAAATTTAGGGATAAACTTAGTTAGAGCCAGTCTATTTTGCTAAGATTTTTATATTAGGAAAATGACATCTGCATCCTCCTTGAATTGGTTGTGTAATTTTTCTCCCAGGTGATTCCATGTGGAAATGGATTGTGGAGCCAAATTGTTGTACCAATATTTTGTTTTTCCTTTGAGAGATGAAACCAAAAGTCTAAGGAAAACATTCTCCTATGTGACATCATGAATGGAAAAATGGTTTGAAATATATTGAATGTGATCAATAGGGGATTTATCTCCATTTACATAGAAAAGGGGCATATTTTTAAGGCTATCTTAGGAATAACATCCAACTGATGCAAATGAAGTGGACTGGAACTGAAATGAGGGAATATAAAATCTCCTTGGAGAGCCATGACTGAGATGGAATCATTAAAATGAATGGGAGAATAAAATGAAAGGTCTACAATTAAGAAAATGGGTTACTTGAATCAGTGGAGTCGCTAGATATGCTTGAAAATTGCCTCCAAAGGTTGAGATATCACCAAGAGCACATAAAGCTTGCCGAGATGAAGATGTAGACCAAGATAAACACCTACAAAATCTATAGCTTTCAATTTTTGTCCCACCGGGTGTGCTAAAACTGTTATGTAAAAAAGTAGCACCTTGGGATGTGGAAATGATAGATCCCTAATTTTTGCTAACATTGGACCATCTCTCAAGTTATGGGACTTGCAGACTTGAGATGGACCTCTAGAGTTCGGAGCTGGTTCCTATACCTAATCCTAACACTAAACTACTCCTTATGCAAGAAAGGCACTTATCTACTCCTAATATAGCAATTATAATGAGATAGGGGAGGGAGAGAGCATGAAACATGAAATCCTACACTACATAGGTGATAACACCAAAAAAGGGGGTGTTGAACAATTCAAAATGCATGAAAATGGAGAAAGATGAGAATGGAGAGGATGGGAAATCATTATAGATGAGATACATACAATATACCATTTCCATAACCAAAAAAACATGTAAAATTTTCAATGAGAGCAAGAGAATGCACAAAATACCTATAATATGGAGGAGGACAAGATAGAACAATGAAAATCCAAGCAAGGATAGAAACATTATCACAAAAATTTAATTTTATTGCTCCAGAAGTTTGCACAATACATCATAGTGTAGAAGGAAGGTATGATTCCCATTAGAATAGCTTAGAATAGAAGGCTTGGAGATCCATATCCATCCATAAGAGAATAAGAAGAGAGAAACATTAAGAAAAATATCCAATTATTTTACCAAAATGCTCTCTTTTACAATATATTGGAAGAATTAATGAGAGAGAGGGAGAGAAACCTGAAATGTTTCTTCAACCACCAACCAAAAACATTAATTCACATGAGAAAGGCATGGGGTGAGCTACAAAACCCATACCATCATGTAATCTTCCTTATGGGAGAATAAATTGATCTCCATACCTTCATTTAATGCTCAAGAACTACATATAGGTGATCATTTGAATATGGAGATGTTTTTTTCATGTTTTTAGCTCACATACTACTACTAACTTTCTTTTTTCTTGTCTCCATGTTGTAGAACTTCAAATTCGAGCCTAAGGATATAAATTTTATAAAAATTGACCATTGTAGCTTGCGTTATGGTGGTGTAGGTCGTGAGGCTTGAAAATCCCCAAAACCCAATTTTTCGGCCTTATTTCTTCTCTTTGATTGCCAATCCACAATACAACGGGGCACTTTTCCTTTATTTTTTTGATGTCGGGTCCTAGGGCATACACTGGGTCGTGAATTCTTCTAGGGCCCAATACTTTTGATTTGGCCACATATAACGGTGCCTCCATTATTTTGTGGATATTTCACGTGTGTGGGGAACTAGTTCCCCACATTCTTTGTTCGCGCGCACTACGTAACTCCTCCAATAACTCCGACCAATACCTCGATGAGCTCGGTTAGCTTGTCGAGCTCCTCACCAATTCACCCCGCTTCCCCTTTCACTCGGGACGGCCCTTTAGGGCACTAAGGTCTTGGCCTACCTAAGTTCCATATGGGTAAATGGGCTCAATTTCCCCGATCGAGGCCACACTTTGAACCTCCGGCCCACTCCAATATTATGCAGAAATTTCCATCCCATGGGAACTAGAGCCTTGCGGGAATTTGTACCTCATGGACCGCAATAATATGTTTTTCTTGTAAAACAAAGGGCCCGCCTAACTCCAATGCAAATCAACCTTTTCATCCGCACGAAGAACTTGAGGCCCACCAACCCTTGTTCCACTTGTGCCCAAAGTGAATATTTCGCATTACACTGGAGTTATCCAAACCAATATAAATTGGCGCAACCTAAGTTCTAGGAACCCCAACTTTACCCACAATACACTGAAAAACACATTTTAAGCCCCCCTTTTCTCCAAACTTAGCCAATTTTTGGGATTTTTTCAGGAACAAGGGGCCATTTTAACTTTAAAAAAATGTCTCAAATCCATTTCGAAAACTTAACCATTTTTTTTTCCATTTTAAAACCAATTTGGCCAAGTTACGAACCCTTTGAAACTCAAAAGAGAAAAAATGCACTAAATGATCCCAAACCTCCCAAAATCACTGCAAATTCTAGATTCAACCTTGAATATCTATTGAATTCTGGGTCTAATTTTCTAGAGTTGTCCATTTTTACCGGGGTAAAAATGGATAATTGATGTTTTCAATGACAAAAATATCTTGCAAGATAAGAATGATGTTGGCGTGTGATAATTTTATTACAAAACTTACACAAAATCAAAATATGCTCATATGTTTTGAAGTTTTCTACAATAATTAAGGGTTAAAATTCATTATATCATCTGTGTATGGAGGAACATTGTGTGAGTTCATAAGGTAAGAAGAAACTTGAATAATCTCTATCCTAAGAAGGGGAGTTAAGAGAAGATCAAATATTTTAGAGTTGCTTATATTGCATAGTAACATGGTACAATAGGATTGCCTTGACTAAAATGATGTTCTACAGTCCGATGTAGTCCATCAAGGTAGGGGAGCTTGTATTAACTTTGAATCAAGTGAATAAGGTGTTGAGAAGGCTTGTGTGGCATAATTAGTCATGGTTACTAGGTATATTACAAGGGGGAGTAAGTCATGAGTTGATCAATATTGATAGAAGATAAAGAAGATTAAAAGATACTAAAAAGTTGATTTAGGGAAGAGTCAATATGTTCGAGTCATCTCTATGAATCATATGCAAGGTATGTGGTCCTAATTTTGTATTTTATACTAAAGAAGGATGGTATAAGTTTAGGGGGAGCTATGAGGTGTTGAGTCATGCTGTAAGTAAGTTTCTAGAGCTTGCCAAAGTTTCTTGAAATTGCACTGACGAATTATTTTAGGGACCTCAACCCTAAAAGAGGTATGTGACCAAGGTATGCAAGAAAAAATTCAAGTATGAGCCTTATCAAGTTGGGATGGAAAAATAAAGAGGTAAGATTGTGTTTTAAACCATGAGTTATGATTGTTGGCATGTATGAGACTATGTATGCTTTTGCCTAGGGGGATTTTTGTTGTTTCAAGCTATGCAAGGTGATCAAATAAGATGAAGATAAAGAAAAACAAGTTTGTGTGCTTAATTTTAATATTTTTGTTGATGTTTCCATCCAAATGGTGATCCTAATAGGTTGAGAAAGATGAAGATAATGAGGTTCAAGTATGCACTTTGTCATTAATGTAAAAAGGGGAGATGATTAGTTTGTTTTCCGTCGGTGACAAAGGGGAGATTGTTGGCATGTTGAGTTATAAGTGTTGTCATTGATGTAAAATATCATTAATGACAAATATGATGATGGATAAGTGTCAAAGCATGCTTTGTAATGTTTGCATGAGTGGATTCAGTGAGATTGGATTGGTCTAATAAGCCTAGTTAGGTGACCTAGCTAGCCTAGGTGATGGTGCATGGTGTTTGGAGTTGCTTGGTGATTTTTAGAGAATGGTATCAGGATGGAGATCATGTTTGGAAAGTTTTAAAGAACTCACATGAGGTTTAGGGTGTAGGTACAGGTTGAAGACTAAGATTCAAGTGCCCATCTAGATTAGGTTTAGGTGCTTGGAGGCATGATGATGACTTATAGATCCATGTGAGCTCATGGATGCATGTATGTGAGTTATTCATGATTTATTAAGGTGTTTAGGACCTTTTAAAGAGGTTTCATGATGAACTAAAATGTTATTTATGTTAACCATAGCCTAAACCATGCAAAACCCTAAGGGATGGTCATACAAGTTATAGTGGATGGAAATATGGAGACCTATTTGTGAGATGAAGCTGATTTTAGATTTATGAAGATTTTCATGATGCTTTGGAAAAAATTCAGGTTTCCATGATGAGTATTTTGCAAGTTATGCTAGTTTTAGTGAAACGGGGTCAAGAAGAAGGTGATTTCCAACTCGAATTACACCTTTTGATGCTCACCATGAATTTTGTGATTTACATGGGACCTTGTAGATTTTAGGGATGTTTCTAAATTTAAATAATAAGGTTTCACAAAAATAATTAGGTCATTTCATTGTTAGGTTTTTATGAATGAATGTTAAGAAGGTAAACAACTTTTTGTGTGCTTGAAACCCTAGCTTGAAAGTGGTAGGAGAGATTTTATTCATAAGAGAAAAGAATTTAATGTTGTGATAGTATAATAATATAGTGATGGAGAGGACTCCTCCAGGTTTCAAGAAAGCTTTCGTAGAGCATTTGGTGATTAGTGGTGCACTCAAACAAACAAGTTAATGGATAAGTTTAGTTTGGGACAAGGTTATCCAAATGAGTTGCAAAATAAATGAAAATTTTTAAGCATCTGACTTGTAATTTATTTACATGATGGTTTAAGATCACAAAGTGGAGCTTTAAGAGTAAAAAATGTGCCTTATTTGTGAAGGTGGTCATAAGGTAGTTTTGGGTTGTTTTGGAGCAATTTCTGAGTTTGGCTTGGTTAAAGGCCTTCCACTTAGAGTTGGAAGGAAATGTGATATGTTATGGAAAAATGATTTAGAGGATTTACATTGGTATATGTTTTATCTCATGATCATGATATTTGTTTGGTCATCCAGTCAGTTGTGGAGAGGAAGGTTTTTATTTCTCAAGTCAAAACACATTTGGATGAAAGAATGAGAAGAATGAGGCATAGGATGGATTAGTTGATGCTTGATATCGGATGGAAAGTGAAGAGGGATGAATTTTTTCCTAGTGAAGGAATTTTTAGGTTTTTAAAGTGACATAAATGGTGCAAACAAGTTGAGTTTGTAAAAATGCTTTCTTGGTAGCTTGATTTCGTGAAGAGGAAAGTGGGCGTGGTTTGCACATATGGATGTTTCATTATCTATAGAATGCATGTATGTAATATAAAGGTCCCAAGGATTACATAGAGTGGTTACATGTAATATTTGAATATTTATTGAGTGGAATTGAGGACAAAAGGTGAAGATAGGGTGATGGAAACAACTATTTTGTGAAGGATATGATGTTGTTGAGTTGTGTTATGAATTATTTTATTTGTGAAAGGTAATTTAATACCATGGATAATATTTTTATGTTATATTACACATGTGGGATGAATTTTGGAGGTTGAATAATCATAGTTTTGGTGTTAGTGGTGTTTTCTCATCCAAGTGATGGGGTTTTGAGCTAGTTTTGTACATGTTTGGTGGTTTTGGGCATGGCCGACCTATATGGGTCCAATGTGAACATTTTAATGAATTTTTGTATGTTTTAAGATTTATTGGTCAAACCAAAGCATGAGGACCAAACTCCCTTTTGTTTTTTGAGTTGAGAAGGGTATAAAACAAGGGTTTAACTTCAAATTTTTAGTTAGTCTTTTGAGAGGGAAAAGTGCAACCCATGTGTGTGATGGTAACAGGTATGAAGGCATTATTTGAGAGATAAGAGAGTGAGTAACATGCTGAATAATGTTTTATAGTGTGTGCAAGGATCTGAAGCATAAGAAGTCCATGAAAGAAGAAGAAAGAGCAAGCTAGGTGAATGAGGGTTTGAGAAAGGGTTTGGAGGAGTTTGGAGTTGAATATTGTGATCACCATCAGCTGAGTTGTTACAGACATATCATCAATGATCTTCTTATCAAAATCTTGTGTGATAAGTCATATTAATGCAAGTCTTGTTGTGAGCCATATCAAAAAGGATTTAGGGGTTGGTGCTCCTTGTGAGGTTGGTACCTCACTAAAGAAATATATTTTGATGTGTAATATTCACTTGAGTCTTTATTGTGTGTAATATCAGAAAATTTTTAGTGGGTTTTCTTCCTCTTCAGGGTTTCCCACTTACATCTTGTAACATTCCCATTTTAAGACTTTAGAAACAAGGTATTTTGTTTTTTGAATAATGTTCTCTGTTCTAAATAATCATAATTTAGAACACACATTCCAAGCCAATCAATCCCATAATAGAAAACCATATGTAGTCTGTAAATGACTCGGTGGAACACCGATCTCTCATTTCATGACTCGGTATCATACCGATCTCTCATGTTAACTCAACAATTTGTATACTAAGTATAATTGGTTCTCTTACCCTTTTTGGGTATTTAAGTGTTCTGTTTAAGAGGCCTATCTGAATATCTGTCACCAATATTCATTTGAAATATCGCTTCTTAAAATAGGTGACATAGGAAAACACAACTAGAAACTTGTAATACTTTGGCCAAATATTTTCAACATATGGTTCATGTTTATATTCCTAGATGGCATACACGTCAAACGGAATATGTCCTTCACCCCACTTCATCTGTTATCTAGAATGGTCTTCATTGACTCCTGTCAGTCCACTTGTTCAAGTTTAACCCTAGATAAGGGTAGCCACATAGCCCAGTGTAGAGGGCTACTCATGGTGACTAAGGGTGCATAGACATACTCAATCAACCTAGGTCGATTGGGTGTGTCTAGTTATCCTAAGTCATCGTAAGTTTATCTCGACACTAGGTCATGCCCCTATCTTCATCTAGGGAAGAACTAGGTTCAAGTCTTATTTATGTTAGTCAAGTGGAATAAATTCATAAAGGTTTTGGGACATGACAACTACATCATAGTATCCTCGTGATGACCCTAGTCATCATGAAGGTACTATGTGGCAGTTGACGTGTACCAACATCCTCTTGAGTTTTTCCTCAACCTGACTTACATACCTAAACTATAAAGTTGAATACTTAATAATTTACCTTAACAAGGTTTGATTGCAGTAACCCTATTGGATAATTAGACCCAATTAATTGTCAGGGTTCCATGTTAGAACTGCATTAAAAGTGGGTTGCAACTGAATCTACACCCTAACTCTTCCTTATGTTATGTTCTCTTATTATCAACATACAAATTTAAGATTGCATAATAGGTCCAACACACTTATCTGTGTTGGATTGGCTTACTCACTTACACCGACTCAATCTTATGTAAGTTTTGAGCACCATTTTACAATTTTAGACTTCATTGAAAGAATTCTAATCCTTTCAATTTCGTTTCATTATTCACATTAGTTAAAAGATTACTTGCATAGTAGACATCTTTCTATTATCTTTTAAGTGAGTTAATGTACGTTAGTACCCCATTGGAAAATTATAGTTTTCACTTCAAGTTTCATTCTAACCCAAACATATGATTTAATTAGAATCATAGAGATATAGTCTGTTATCAAAGGGATAATGTCAACTTGAAAAGTTGCATATTTATTAGGGAGGGTGGTTTATCATACTTCCTCGTTCCCTATTCATTTTAAAATCAGCCAAGAGAGTATAACACACACTTTACAAAATATAGAATATTTTCAAAACATTCCACACATGGATAATAAAAGGAAGTACATCAAGTACATTACATTCCATTAACCTTTATTTATCAAGAGGAGACATACTTTTACAACTCAAACACTTTAGACATTTCCAATGTCAAACAAAGATAACATAGTCAATTCAAGTACAACTTTCCTTTCCATCAAATACATTTTAATAAAGATTCACATTTCATCATAAAAATATCCAACCACTTTGATAAACAAAAGTAACATCCTAAAAGATATTTTCTCCTTTCCTCACTTACGAAGTCCATCTACAAAAATTGCTAGCACGAGTCAGTTCATTGAACTGAGCATGATAAGCACTATACATTAAAAACGATGTGCTTTTAGCTAACTATTCCATAAAAAGAACTCTGCTATTTTAGGAACAGTCTTGAGCAATACAGAAAGTTATTACCAAAAGAAATTACAACTCACAAAACAAAGAAGGAGATCAAAAGAGATATTTCCAAAACATGAGTAAGGTTAATTCCTAGAACCTAACCACATAAATTATTTATGCCACTATCCTTAATAAAATAATGTAAAGAACAATATTTTTGAAAAGAATGCATCAATTAAACTCTTCTAATGTTTCCTTACCTTATTACCTTACAAGGTCACTCATTCAATGAAACCTTTTAAACAAAAGAGGATAAATTTTCTCTCTATCCTTTAGGCATAGATAATCAAGTAATTCATTCTAACAATATTCTCCATCATGCATTTCTTGTTCATAAAATTCATCCTAATTCTAAGATGCCACAAAATCAATGATATAACATAAGATGTAGTTTAGGATTCTTCAACCGTCCTAACTTACACTGAGCCTCATAACTGAGTAGCTAAATTCTTACACAACATTAGGATTCTATAATAGTTAAGTCATGAACACTACAACATGCCCAAACCGGGAATAAGAACTTACAATAGTCAAATGAAGTTTCATTCCATCCCCAAAATGATTCTACATTAGCATCTAATAATAGAGAAAGAGAGAATTTAGAGTAATTTTAACTTCAAACAGTCAAATCAAACCCTCTAAGTACTTTATCCAACAAACATGTTTCATCCAACAAAATTAGCTACAGCTGAATTACCTAGCAACGTTTTGAAAACCATACCAACCAGATAGCCAAGAAATGGTGTACAATATAGACCAAAGAAAGACAACATATTCTCAAGATGAGACAAAAGTTGATAAGAAATGAGGAGAGGAAGAAAAACCACTTCCATTTCCCCAAGATTAACCAAATGAGGTTCACAAGATCCAATCAACCAAATTTTCACAACCATTCCTAGGGAGTCACACCAAATTCCAAATAGATAGCAGATCAGGCCCCAATTGATTAAACAACGACCCATGAAAATGAAGAACGAAGAGTAAAACTCTTCAACACATCATACTAATCAAGATGATAGCTATAACAACCACAAATACCTTAGCATGAAATATCCCATCTTCTGAGTCACAGGAATGATAAAGTATGTCATAAATAGAAGAGAAGTTCAACCACATCTCTAAACCATCTAAAGGGAATAAATAATGAAATCGACAAACCTGAAATAAAGTAAAGGTGTCTTCATGTAAGATAAGCTGAAACAAAAGTGCTTGAAGACTTCCCACAATACAAGACTGAAACAAAAGTGTTGATGTAATCACACAAGACAAGACGGTAATAGAAATAAGGAGGACTGAACTAACACCTCCCATCAACTGAACAGTTGTTTACTACTACCAAAAAGTGGATGGGTTAACAAAATTTCAAGTCGTGAACACTACCGTGTTATTGTTCCAAGATCACAAAGGAGTTTACCCTTGCAAGAAACCAATGGCAAACAGTTCATAAGTTATTCTAAGATCAACAAGAGATGAAACCTAGTGAACATTATTCCTTATAACTATGCCCAAAAATAAATCACTACAACATTTGTTCCCTATGGAAATCACTCAGAGATTTCCTTTTTCACAGAAAATGATTTGATAACAATCGGTTAAACAACACTTACCATAAAACCCATTCAAGTAAAACCCATAAACCAAATCATACTCAGAATAAGAATCCTTTCACGTTTTTCACTTTAATGTGTTCCAACAATCCTTCAAGGAACATGTTCAGAAATGCAAAGGATAAATTCCCAAATTATCCAAACAAATACCGTGCATTAGCTAGTACATTACTGGGTAATACCCAGAAGTGTTTTCATAGAAGTGAAACAAAACTGCACAAACCTATTCCATGATTTTAAACAACCAAGTAGATCACAAGTTAAACAACCCAAATAGAGCTTCAACAACTTCAACTATCAACACTAGTTCACACAGTCAAAACGAAGTTGAAACCATAAACCATCAACACAAGCTCTCATAGAAGAACAAAGGAATAACAACTTAAACTATCAAAATGAGTACACATAGAAAAACCCATTCAAGAGTTAAAACTATTTCAACACATCGAACCCTTACAACATTTAGACAGGGTTGATTCTCATTCTCAAAACAATCTCAGATTCACAACAGAAAGAGATCAACTCAATATGCAAACAAAAATAGATCATCCCAAGCAGAGCAGAGTTTTTTTATGAATCACTTAAATAAAAGCAAAACTATTTAATGAGTAGAGCCTATCATGCTTGATAGAGCTTCTTCCTGATTTGTAGAAGATTTCCAAGCCAAACTCCAACAACCTCCTCTTCTCCACGCAATGTCAACCCACCTCAACTCTTCCGCTTCTTCTTATAACTTCCACAAGAGTCCAAAATAGCTCAAGAATGTAAAAATAACAGTAATACCCAAAATAGAACTGCTGGTTCGAAGAACCAAAAACACCATGCAGAGCCAAATCTCAAAATGAACTGAAAGACCAAAACAACCATGCCAAAAACCTGCCATGCATTTTTCCTAGGCGGTTTCTTTACCAAAAACGAAGTTATTAAATGCGAAGGACAACCAGTTCCCTCCTAATTCTCCATGCCACCGCCATCTATCTTTGGCGATGTCTATTTTCAAATTTTGTATGCAACTTAACTTGGTGGTGATGCCAACTAAGCATTCCCCAAACTTCTTGTGCTTCTGCCAAAGTTGATGAAGTCCTTCATAACAAAACCAAAATCAATTCCATTTAATGCCATGAAAACCGATGCCACCGACAATGCAAATTTCCATATAGTCCAAAGGTACCCCTTAGGTTAGATCAACATTAGGTTAGAAAATCAACCTAGGTTCTTAGGTAAGTCTATAGTTACCTTAGGTTGCATTCCAACTTAATAAACATAGAACACCCCAACTTAGGTTAGATTTACCCTTAGGCTAGGGTCTCAACCTTAGTGTTTTATTATTAGGTCCAAGGTCCCTATATGCCACTTAGCACCTTAACAATAGTAAGAAGACCTAGGCCTATCATTAAATTACGATGCTAAGCAGGGATCCCGAAAGAAGGGTCCTTCACAACTGTAACCAAATCAAGGCCCAGTCTAGCTTCATCTTTCTTTTAATGCCAAGACAACAAGACAAAAAAAGTAAGAAGAACTGAAGCATACCTTGGATCAATAGAATTGATCCAAGGTGTTGCTATTTACACAAAATAAGTTATGACAACAATAATACAAGTTCATCATCTTTAAAAGTGAATTTAAGTTGAACAAAGAGATGAATGGCCTCATTTTCAAGCAAGAAAAATCATGATAGAGTGAACGTTTTTGACAATGATTCATTATCCAATGTAAACATGATTTCCAAAAGTCATAAGAGTACACCTTCCTAAGAAAAATCACATGTAAACGTTCACACAGTCAAGAGTGGAAGTCATTACGTGAATGTGATCATGCCAGGGGATGTTTATGGTTTATCTCTCTTATTCATGGTTATTTGAAAGATTGTTGAATGACGTTGTGAACACATTAATGGTTGAATGGTTTATGGTTTAAGCAAGTAAATCTGAAATTGTTTAAAGTTTTAAAGGACTGATTCAACCCCCTCTTAGTCCATTAAGATTCCAACAAGTTTGAAGGTACGTGAGTTGCATGTTCATATCAACACACTCTTACTTGAATGAGAGTGATGGAGCTTCTCTTTGCATATGAAGGTTGTCTATGTAGTTACTAAATCATGCACTTTGGGTAATTATTTAGTCCCAATTTCATACTACTATTCATATGGTTCTCAAGTGAAAAAGAGTAAAAATCAACCCATGTCTTTGGCCATTTTACTTTTCGTGTTGTCGTTACTATTGATATTTTTCCCATGTTTACCCGGTTGGTTTTGTCACACTATGTTTTTCCCCTCTGACCGGGGCGCCCAACCACTCTGGTCCCTTCCGGGTTGCCTTGATCTTGTTTACACTTTTCATCTCACTTTTTGGGAACTTTCTAGCTGTTTGAGATTTCTATCTTTTTAATGGTCGACATTTTGGGGTTAATTACGAAATTAGAACAAGAGAACCATAATAATATAAAACTATGAGACCATAATGAAGGAAAAAACACTAAGAACTACTACCATCACCTAAGGTTGCATCCATATAAGGCTTCTATTACTCCATTGCATCCATCTAGCTCCATCACAAGGAACAAAGGGTGGTTCATCTCGTATCACACATCATAGGAGGATAGTTCATTCTATTCAATGTACCATTTAATTAAATTCTACATCTAGTTATTGGTCGATACTCACAAAGTGTTACTAGCACACGAGCACCTAGGGCACAAATTTCATAGACACATACCTAGAAATACATTGGGTATGAGATGTAGAGCAATACTTAGTGATAAGTCCATCTATTTGGTATCTCGAGGAAAATCCAAACCCTTCATATGCATCTTTCTTTTTTAGGGTTTTGATTCTTTATCTATGGTTTGTAGGCATTTCTTCCATCTTTGATTTGCGGTGACATCCAATGAAGTTCGGCGACACTCACGAGATAGGAAGTGAACACATGAAATAATTCAATGACACCTTAGAGGAAGTTTCCTAGTCATTTTCATAGACCAGGCGCCCATATCTCGGACCGGGCGCCCAGTGCCACTATCCTTCTCCAGGAACCCACGTCTAGCCGGGAAGTATGTATCTCGCATTTTCCCGAGCTCATGTGCGGCGATTTCCTCCTCTTGTCCAACCTGGTCTCCATTGTGACATAGTTCGCAACCTCGATGAATCAACTAAGGACTTTCTAACTCTCTTTACACATCAGTGGTTTTACATTTTATTGCTCGGGTTACTTGAGTCTATTTCAACATTTATTTATCAATTATTTCTTGCTTCTATAACATCTAGATTAGACTACTATATCTCCATTTTAGTTTAATCATTTTGGTGAACCCATACTCGATCTTTATGTTTGTTAGGATCATCATTATTTTCTTATCATCTTAGAGTCCAATTATCATGAGTATCTCAATCAATGATTACTTTCTTGCAAATCCTGATTTATGACATAGATTCCAACATCTTCTTACTACTACTCACATTCATGCTGATATGCATCCTGACTCAGTCTATCAAAAATTTTTAGATGCATTTTCTCAACACATAACATTCAAATCTAATCCTTCTATTGATGTTAACACTTTTGATAATGACCCACCTTTTCATATCATGTCTTATATTCACAATGTGGGTGTTAAGTGTACTTTAATTGACAATGGATCTAAACTCAACTTATGTCCCATGTCATTCATTGAGAAGCTAAGTATTTCTACTTGTGATGTTAGTCCATCTTGTCTTTCACTACGTGCATATGATGGTTCTATTTGTCCATGTGTTGGTCACATTACTTTACCTATCATTATAGGGCCAAAAATGTCAACATTGTATTCTTCGTCATCGACTTTCTAGTCTCCTATAACTGTTTTCTTGGTAGGCCATGACTCCATGCCATGCAAGGCGTTGCTTCTAATTTACATCATTGTGTCAAATTCATACATGATGACATAGAATATAATATTTTTCGTGACCATGACCCATTCTAATATTGTGACTGAGCTCCTAATACTTGTATCCTTATTCCTCGCACCGATACTACCGATGATCCTCAACCTATGGATGAACTACCTCATTTTCCACCACTTGAAGGTGTTATTTGTGTGATAGATGCAGTTTCTTCGCTCCATCGCCTCCACCTACTACTACTACTGCTAAGATTCTTTATCAGGGGCCTATTCACTCTTAGACATCACTCTATCTCCTATACCTTCACATGTGTCTCTCTCCTTAGCATGCTCACCATTCACATGTACGCTTTTCATGAATGATTCATATTGGGAACATATTCCATTTGATCCTACTTGCGATGCCACTATATGCTCACATGATGGTTTAGCTCAACTCGGTTTCACTTTTGAGGACCTCTATCCTCTTACTCATGATCCTCATTTATATTATGGCTTCATCACTTATACTGCTACTTATGGTTTATGTGTCTTTCATATTACACTATATCTATCACACACTCCTCACTCTTCTCTACTCTAAATTAGGGAGTCTTGGATTATGTATACATGGAGCAAATTGGACCCTGATCATATTGATATCTCATTTCCTATGCCCTTTGGTAGTATATTCATTTATGTGATTACTTTTTGGGTTATGCACAAAATCTCACTTTATGGTACACCCATGGATGTCCACTACCTTCATTTACTGATGAGGAATATGCTATGGGCATGCATCATCTATGCCTTAATGGTTCATTACATGACCAACCCGAAACTATAACTTATCAGGTTTATGATGTAGCACCATATGGCTTCGATCCAGACATTGACGATATTCTTGATGACATTACTTGATTCTTTATATCCCTCACAAACTTGGGGGGCATAGAACACCCCCACCTAGCATAAATGCACCTTTCATATTCACATCACAACATAACATCCTTATAGCATACACTTATTACATATTCATCACATTACGAACTCTCACTCACTTATCACAATCATATTAGCGTCATTATTTGGGTAAGTGCACGAAGTTGGTGGACAATTCCACGGACATAAAAACCCAAAATAAAGGAACCATGATTGCGGTTCTTGAATTCTAGGTTCGGTAATTACCGAACCTAAAACTGCGATCATGGTTTAGAACCACGAGCACGGTTATAAACCGCGATCGCGGAACTCTGAGACAAAATTTAATGTCCCGCGACTCATTATTTTCCTCATTTTTCATTTCGAACCGTGACTTTTCCTAAACGTTTTTCACTCGCGCTTTCAATACCATCTCAAAATTGCTCATCGGACTTCTGGATAGCGATAGATTCAACCATGCTGCCAAGACGAGGAGGTAAGTCCCCGATTGTAATCATTTTTTTGCATTTTAGGTTTTTTTTTTGCATTTTAGGTTTTTTTTTACATTTTCATGGGTTTTTTGAAATGTTTGTTTATGTATACAATTTTCTTGTTTTATCAGTTGGTCGGAAAGCTCAAAATCATGCAAACCATCAAAACATTCCTCAAAACCCACCTAACATTCCTCAAAACCCTCCAAACATTCCTCAAAACCCTCCGAAAAACATAGATCCACCTCATGTGGCTCCTTCTGTCCCCACTGAGCCAACAGGAACGCAAGATAATATCATTGGAAGAATACAAGAAAATAAAATTGTCATTGAGAACCTAATTCAAACTATAAGACAAAATCATGCTACAAATCCATCCCACATGACTTTAGCCAATACATTGCAAACATTGATTGGAAAAGTCGAGTCCGCAACCAACCAAATACATAGATGGAACACCTTTAGAAGTGACTATAGGCGGTGGTATGTGGATAAAATATCCCATGCGGCCGTCAAAGATAAAAAAAAATGGAAAAGACCTCATTTGTGTATTATTTATGACCCTAGAACTAATGCCCCCCCTGTAGTTACTTACAAATGGTTCCCAATCCATTGGTGCCATGATGATAGAATCAAAAACAATTTTTGGGACCGATGGTGGATGGTTTTTGATTATCCACCATGCAACAAAAATGAGGTTCCTCTTTATTTTTTGAAGAAATTATATTGTGAGTTCATGCTCAATGAGGTCCCAAATTATTTTGACTTTTCTGACTTTTTTGGTCGAGGAGGTGGCTCTGCAGAGAGCAGATCTCGTGCACGCGTAGGTAAGCCTAGGATCCCCCATGCCCTAAAACCCCCACTGCCTTCATTATCCCTCCTAAAGTGAAGGAGGTTGTGGAGATTGATACATTGCATGCATTGAGGGAGCTCACTGACACTCTCACCCAGCATAGCACCCAGATTACATCTGGTGATGTTGGTGGAGGCGCCAGTTCTAGTGCACCACACCACTATGGATCATGTGGTGCCGTATGCACTGCAGGCGAGACATCATTTGCTGGTTCACATGATTTCTTTTCTATAGATGAGATGCTGGGGAATGTTTTTGGAACTGGAGCCATTGATATTGGTCTTTCACAGGTAAATTTCAAATAAATTTAAATAATATATATATCAATAGTTTAATTCACATGTTTGAGATATTAATATATATATAGATATATATATATATATATATATATTTGATTGTACGTCATGTACATACATGTAAAAAACTAATTTTTTATTTTATTTTAAATAGCAAGAGCTGGTGAAGGAAACATCCGGTGTCGACATGCTAGCCACGTGGTGGGTGTGTTTCAAACGTAAGTTTCAAGTTGTACAAACTTACATTTTTAATAAATCATTTAATTTCACTAGATTATTATTATAATTTGTTTCACGTGTATGTTGTACATGTATTTATATATTTTCTTTCTTATACACTTTGGAGCCTGGCGGGTCATCATCTGCTCAGGGAATTGAGGCTACTGGCACGCCTCACATGAGTTTTACGCAGGTTAGTAAATCTCTTTACACTTTGTTTCTAATTACTGGAAGTTCACGCACGGATTGCATGCTTTGGACCTCTGTCATGTAGATTTTAATATTGATTTGTACATGTTTTTGTATAGCTTATGACTGCTAGAGAGACTCCTCCATATATGCAGACTGTGGAGGTTGTTGTAGATACTGCCATAGCATCTGCAGATCCACTAACTGAGGTACACAATTTTTTAAATTTGTTAAATTTTGGAGGTTCATTATTTCTTATTAAACTTAAATCTACAATATCAAATTTTGTAGGTATATATGTGAAATATTTAATTTGAAAATTAATTATTTGTATGTAGCTTACCCCTCGTGAGTCTATTGTTGTCCCTGCGACACGTCAACAACAAATTGATAGGGATCATGACATTGCGGTAAGATTTCACATGCATTTTAACTAAATTGTACAAGTTTCTAAATTTTGAATGTATTTTAAAATTTTGGGTGTTAAAAACTTGTTGTTTATGAATGTGCAGGTTAGGTTGCAGGCATGCTTAGAGACACCTAGGACCACACAGATGAAATCCGTAGTGGCATCTCCCTCCACTACATCCCCAGGTCATGGACGTGCTACTTCTAGTAGGGCGAAGAGAGGGAAGATGTTTCATGAGTAGATTTATAGTCCACCTGGATGTACATATGTGGTCATGAGTAGATTCACAGTCCATTATATATATATAGCCTTTTGCGACCGCATGTGGTCCCATATGTACATTATGACACGTGCTTAGTTTGAGATGTACACATACATTATGAACTTATGTACATATATATTTTCAGAGACGTGCGTCTGGAGCACACTTTGTTTGATTCTTATATATATATCCATGTGTGTTGGTTAAATCATATTTATGACTTTTTCAGTTCTTTAACAAGCAGTGTAACGTGGTTAATCATCATCTTTGAATGGGTATATACCAATTTTTCTATATGTTCTTTGTCTTGTTTGTTTACTAATGACTCAACTTGAGGATTTCACTATGAGACTTATGTTTGTTTTTCTTGCACTTGGATCAAAGAAATAAATTGGCATGTGAAATTTTTTATTCCAATCTATCGGTTCAGGATATAGTAGGGTAAATTTTCAATTGGATGGAGTATCTAATTATATGACAAGGTAAAAAGAACTCAATTAGGAAATATGTTACTTGAGTAAAGATCCTCGTATAGGACCTCCATTGGGAATATGCATCACGTTGTCAAAATGAGATGAGCCATCCTCATTTTTTGAATAGGTTGTGTCTATCTCATAAGGTGGATCATTATGGGGCCTGATTCCAAGGCCATGTTCAAGTTCAATTTAAAATAAGGAATGGGAATAGGTTCTGGAACCTTCTTTGTGCGTTGATTTTGCATCCTTGAATCCATTATAAGGTCCATGACATATACCATGCAGTGGACTTTAATATACTGTGGATCTTGATGACATGATGACATCATGCCATGGTACCCTAAGGACAGGGAATTTTTTAGATCATGATATATGTTGGCCAGGTATTTATATTGGAACCACTATAGTACCTATTGATTCTCACTCTTCATTATAATACAAGTGATGTGATTATAATAGTTTTTGTACCCAAATCAGTTTCTGAATGGCAATGGTATAAAGATGCTAGATCTGTAAAACTGAAATAGTTAATTATATCTAGATTGTATTTTCATAATTTACAATCTTGGATGCTTGCATTGTTTTGTCTTGGAAAAATTCACATATCGCATCATTCCCTTACATGTAATATTCAAACCAATAGATCGATAGGGATTATCTGATAACTTATGGAAAATGTTTTCAAGAGGTAGAGCATGCGTTATTTTAAAGAATATGGTGAGTATACTCTTAAATTGGTAATATGCTCCAAGAATTGTTCTTGTGATGATTATACTTGAATAAGCTAGTGAGGCAGGTAGCTAGTTTGGTCTATGACTTGAGGTTTCTTGAATCAGTATATACATATAATTTTCTTATGCGTCTGTAAAGAATATTTCACAGGTGAAATGTGTACATTCCAAAATACAAGTATCTGTCTAGTGTCCATTGTGCTACATGACTTGAAATTTTCAAATTTTCTCTAATTTTGTAACCTACATGCCTGTAGGTGTTACTTAAAGTGCTTGAAAAAAATGCTCAATGCCTAATCTTGACAGGAGTACATATATGATAGATTCTTGAAGGTACTCTAGGTGATTTCGTGTGCTAGAAAGGCATTTTTTCGACAAGATGAAGCTAGATTTGGAGGGAAGGTTGATGATTTTATGATAATCAATTTACAATGATATGAAAAGGAGATTCTATAGAGCTATATGATGATGTGTATGATACAAAACACTCAGGGGGACATTGTTTATTTAAAGGATTTTGAGGTTTGTGATGAGTGTATTCTCCAAGAACAAGTAAGGTATGACATGAATGCATTATTTCTTCCCAATACATGAAGGCTAAAAACATGTGACTAAATGAAGGCATAGCGACCCTCTACAATAGCCTCTCTCGGTTTTTTCCTTCTCATTTCGGTGCTCTTGTTGTCCTATTGTTTACAAACGCGTGAAATAGTGCAGTTGGAGCCAATGTAAGGTTGTCAAACGCTATATTTTGCAAACGGTGGGTCGTGACACCAAACTGACTTCACTGGCACGTTTGAGTGGCCAGGTGAAAGCTAGAGGAGGTGGTGTTTCGGTGCACAAAAGGGTCGTTGCTTCCGGGCTACTTTGTTCGGGCGTAGTCCCTTAAGAGCCATGAGACCAAAATATCGTTCAACTTCGACGGGTGACTACTCGGACTCCGTGGAACCTAGAGAGGCCTCGTCTGATCCGAAACCTTAACGTATGGACCCTCTACAATAGCCTCTCTCGGTTTTTTCCTTCTCATTTCGGTGCTCTCGTTGTCCTAATGTTTGCAAACGCGCGAAATAGTGCAGTTGGAGCCAGTGTAAGACTATCAAACGCTATATTTTGCAAACAGTGGGTCATGGCACCGAACCGACTACTTTGGCACATCTAGGTGGCCAGGTGAACGCTAGAGGAGGTAGTGTTTTGGTGTGCAAAAGGGTCCTTGCTTCCGGGCTACTTCGTTCGGGCGTAGTCTCTTAAGAGCCATGAGACCAAAATATCGTTCAACTTTGACGGGTGACTACTTAGAATCTGTGGCACCTAGAGAGGCCTTGTCTGATCCGGAACCTCGGTGTATGGACCCTCTACAATATCCTCTCTCATTTTTTTCCTTCTCATTTTGGTGCTCTCGTTGTCCTACTTGTTTGTAAATGTGTAAAATAGTGCGGTTGGAGCCGGTATAATTTGTCACAAACACTATATTTTGCAAATGATGGGTCGTGGCACTGAACCGACTACGCCGGCACATCCGAGTGGCCAGGTGAACGCTAGAGGAGGTAGTGTTTTGGTGCGTGAAAGGGTCGTTGCTTCCGGGCTACTTCATTCGGGCATAGTCCCTTAAGAGCCCCGAGACCAAAATATCGTTCAACTTCGACAGGTGACTATTCGGACTCCGTGGCACCTAGAGAGGCCTCGTCTCGATCCAAAACCTCGGTATACGGACACTCTACAATAAAATCTCTCATTTTTTTCCTTCTCATTTCGGTGCTCTCCTGTCCCTATTTGTTTGCAAATGCGCGAAATAGTGCGGTTGGAGCCATTGTAAAGTTGTCGAATGCTATATTTTGCAAATGGTGGGTCGTGGCACCAAACCGATTTGCACCAAAGACATCCGGGTGGCCAGGTGAACACTAGAGGAGGTGGTGTTTTGGTGTGTAAAATGCTCATTGCTTCAGGGCTACTTCGTTCGGGCGTAGTCCCTTAAGAGCCCTGAGACCAAAATATCGTTCAACTTCGATGGGTGACTACTCAGACTTCATGGCACCTAGAGAGGCCTTGTCTGATCCGACACCTTGGTGTATGGACCCTCTACAATAGAATTTCTTAGTTTTTTCTTTCTCATTTGGTGCTCTCATTGTCCTACTGTTTGTAAACGCGCGAAATAGTGTAGTTGGAGCAGTGTAAAGGTCATCAAATGCTATATTTTACAAATGGTGTGTTGTGGCACCAAAATGACTACGCCGGAACATCCGAGTGGCCGGTGAATGCTAGAGGAGGTGGTGTTTCGGTGCGCGAAAGGGTCGTTGCTTCCGGGCTACTTCGTTCGGGCATAGTCCCTTAAGAGCCATGAGACCAAAATATCGTTCAACTTCGACGGGTGACTACTCGGACTCGTGGCACCTAGAGAGGCCTCATCTGATCCAACACCTTAGTGTACGGACCCTCTATAATAACCTCTCTCAGTTTTTTCCTTCTCATTTTGGTGCTCTCGTTGTCCTATTGTTTGCAAACGCGTGAAATAGTGCAGTTGGAGCCAGTGTAAGGTTATCAAACGCTATATTTTGCAAACGGTGGGTCGTGGCACTGAACCGACTACACCGACACGTCCGGGTGGCTAGGTGAACACTAGAGGAGGTGGTGTTTTGGTGCGTGAAAGGGTCGTTGCTTCCGGGCTACTTCGTTCGGGCGTAGTCCCTTAAGAGCCCTAAGACCAAAATATCGTTCAACTTCGACGGGTGACTACTTGGACTCTGTGGCACCTAGAGAGGCCTCGTCTGATCCGGCACCTTAGTGTATAGACCCTCTACAATAGCCTCTTAGTTTTTTCCTTCTCATTTCGGTGCTCTCGCTATCCTGTTTGTAAACACTCGAAATAGTGTAGTTGGAGCCAGTGTAAGGTTGTCAAACGCTATATTTTTCAAACGGTGGGTCGTGGCAATGAACCGATTACGCCTGAACGTTCGGGTGGCTAGGTGAACACTAGAGGAGGTGGTGTTTTGGTGCGTGAAAGGGTTGTTATTTCCGGGCTACTTCGTTCGGGCGTAGTCCCTTAAGAGCCCTGAGACCAAAATATCATTCAACTTCGACGGTGACTACTCAGACTCTGTGACACCTAGAGATGCCTCGTCTAATCCGGCACCTCGGTGTATAGACCCTCTACAATAGTCTCTCTCAGTTTTTTCCTTCTCATTTGGTGCTCTCGCTATCCTACTGTTTGCAAACGCGTAAAATAGTGCAATTGGAGCCAGTGTAAGGTTGTCAAACGCTATATTTTGCAAACGGTGGGTCATGGCACCAAACCGACTGCACCGGCATGTTTGGGTGGCTAAGTAAACACTAGAGGAGGTGGTGTTTTGGTGCGCGAAAGGGTCATTGCTTCCAGCTACTTCATTCGGGCGTAGTCCCTTAAGAGCCCTGAGACCAAAATATTGTTCAACTTCGAAGGGTGACTACTCGGACTTTTGGCACCTAGAGAGGCCTCGTGCCCGATCGGAACCTTGGCGTACGGACCCTCTACAATAGCCTCTCTTAGTTTTTTCCTTCTCATTTCAAAGTGCTCTTTGCTGTCCCTACTTGTTTGCAAACGTGTGAAATAGTGTAGTTGGAGCCGAGTATAAGGTTGTCAAACGCTATTTTGAAAATGGTGGGTCATGGCACCAAACGGACTACACCGACACATCCGGGTGGCCGGTGAACATTAGAGGAGGTAGTATTTTGGTGCGCGAAAGGGTCGTTGCTTCCGGGCTACTTCGTTCAGGTGTAGTCCCTTAAGAGCCCTGAAACCAAAATATCTTTCAACTTCGATGGGTGACTACTCGGACTCCGTGGCACCTAGAGGAGTCGTTTTCAAAATTTACAACATTTTCAAAATTTACAACTTTTTCAAAATTTACAACTTTTTCAAAATTTACAACATTTTCAAAATTTACAACATTTTCAAAATTTACAACTTTTTCAAAATTTACAACATTTTCAAAATTTACAATATTTTCAAAATTTACTTGACTTTTTCAAAATTTACAACTTTTTCAAACAATGAAAGCTTCTCTTAGCTTCGAGAATTTAAAATTCTCTACTAATAGTGCCAACCACGTGAAGGTGGAAGCTTTTTTGGCACCACTAACCTAAACATAAAATTGTTAGTCAAAGAAATTTAAGTTTCAAATCAAAACCATATACTATCTATATACATGTACACAAAATACACAAATTTAAAATAAAATATATTCAAACTTAAATCTAGATCTTTAAACTAAAAAAATTATATATATATAAATTGAAAAGAAATTAAATATATACCAGACATGAGCATTGTAAATTCATTCCAATGAACCATTAGGATCGGATCTACTCTAAATAGCGGATAAGATTGCTTCATGATCTGACTCTCGAACCTTCCAAAGAATCTTGTTATTAGGCCTTCCTCGATATCTATACAATTGAATATTTGTCGCTAGAACTAGATGTGAATATAAGAGTATTTTCTGTGTGTCTCAAAGTCTTCAAACACCCAAACAGAGGAGTTTTTTAATGGATACCGTCGAAGCCAAGTTCCAGTAACTACCACTGACCCTGTAGGATACTCAATCTCTTCACCATCTATAATAGGAGAAGTCAACTTCTTTCTTTCCTTGATGCAATGACATAAGAAATAGTCTATTCCTTCTTCATTGTCTTCTGTCATAATTACTGCAAACACATGTCCTAAAAAAAAACCAATGTTGAACAACTCAAATTTAAATTACATATTAAAATTTCAATGGACATAACTCAATACAAAAATTAAATAAATAACCATAAATACCTTATCGCACCAAAATCAAAATTTCGACAAAGTCCTTGGATGTTGTAACTTCATCTGCAGAAACAAGTTGTAATGCTTGTGGAGGTTGATAACTAGGAAGCAGAGTTAGAGGCCTACAAATCCATCCTTCCACCCATTCTTGTGAATCACACTCAGCAGTGATAAATTCGATACAAGATGCAAAAAAACATGTCAACTTTCTTGTCCATACGGCCCACGAAGTAACGTCGAGCTATAAAATGATCGCATATCACTGGACCCAGTGAGTGTCATACAATCCTCATAGTTAGCAATATGTTTTTCCTTTATCAACCAAAAATATCTGCAAACTGTGGAATTTTCTTGAGAACCTCGGGCCATGTTGTTAGTACACCATTCCACTATGCTCTTTGTATCTTTTAATTTAGCACCATCTTTGTACTTCAACTTTTCTTTTCGCAAGAGCTCTTTTCACACATGCCCTTGCACCGTCATGCTCTCCTTTTCCATGTCCAGCCTCAGTGAAACTCCAACTATGTTGCACACCTATTTTGACATGCATTCTGCTCATCCAATAAAACATTCGTGCATTCTTAAACTGAGACGTGTAATTATCTAACGATATATAATATTGTTTGAAGTGGATGTCCCTATCAGACAAGTTTTCATAAAATAACTGGAAACACCCTTGCACAAATTCAATAGAATGAGTACGATCATCACCGATATAAAAGTGGTACTCTCTTAAATTTTTTTGATCATTCTTTGTACTGTTAGGAGAATGTAGAAATGTTATATGCACAAAAATGACAACTTGTATTGAGTTGTAATATTGCGATTGAACCTCCATTTGTGGTTGCAATGTGTAATTCTCTGTAAAATCGACCACTGAAACAATGGTACCAATAGGAAATGTGTCTTTGCATAGCTTGAATTTTTCATCTAAACATCGAGCTCTATGTGTATGCCTCGCATACTCATAAAATTTCATCCTTAAATTTTCTCATAAATTGAAAAATGGGCATTTGTTCTGTAACTAGCTCACACCATTTTGACTCTTTTTCATCTTTCAATTTGGTATGCAACTGATTTATATTTATTAAATTCAACTAAATTATGTCCTATTGTACCTTCAATTTGCTCATGGATGTAACTTTCCAATTTAAGTAATTTGCCGCATGTAATGCAACTTCCATCTAAACAATCCTGACTATAAAAAAATTGTCCAACTTCTTTTTCACAAAATATAGTAGGAATGAAATCCCTAGAAGATATTGGTGGAACTTGAACACCACATTCAGATAACATAGTTTTAGAATGAAAATTAGAACGAATACGTAAAAATTTAGCATAATGCATCGCAAATTTAACATGTTGCCTACAACAACAAGTGGTGTGAGCATGGTTGATTTTCACATAGAATGGTTTCAATATTTCAAAAAAACGTTGACTAATTTTAATTTCTAAATTCTCTTGTTCAAACTTACGAAAAAATTGAGTTTGAGTCATATCTAAGAAATGCTTTGGATGTGGTTCACGATTAGTAGAACCAACTCTCCGTTTTATAACATCTCGTGTATTATGTGAAACTCTAGTGTTATCATTCCAAAATTTAATAACAACTTCTCTTATTGCATCGTAGAATTATTTTTATCCTTACGCGGTGCTCTAGCTGAAAATGCCCAAAAGCGACATTATTGAGTGATTGAAGGATATTACGTCTTTCAATTACTTTCATTAGAGTTTTCGATTAACTTGCAACATTCGACTTGTTTGCGTAATTAAACATTGTTTTTATTGATTCACTTAAAACACTAGTAGAAAGTACACGACGCACAATATCACTATCCCTAGTGCGTTTCTTGACACCAACAATGAGTGTGATATGCATTATGAAGGTTTTCAACAATTGTAGAGGTTTGACCACGTATGTTAGATGTTGTCAATCCTAAGGTGTTTAATGTATGTATCATTTTAATCAATTTCATCAAACTAACCAACAATTGACATCTTTGGGAATCATTTAAAATTTCAAAATGATTATCTCAAATTTCAGTGGCTTTTCTTCTGATTTTTGTTCAAAAAGTTTGTCAGACATTGGTTTCAAAATGTTTTCATCAATTTCAATAAAAAAATTAGGTTTCTTACGTAAAATCCTAGGAGGTGTTTTTGTCAAATTTTTCTTGTCTACAGTTTCAACATGAATTTCCTTATTCACATTTTCATTGTCTCCTTCAATTTCAACATTTGCTACATCATGAGTATTTAATTCTTCTTCAACATTGACAGTAAAAACTTCTTCATCACGAGTATTTAATTCAACTTCAACATTGATAGTAGAAATATTACCTAGTTCTTCATTGCTTACAATAGTTGGGATTGAAGATGAACCTCTTCTAGATTCACGAAGTTTTCGCATTCGCTCAGCATTTTGAATTTTGTTGGCCTCTAATTCATTTGGTGTTTTTACTTAATGACTTCCTTTTTTGACTTCGTTTTTGTTTCCCATGATGTTTTGCTTCGGCGATAAGAAAAACGTGGAGAAAAAGACAAAATTTCACTGTAATTTGTACGGTAAGGTCAGAGAGTAAAAATCACATGGTAATTCAGACATTGGGATGTATGTAAATATGATTTCTGAACCGCGAGTGTGCTTTATGAACCGCGAGCGCGCTTTATGAACCACGGGCGCACTTTATGAACCGCGAGCGTGCTTTATAAAGCTGCGCTCACGGTATTTTAAAAAATCGTGATCGCAGATCTATCTGCCGAACCTAAGCCTCGGAAAATCTTTGTTTTTCCCCAACCAAAGCTATGGAAGGTCATTATGAAGTGTAAAAGGTCAAAAAACCTCAAATCTGCTCTTCCAAAGACTTGAACCATGCTAAAAAACTGAAAACATTTCACAAAAATGGTGTCATCGCGTAGGGGAGACTCTTAGCTTCATAGAAATATTGTTTTTAAAGTGAATAGAATAAGATAAATATCATTTTATAATTTTTTACTAATAATAGGTCTTAAGAAAATTTTTTCGTGAATGTTCATGTCTACGTTTAAGACTCAGAATTTTTTTTTCGCTTATCAAAATATGATAAAATTATACCATCCTAAGTGTGGGCAAATTCTATACACGTTAAAAAAATAAAAAATTGATTTCGATATTTTTGATATAGTTATGGCGCAGCACGAGAAAGTGCTCCATTTTCTAAATATTTTGGACCACTTTCACGGAAAAAATCATAAAAAAAAATTGCTAAAAAAATACAAAATAAAATCCATCCCAAGATAGACAACTACATCTAACGTTTCACCAAAGGAAAAAAAAACAAGATTTGGTCATCCAAAATGCAGGCAAACGGACTACAATCTTATAAGTTTTTTCAAAAAAAAAAAAAAACTAAGTCATATAATTTTAAGTGTTTAATATAGCTAAACTTGTCCGTTTTTTACAAAAATTAGTATTTTAGAAACTAGATTCCGAATGCTACGATTCATATTTATATAAATTTTTCTAATTTAGAGTGCGTGTATAGCTAATAATCCCTACAAGTTGAGATTTTGCTGTTTTTTGCAATATGACGTCCATGGATGACCCTATATTTGTCCATCAACTTCCTGCACTTACCCATTTGCCAATGATAAAATCTTGTGCTTGATTAGTTCACACTTGACTATTGATGGCATCCTATATACATGAACCCAAAAAAACTGCACATTAGACATTACACCTTGCATATTCTACACATCACATGGTTATCTCTTATCATCACATATACTACACACATCTAATTGCACGCACCGCACTCACTAACCTATAATGCACTCTAGTCTCACGGTCTATACTAGATTGTTGAGGGTATACATCATAAATGGACCTTGTCACACTCACACATTTATCATTCTAAATTTTATCACGTGACATCCCTAGGTTAGTGATATACACTATAGATAAATGGTCACCTATTCCATCATTTTGTAGTTATATATGGTTGAGGCTACATCACAACACCCTATGCCCATCTTGTCGTGACATATGATAAATTGTCACCTATCCCATCATCTTGTCTTGGTATACACTTTTAGGCTACATCATCACTCATTTTCTCATCTCGTCTTGACATACGCTATAAGACAAATGGTTACCTATTCCATCATCTTATAGTGGTATACGCCATAGGATACATCACCACATCTTTCGATCATCTCATCATGATAAACGCTTTAGGCTACATCATCACGCATCTCCATACATCATATCTAGGTTGTATGTCATCTCATCACTACACATTCAACACTATGTGCTACAAACAATACACAGTCTGCCCATTTCCGATGACACACTCTTGTTTATGGTTCGTTCTTGACTACTGAGGGGGAATAGAAAAATGAGCATCATTACATACAATTACATTCACTCAGGGGGCACGCGGATCCTATCATCCATCTTGCATTCCATTCCATCCATCCACAACATGTGACATATCTTGGTCGCATTTATTTTTACTTACATTTGCTTTTACATGTTTTCTTTATTACACACCGTAGATAGGTATCTTATATGCCATTTTATTTACCATACACACATGCGCGCTCACATCCTTTTCTAGTTGTGATCATAAATATTGGGATTCTACACGCAACATGGATGTTTGAAACACTACCACTCCCATATCGGCTCTGGGCATCAACTTTCGTACATTACAAGTGCTATTATTTCATTTTGAATATCACACTACTTTTTGTTATACACATTGTTGACATATGGGTTATCTTTCTAACACGTTAACAGTGCTTCATGTGTATCATTTGTTTTATAGGATTTAATTTCTTCTACGACTATTTTTTTATTTGTTTGTTTTTATTCGTCATTATTTTCGATTGTATGTGGGCCTTACACTTTGTTTGGTGTGCACACTTGTTTGTTTTTGGCCAATATTACCTTGAGTGTCTTGTGACATCGTGAGTGATGTCTCATGTTTGCAACTCACTTTTCATGGTCTATGATTGTCTTCTTGTGTGTCTACTTGCATTTTAACTTACACATTGTCTTTGTAGCGTAGACTTGTTTTCTACATACATGCTTGTTCTTACTAACACTTATTTTCCTAGCCACTTTTTTACATGCGCCTTAGTGTCTACCAAGCACATTCCCTCCCCCTTACGGGCGAGTTTTAGTTTTGAGGTCGGTTCTCTTTTGTTGGAACATAATGATTAAGTGGTCTAGCCAACCCTTAATGTATATGGGTCCATCACTAATATACAGGTTAATATTTAATAATATGAAATATTTATATTTCTATTATTAAATACGCTAACCTAGGTATATACTTTAGGTTAAATATTTAATATCATGAAATGATTATATTTCTAATATTAAATATTATAAACCTAGGTGTATGTGTCAACCGTTTAGGTTGAAAAGGTGGGTCGGGAGACATACCCGATCACCTTATATAAAAAGGACTTTAGGTCCTCATTTGATATATTCAGAAATATATCAAAGGTGTGCAAATCAAGTGATTTGGTTTTACCCTTGGTAAATAGGGTTTCAAAGGAGGAGGTGATCTTCTTTGGATGTAAAATAAGTTTTCTCAAGTAAAACACTATTTTCAAAGTGATTTTTACCCTATTGAGGTTTTCCACTATAAATAATGTATCACTGTATTATTTATTTCTGTAAGTATTTGTTTATTTACTTATGTTATGATGTAATGTTTATTTAAATATTTATTGTAACATTATATAATATGTAAGTTGATTAAATCCGTATTTATTAGAATCCTCAAATTCTAACATGGTAACATAGCGAGGTAAATTAAATAAATTAAGATAAAATGTTTTGTATTTTATTTATTTAATCATACGAGTTTTTTCAACCAAAAAGGGTATTTGATGTGTGCAGGGTGAAAGGGTTTCAAATATTTACTTATTTCAAAATCACATACGTAAAATGAAAGAATTTATTACTATATGAAATAATTTTCATGTTTTCTATAATTTCAAATGTTTGCGAGTTAAATATTTGAAAGGTAAATTCATACCCGTGTTCTTTGGACCCCTTTAAAAGGATTCAATTTGAAAAACTATAGTTTATAGTTAATCTATAACTATATCCTATATAATTTGAAAACTATATTATTATTTTTAAATAAAAATATATAATATAGAATAAGGTTTAAATAATAATTTATCTAAACATCATATTAAAATTTATATATTTTTGAGAAAAAATATATATTAAAAGCCTTAAACCATATTAAAATTACATGGGATTGAGGAAAGAGTCAACAGAGACCATATTCTAATCATATTTAAAATTAACTTATAAATCTAGGTATATATAGTTTTTTTAAAGAAACAAACCTAAATTTGAATCATATTTTATATATATGGTTAGTTTAAACCACTTAAAATATACATTTTATTAGAATTGGTTTATATATGTTTAAAAAAACTTAAGTGCTTACTTTTTTTTTAGTGAGGGGCCCGTGTTTATTGCTTGGCCATGAAGGGATTACTTTTTAAATCTTGATACTTATTAACTAAAACCTAACATGTGTCCCCGACCATTTATATTATCCATGTAAAGGCGGCCTCATTCATTTATATCTTAGAGTTTATAAAAATTATATAAATAAACCTATTTAAGGATTTTCTTTTATATAAGAGTGGGAGTGGAGAATAAAATAAGATGCTATCTCTAGGGTATAAATGTAGAATTTTCAAGTATAAATGGAGAATTAAAAAAGGGATAGTTTATTGTTGTCCCACGTAAAGTGTGGTAAATATTTATTAAAATATTGGTAGTTATAGCCATATAAAAGTTTTAAAGTTTTTAGCTTGCGGGAGTTATATAAAATATTTTGCAATATTTTTATAGTTTTAAATGTGTGGAGTAAAATTAAGAGTAACTGGTAAAATTATTTTAACTTTGGTCTATGTCCTTTAAACCCCTTTGATAAGGGTTATGTGTTTTTATATAAAAACAATATACTATAGTTTATAATTTTTATGAACTATATGTTATTTTTTATTTACATTCTATAAACTATATACTTTTAAAAAAAAAAGTCTATATTTTTACATTATAAATTATAATAAGTTATTATAATGTATTAAAACATAACCTCCTAATATTATATAGAAGAAAAAATTCTAGAATTTCACATTCTGGAAATACACAACAAGTTTTAACTTCATTAAATTTGACGATCAAATGATCACGGTAGACCAAACATAAGACAATATGATGGTCATTTAGACGTCAAATTTAATCTCGTAGGTTCCAAGAAACTTTCATTGTGTTAAAATTAACGGTCAAATGACCGTCACGACAAACCAAAAAATAAACCATTATGACGGTCATTTAGACGTCAAATTTAAGCTAGCCGGATTTTTGTCTATATTTTTTTCAAAAATTTGATGTTGTTATGCATTCTTAGGGGTCTCTTCTTCACTTCTATATGGTCGAAAATATTTTTTATATAAATATGGGGTATAATGCAGAGCCCTTTATATTACAAGTTATTATTTTGATCATGAAAGGTTAATTAGTATGTATTGTATCGATAAATATGTATCTAACTCTATGGTACATTGTATATTATAATGGGATGTGTTTTACAGTTTAGGAAAACAATGACATCCAACTATTTCTATCTTGACAAAACTCAGATCCTGAATGAAACCAACTATAACATTTGGGTCAAAACAAAATTTATGGCGAGAAAACTTTGGAAGATTGTTTATAGATCTAAGGTTGCTCCCACCGGTTGTCAAACAACTGTAGATAACATGAATGCATTCTTGCAACGAATACATGAAGCTCTTTCTATGATTTTACACAATGTGAACGACGAGTATGTTCTACACATTGGTAATATCGAACATCCAAAAGAGGTATGGACACAACTATAATTCATGCATGAAGGATACTTGGTATATCAAATATAGTAATGAGAGTATAATACCTAAAGAAATTCAAAGAAATGGTTTGTATATTTTTGATGATTTATCTTCTACATCTTGTTTTATATCTCAGAGTTTGAATAATTTAAAACTATGACATGAAAGGTTAGGACATGTTAATTATCGAAGCTTATATGAAATGTATAGATATAATCTAGTGAAAGGTTTACATGTGTCATCTTCTTCTTTTGAAGTTACTTTATTAAATACTTCTAAATGATGGGTTTGATTCTGATTTAGTAAATGGTTATGATAATATTTTGATGCTATAGATGTTTCTGAAAATCTTATCTTTCTAGATAAGAAATTAAATTGGGCTCAATCTATGTCAAAAAGTTCAAATCCTATTAACCTTAGGAAAATTACTAGAAGCCATCATATCTACCATTCATTAATTACCTTGTATGAACTGAACCGTGAAGTATTATAGGGTCTAGGTGGATATACAAAGTAAAATAAATGTTGATGGTAGTATTAAAAACATAAATCTAGACTTGTTCTTTAGAGGTTTCACTCGAAACTTAGTATTGATTATGTTGAGACATTTTATGTAGCTAAAATGAGTAATGTTAGGGCCTTATTTGCAATTACTACTCAATTTTGGTGGGAAATCCACTAAATGGATAAGAAAAATAATTTTTGAATTGTGATTTAAAAGAAGAACTTTACATGTTTCAACCTAAAGGATTTGAAGAAACTAGTAAAGAAAACTATGTTTGTAAGTTGAGAAATCCTTGTATGATTTAAAACAAGCTCTTAGAGCTTGGTATGCGAAAATTGTTTCTTTCCTTAAACTGTTAGGTTTTGTTAATTGTTCTTCTAACAATGATATATTCATTAAGCAATAAGGCTCACATATTATCATATATGTATATATGTTGATGTTTTGATTATGTTTGGTGACAATTATGATTCAATTCATAGGATTAAAGAGAAATTGAAGTAGTAATTTGAAATGAATGAATTAGGTATCTCACATCATATTATTTGTATGACAGGTATTTCATTCTATTGTTATTTTTCAAAACACAATATGCAACCATTGTATTGAAAAAGTTTCTTATGATTGATTGTAAACTATTTTTTACTTCAATGGAAGTTGAAATAAATATTGATCCTAAATCTGCATATGAAAAAGGTTGATCCTATTTTATATACCTTTGTTAGTTCATAATTTGATTTATCTAACTATAACTAGATTAGATATTTCCTATACAAGTAGGAATTACTTCAAGGTTTATGCAGGAACCTTTTTAGAGATCATTGGAATCTTATAATTTTTTTAGTTATATTCATGGAACAATCAATTATGAGTTGCATTACTAAGAATGAAAATGCTATCTTATATAGATTTTGTAATTCTAACCATATTAATGTTGTGTTATAAAATATCGAATATGTGTTCAAGTTTTTTTGTGTAGGAACCATTACGGAACAAAAACACAATCAATAGTCTCTATTTTTTCTCTTGAGGTAGAGAATTATAATGAAAGAATTAAAGAAGCCATGTGGTTGTAGCGGTACATTAGTAGAGATACACATGGAAGTTAAAGAAATATTCCTTTTCTATGTGGTGGTTAGAGTTGTATTACTCTTGATTAAGAATCTAGTTCAACATCGAGGACGAAGGAAATTTAGATACATATACGCTTCACTTGTGAGAAGGTGGTTAGTGATGAGATAAATCTCAAGTTCGTATTGTGAAGAATAAGTTCGACATCTTCACAAAGTCCCCGAGTGTTGCAAAGTTTTTTCAATTTCGTGAAAAGCTTGGATTATCGAGTTTCCATTGAGAGGGAGTGTGCATGATAATGTCACTTCCTAATGAAACTTGACTTTTGTAAAAAGACCTTTGCGTAAGTGTAAAAATACCTTCGGGCATGTATACCTCCTCGACTTCTTTTTTAGAAAGAAGTGTAGAAAGATCTTAAAGATAGTCTTCAGTAAACTCTTTAGTGCTATTGAGTTTACTAGTAAACATCCAGTATAAGCATATTGTTAAGGAGGTCCTTGGTTGTAAAAGGCTCCTATATGCTTGGGTTTAATAACCTTTTATGAGAACCTGTGAGAACATGTAAAACTCACAAATCATACTTAGCCACTGATCATGGGATGATCTTTGGAATTCCAAATCTATTTGTACGAAAAGGTAAATTGAGTATGATGAAGGTGTTATAATTCCTTCCGTTTCACCTTTTTCTTAGATTTTTATTTGAATGGTTGACAAAGCAGATAGGGTAACGGGCATATGAGGAATACTGTTCAAGTGTTGGTTGATGGGTTGTTGTGTGTGTATGACTTCCAAATCCACAGCTGATCGTGAGAGCTTCATTTTGGCTAGGAGGAACTACCTGTAATGAAAGCAAGACCACCAGAAATAATTAAACAATATGGGCGTGAACTACGTAGCGTGAGCTAGATCCGGGAAGTATGATACTTTCTAGATGGTCATCGGACCACCGTTTAAAAAAATTAATGTGTAAACAAAGTAAATCCTATTGTTATTTTAAGATGATTTAGGTATCTCACTTAAAACACAATAAGAAATAGATCTAATCTAACAAGGCTAAGCTAGAATAGAATCCATAGGTCAAATGGTTGGTTACGGGGCTCTGCGCAGTCGATAAAGGTCTCGTGTAGGTCAGGTGGTGAATGAGGGTGAGATGAAATTAGGTGGGTAGGTCTCTGTTCTAGGCATGCGGGTAAATACAGTGAGATCTGGTGTTGGTCAGTCGAGGGTGGGATGACGGTTAGGTGTAGCTGGTGCTTGGTTCTTGTGAGATCGAAAATATCACGGAACAAGCTTTAGGTCTCTTTTGTGATTGCACAAAGGACTTTGGTTAGTCGATATGAGGTATTGGGTGATTTGGAATAGGATTTTGCGAGGATTTGATGGGTATATGGAGGTGAAAATGTCGTAGAAGGTCAATAGGGAGCAAGATAAATAATGAATGATAAAATAATGATGAAATGAAATAACTAGGAAAGTATGACGTTATACTTAGATTTCGTTCCTAAAGGTGCATGTGTGTGAAGGATAGAGGTGCTGATGATGGATTTGGAGTCTGCAGTGATTACCAATGAAGAAAATCTTTCGCATGGGCTGTATACACACTTCTCTTTGCTTGGATAAATCGGATCATGGTGGGATGGTTATGTAGGAGAAGATGCTCAATCTCCTTCCTTGGATGTGAGTTCTTGTTGGAATTGGCTCTCTGAAGATGCATTATCTTTTTGAGATCTCGTTCTTGCTCGTTAACTTTATCCCAATGTTTGCCAACATTAAGAATAAGGTAGTTTATGAGTTAAAAAGGGGTAGCAGGCGACGATCACCAGCTTAATCGGTGGCGGTTATGGGTAATCGCGTCGGTCAAGGTGGGATTTCTAGGTTACCAAACTTAGGGAGATCCTCTTGATTTCCTTGGATCTTGTGTCTTTATCCCATGGATTAGACTCGGGAGCTTCGTGAGCATGCAAGAATGTGGTTAGAGGGAGTGTAGGCATTGATTTTTAGGGTTTGGGTAAGTCTTAGTTAGTTATGGTAACTTGCTAAGAATAGGTCTTAGGGTGAGTTAACTTGATGAGGTTTCTAAGTGAACTATATGTGTAGGTATTATTTAAATAATAAATATGGTGAGGATAATGAGTTAATTAAATTAAATTAATTAAATTAATACTAGTGAGGTGAAGGGGGCCATGGCTAGGTAGATGTAATAAAAGGGGGCTTATATGTCAAAGGATGAAGGGGGAGTGTGACCTAATTTTAGTGTCTACATTTTGCCCCTTTTTGTTGCGTAGCTTGTATTGGTAAGCGATGCTAACAAAAATAAGGTGTGGTTGCCCCATGTGGGGGTGAAGGTGATCCCCCTCAAACCAGGAACTAACGAAGCAATAGGTTGAAGTGGTGAGTGGTTTGATAAAAGGTAAATGTGAAGAAAAGGTAAATGGGTGTAGGGGAAGAGGGTGAAAGGTCTACTTGGGAAATCTAGGTAATGGGTCAGGGTCAAAGGTAGCAGTAGTCAAATACACACACACGTATAAACTGTAGCATGCTACTAGGTTGAAGAGCAGGTAAACTCTACATCGTCTAAGGTTGATAGGTTTATCCAAACAAGGGTGAAGTGAATATGGTATCCAAGGTATAGGATAAGGTCAGGAAACACAACGTAGGTTAGGTGCAGGAACATTTAGCTATGTTTCGGTACAACAAAGGTAGGGTTAGGATAAACAGTCACGGAAATAGGCTAGGTAAGGTCATTAGGTCAACAACATAAGTAACAATACCACAAGGTATAGTGAACACATGAGGTCAAAGGTCACTAGCGATGGTCCAGGTCTAAATATCGAGATCATGGAATGGGTAAGGCCGAGGTAGGGGTAAAATAATAAGGCGTCAATAGAGGACGTGAGAAAGTGGAAGAGGGTGGAGGGCCAGAGGTGAAGGTAAAGTGGTCCAGATAGGTGTATGAAAGGAAAAAGAAAGGGGGTTAAGGAAAATGAGGTCAATGTGAGGGCGGTGAGTAGGCACGGTAACCGACATCAGTTGATAATAAACCGATGATGGTGTAGGGGAACCGATGGTGGTAGTCTAAGGCAGAAGACCGGTAGTAGTCATGAGTTAAGCGACATCGGTCGGGTACGGTAGGGTATAAAAAGAGAAAAACTGTAACATCCCCATTTTAAGATACTAGAATAAGGGATTTTTTTTTTGTATACAACGTTCTCTGTTCTGAATTATATAATTCAAACACACGTTAAAGTTTTAATAATTGTTCTTTGTCCAATTAATGTAATTCAGATCACACAATTTATTTTAAAACCAATGTTCTCTGTTCGCATATTTGTAATATGGAACACACATTCAATGCCATTCAATCATATAATGAGATACTATATGCTATAGTAAATGACTCGAAGAACTACCGATCTCCCATTTTATGGCTCGGAGTTTCAACGATCTCTCATTTCATGACTCGGTGACTTACCTATCCTTCATGTTAATCCATGCATTGTATAATAACTATACAGGGTTCTTTTACCATTTTCGGTTATTGAAGTGATCCATTTAAGAAGTCTATTTGAATATCTCATTTTGATATTCATCGACATCCTACATCTTAAACTAGGCGATTAGGACAACACAACCAGCACTTGCAATACTTTGGCCAAAGATTTTCACATGCTTTGCATGATCATATTCCTAGATGTGATACACATCAATGGAATACATCCTTCACCTCACTTCATCTGTTATCTAGAATGGTCTTTCCTGATCTCTGTCAGTCCTTCCGTCTAAGGTCAAGCTCTAACCCCAACTAGCAATATGAACGAGTATAGGAAGTTACTCATGGTAACTAAAGGTACGCAGACATACGGTGTCATCCCTAGGTGACTCCGTGTGTCTAGTTACCTTTAGTCCTCCGGAGTCACTCCATATACGCGATCACATTCCTATCCCCATCAAGAAACTTAGTATCCAGCTTATGTAAACTTGATGATTTGATTCGGGAGGGCGTTGTAACATGTCAGCTACAACATTGTGTCATCATGAAGGCCCCACTTCATGAAGACACCATATTGTAGCTGGTGTGTGTCAAGGTCCTACGGAATCCTCTCATCAAGAAGTACCAATCTAGCTCGAGTGTGATTAGATTATAATCTTAATATTTAAGATCAATTTTCAGCAACCGTGCTGATTCTTTAACCTCGTTCTCATTACAGTTGTATGTAGCTAAGAGAGACTTAATTTGTCATATAGCTTAATATGCATCCTCTCCTTCATACCAAAGGGTTGCATATTTTCTTCTTGGTTCTTTTCTTTAATCTTCGGACTAATCAGTCCATTACAGATGAACGCAATAAGTTTAACCTATTAAACTTAACCAAGTTTTACCCACAGCTGTAAACAATTTCATAATTCTATCTTATTAGACATCATTTAAATGAGGTCTAATTCTAATGAATTTATTCATTTATTCTCCGTAACCTTACTTCAGTTAAGGTTGGTTACCAATAGATATGTTTCCCCATATCTAATGTTTTCTGAATTTAAACATTTCGAGGATGTTAACGGAGTCCAAATATAAGGTTCAGCTACTCCTATGTTATTTGATATTCCTTAGCTTATAAGCTAATCCCGAATATCATTCAATTAAGAGTTCATATACACCTAAATCCATTTTAATGTCAATTTAAAATTCATCTTAACCCAAGTATGAACTAATTGCACATTACAACTTAAAAGTTGCATTCAAGTAAAGAATAGATATTATTTCCTTTTAAATCTATCCACTATCATTTGAATAACTCCAATCAAAGAATAACACTATATTCTCAATCTTTATTCAAACAGTTTCAAACTGATACAGCCATTAAAATATCACACTTTTCCTTGTATTCATCCATAAGATTTACAATCTATACAATCGCCAATCCGAACAACTAGACTTCGTTTATATCAAACAACATTTCAACACATAAGGATAGAAGAATGTAACTTCTTCTTTTCCCATTTCCTCGTAGAGGAATAATAGCTATCAAATACGATCCATCCTCAGCTAATCAAAAGAAGTATCAGAAAACAACCATGTCTTCGTTTATACTCAAGTTCCATCTGTAAAATTACTTGCACGGGTCAGTTCATTGAATTGAGCATATTAAGCACTTGTCATTAAAATGAGGTGCTTTTAATTAACTGTCTCAATAAAAGAACCCTACTTTTATGAAACGTTAAAATGAACATCATCCAAGAATTAAGTACCAATAAGGATGAACAACATAACAACCCAATCATCTAATTACCCTCCCAATCAGACAAAAGGATTACTGCCCTTTTTCCCAAATAATTACTACAAGAAGTAATTTCCTTCAAATAGTTCCAGAATTAACATCTGTGAGAACTAAAACACATATGTGCATACTACTGTTCTAATGTAAATGCTGTAATTTCCATTCCCTTACAATAGTTGTAATTTCAAAAGATAGAATTTAACTAAAAATTCAAACCAAACTACTTTCCTTTCCTTTCATACAACTCATCTGATTTCAAATAATCAAACGCTGAAGAGAAAAGTAAACAACAATTAAATGCAGATGCTTAAACCAAAGCAGTACAAAATTCATTCCATAATAATTATAGATTTCCAACTGTATGAGAGAAGAAATGAACATTACTTCAAATTATCCATCCAACACTCTCTTTCCTTTCATCATAACTGTACTGAGAATTTAATCCAGACGTGATATCAATCAATGATAACAGTCCAAAGAGAAATAAATAAAATCAATAATCGAATAAAAGGAAGATGGGTCATATTACCTCTTCTCACTGTCTAACCAAATATCCACTATTTAGAACAGACATAATCCAATAATATGATTCATTCTGAATAGTATATTTCAATATTCAAAAACTACTAATTACCTTTCCAAAAAGTTGACCAGAGTTCATTGCAACTGGTCCGTAAGCATCGGTACCAAAAGAACCTCTAAACACAATCATTTCCTTTTAAATAATTCACTCTACAGACATTCACGTCTATATATAACATGTAAGAGTGTACAACAACAACATATCACGCTTTCATTATAATAATGAGAGAATTCACTTTCCAACAGCAAAGGAGAAATCTTTTCATATTTCGTTTCAATGAAAACAATGAAAGGTTTTCAATCCGTAAATTATATATATATATATATATCCTTGAGTTCAACAAGACACAGAGTATGATTTATATGCTCTACCCAGTCTATTCTATAGACTGACTTTTCTGTTCCCATTCAGATCAGAACTTCTTTCCAAACAGTCATATATGAATACCAAGAACAAGCAGGCAGAACACCATATCTAATTAGAACAACAATGTAAGATGCTACTATGACCTTACTGTCCCAGGGAAAACCGTATTCTATGCAATGAAAAACAACTAGGAGAAATAACTCACACGACAGTTCATCAACATTACCACGAATTTGTTTTTCCCAATCGTTTTCCCGCACTGAACTCAGGAAAACAATATTCACATAACAATACATTCATCAATTCAAACCCGTATAGGGTAATAGATGCGAATGCTAAACACAGTCAAAACAAACTCATACAGCAAGCACAACCTCCTTTATTTCACTCATTTGCAAGAAATACCAAAGCCGTGTTCATTTTTATAATGACAGTTCAAACCAGGCATACAGAATCACCTTATCCTTCCATTTTTACAAGAATGCACAGAACTCAGAATTGATACACGCATAGCTAATGTATTATTCAGCACAAACTCAACTCATATTGAGTAAAGAACGATTACCCAACATTGTCAAACAACTCACTCATCAAGAACAGATTTATTTCATTTACCCATTTCGCAAAAGAAATTACCCAAGTCGTGCTCAACAAAAGAAAAATGACTCAAACCAGAAATCACTTCATTCAAATCAACAATATCATTTAACTAAAACACCCCTCATAAGAGCAGGGTTGTTTTAATGAGACGTTTAAACAAAAGCAAATGGTTTAAGGAGAAGGGCTTAACATGCCTGCAATTCTTTTTGTGGTTCGAAGAAAACCACGTCCACAGGAGCTATTTCTCTCCACGGCATCCGCAACAGGGCTTTCCCAACAGTCCACTAACTTCCTCAAGCTCAAAAATAGCCTTGGCTTCTCCAAAGAATAGAAACAATAACCAAAAATACAGCAGGTTCGACAGAACCATGGAAGAAATGCAGAGCAACTAAAAACCCGATTGAACACAATGACAAACAAATTTTTTTCCTCTATCCTCTTTCCAAGGCGAGCTGGTCGCTAAGACCAAGGTCATTGAATGCATTGAATGCATTTCTTTTTCATAAATTTTCACGCCACCGCCGACTCAGGTTGGCGAATTTCCTTTTTCAAATTTTGCTTGCAATTCCATTTTAGCTTCATAGCTAGTTGGATGCCTCCAAATTTTCCTTGTTCCCGCCAAACTTAGCTGTAACTTGTAAGGACTGTTATCACCAAATCACATCACCCCTATGTTTATACAAGTGCATATAATTAAACTCACGATGTGATTGGATAACATGGGTACTATCTCCAAGTTGTGGGACTTGCTACTTGAGATAGACCTCCAGAGAAAGCTGGTTCTTGCTCCTAAACTACCTGCCACATTCTACTCTAATGCAAGGGAAAATAACTATTCTAATTTAAATTTCCAAGGGACCAGGGAGAGAGAATGCATAAAATGAAATCCTACACTAAAGCGGTGATACACCAGAAAAGGAGGGTGTGAGAGTAGTCTTCAAATGCGTGAGATACAGAAGCAAAGCGCACGCTAGAAGGGGTGATGACAGTTCTCCATAATCTAGCAAAATGCATTTACAACAATATCTCAAACATACACAATGATAATGGATTCTTGCAAGATCATAATAATAGACACAATATTCTTGTAATCAAGGTTAAAGGGGCAAGAAGAATGCAAGAAAACACAGCAGGGGAAGATGCATCCACAAACTTATATTTTATTGCTTCCTGATATGCACAGTTCAATCGGTTACAAGAAAAGGGCCTGGATCACCATGCAAGGAGTCCACAACAAGGGCTTGTAACACATCAGCTTCACAAAGAAATTTTGGCAGAGCTTTACTACTTTCTACCTCCTCTTTTACAATAAGCCCAACACTCCAATTTATAGAAAAAATGAGAAGAGAAAGAGAAGGGAAAATAGAAATCCCAAAATATTTCCTTCAAACACTTGTAAGAGGCATTAAATGGAGTGAAATGATTATATATTACTTACAAAAGGCTCCCCATACTATCCCAGGTGCTGCAGCAGAGAAAGAATGATGACCATGCCTCTTAATTGCACTCCCAACCACCAAATAAAACACGTTTGTTATGAACCCGGCCACGTTTTGTAAAAATACATACCAATATCTCATAAAATATATAATTTCTTGATTGATGTGCATCGGGCTCGAGCCATGATTCCAAACAGTACCAATTTTTTGCGATTTCGTTGAGAAATGCAAAAGTTATGGCCTTTCGAAAGCGGGCAGCTATTTTGGAGTGCAGCGGGCATTTTTGTCATTTGACGGGAATGAGCATTAAGCGACTGGAGCCGAATATGTTTATTTCATTTAAATCTACCCTCATTAAAAATAAGAAATCCAGTTTTTGTGGCGTAGAGGACATCGTGCTCGTTCCAGAAAGTCTAATTTTGTGAAAATCGGAGCTCGGAGTCAAAAGTTATGGCCGTTTGAAGTTCACGGGTCAAACGTTGACTTTTCTTCTTTGCCTTCGGCCGTTTGACTTTTCGCGTCCCGCGTACTTTTGTCCCGGCTATCCCAAATGCATTCTCCCGCATCGGCCGATTCGGGCTTCCTTGTCTCTCTTTTGTGGCCTTTTCACTTTTTCGCGTCCCTTGCGTCCCACGCGTACTTTTTGTCCATTTGTCCCGGACAAAAATCTCCGAACTGCCCGCGATAGACCGTCTTGCGGAAAATTGGCGATTCACGTCCCACGTGTACTTTTGTCCTGGCTGTCCCAAACCACGTGAAACAAAAAACTTGACGATTTTTCTTGCTTTCGGCCATTTCGGCTTTTCGCGTCCCTCGCGTCCCGACGTCCCAACTGTCCCGTGGACCGCCTGGGACAAAAATGTCCGACTTAGCTGATTTTCTTTGTATTTCAGCCCCAAGCTTGGTACGACGAACCTCGGTATGACCCGCACTGGTACGATCCGCACCCTTCAGACCCGAAATGCTTTAAAATAGTCCTGCAACCTTATTTTTACATTTTTTCCATTTTTTCTAACTTGTTGGGATTTTTTCTTGGATGGGAGAGTTAGAGAGAAGCCGAGGGACCCCAAAAACATGATTTTGGGCCTTGAATCAATCTACTTGCTCAGGAATGAATAATTTGATGCATGTTATCAAAATTACCTTGAGGGGTGAATTTTGGATAACAAGGACTTCATTTACTGTCCTATTAAATTTCTAACCTTCCCTTCTTATCCGTTTTCCATCCACATGGGTCCATAAGTCCCCTTCCATAGGTTAGTAATAGTTTAGGATTTAATAGTCCATAGCTAGGTTATTCACCTAGTTCATAAGTTATTAGAATTTGCATCTATTTTCATCCTTATGAAATTTAAAATCCATATAGGGTAGTAGTTAGGGTATAGGATAAAACTTAGTTGTAGGTTAGGGTTTAATCCCATAGTATTTATTTAATAGTTTCCAATCAAGTCTTTCCGACTGGCGTTCACATTCAACACAATGCAGGACGTTTCGTCCTATGTTCCACATACCTGTGTCACTCGCATCCAGGCCCTTATTGTCTTACGCTGTCTAGCGTTACAACTTTGCATGTGGTTCGGGAATCGAACCTTTTCCATTGGCATCTAGGTACCGGATATTTATATCAGAATAAGGTGCTACAACATTTATATCAACCTTCAGTCTGGTTTCAGACTTCATTCTGGTTTAGAAGTAAATCGACAAAGCGATCACAAGAAGGCCACATCATACCTTGGATCAATGGAATTGATTCAAGGTGTGTTGTCAATTAGTGAAAAGAGTTCATCAAACATACGACAAGTCTGTTGTCTCATTTAGCAAAACACAAGCAATAATAACCTCTGTCCCAAGTAAACAAATTACAGCAAACAAGGGTCCAGATTAGTAACACATTCCTTTTAAGATTAAAAGATATATCTTAACATATTTATTTCATTTCTGCTATTACAACATCATGAAAAGTGATTACCATGATAGCTTACAAAAATCAAGGCATTACATTCCTCCCTTCTTAAAGAATCATCGTCCCGATGATCAAATTAGCCAGTTCATAGAGTTCCTAGGACAAAATTTAGTTATTGTCCTTCCATTCATAAGTTCATACCAAAAACAGATTCACTCATTAAAACAATGTTTTAAGATAACTGTAAAATAGACTAGTAATTGTCTAAATTTGGTAGATTATCAGTTTTTCGAATTCAATTTCGATCAAACAAGTATGGAAAAATAGATCTCATTTCTTCAATATTTTCCCAAGTTGCACTTTCTTCGCTAAACTGGTCCCATTAGACCTTACATTGATTCACTTCGCGATTTCTTAAGTACAACTGGTGAGTTCCCAACACTCGAATGGGCTTAACCACGATTATTCCTGGGTCTTGGACCTGCAAGGAATTCCAATTTAGCACATGTGATAAATCTATTACATATTTCTTAAGCAAGGAAATATGAAAAACATCATGCATTTGTGATAAAGCAGGAGGTAATGCTAGACGATAAGCTACAGGGTTGATTATTTCAACAATTTCAAAAGGTCCCACATAACGAGGCGACAACTTGGCATCCTTGCCAAAAGTTATTGAGCTCTTTTTCGGCTTAACCCGAAGAAAGACCTTCTCACCAAGTTTATAATTCCTATCAACCCGCTTCAAGTCTGCATAACTCTTTTGCCTATTGGCAGCCTCCTTTAGATGTTCCCAAATCATTTTGATTTGTTGTTCCATTTCCGTGAGGATTTCTGGCCCAATAACCTCTCTGTCCTCTACACTGTCCCAGCTAATAGGGGTTCTACATTTTCTTCCATACAATGCTTCAAAAGGCACCATTTTTAAAGAGGTGTGGTATGTATTATTGTAGGCAAATTCAACCAGCGAAAGGTATTCCTCCCATTTATACTTCTTTAGTCCATGCAATACATTCTTAACATATCCTCTAAAACTTGGTTGACTCTCTTGGTCTGTCCATCCGTTTCGGATGATACGCAGAGCTGAAGTTTAATTTAGTTCCCAAGGCTGCATTAAGCGTTTGCCAAAACCTTGATGTCATCCTCGGATCTCTGTCCGATATGATCAATTCGGGTATTCCATGCAATTTGAAAATTTCATGTACAAATCTTCTTACTAACACTGGTGCATCATCTTTCAAATTACCAGCAATGAAGTGTGCCACTTTGGTTAATTTGTCGATGACAACCAGGATGATATCATGCTTATTCCTTGACATAGGCAATCCTTGAATGAAATCCATCATTATCACTTGCCATTTGTACTGTGGAACGCTGTGGGGATACAATAATCCAACGGGATGCATATGTTCCGCCTTAACATGCTGACATTCCAAGTAGTGTGTTACAAATTCCACCACATCCTTTTTCATTCCCTTCCAGAAGTATTGTTGCTTAAGATCAACAAGCATTTTTGTAATGCCAGGGTGTCCAGAAAAAGGTGAATTATGAAATTTAGTTAACAATTTCTTTCTTAAATCATTTGCCACGGGTATATATACCCTGTTTTCGAACCTCATAATTCCTTCATTATCAAAACGAAATCCCTTATACCTCACATCCTTTGGATCTACAGCAAGTGCTGTTTTAACTTGCTAGAAATAAGAGTCTGATTCCATGACATCTTTCACCTCATCCTTAAACTGAGTTCTTAATGTTATAAGAGCAGAGATGTGCTTCCTTCGACTCAGAGCATCTGCCACTCTATTTTCCTTGCCTTTGATGTAGCTTATATCAAAATCATACTGAGACAGAAATTCTAACCATCTTCACTGTCTTGCATTCAAATTTGGTTGAGTAAAAATATACTTCAACCCCAGATGGTCAGTTTTTAACTCAAAAGGTTTGCCAAGAAGGTAATGCCTCCACATTTGAAGTGCATGTACAATGGTAGCGAGCTCTAGGTTGTGTGGAGCATAATTATGTTCATGTAACTTAAGCTTTCTACTTTCATAAGCTATGACATGGTTATTTTGTAACAGAATGCCTCTAAGACCTTCTCCAGATGCATCCGTTACGATCGTAAAATTTCCATTTGGGTCTAGTACAATTAAAATAGGTGCTATAGTTAACTGTTCCTTTAAATTTTTAAAGGTAAATTAACATTTGTCAGTCCAAACAAATTTCTTATCTTTCTTTTGCAGTGAAGTGATTGGGGCAGCAATTTTTGAAAAGTCCTTAACGAACTTTCTATAATATCCTGCCAAGCCCATGAAGCTTCTTACTTCATGCACGTTCTTAGGTGCAGGCCACTCGGTTATAGCTGCGATCTTTGAAGGGTCTACAACTATCCCGTTCTTGCTTATAATGTGTCCCAAATAATGCACCTCTGCATCATAAAAGGAACATTTAGATAGTTTACCATACAACTTCCTCTTTCTTAAAACTTCCAGCACTATCCTTAAATGTTCTTGGTGCTCTTTGACATTTTTAGAGTATATAAGAATGTCGTCCAAGAATACAAGCATGAACTTGTCTAGGTATTCTTGAAAAATATTATTCATCAAATTCATGAAGGTGGCAGGTGCATTTGTCAACCCAAAAGGTAACACCGTGAATTCATAATGCCCGTACCTTGTTCTAAAAGCTGTTTTATGAATGTCTTCATCCTTTATTCTCAGCTGATTATACCCAGATCGAAGATCTGTTTTGGAACAGACTGATGCTCCACACATCTGGTCGAGCACAGATCATCAATCCTAGGAAGTGGGTATTGATTCTTAATAGTTGCCTTATTCAACATTCTCGTAATCGATGCATAGTCTCATTATGCCATCCTTTTTCTTTACAAAAATTACCGGCGGTCCCCATGGTTAGGCGCTCGGTCTTATCGACCCCTTAGTCAAAAGTTCCTATAGTTGAGCCTTAAGCTCCACCAACTTGAGGGTGGTCATTCTATAAGGTGCCTTAGATATGGGTTCGGTTCCTGGCTTGATCTCTATTACAAAGTCAAACTCTCGTTTGGGCGGAAGACCTGGTAATTCCTCCAGAAATACATCATTGAAATCCCTTAAAAATGGATATCTTTCCATGAAATCATTATCTTCCTCAGCATTTTCTGTCATTTTTATGGCATACAAGGTGTAACCTCTATTTTTATCCCTTTTTAGTTGCCTAGCTGTTAGTTTCCTAATTACTGCAACCTCACACCTTACACCTTAAATGACTCGTTGCCTTCGCGCAGTCATCAAAACAACAAATTTGTTTTTCATAACATTCGACCTTTGCCTTATGTTCTACCAACCATTAACTCCAATAATGATATCATATGATCCTAAAGGGGACATACATGTCAACTTCAGTGGAGAAACTGGGCAAGTCAAGAATTTCCCCAAAAAGGCACATTTCGATTGTATGGAAAACATTATTCCCATAATGCACTGTCCATGTCTTATCCATTCATTCAGCTTTTTTTTTAATTTCATTGCAAGTTTAGTAGAAATAAAGCATTCAGTAGCTCCAGTATCAAAAATTATGACTACAGGTGTACCAAATAACTTACCCGAAACTTCTATGGGTGTAACTTGCTTTTCAGCTTGTTTGTTAGCCACCGCAGCGTGTATCCTATGCTGCTGATCGCGATCATCCTTTTTCAGAGGACAGTGACTCGCATAATGGTCCTTTCCACAATTGAAGCATCCTCCAACTAGCCCTTTCCTAGGCTCAAATTTGCTACCAGCTTTGAAGTTATCACTCTGGCTTCCATAGGACTTTTGTCCATTACCACTAACTTTTGTGAAGCTATTCCACACACTATTTATAGGTTTGTTCATTACTGATTTCTTGTTGTTATCTACAACAATTTTGTTTTTCACACCAAACCTTTTCCAGGGCCCCCTTTTGGGTGCGAGAGATGAAGAAGAGTTGGGAATCTTCTCCTTATCTCTTCGCTTATGAGCAGAAATTGCTCTCAATTTCATTTCTGTCTTATTGCCTTTTCGACAACTCCTTCCATAGTGGTTGGACCGTGGACATCCACTTCGCCGCCAATGATGGGATTCGGTCCCATTATGAACTTCTCGTCGGCTTGGTATGCTGCGGCACATACTTAAGGAGTTTAGTAAAACCTCCAAAGATACGTCACCGTCAGCCTTCCTTGCGACCAGTTCTGAAATTCAGTCATTTTCCTATCAAAATAGAGTTGAGGCAGCCAACGTTTCCTAAAGTAACCCTTAAATTGATCCCAAGTTATGTCTGTTTCGATAATATTCAACTACACCTTACAGTTGTCCCACCATGATGATGCTTCATGAGAACGCTGATATGCTCCCCATATCGCTTTGGTATCCTCGAGAGAAGTTTCTTATTGCAAAGTACTTCTCCATTTCACTGAGCCAATTTTCAGCTCCATCCCCAAGTGTTGTTCCATCAAACTTTGGAGGACTTATTCTCTTTATATCATTTGAAAGTTCAGTTGCTAATCTTTCCCTTTTATTTTCAGGATGATTAGGAGCATTCACATTACTATTATCAACACCGGATTCCCTCCATTGGTGTTGTCCACAGGAGGTGGCTGATCATTTATATCAACTTCTTCTTCCTCCTCCTCATTTCCCATTGATTGCTGTTCCAAAACAGTCAGACGATCTCTCATATCCAGTAGGGCAGCAAGGATTTCATCCAGATTTTGAGTAGTAGCTACTTCTCCACCCGGTAATGGGTTGTTCGTAGCATTTCCTCTTGTTCTAACCATTTTCTGTTCAATAAGAAAATGTAAACCTTATTAAATTGTGGACTCATTAGGTCCAAGAGCTACAACCTTCAGCTCTGATACCAAGATGTAACATCCCCATTTTAAGATACTAGAACAAGGGAATTTTTTTGTATACAACGTTCTCTGTTCTGAATTATATAATTCAAACACATGTTCAAGTTTTAATAATTGTTCTCTGTCCAATTAATGTAATTGGATCACACAATTTCTTTTAAAACCAATGTTCTCTATTCACATATTTACAATATGGAACACACATTCAATGCCATTTAATCATATAACAGATACCATATGCTGCTGTAAATGACTCGAAGAACTACCGATCTCCCATTTTATAGCTCGGAGTTTCAGAGATATCTCATTTCATGACTCGGTGACTTACCGATCCTTCATGTTAATCCATGCATTGTATAATAAGTATACGGGGTTCTTTTACGTTTCCGATTATTGAAGTGATCCATTTAAGAAGCCTATCCGAATATCTCATATCGATATTCATTTGACATCTGCATCTTAAATTTGATCCTTTAACCTCGTTCTCATTACGGTTGTATGTAGCTAAGAGAGAATTAATTTGTCATATAGCTTAATATACATCCTCTCCTTCATACCGAAGGGTTGCATATTTTCTTCTTGGTTCTTTTCTTTAATCTTTAGACTAATCATCGGTCCATTACTGGATGAACGCAATAAGTTTAACCTATTAAACTTAACCAAGTTTTACCCACATGTAACGTAAACAATTTCATAATTCTATCTTATTAGACATCATTTAAACGAGGTCTAATTCTAATGAATTTATTCATTTATTCTCCGTAACCTTACTTGATTAAGGTTGGTTACCAATAGATATGTTTCCCCATATCTAATGTTTTCTCGAATTTAAACATTTTGAGGATGTTAACGAGTCCAAATATAAGGTTCAAATTACTCCTATGTTATTTGATATTCCTTAGCTTATAAGCTAATCCCGAATATCATTCAATTAAGAGTTCATATACACCTAAATCCATTTTAATGTCAATTTAAAATTCATCTTAACCCAAGTATGAACTAATTGCACATTATAACTTAAAAGTTGCATTCAACTAAAGAATAGATATTATTTCCTTTTAAATATATCCACTATCATTTGAATAACTCCAATCAAAGAATAACACTATATTCTCAATCTTTATTCAAACAGTTTTCAAACTGATACAGCCATTAAAATATCACACTTTTCCTTGTATTCATCCATAAGATTTACAATCTATACAATCGCCAGTCCAAACAACTGGACTTCGTTTATATCAAACAACATTTCAACACATAAGGATAGAAGAATGTAACTTCTTCTTTTCCCATTTCCTCGTAGAGGAATAATAGCTATCAAATACGATCCATCCTCAGCTAATCAAAAGAAGTATCAGAAAACAACCATGTCTTCGTTTATACTCAAGTTCCATCTGTAAAATTACTTGCACGGGTCAGTTCATTGAACTGAGCATATTAAGCACTTGTCATTAAAATGAGGTGCTTTTAATTAATTGTCTCAATAAAAGAACCCTACTTTTATGAAACGTTAAAATGAACATCATCCAAGAATTAAGTACCAATAAGGATGAACAACATAACAACCCAATCATCTAATTACCCTCCCAATCAGACAAAAGGATTACTGCCCTTTTTCCCAAATAATTACTACAAGAAGTAATTTCCTTCAAATAGTTCCAGAATTAACATCTGTGAGAACTAAAACACATATGTGCATACTATTGCTGTTCTAATGTAAATGCTGTAATTTCCATTCCCTTACAATAGTTGTAATTTCAAAAGATAGAATTTAACTAAAAATTCAAACCAAACTACTTTCCTTTCCTTTCATACAACTCATCTGATTTCAAACAATCAAACGCTGAAGAGAAAAGTAAACAACAATTAAATGCAGATGCTTAAACCAAAGCAGTACAAAATTCATTCCATAACAATTATAGATTTCCAACTGTATGAGAGAAGAAATGAACATTACTTCAAATTATCCATCCAACACTCTCTTTCCTTTCATCATAACTGTACTGAGAATTTAATCCAGACGTGATATCAATCAATGATAACAGTCCAAAGAGAAATAAATAAAATCAATAATCGAATAAAAGGAAGATGGGCAAAACAAAAGCAATAATAACCTCTCGTCCCAAGTAAAGAAATTACAGCAAACAAGGGGCCATATTAGCAACACATTCCTTTTAAGATTAAAAGATATATCTTAACATATTTATTTCATTTCTCACTGTTACAACATCATGAAAAGTGATTACCATGATACCTTACAAAAATCAAGGCGTTACAAAACTTGCATTTGAAAAGTCAGTTGTGCATTTGGAAAAAGGAGAAAAGGACAAGAAGATAAAAAAGAGGAATAGGAAAAAAGAGTACAATAGAGAGCTTGGTTGGTGAGCCACATAGGTGAGATTGAGTGATTGAGAGGTGGGACCGCGAGATCAGGTGGCACGATTCGTGTGGCTGAGGATTAGTTGAGAGAGTTAGAGGATGGAAGAGGTAGGAGAGGGGTCGGGTGGTCCACCCATAAATCGGCAGATATCTGCCACGGTGTCGGTGAGAAGGATGAGGTAAGCTCTACACCATTGCTTAATGATTTGATTGATTAAGTAGGCTAAAATATGGGTTGTAATAAAAATGTGGGGGAGGTTTGAATTTTTGATTGGGAGGTAAATTGGATATAATTGGGGTGGGGGAGGTTGGAATGTAGGTCAATAGGAGTGGGAAGGGAAGTAGGGAAGGTTTACGGAGGTTTGGTTGGGTAGTTAGGTTGATTTGGTCAAAATTGACAAAAAAATTGGGTGGGGGTTTTGATGCCATTCAGCACCACAGTGACCGGTGGCGGTCACTGTAGGCCGACGTCGGTTATGTAGAAGTGGCATCGGTCATGAAACAGGTGACTGATGGTGGTTAAAGGCTACCGGTGATGGTTATGGGTAACTAGAGTCGGTGTGAAAATAAGGAAATGGGGCCAGAAATGGGCAAAAATGGGTTAGGTAGTGGAAATGGATGGTCAATGGGTAGGGTAAGATATGTAAAGGTTAAGAGAGAGGGGATGGGTTGTGGGTGGGTTGGTTAAGGATTAGGGTAGAGGGGTGTTGGGAAGAATAGGTGGTTTGGGGGTGAACACAGGGTAATTTGGAACAGGCATACTAATATATAGTGTTGGTTGGATGCAGGCCCGAGATGAGCTGCGGATGAGGGACTGGGAGCCACTTATATTGCTAGAGCTACATGGACAGGTGACTTTTAAGGAGTGGAGTCACATTGATGATGTCGGCCTGATTGGGATCCACCGTTATGGGTGGGTTGTGAGAGAGCAGAGTTTGATGGTCGCACTCATTGAGAGATGGGATTCGGCGACTAACACCTTCCACTTGCCGACAGGGGAGATGACCATCACCCTAGAGGATATATATAGGATATTGAGGCTACCGATTAGTGGAGACTAGGTGTACTCAGTGACATCCAAGGTCATGACGAGGTGTATAAATGAGGTATTTGGATAGAGAGTAGGAAAGTATTGCTACCACAAGTGCTTAGCCCGAGTTACAAAGAGGTTTATACCGCCCATCTTGAGGAGATGAGGTTGATAGTGTTGATGATGGAGGCGATCGGGTGCTACGCATTGCAGATTCTAGAGGGTGGGAGATTCCCACAGTTGTTGATGGGTGTCCTTCGGGACATGATGATTGATCATACTAGTTTTGCATGGGCACCGACTTTCTTGGTGTAGTTATATAGAGAGTTGTGGGCCTATGGGTGATTGTGGAGATATAGTCTATGTTGCATTTTCCTTCTGCACTGTTGGGCTTATGAGCACATTATGTGTGTGCGACCGACGAGCCTACCCTGTAGATGCATTTGATTCAGAAGTCATTCGAGTTGGTTGTAGGCGATGGGTGTCGAATGGTAGTGTACAGAGAGCCCTGCTACAAAAGACATAGCATATTATAGACAATGAGTGGAAAGCTTTGTCCGGTGGTGATATAGTCTGGAGACCTTATGTGACTTATCCCTCTTACAAAGGGATGTATGCAGAGCCGAGAGGGACTACAATTACTGAGAGGTGGATAGAGGGACTGTGCCGGGAGCAAAAGATGATACCTATCAACCGAGTGAGGCAATAGTTTGGTTTAGTGCAGGATGTGCCCCCACCCTTCCCATGGTATAGGAGAGATGAGGTGGAGAGAACTTTGTCTCCACCCCATCCAACAGAGTCGACAAGGGAGGAGGAGGAGCCCATGGACCGTTACACAAATGATGCGGGGGTGACACAGTGGCATACGGTCGGTGGTGGGCCATGTAGAGGTAGGGTCGAGGAAGGGACGGCTTGGAGGCAGGGATCACAAGTATAGGTCGAGAGGCTAGAGCTATAGATACAGGTAGAGAGGTGAGAGCCTCAGGTACAGGTATAGGAGGAGGAGCCCAAGCTGCAGATACTAGTAGATGGTGTGATGAGACCACCACAGACAGTCTCGAGTGAGTAGACACAGTCTCGCATGTATAGTGCCGAGAGTGTAGGTGGCTGGCGAGCCCAAAGTAGAGAGCAAAGGTCATCTATCAGAGCACGGGGGTCAGCTTAGATGCCGGGCCATCTAGTGGGAGATTGAGGGTAGTGAGCCACCACTCGGGTCAGAGGGGATTGTCGACATTACAGATGAGGCATATATGATGTAGCAGATGTGAGACAGTATATCACCTGTTTTTGTATTGTTGGTTTTTGGATGTATACCAGCCGGTGAGCCGAAGAGATATTTGTATTTAATTTTTGTTCATGATATTGGCCTACGAGCCGAAGAAATTTTTGTATTGGATAGCGGCCCGCGAGCCGATGATGATTATTTATAGAGATGCACATTTATGTGATATAGATGTACACTGTATTGATACACACATGTATATATGAGGAGATAGATGATATTTAGGTGATGTTGTTGTGATGTGTATGAATTTTACTTTACTTATGATATGGATGGAAAATAGATGAGCTAGGCATGATAGAGTCAAGTTGGTTTAGGCATGGATCGAGTTAGGTCGGTTTAGGCATGGATCGAGTTAGGTTGTTAGGCATGGTTGAGTTATTTCGGTATTTTGATAACAAATGGTAATATAAATGCATGAGATAGTGTAAAATGTGGAAAATGTTGGTTATGTTATGAAAATGTGAAATAATATAAGTGGTAAAAGGTATGTGGTATATGGTTTAAATGTCAAGGTTTTTGAGATGAACAAGAAATCAGGTAAGGGTGAGGAAAATGGTTAGGGTAAAGAGTGGCCGAGCTAACCTTCCAAAGGGCCCCATGCCCTAGAAGTGCTGCCTACATAGTCTCAAGAAAAGGGACCTCAGACCAATGTAGTTCTCCCATAAGCTAGGGAAGAATATGATAAGATCAAATAATAGGTAGTGTGGTTGATAGTTAGGTTGGTATTCGAGGTCATAAGTATGATGAGGTCAAGGTCGATTAGGTGAGGTGGAATATAGGTAGATAGGTATGGGTGATTTTAGGTCGTAGGTATAATTAGGTTGAGGGCATTGATGTTGGGGTTGAGAATAGGTAGATAGGTAAAGGTGATTTGATTGAGGTGGGATAAGAGGGGGGAAAGCCACCCGATTGGCAAGGATCAAAACGTATGAAACACATCTTTAGATAGGCTGATGAACATAAGACCCTAAAGACATTACATGATTGATTATTCTAAGAGTGACGAATAGTCACATGATCACCAAATGTCATAGGTTCAGCAGGTCCCTTGAGGTATGACATGAAAAGACAACGGGTAATGAGGTGTAGCTAATTGGGTCATAAAATGGGAAGTAGAATGCCTTGGGCAATAGAGCCAAGATCACAATAGGCAAGTCCATGACGAAAAAGCTTATTTTTCTTTTTCTTTTCTTTTCGACTTTGTAGATAGACTGATCGATGTGGGAAGTCTACACGGGATGAATATATGTCTCCTTGAGGTCTTTGCAAAGCTGATCGATGCGGGAAGCTTCTGAATTTTTATTTTGAGAAACAATAGTCTTCTTTTTGGAAAAACTATGTAGAGAGTTGTGAGCTTTTTATAGCTGTCCTTTGAGGGAGCAGTCTACTTATAGCAACAATTGAGGGTGGAAGATGTCCTTTTGAGGGATTCATCTTTTATATTGGAAGTTTGACTCAAGGAGTTGATCCACATTTTGGAAGATGTCCTTATGAGGGATTCATCTTTTTTTTTTTTTGGCTTTTAAGTCATGGACGAGACTATAACAAAGCATTTGGATCTTGTTGAGAAGGCAAGGGTGAATGACCATGGGATCTCATCTAAAATAAGACAAAAAGTATCCATGAGAATCATGCCATGCATAGAGCCGTGGTGCACATATTTAAGATAAGGCAAAAGGGTGATGGGTAATCACATGATCCTTGTTTAATCGTTGGAGATGAGATGTGGAAAAGGTAAATGGCGCTCAAGGGATGAGCATGAACTAGATAAATAGTGATGTAGGACTAGAGGTCAACAGTAGAACGGTCGAAGATGTAATGCGTTAAGGGGCTCAGGTTTGGGTTTACCCTCAAGCGAGGACAAATGATAGGCACCTGATCCATAGGTATGAGTTACAATGTATGGTCCAAGCCAATTAGGAGCAAATTTTCCCCATTTTCTTTTCTTTGCTTTGGTTACATGTTGATTCTCTTTCAAAACAAGGTCAGTGACTTGGAAGGTTCGTTCATGAACACGTTTGTCATAAGCACGTTTGATACGTTGTTGATAAACTTAAAGTTGATCTAGAGCATTAAGACGACGTTCGTCTAATAACTCCAGTTGTGTTAAGCGGTCCTGACGAAATTCATCATCAGTAAGCATGTCATGGAGAGAAATACGAAGTGAGGGATCTAGACTTCGAGAGGCAAAACAACCTCTGTACCATAGACCAGAGAAAAGGGTGTGGCCACAGTGGAGGTGTGAATACTAGTGTAGTATGCCCATAGGGTGGAAGGAATGTACGTATGCCAATCCTTCCTAGTATCGTCAACCACTTTCATGAGAATTTTTTTGAGGGTTTTGTTAGTGGATTTAGCTTGGCTGTTGGTTTGTGGGTAATAAGGTGATGAGAAACTAAGCTAAATGCTGAAGGCGTCGTAAAGTTTTTGCAATGTTTTGTTCTTGAATTGTTTTCCATTGTCAGTGATGAGGCGATGAAGAACACCAAAGCGACAAATGATGTGATGATTAATGAACTCACATATTTTCTTGGCTTTCATGGAAATGAGCGGTATGGATTCTACCCATTTTGTGTAGTATTCGATGCATGTTATGATCCATTGATGGTGTTGGGAAGAATGAGGATTGATTTCTCGACAAGATCCAAAGCCCACCGAGAGAAGGGCTAAAGGTCATGAGCAACCTCGTAAGGAATGACTGGGTGTACAATGAAGGATGGAATGTTGTTGACATTTCACACATTGTTTGACATAGTCACAACAATCATGATTAAGGGTTGGCCACTAATAGCCTAGGTGAAGAATACACTTAGTAATAGCAAGGCCACTAAAGTGGCCTCAACATATGCCATCATGAACCTCCTTGATGGTGTAAGTAATTTCAGAACTTGTGAGGCATCGTAAGAGAATACCATCAAATCCATGCTTATAGAGGAGTCCCCCCGGGATAACGAAACAAGAGACATTTTGAGGAAGCCGTGTTGTCCGTTATGGGTGAGATCGGGGAGGTAAGATGGAGAGAGAAAGGTAGTCGGAGTATTGTTTATACCAAAGGTCACTCGGGTCAGAGGTGTCGTTTCTAATTGAGTAAACATCGTGAGGTAAATAAGAAGGTGAATGGAGGTGTTATACGGTGACAAATATTTTGGAATCGGTAGGGGAACCGGGTATTTGGGAAGTTAAGTAGGCCATGGTATCTACAATTTTTTTGGTTGACCGTGGGATGGTTTGAAGGGTGTAATGATCAAAGGTGGTCAAAAGTATATCTACATGATGTTTATACTTTTGAAGTATCTCATTAAAACATTGGTACATACCATTGAATTGTTTTATGACCAATTTTGAATCACCGAAGATGTGGATTGATTTAACATCAAGGGCGTAAGTGGTCCGGAGAACAAAGACGAGCACTTCATACTTGGCAATATTGTTGGTGCATTCAAAGTCTAGTTTGAAAGAAAAAGGCATGGGTTCTCCATCTAGAGGGACAAGGATAACACCAGCTCCACCCCCACGTTGACACTTGGAACCATCGAAGAACAATGTCATTTGGTAAGGGGTTCATCCAGGGAAAGAGTAGCAATGGACTCGTCGGGAAAGTCAAAATTAGAGGGTTGGTATCTGACGATAGGTGCATTAGCCAGTTGGTCAGTGATAGCCTAGCCCTTAATGGACTTTTGATGGATGAATTCGAGGACAAGATTAGATAAAAGCATAAGCCATCACGCGGTGCGCTGATTTTGATAAGGTTTAACGTACATGATGTGTAAGGGGTCGGTGTTGGTCACAACATAGGTTTTGTGGTTGAGTAGGTAATGGTGGAGTTTGGTGGCAATGAAAACTAAGGCTAAGAAAAGTTTTTCAGGGTGAGTGTATCGGGTTTCGTAGTCCAGAAGGGTATGACTTATATAATAAACCCGACTACTCCCTATGTTGTTCATCACGATGAGCGAGCATAGCCCCTAAGGAGTGATCGGTAGCTGATATGTATAGGTAAAAAGGTTGATCATCTTTCGGTGGAATGAGTACGGGTGGTTGGAGAAGGTATTGTTTTAAGGCCTCAAAAGCTTTGTGGTAGTCGTCATCCCATTTGAAAGAGATGTCCTTCCTAAGTAGATGATGAAATGGTTGACAACGGTCGAGAGAGTTGGGAAATAAATCGGTGAATGGACTGCAATTTACCTTGCAGGCTATGGAGTTGTTTAAGGTTCGTGGGCGGAGGAATTTCTAGAATGGCCTTGACTTTAGCTAGGTCAACTTCTATACCACGTAAGGAAATGATAAATCCCAGGAGCTTTCGAGAGAATGTTATCCAAAATTCACCCCGGGTAATTTTGATAACATGCATCAGATTATTCAGTCCCGAGCAAATAGATTGATTTAAGGCCTGAAATCATGTTTTTCGAGGTCCCCTCGGCCTTTTTCTAACTCTCCCATCCAAGAAGAAATCCCAACGAGTTAGAAAGAATGGAAAAAATGCAAAAATATGGCTGCAGGACTGTTTTGAGGCATTTTGGGTCTGAAGGGCTCGGGTCGTACCAGTTCGGGTTGAACTGAGGTTCGTCGTACCAAACTTGAGGCCGAAAAAATGAAGAAAATCGGCTAAGTCCTAGTCCAGGCAGTCTGCGGGATAGTTGGGACATCGGGACGCGTGGGACGTGAAAAGCCGAATCGGCTGAAAGAGGGAACAAATTGCCTAAGTCTTATTTTCGCGCTGATGCAGGACATTTGGGCCAAAAGTACGCGTGGACGGGATCGGATCTGGTTTGGTGCAAGTCAGTCCATTTTGGGTGGTTCAGAGATATTTGTCCCAGGCAGTCTGGGACAGTTGGGCCAAAAGTACGCGGAGGATGCGAACCGGCCGATTCGGCCGAAGGAGGAGACTTTCGTCCGAGATAGTTTGGGACATCTAGGCCAAAAGTACGCGAGGGACGTGTGGGACATGAAAAGGTGAAATGGCCGAAAAGAGACAAGGAGGCCCGCAGACGAATCAGAATGTGCCACGTGTCAGAAGGTTGAAAAGTTGCTAAGTGTTTGGCTCAAGGTAAAAATGCGCCCCTCAGGCCCGAACCAATAAAATAGTGCCACGTGTCCAAGTTTAAAGGCATGAAAGGAATTTTCAGAGGATGAACCCATGAACAAATCAGAGCCTGACACATGTCATCCAAGTGGCAGAGCGCGGAAAAATTCAAATATTTTCCCGCCAATCCGTTTTGGCCTGTTTTTTCCCTAAATCTTCAGATCGCCATAACTTTCGATCCAGAGCTCAGATTTTCACGTTCTTTATATCAATGGAAAGCTGGTGAAATTCTCTACATGATTCTAGGGTCAATCTTGCATTTTGGTTCATTTTGAGAGAGAGAAAATTTAAAAACGCCTCTGGTACGTGATAATGGCCAGAAATGACGTTTCAACAACCAACTTAAATGCAAAATACAGTTCGCCGCTTTTGCTAGGGTTCTCACCTATCGCCATAATGAGATGAATTAAATACAACCTAGAAGTGGTTGTGGTAGATCTGGATTTTCTCTCTCTTCCCTCTCTCATTCTTCCTATAAATTGTAAGGAGGGGTTTCTTTCTAAGGGTGGAACATTCTTGTTTTGCCCCTCCCTTCTCTTTAGCGCAGTGAATTTGTGGAGTTCAAACCTCCCATTTAAAAGCGTATGCAACTTTGCCTCTTGGCATTTTGTAGTGTATTGTATCGATTTTGGAGCAAGTAATGCATGTCTGTGGATGATTCTCAACCCTCTCTGTGTTCATTTGCATCCTCCTGGTCTTTCACTGCAAATTTTGTTATTTGTGCATGATCTTGCATCACATTTGAATGGTTTGTGTTTATTAGCAAGATAGGTGTTCTTCATTCCTTGGTGCATCACCTTTGTTAGCTTAGGTTTATTTTTATGCATCTTCTTACCCTGTCTCCTTGGCAAGTTAGATTAGGTTTTGAGTAAACCCTCTGCATTTTTTTGTGTGCATCTGAACAGAGGAATAGGAACCAACCTTCTCTGGAGATTCCTTTCTCATTTTGCAAGTCCCACACTTGGAGAAAGGATTCCATGTTGTGCAATCACACTGGATGCTAGTATGATCAAACTAGAAATCTGATCAACATCCGTGGGAGTCTTTGTGATTCCGCACTAACAAGAACCACGAAGACACACTTTTAGGTTGAAGATGGATGCAATATTTAATGAGGTGGTCAAAGATGGTTTTTAGGATAGCGAGGTGCTCGACGGGACATTTATAGTTAGCCAAGAGATCATCAACATAATCTTCCAATATGCTATGCATGATATCATGGAAGATGTAAGTCATAACATGTTGATATGTAGCACCAATGTTTTTAAGGCCAAAAGGCATGACTTGATAGCAGAAGTTCCCCCAAGGGGTAATGAATGTAGTCTTGTGTTGATCCTCTGGGGCAAGAAAAATTTGGTTATAACCCAAGAAACCATCCATGAGTGAGAGCATCTCATGACCCGCGGTAAGGTCCACCAGTTGATCAATACCGAGGCAAGGGGAAGTCGTCTTTCGGGCAGGCAAGGTTGAGGTCACGGAAGTCCGTACAAATACGGAGTCCCCCTGTTGCTTTAGTAATAGGGATAATGTTAGAAATCCAATGAGGATAATCAATGGGTAAGATGAAGGAAATGGAAAGAAGGCACTAAAGTTCTTCTTTGATGAGAAGAGCAATGCGAGGGTGCATTTTCCTCAGCTTTTGTTTAATGGGTTTGGCATCAGGAACGGTTATGATATTGTGGACCACTATGGTGGGGTCAATATCGGGCATGTCTGTATAAGACCAAGCGAAAGCATGGTTATGATCTTGGAGAAAAGAAGTGATGGCTTCTTGTTCAGCAGCATCTAAAGATTGTCTTATCTTTAGGATGTGTGGGTCGTCCTGAGTATGAATGTTGATCTCGATAGTCGATTCATTCAACATGGTTTGTGTCTCAGAGGGTAATGACCGGTGAATATATGAGTCTTCTGCACCAAGGTAGGTGAGTATGGATTCATCATCCTGACATTGAACAATGTTAATGGTTGGTTTGTCATTGTTGATCATCTCAGGATACATGAATGGAAAAGTGGAAGGTGCCTTGCCTTCGCGTTGATAAGTCAGAGGCCCCAAGGAAATGGTGTTTATGAATTTTTTTAGGAGAGATAGATTCAGGATCCATCGACTTCGTCGGTGAGGGTGGTGATGAAGGTGGAGAAGGCCTAGGATCCTCAATGAATTCAATGCGGGCCTATTTGGTAGAAGGTTTGGGGAAGCTGATACCACTACAGTCATTATGTTTGCAGGTGGTACATGGAATAATGGTATGGTGACCTTGCTCGTAGAAGCCAAAACCAAAACTCTTCCACACACAATGGTGTAGGAAGGTGTGTGCGAAATGATGATTGGTAAGTGATTGGAAGTCAGCAGAAAATGGGCGGGGTTAGGATGGTAATTTAGGTGTGTAGGTAGTAGTATCAAGTCCCTCATAGGTGAGACTAGTACGAAGATGAGGAGGGCCATAAAGGAGGCATTCTCCAATACGGTGATCATAGCGAGGTGTTGGTGAAGGCTTCATATACTTGCGTGGAGTAAGGAATGTGTTGACGCTATATAGCCTGGTGCTCCCCTAAAGTGAGGTGTTGAAAAACACCTTCCAAGGGATCAGTGGTTGGTATGTGGGTAGTTGGTATGGCCGATGTGTCGGATGTCGATGCGGAGGTGGTGTTAATGGATTGGGCAGCTAATGGGTCAGCCATGGAGGTTATAGCAGTGGTAGGCATAGAGGAGGTATGTGCGGTGAAAGCAATGACTATACTGGTAGGTGTGGGTGTAGGTGTAGGTGAAGTGGTATTGGTGGCGAAAGTAGATGGGTTAACCGATATGAGTACATCATTGGGTCGATAAAGCATGTTACATGTTTTGAAAGGTGATGGGTCAGTTGGAATGGTATAAGTGTGTCCTTTGTGTTCAAAATTTACACAACGATGCAAAGTGGAAGGAATGCAACCCATGACATGGATCTAGGGTCTACCAAGCAACAATTTATATTGGAATTCCCCCTCCAAAACATAAAACAATTCTGGAATAGTGCGGGGCCCACACAAACATGCAGGATGACAGTGCCTAGTGTGGAGGTGATAGCATCGTTGAATGAACGCAACATGAGTAGATTTTTGTGCATGCAATTGTCAGGTATGCGCATTTGAGAAAATGCATGGGATGAGATGATGTTAATGCTAGTGCCTCCATTAATCATCACACGACGTACCCGTATGTCATCAATGTGGATAGAAATGAAGAGGGCTAGGTCCGGGTCCTTGTTTTGGTATGGCGCGATCTCCTCCTCTCGAGAAGCTAAGGAGGCCACTTGGTGAACAAGGTGAGGTGAGGATGAAGGTGGTAATTTGTTGAGAAAGGCTACATGATTGGGTGTGATGATGGAGGCTATGGGTGTAGGGTCGTTGGGTAAAACCTCGATAGATTGAAGAACCTCCATGAGGGCTTGCTGATGGGATTCTAAGGTTTGGATGAGGTCATATAAGGACATTTTGAGGGGTGATTGGTGTAATTTTTGAGCATGGTGTGATGTGTGACACCATTAGAAATGGGGTATGTGGGGCTGCATGGATAGTTATCTTAGGTATGGGTGCAGATGGTATGTTGGGTATAGGATTGGTTGGTGGGTCAGCTACCTTTTCTTTACCCTTCTGTGCATGTGTAGTGACATGTACCATGTTGATTTGAGGGAATTTGTCAAATGGAGAGGGTGTAGGGTAAGTGGTATAATGACATGAAGGGCAAAAACCTATGGGAGGAGAAAATCCCTGTGAGGTCAGTTGGGCGCAGTGACATTTGGGTGGTGGTGTGGCAAGTTCTCTGATGTGAACCATGTTAATTTCAACTTTTTGTGTGTTTTTAGGAGCTGTGAGGGTGGAGGTTGTGGTTGTTGAGTGGGTAGTGTGGGAATGGGTGTAGGTGAAGCAGGGTCCTCGTCCAGAAGGTCATCATCGTCAAAGTTGGTTTCCGGTGGACACAATTGGATAAGGACAATTTTCAAAGCCTTGGGTTTGAAGGGGTCGTCAAAGGTCGGAGTGGTAGTAATGTGATAATGAAGTCTTGAGGAGGTTGGTTAAAATTTTGGCATAGGACCCTACTAGTGGATCAAAATGGGAAGTAAATGTGGGTTTGGGTGTAGGGGTGGTTGGTTGTCTAGGAATCCTTTTTGGAATTGTAGGAAGGGGTCGAGCTATGGGTTTAGGTGCCGGTATGGTTTGAGGTATCGGTCGGGTTCATTTAGGTATGGGGGTACAGTAGATGGACGGGTAGGAAGGTGTAGGGCTATTTTGAATGCCTTGTTTGTGGGGTAGTGGGGTTTTGTTTTTGGGTTACACCTTCTTGGGTAAAGGTGATGTGGGTATACAGGATCTAGAAGGAAAAGAAGATGGAGGAAGAGGGCGAGTTACCCACGGGGATAATGGGGTGCTATGAAGGTAGATGATGTAGGTCGTGCTTGGGGTGTGAGGGACAAAGACTTAAGTGTAGTAGGTAGTGAAGCAATGGCTGAAGGTATCGAGGTATTGGTGGTAAAGAGACTGCAGGTGTGGGTATGAGTCATGTTGTGTGTCTGGGTAGGTTAGAGATTTGTGAGGTAGGAATGGGTGGTTGTGTTATTGGGTTATGAATGGGTGAGGGGTGCTTGACCCTGTTGGGTAGTTGAGGTCTTAAGGTAGATGGGACAAGTGCGGGTGTGATTGGTGTGGTAAGGGTATGAGGTTGATGAGTTTGTTTCTTTAGTTTGGGTGTCGGAGTAGGTGTGGTTTTGGAGGATGTAGCTAAATCTAGTTTAATAGGTGGATGAGTAAGGCTGGTGGTCGGGGTAACCCCTAAAGTGGTAATAGGTTTAGTGGAGGTAAATATTGTGGGTATGGGTTTGGGTTTAGGCATAGGTCGGGTTATGGGTAAGGGTGTGGTGTGAGTGCTAATGGGTATCATGGAAGGGGTTGCAACAACAGTGGTTGTATGTGGTTTGATGGGTGGAAATGTGCTTGGGTAGATAGTGGAGGTGTCATCGAGGGATCTCTACATTTGTGTTGAGACAGGGAGTAAGAGGCACCCCCATAACAAAGCCCTATCCACATACTCTAAGTGATCAACCAAACATGAGAATGGCATGTTTTTGGGTGGAGTTGGTGAGGACCTAATGGGAATTCCCGTAAAATGCATCTTAGAGATGGGGATTTGGCCAGCTTCAGCTTCTGTGGGTAAGAGAGCTGAAAATAGGTCTGTTGGATGTCGGGTAGTGGATGGAGAATGTTTTCCACAAGGTAAAGGTATCTCCACTGGGTCTATGATGGGTGGAGGAGATGATGGGAACTCCATTATGAATGGAGGAACCTATAGGTGCTCTCTCGTGGGTGGAGGAGGTAATGGGTGTTCCTCTATGGGTGGAGGAGGTATGGTAGGTAAAGGTTCGATAAGTGGAGAAGCTAGGGGTGAGATGGTCTCAATGTCAGCAGAAGACTCCTCTGTAGGAGATGAAGGGTGTTCCTCTATTGGTGAAGGAATAGTGACGGTGGTTCCAGATGTGGAAGGAGGGTTTCGGGCTAGGATTTCCTCTATGGAAGGAATGTGAGGTAATTGAGATGTGATAGGTACCTCGTTATAGATCACATAAACCTCACGAGTATGGGTATTATGAGTGGATGTCTCACCGATTTGATTGGATGAAGGGGCATGATTGGGAAATGGTTTTTTAAAGATTTGTAGATTTTGGTTAGGGGCGGCGTTGGGATTATCCACAGTCAACTCGCCTTTCTCGAGCATTTATTGGAAAATATTCTTAAAGGTGATGCAGTTGCAATCACTATGACCTTTCACTCGGTGATAGTTACAAAAATATTGTTCCTTATACCATGCGGGCATGGGGTGAGTAGGTCAAAATCGGTGTGTTGTTTTATGGGTTGAAGGGTGATGTCACTAGCTTTGATCGCTTTTATAAAACGAGAAGAATAAGGATCCCCAATTGGGGTATATTTTCGCTACTCTTGTCTAAATCGGAAATCTGTACGGGTGATAGATTAGATGAGGGTGTGGCTTGATTGAATGGGTGAGTCAGCGGCAGCCTTGAGTACCGCTGCGTTAGTGGTACCTTTAGCCTTTGAATAATTGGTTAGTGGTTTAGAAGAAGAAGAGGTTTCAGTCAACTTGAATGTCAAATTCTTATTTCGTAATTGGGTTTTCTTCTCTTCGATGGCCCGAATCTCTAACTTTTGTGACATACTAAATGCCTCATCGAATGTTCTGAAAGTTTGGACCTGCAAGGTCGGGGAGATATGTCTGGCGCAAGCTCATGTGAAGAGCTTGATGAGTTCAGTTTGTGGTAGTTGAAAGGTAAGTTGATTGATCAAATTTGCGCAAATGAGCGACAAAATCTGTGATAGATTCATCCTTGCACTGAAGTGTGGAATATAGATTGGTCATGGTAACTTTCTTGGCGATGTTGATAGAAAAATGATCCAAGAAAGCTTGGGCTACCTGATTGAATGAAAATATGGAGTGTTTGGGTAACCCACTATACCAATCTAATACTGGTCTAGTGAGGGACATGGGAAAAGTTCTCAAAAGTAAGGCATCATCATGAGCAATCAAATAACATCTATGTTTAAACAAGCGCAAATGCTGTTTTGGGTCTTCCTTACTATTGAAGTGGTTGAATTTAGGCATTTCCCAATGCACAAGGTATGAACGGATGGGAATGGATGGGTGAATAGGCTCATTGCAAATCTCATCATAAGTGAGAGTGTTATGGGAGCCGGAAACCAATGCCTCCAGTGTTTGCATCTTGTCCATCATCAATCTAATTAGGTCATTGGTGGGTTGTGATGATTGGATGCCTCCTATAGTGTGAGGAGGTTGGTTTTGGGTGTATAATGGGTGGGGCATTCCAGTGTATGGGGCTGCCATATAAGGTGGTGGAGAAGAAGGCAATGAAATAGGGGGTACATACCCGGAATGAACAATAGATGAAACAGGTTGTTGGTAGTATGTATATGGGGGAGGAAGGGTCGTGGTAACCCTAGTGGCAATAGGGGCTAGTGATTGTGGAATGGAAAGAACTACATTCTGAAATGGGGTAGGGGTCACCGACACTGGAGGTGGGAATGTAGCTACGGGTATGTATGAGACATTAGGGGCGAGATGAGGTCATGTTTGGGGTAGTCGCCGAGGGTATGGTAGATGTAATGGGTGCTACAGGGGTAACAGACGTGACAATCATAGCGGGTATAGGACCTAACTACGAAACAATTGGGGGTAAAGTGGAAGTAGGTAGCATGGAGCCTAGATGGGGCTGAGGTAGAAGTGGGTGTGAGTGTTGGGGGATAGATACATGCATGCCATATATCAACTGACTTGAGGCATCTCAAGTGGATGAATGGGAGAGGTAAAACTACAAGGTAGCAGGGTTTCTGGTCAAGGAGTCATGCGAACTCCTCATCTCCGTAGCGATATTGGTAGGCTGGATGGGATCCATGGCTGGTGATAGAATAGAGGGTGGTGAAGGACTAGGGGGGAGTGGTTGGCAACTGGCATGGAACACGAGGGCATTCACTTGTCTTGGGTTAGTACCATGTGAACCAGTACTGATCAGGTGATGTTGCTTCTCTGTAAATAATATAGAGAATAGTAGGAATAGGTGAATCTGGTGATAAAAAATGGATGAAGTAACAAATGGTGCATGGAATGTGAAATAGGGTAACCGATTCGGTTAGGGAAAACCGACGTCGGTCAGGGGTAACCACTGCCAGTTACTGTGGAAAATAGGCAGTGAGTAATCAGTGAGGTAGAAGGCAAAATATGACAAGTATGCCAAATCTAGGGATGTGTAAAACGTCAATGGAAAAAGTGATAGTGACAGAGACTGTGGAAAGTGGAAGAAAGTGAAGTGAAACTGTCCTTTTGAATAGGTTAGAAAAAGGACCTGGAACCGACGGCGGTTGAGTTTAACCGATGGCGGTCAGAGGTAACCAATGACGGTCACTATGAAATTGATATAGTGATGAGAAAAAGTGGTTGTGAATTAGAATTTGGTGTGGAATCAAACCCAGAAATCTGAGAATGATGTAGATGTGGTCCAGACACACTCAGACGCAGTCAGAATACTCGACTATGATTGGGAATGTGTAAGGAAAGACAAAAATAATGATCAAAAGCTCTCACCTCAAAACAAAAATCAAACAAAACACTAAGAAAGAACGTTCCTAGAGTGCCTATTCTATTACGTTTGTTTAGCTTATGCTATTTAGGGACTGACACATGAATTGTGAAATAGAGTTTTTGGTGAGGATGGCTTCCTACAAAGAAGGAAATCTGAAGGGTGAGGTTTTGTGGTTGTTATGGTGGGGGTGGGCTACTCTTTGAAGTATGACTTGACAGAGCAGCGAGCTGGGTGCCCATTGTGCTATGATCATGTGATCACCTACAACTTCTTCCAGGTAAGATGTTGTTTAAGAATGTATGTATTTTAATTTTTGTGTGGTTTGGTAAGACTCAAAGAAAGAGAAAAGGATAGAAGTGCTTTTCTACGATTCATTTGTCAACCATCAACTGGTAATGACTTCTAGCGTATAGGTTGCCCTCAATTAATGTGAGCTAATGCAGAAAATCAGAATGAGATGCAATGATTTTTAAACCCAAATCAAAAATATGACATTGGATGACACAATAAGATGAAAAGGAAGAGGGATGCTCTTTCACTAAAATGCTAGAAAACATGAAGAAATGATTCTTTTTAAATACACCAAAAGAAAAGTTTCCTTTAGAGTAAATAGAAAGAAGGAGTGAATTACAGGGAAAAAAATAGTGTACGCTTTTTAGAAGGGAAAAAACACACAAATTTTTCCTAGGAATGAATGAAATGCAAGGAACCCCGAGATGGGTCCCATCGGGTGTGCCAAAATGTTTCACCTTTTTCTTAGATTGTTTCTTTGAATGGTTGATGAAATAGATAGGGTAACGGGCATAGGAGGAATACCTATTCAAGTGTCGGTTGATGGGTTGTTACGTGTGTATGAATTCTGAATCCACTGGCCGATCATGAGAGATTCCTTTTACCTAGGAGGAACTACCTGTAATGAAAGTAAGACCACCAGAAAGAATTAAACAATATGGGCAGTGAACTGCCTAGCGTGAGCTAGATCCGGGAAGTATGATACTTCCTAGATGGTTGTCAGTCCACTATTTTAAACAAATTAATGCTGTAAACAAAGTAAATCCTATTGTTATTTTAAAATGATTTAGGTATCTCACTTAAAACACAATAAGAAATAGATCTAATCTAACATGCTAAGCTAGAATAGAATCCACAGGTCAAATGGTTGCTTATGAGCTTTGTAGGTCTAATAAAGGTCTCGGGTAGGTCACCGGTGAATGAGGGTGAGATGAAATTAGGTGGGTACATCTTTTTTCTAGAGTGTGCGGCAAATACGAGACCGGTGTTGGTCGGGGGTGCCGGCGGTGTTAGGTGTAACCGGTGCCGGTTACTGTGAGATTTGAAAATGTCATAGAACAAGCTTTAGGTCTCCTTTGTGATTGCACAAAGGAATTTGGTTGGTCGAGACGAGGTATTGGGTGACTGGAGTAGGATTTTGTGAGGCTTTAATGGGTATATGGAGGTGAAAATGTCGAGAGAAGGTCAATAGGGAGCAAGATAAACAATGAATGATAAAATAATGATGAAATGAAATAACCAGGAAAGTATGACATTATACTTACTTGGATTTCGTTCTTGAAGGTCTGTGTGTGAAGGATGGAGGTGCTTGATGATGGATTTGGAGGCTGCAAGTGATTACCAACTGAAGAAAAGCTTCTGCATGGGCTGCATGCACACTCCTCTTTGCTTGGATAAATCAGATCGTGGCTGGGATGGTTGTGTAGGAGAAGATGCTCAATCTCCTTCCTTGGATGTGAGTTCTTGCTAGAATTGGCTCTTTGAAGATGCGTTATCTTTTTGAGATCTCGTTCTTGCTCGTCAAATTTCTCCCAATGTTTGCCAACCTTGAGAATAAGGTAGTTTAGGAGTTAAAAAGGGTAGCGACGTCGGTCAAGGTGGGATTTCCTAGGTTTACTAAACTTAGGGAGATCCTCCTGATTTTCTTGGATCTCATGTCGTTATCCTACGGATTAGACTGGGAGCTTTTGTGAGCATATGAGAATGTGGTAAGAGGGAGTGTAGGCATTGATTTTTAGTGTTTGGGTAAGTCTTCGTTAGTTATGGTAACTTGCTAAGAATAAGTCTTAAGTTGAGTTAGCTTGGTGAGGTGTCTAAGTGAACTATATGTGTAGGTATTATTTAAATAAGATATTTAAATAATAAATATGGTGAGGATAATGAGTTAATTTAATTAAATTAATTAAATTAATACTAGTGAGGTGAAGGGGGCCATGGCTAGGTAGATTTAATAAAACGGGGCTTATATGTCAAAGGACGAAGGGGGAGTGTGACCTAATTTCAAAGTGTCTACACCTTCAACCGATATGCTAGCCTAAAAATTTTATGGTTTAAAGATTGTAAATCTGAAGTGTACCACAGCGGGTAATCTATTAGCATATGTTATGTTATCCCACTTAGCATTAAGGGGGAGTGTTGGAACATAATGATTAAGTGGTCTTGCCAACCCTTAATGTATATGGGTCCATCACTAATATATAGGTTAATATTTAATAATATTAAATATTTATATTTCTATTATTAAATATGCTAACCTAGGTATATGCTTTAGGTTAAATATTTAATATCATGAAATGATTATATTTCTAATATTAAATATTATAAACCTAGATGTATGTGTCAACCGTTTAGGTTGAAAAGGTGGGTCGGGAGACATACTTGATCACCTTATATAAAAAGGACTTTAGGTCCTCATTTGATATATTCAGGAAATATATCAAAGGTGTGCAAATCAAGTGATTTGGTTACCCTTGGTAAATAGGGTTTCAAAGGAGGAGGTGATCTTACTGGATGTAAAATAAGTTTTTGAAGTAAAGGTTATTTTCAAAGTGGTTTTTACCTTATTGGGGTTTTCCATTATAAATAATGTGTCACATGCGTTATTTCTTTCTGTAAGTATTTTTTTATGTTATGATTTAATGTTTATTTAAATATTTATCGTAACATTATATAATATGTAAGTTGATTAAATCCATAGTTATTAGAATCCTCAAATTCTAACATATTTTGGGGCTGCATCCTCCTATCCGTGATGTTGCATGCACCTCCAAAGATGGGGATCATCATTTGGGTTTAGATATTATATAACACAATACTAATACAATTCAATTTTTCAGTTTTTCATCCATGAAACAATTAGTTATACAAAGTGAGTGGGTTCAAACCAGTCTATAGAACTCCAATACACAATGAATTTACAGGACAAGTTTTCCTTAGCATTTCGGGGAGTAGTTACAGGTTGGAGGATACAATGGACTTTACTCCCTACACTACTTCAGCTAGTGGCATCAGATTGCCCAAGAAAATAGGAAGTAAAAATATCTCTTCATATTATGAGGGAAGCAATTACAAGTTTGAGGACATAGAATTTCTGCCCTACACTTCTTTGGCCACAGTGGCGTGAGATCACCCAAAAAAATTGCACTTCACTGCCGATTTACGGGATATCCTTTCTACCCTCCTTTTTCATCAAAGATCAAATGCAGTTTCCTTTTTCATTTTCATATTTCCATTACAATATTTTTACTATATACATGAGGTTCTTACATTTTTAGGAGCATCGTATCATCATCACCTTTTGATTCCATATTTGTAGCAAGTTGTTGACATACACCTTTACCTCTGACAAGTTTGGTAATCTTGATATGCATATCATACTCCATCACCTTTGTGATCCATCCAACGTGCTTCTCGTTCATCTCTTTGTTCAACAAAAACTCCTTGACACCTAGATGAGACATAATCAGATGAATTTTGTTGTTGGACAACATGTGCTTGAATTTCTTCAAATCTTGAATAACCAAAAAGATTTTTTTTTCAAAGAATGAGTATTTGAGCTCGTAGTCTTTGAGGGATTGAATGAAGAAAGTAATTGGCTACTCCATCAGATCATCATTTTGTTGGGTGAGGATCCCTGAAATGCTCTCTTGACCTACAAAATCATAAAGGATAAAGTATTTATCAAACCTGGGTTTCACTAGCGTGGGAGCTTGATAAATTTCCATTTTGATGGCTTCGAATATTTCTCGTCCTTCCTTTGTCCATGATAATGCAATAGTTTTCTTTAGCGTGGTCACAACGGTTTAGCCAATGTCGCGAATTGAGGGATGAATCTCCTAAAAAATTTTTAACTTCCCAAAAAACTCTAGAGACCCTTCTTGTGACTTGGGAGAGATAAGGACATAATTTAACAAATCCTGGCTGTATTGATTGATAATCCTTCCATTGAAAAAAATGCCCCGACAAATTTCCTCGTGCACTACAAAAAAACACTTCTTGGGATTAAGTGAAATCCCAAAATTCCCTACACCTTCGGAAAACCTTCCTTAGATGCATGATGTGATCTTCTGCATGCTTAGAGTATATAGTTATATCATCAAGGTAAACCAAAATGATATTGTTTATTAGTCCCTTAAATGCCATGTCCATGGCTCTTTGGAAAGTAGCCCCAAAATTGGAAAATCCAAATGGCATTTTGTTGTAGGCATATGTGCCCCACTTGGTAGTGAAATCCGTTTTAAATTGGTCGAATTCTTGGACCAAAATTTAATTGTAACCTGAATATCCATCGATAAAAGAAAATATTTGATCTCCTGCAACCATTTGAAGGATCTACTCCATTGATGAAAGAGGATAATGGTATTTCAATGACATGCAATTCAAATCCACGAAATCTATGCACAACCGAATCTCTCAGTTCTTCTTCCTTATGGGCACGGTTTGGCTACCCAAGAAGAGTGCTTGATGGGAAAATTAATACATGATTCAATGAGTTTGGTTAGATCCTTTTTCATTAGTGGCTCAATTTTGGGATTAATGGGCCTCTGTTTCGGTGAACTTCCTTGGCATTAGGATCTAGTTCGATGGTATGTTGTGCAGGACTTAGATCAAAACCATGCAGGTATTTATAACTCCATGTAAAATGTTGTGATACTCTTGAAAAAGTTTCATGAAAGCTTCTTTCTCTTCGGAAGTACACAATTTTCCAATCTTCAAAAACTTCTCATGCTCTACCTCGACTTCCTCAAAATCTTCTTCTTTGACCACCATGTTAGAGCTTTGCCTTTTGGCTTGATCATATGAGTTGACAATGGATTCCAGAGTGACTAAGCCTTTTGGTAGTTTTTTACCTAAAAATATATAATTTGATCACCATATGAATCTTGCAACTTCTCCCGATTTCTTGCATAAACTCGCCTCTTGTTGAAAGAAAAGGACAATTTGTTTGTCACTATCGAACACTTGCCAACTACTCACATTATCAGAGACTATAGGTTGAACCACTATTTTGAAAAATTTCTTCCCTTTTTTCATGATATCAATAGGTATGTCATATTGTGAGCCAATTCTAGCAAGCCTATTGGCATCTTGATTCTGATTTCTATGAACTACATGGATCCCAAAAGCTTTGAAATCTTCAATAAAATCCTAGAATCAGTTCTTGTATGATCTTAAAATATCGTTCTTGGATGTGTTGTGTGCCGTCACTTGATGAACAAAAAACTCATTGTCTCCAAAAATAGTCGGATATTTGATTCCATTCTTTTGGGCTAGCTAAATTCCTTGCATATGGGCCTCGTATTCAGCAACATTGTTGGTGCAACCGAACTGAAATCATAATGATGAGAAGTACGTATCCCCTTTAGAGACATAACACCAACACTTGATCCATTCTTAATTCTCAAGCCATTGAAGAAAAATTTCCACAGTCCTTTAGAATTGCCTGGTGTTTTGACCAGTTGCGGTATGATCACATCTTCTTCATGAATATAGTAGGTACCTAATCATATTTATTCCAAAATTAGAAAACAAACTTCTTACGAAAATACATCGGTGTAGCAACAATACCGATGATATCCACTTACTTCATCTAGCACAATATCGAGGATTTATTCAACGAGAGTGGTTGGTTCATGATCAACATCTTCTTCTTCCGGATCTCTGATGGTGTAATTTCCATTTATATGACTAGCAGTGTAGGGTTCTACATGATTATGGCAGATTGGTTCTACCCTTATAGTCACTTTGGTTTTGTATCGAGTCCTAAGAATCATATGTGACCAATCGGTTGATAGATAACCGCTCATCTCGGCAGTGAAATCTCGTGATAGGTAGATAGCGAAGAGAGGAGGAAGATCAATGACTGATATGTCTTGGGTAAATGAAAAACTTGGGCATGCATGGATAGTAAGTTGAAGTCCTTTAATAACTCCAACAATATTAATGGCTATGCCATCTAGTGAACAACTCCTCTTGCAATTGGCACATATTGTATGCCTAGTACATATGCAATTTGTTTGGGCATGACTAAGCTACTGGCACCATAATTGATCATGCAATTTTACACTTGGTGGTTGACAATGATCAGGGAAATATAGAATGGTGGTGGTTTTGTTGGCTTTAGGAATACTTTTCCCTTCCATTTGACACAAAATTGTAGTAGCTGTTGCTCCACGACCCGATGATCCGTCAATTGTACCAAAACTATTTAGAGCCTCTCGCAACAAATTTCTTTGAGAAGGAATTGAGAGTGTGTCCCACATAGTAACACTCAAATTGGTTTTCTTCATTTGTTCTACTATCTTTGAAGGAATATCTCCAAATTTTCGACACTTCTTTGGGCATTGGGATCCTTCTTTAGAAATTACTTGTTGGGTATCGTGATGCCTGAAGAACCTTCTTTCCTTGTAGCTTGGCTAACATGTATTTCTAGTGGTTTCTTTCCTACATCTTTATCAACTACCACTTGTGTCTGAGGCTATGAAGTGGATGCTTGATCAAATTTGGAAGTTTGAGGTTCCATTGCTCTCTTCTTAGAATGAGTTTTTCCGTCACTGATTAAGAATCGTATTCAATCCGTAAAAATCTTCTACTTGCCAGTTTAGCAAAGTGGTTTCTTCAGGTGCTTGCGATTGATCTGTTGTTTCTTGTGTAGATGTGCTTTCTATTAGCTCTAAAGGGAAGATACACTTTGAACCATAAGGGCCTGGAAAATAACTCCATTGGGACAAAGGTTTTAATTGTGGGGTTGAGAATAAGGGTAGCACCATTTGTAGTCTTGAACTAGATTATTCTCGGATAGAGTACAATGGCTCTAGATGAACTAGTACCAAGAGGATTCCGAAATTTTAAAGGCCATATATTTGTAGCTTGATTTTACATCTGATTATTCCCTTGAAAAGGAGGACGTTTAGCACTTTGATACTAATTACTAATTTTGTGGCTGATATGATGGACGACGATGATTGAAACTATTACCTCTTAAGTGCAACGAGATTGTTTCAAAAGTCTTCAATAGTGACTTGAGTTTAAATAGATCATTTGAAGAGGCAAGGGAAGACCTGAGCTAGTTGATTAGAGGCTTTTGGAATATGAGTGATGATAGGCTAATTGTTCATAAGATTTGGAGACAATGACATTGGCGATCATGGAGCTATCTTTCCACCTTGAACAAGGAATTTATACTCTTATGGCAATGTTGTAGGAATCAACTAATGTAGCCCCTCCCATGGACTGGATAATAACTTCTACATCGCTATTCAAGGCTCATAAGTATTTCAAAATGCATTATGTGAAGAAGGATTTATAAGTGTCGGAATCCTATTTAAGGTCTTGTGGAATCAGAAGTTAAAATCACTCATGTATTCTTAGGGAGCTCTCTTCATGGTAGTGAGTTGTTCCAAAAGTGATAGGTGATCACTCTTTTCTTCAAACTATTTATAGATACTTTCTCCTAACTCATCCCAAGTGGTTATGCTGCCAACAATTAACTCATGAAACCATTGAAGTGCTTTTCCCTTAAAAGACGTAGTAAGAAGTCTAACCACAAAATTGTCCTCCACGATATTGTGTATGACAAAGATCTTTGGCTACATGAAGAATATGTTTTGTTGGTGCTTGGTTTTAACCTCACCCCTTTTAGACCAGTTAGTTTTTTTAGTCTGCGTGGCTTGAGTTAATCTCTTTCTTCCTGTGTGGATGCTTGAAGTATTATATTTATTAGGTTATTGTCATCAAATCCTTTTCTATAGTTGTGGATCATGTCATGCATGGTATTGTTTATTGGTTTCTTTCAATGCGGACTAGTTTGTAATTTGGGAGTAAATGCTTTGGAGTTTCCCCTTATTTTTATTTTTCCACTGTCATGTTTTCCTGTCAAAATTTTGTCCCAACATCCACGGATACGTGTTCATCTCTAATTGGACATGACATGGCGGGTCTATTTGGTGAACTTGTCACTTTTGTTACATTTGTAAAAAATGCCCAATTGGTCCCGTGGCTCCGATGAATTCTAATTGGCTACTCAACGATATGAAGTGGCGAGAGAAATTTCTTACTTTGGCCCCAAAAAGTGTACATGTGTCATAAGTTGAGCCGTTGCGGGAAGGCGGGCCCTTTTGGAATTTTGAGGCATTATGATGAAAGGTGTAAAAGTGTAAAAGGAATGCCTAGATCCCATAAATGGACACGTGGCCATTTTTAAAGTTAAAAGCAGGGAGACGGGTCACCGAAAGACTTTAGAACTTTTAGCCTTGTTTTAAGAAAGGGAGTAAGGTATAAAGTGAAGCGTGACCCTGCAAGTGCCCAGATAAAGCCATGTGTTGAACCTATATTGAAAGCGAGGTGTGGGTGGCGGTGGCCAGGCCAAAATGTTTAAAAGCATACAACTCTTCTGAGTGGCATAAAATGCAAAAGGCCCCATAGGCTGCCTCAACTAAGATCTTTTCCATGTGGAGGGCCCGCACTTGTTTGGGGACCTACCCCGAATTTACTTTTGAAAGAGCACCAAAGAGACACGTGGAGGTTTCAATGGATCTTCCCATACTTAGAATTTTCAAGTGTCCAATGCAACTTTCTTAGACCCTAGGCATGTGGCACCTTCTGCTGGTTCTTAAACTTTTTCAATGGCTAGTAAAACTTTTCGGGCCCGAGACATGTGGAGAGCCCGTGCTTATTTGGGGTCTCCGCTTTTGGGCACCATATCAAAAGTGTGTCGAAGAGACACATGGAGGCTTCCACTGGGTACTCTCTATACTTAGAATTCTCAATATCCAAGTCAAATTTCTTAAGCTCGGGACATGTGGAGGGCCCACGCCTATTTGGGGTCTCCACTTTTGGCACAATATAAAAAGTGTGCCAAAGAGACATGTGGAGGCTTCCACTGGCTCCTCTTTATACTGAGACTTCTCAACAGCCGAGGTAACTTTCTTGGGCCTAGGGCATGTGGAGAGCATGTGCTCATTTGAGGTCCCGCCTCTAGACTTCATCTTTGAAGTTGCACCGAACAAACATGTGGAAGCTTCACTGGACTTTCCCATGCTTAGATTTTTAGTGACCAGTGTAACTCTCTTGGGTTCTGGGCACGTGGAGGGCCTGTGCTCATTTGAGGAACCTGCCTCTGGACTTCACCTTTGTATTTGTGCCAAGGAGACACATGGAGGCTTCCGTTGGCTCCTCTTTACACTTGGCCAAATTGGAATTGCAAATAGATATGTGGTATAATCCATGCGAGGACACTCATTTCTGAGAGGCACAAATGTAGGTATCTATTCTTCAAGGTGCATTCTAAAAGGTGAAGAGGATTTCTTGTCAGATCAAGCCATATGGAGCCACATGAGAATTATTAAAAAGAGGATTTCTTGCACGACAAAATAAAAGAATGATTAAAAGGACTATCAAAAGTTATGACATGGCATCCCAGTCATTATTGAGGAACTGAGAAATGTGATCAGTTCATGATTTATCCACCTAGTAATAGAAAGTAAGATATTTTCAAGGGAATAAACATGATTAAACAGTATGTTGTAATGAGGAATAGTCTCTTGAAGATTTAGACTTTTGGGGGGAAAATTTGGGATGAGTGAGCAAGTAAAATTTTATAAATGCAATGAGAATACTCTTGCATAAGGGGGTTAATTTTTCTAAGAAAGTTTGAGAAAAACATTTTCTCAAGAGACCGTATGAGAAACCTGTTTATTTTCCTATGTTTGTAGATTTAATCATGTCAAGATGGTTGCAAGTGTACAACCATTGACAAGCTTTGAGATTGTTGAGGAAAATTTCCCCTGCTGATGAATCTAATGAACCTTGAATGAATCTGTGTTAATCATGAGCATAATTGTGTTTGATTTTATTTCAAAATATTTTCAAATAGTTTTTCATGTTCTTGTTACAATATTATGTTCAAATCCCTCTGAATTACACAAGATCTTATCCACATGGTAGTATTGTGGCATTTGCAATTTCATTGTGACAAGAGCTTTCATCTTGTAATGAAATAAACAATTTAAAATCATTTTAATTCCAATGTGTTGACAAATATTGTTTGTTAGCCTATGAGTGTATCTTAGGTGTGACTAATCAGGGATTTCCAATGTTTAATTGAGTCTTTAACATGAGCCTTTGTGTTGAATTATTGAAGAGTGTAGGAAATCGTGCATCTCTGGGTCTCCATTGATACACACCTTCTAGTTGAAGGAATATTTTGGCTATGTTGAATCATTTTGTCGTGAGTGTTCCAATATTTGGAAAGGCTCTCGGATATCGGTATAATCAACTTCATCTTAGTTAACTTCCACAAAAACTTCTCAAATGATAAATCCTACATGAACTAGCCTTATTTATACTATGTATCCACAAAGATTTAACAAATTTCACTGCCAAAATATGTAGAGATAATCGGAGTTTCAATTATTGTCTTTAGTAACCTAAACCTTATCCAGGAAACATCTCCACTCTCTAGTGTGACAACTCATGAGAGTTAGATTGTGTTGTATTGATCATATTTTCTCAAGGTTTTCATGAAAATTGTGCAAAGAAGGATCTCTTGATATCCTTCACCAACACAGGTTATAGAATGGGTCCTCTCACCTTGGTTGAAGGCACAACCTAAAGTAGTGAGGGTAGATCAAACCCTTAGTAAGGTGCTATCCATTTCTCCAATGCTTGAGTAAAAAGAGTCAGTTGAATCCCCTCCCCTAAAATGACTTATATCATGATTTGTCTGTCTCTAAGCATCCTGCTAGTTTTGTGATGCTGCTCATCCCTCGTAGGAGAATCAATTTGGATACCAACATGTTCTATTGGAGTAACATGAGTTTCCCCTGTGTAATAGGGTAAAATTTTGAGTGCCGCAACAAGTATAAGGTCACGTTGAGCCAACAGAAGAGGAATTCTTACATTGAAAGGGGGAAAAACTTGGTTTTGTGCCATAGTACCAAGAGGTTGACTATTCCTTGGTGGAGGAAACCTTCACGTATGGAGGATTTGAATGACCCCAGGAGGCAGAGCTGAAATTGGTGATGTTGAAATGCCTCTTCTTCTTCTCTTTGGAGGAGACAAGGAAAGTTTGATATGTTGATAATTTCCTTGATTTGAAGAAGCTCTTATCTGAATTCTTCACATAAGTTAACGCACTAAGATTTGGAATCTAGAGATATAGAGTTTCAGTACTTTGACTTGTGTAAGTGAGAAGATAAGTACCAACTCTTTCCCACTAGATGTGCCAAAGCTGTTGTCTCCAAATCACCGCACCCTCGAAATGGCGAATGTGAACATGACATTCAGTGTGATTGAGATACATGGGATCACCTCTCAAGCTATGGGACTTGGGATTGATGTGAACCCTCGGAGAAGGATGACTTCCTCTTCATAAACTAAGCACTCGTACTACTCATAGTGTAATAAATGCAGTTATATAGACCTATGCTAACATTTTCATAGGTTACAGGAAAGTGATTTACAGAAATGAAACTATACTAGGGATGGTGATGCACCAAATAAAGGGTGTTTCTAGAATCAGGAAGGGTTAATTTGAAGAGGGTGTGTGCACCACAGGTCAACTTCACCTACTGCAACTTAGAGAGGGTACAAAATACCACAAACTAGGAAGCAAGTGTTCCCTTTATTAAACTCAATCAGTAAAACAAGTTATCATTCTTCCAATGAAGAAGGATGAACTTGAGAAGGGTGAAAAAGCACCACAACTCAACTACATGCAATGCTCCACCACTCGATAAGCATAGAACTCCAAGAACCTGCAATAGAAATGTGAACTTGCACAATATACTTGCAAGCATGAGAAAATGCACAAAAAAGTATAGAAGGATGAAAGGACCGAGATTAGTCACAAAACACACACTTTAATTGCTTCAATAATGTGCACAATGCATCATACATTCAAAAGAGGCAATGGTTTCCATTATATTCTTGAAAAGGAGGCTTGAAAGTTCTCTCAACACATAAGGATACCTTATAGAAGAGAGAGGACACTTGAAAAATTACACTTGCCTAAGATGTCTAACTTTCTAACCTATATGACCTGTTGGAACCCTTTGGAATGAGATTCCAACTTATATTTATAGAAAACTATGTGAGAGAGAAGAGGAAAGGTCATAATTACATTCCTAAATTGAAGGCACATGATGTATTTATTATAGTTGGTTGAACCACTTAAGAAGGTTCCACCATGTATCATTAATACCCAATTGACCTAGTCTTCTCAATTAATTAAATGAATATTTAAATAATAATAATAAATATTATATTCAAATAAAAATATTAATTTAATTAAAGTTTTGGTGGGCTCCCTGTTGACCGGTTTGTCTTTGAAGAAGCTTAATTTGTAAAAATGGACCAACTCGGTGGTTGGCTCGCTTGCCAACCCACCAAGTTGGGGTATTGAGCTACTCTAAACAACTCACTCATAGAATCCTTTGTTTTTCCACCTCGATATTGCTTCTAACTCACCTCACGCATTAATTAGGAACCAAGCTCATCACCGAGCTCGGTCTCCTACAAGCTTGCTTCTATTTTTTCCATCGTGAATGAGCTCCTCGCCATGAGCCCGACTCTGATCAAGCTATTATCCTCAAAAACTATAGTTAACTTGTATTCACGTGTCCGATCTCCCTACACTTCACCATGTTGAACACAACTTCTTCGCATGAGCTCACCGCTAAGCTCTATCTCATCCTTCAAGCCGAGTTACTCCACGAGTTGTACACTCGCATGGGCTCTGCTTGCAATTGTGAATCAATATGGCTCTAACCGATCTCGTCCGTATTTACTTGATTGTGTGGATCAATTACATTGCCCAACCAAGTTCATAAAATTTACTCCACGTAATATTTTTATAGAGACAACTACCATGCTCTCATCCATTCGATGGCTCGACTCAAATTTATAATCCTGAAGTGAGCCCACCACCGATTTCTGTGAGCTCATCACAATGCACGGTGAGCTCCTTTGGTTTGGTCTAATGAAATTCACTTCCAAACTCACTCGAGCCCTTTCAAATTCATTCCATTGAGCCATATGGAAGATCTCAGTGTACCCCATTAGAACAAGCTCAATCTCGACAAGTTCCCTACCTCCAACACTCCATGGCTCGGCCACACATGGAGCCTTTGATTTCCCAAGCCCACTGTTGTTTGAACTAGCTCCACAACCCATCCTCTATGACTTAGTGCAATGGGTGAGCTTCATGTTTTTCTATGTTGAGGTTGGGGATCTCCCCGGGCCATTTCTTCCTTCTTGAAATGGCTCTCATGGCCTTCATGGTAAGTTTAGATCTCGTTGATTCTCCAGTGAGCTCGTATATGAGTTCATAAGCCCATCATATTACATGCAACCACCCGAGGCTTCACATGAGCTCATAATGTACTCAAACACCTCTGTAACTTGCTCTATTTTCGAGCTATTTCCCATAGCACTCTATACACCTTACGCAAGCTCCTCATCTTGATCCACCTGGGATCCTATCAGTGGTGACTCGTGGAGCCTGAAATGACTCATATGAGTCACTTAGACCCTGCAAAATAACTTCTTTTTTCAAACTCATCCTCTTGCATTAAGTTGATCCATTCGACTCCATTTTTATTTACCATCAACTTGGTGCCCTTATTATGGTCAAGATGCTGGATGATTCATCTTTAGTGACAACACAACCTGCATCATTTTCCTGAACATGAATAGAGCTCCCTTTAGCGACGTGATCTTGATGACTTGATGATGTAATTTCATGCACATAGATCCCTCGTAATGACTAAGTCACTAGCTTTCTTCCAAGAATAGCACCAATGTTTATGCTAATAACTTGGTGATTGCTTTTTCATCTCACCTGTAGCCTCCCTAGAAACACGATGGATAACTTAGACATTGAATCGAGCTTCTAATTACACATTCAATTTACAGAACTTATCCCTTAGCATGCCAAGTGATTCTCATGATCTCCGTGAAGTGGAAATTTTGTGATGGTTTATCGTGGCATTATCTCCCTGGGAAATTAGTTCTTCAAATTTCCCACATGAAATTACCAACTTTTCTTGGAAATGCATTATCTCCACCATGGATGTGAAATCCTAAAACTACCCATTGATATGTCGACTTGCTCCTTTCACTACAACTCATCATGAACTCACCACATTTTCTTTCTACAACTAGTTTTCTAAAGATCAATTTTTGCAATGAATAAAATTATTCATCATCAATATCACCTACGATTTTCCATTGAGCTCCTATAGTGAGTGAATCATCCTCCATTCTTGTGTGATCCATGCTAAATGCTCTCCAATGTTCCTCCCATGATGATCTAGTTTTGTGAATTTTTGAGTGATGGAAATGGGTTGATTGGCCCCGAGCTCGATCTAATCCATTAGCTACTCGGTTCTCCATCTCTTTTGACATCCATCTTCTTGATCGAGCTATTTCATCATACTAATGAAAAGTTTCATCCCATGCTTTCATACCTAGTTCAATGAGCCACAACGAAGCTTGATACCGAGCTCGCTATAACACCACAACTCAGTTCTCCTTGGCGAGTTCTTCAATTTTTCTCTACCAAGCCACCGACACACTTATACCACCAAGTTATTTGCTTCGTGGAAAATTCCCTTGACTCATTAGGATTCTCTAAGATCCCATAATATACGTTGATCATCCACCGCTAACTCAGGCCATCAATCACTCAAACTAATTTCAAACTATAGCTCGATGATATGATTTATTCTTCCCCTGGTCAAACTATGCCACCGATTTAAAGTCATTTATGGGAGCGGGATGGAATGGAAGTGGGAGCGGAGTGGGAATTTTCAAAACTTTAATGTGAGTGGAAATGTTTGGAGCCGAATTTGTAGGGAGAACGGGAGCAAAACCTGGTGAAGGAACACATGATCATGGAGCCCATTGGAGAAAAGGAAAAGGATGGGAGATGAAGCATGTGGGCAGAAATTTTGGGGGAAAATCGGGCTCCGGTGTATCTCGGAGAACATGGAACCGAATAAAGAAAAAGGTAATCTATCCCTCAAAATTCTGCCTCTTTTTAAGCTAGAACTAAAGTTTCCATGGAAGGGGCACTCTTTTGCAAAATGTATGGGATCTAGACCAAATATATATTAAATTAGAGGTTGGGAAAAGAGACGTTGGGTGGCTAATGGTACCATAGAGGTCTCACTTACGCTAATGGGTATTTCTTAGCTATTTTTCCTAGTAGGATAATGTGGCAAAAATATCATATAAGCTGTTTAGAAATGGGAGTTGGCTTTCAATCCTTATGGGAATCTGTTACTGAGTTTCGATATGGGTCAACCTACCAATATTACCATTGAAATTCTAGGAACCGGAGGTCCTTTTTGGTATTGCTAAAAGTATGGGAAAACCTATTTCTCTGGATCCGGTAACTAAAGAAAAACTAGACTCACTCATGCTAGATTCTCGTGTGAATATGCGTCAAGAGTCATGTTTGGAAAGTAATATTAATCTTATGACCCTTGAGGGTGATTGGGTGCAGTGTTTTGATTATGATCCTACCCCCTTTATTTTTAAAAATTACAAGTTGGTGGGCCATGAACAATGCTCTTGTCAGGATCTCAAAAAGAAGAAGTTTGAAGTAAAGGTTATGCCTCAAAATATGGCGATCGAAAAGAGGCGAAGGAATGGAAAAGGATTGGGAAGAATGGAAGGGTTGTTGAAATCAAGGAACAGGAGGTTCTCTAGAAAAACCCTGAAGTAGAGCCCTTGAAACTACTTATCAAAACTAGAGAGGAAGGAGAGGGGACTAGTACCCAACAACAAAGAAGTACCAATAAAGAAACTAAAGCAAAGGATGATGAGCCTGTTCGGAAGGGGTTGGTAGAAGAAATCCAATATTTTGAGGACAGGGAAAACAAAGATATGGAAGGCAAAAACTTGCCTTGTAAGTTTCTTTGATGGATTATCGTTGGACGAAGTATTGTCTATAAGACAAAGCTCCTTTGGAAAAAGAAAATAATAAGATTTAACAATGTCAAATGGGTTTGGGATCCTATCAGATTTTGTAGTGACACTATGAAGTGATAGAATCACCAAAAACACTGTGAGCAAATCCAAACTTGTCACTTGTAGTATCTCAAGAGATGACTTTGGTAAAGATTCCATCCAAAAGGGGGAAAAGTAATAAGGAAGTAAGGGAGACAATTTTAAGAAAGGAAGTGGATGCAGGTATTTAGAAAACTCTAGGGAATTTGTTCCTCGTAATAATAAATGTTAAATGATTCTTCTCTCCTAGAACATTAGGGGTTGAAAAACCCCAAGATAAACACATAATAGCGAAGGATCTTAGATTGAAAAATAAACTAGATATTTTCATGATTCAAGAAACTAAAATGAGTATGGAAAGATTTAAAGAAGTGGGAAGGTCTATTCGGAAAGATAGATGTTGGGAAAGATGCAATTTTTGGGAGCCTGCGGAGGAGTAGTCACGCTTTGGGATGCCAACATTGTGCAAGGTATTCCTATACTTTACATTAGGGGCATGTGGTAATGTACTTTATGAATCGACCTCAAAGAAATCCTGGTATGTTTCCAACATTTATGCTCCTAATCTAGTAAGTTAGAGAAGAAAATTGTGGCAAGATCTCTCTAATTTTAGGAATTTATTCAAAGATAAAGACTGGATTATTGGAGGAGATTTCAACACCCCCTTTCTTGGGGAAAAAGAGGGCATCACTTCCTTAAGCGATAGTATGGAGGACCTTTCTCGAGTTCCTTACTAATAATGGTTTAGTGGATTTGGATTTGGGAGGTTTGAAGTTCACACGGGCTAATAGGAGAGTTGGGATGAAGCTTATCCACATCAGACTTGATAGGTTTGTTGTAAGTCATCTTTGTATGATCAATCAACTTTACTCTGAAGACTCTCCCAGAATTAGCTCGATCATAATCCTATCCTCCTTAATCTAGGTCTAAATTTGGTCAAGAAAGCTAGACCCTTGATTTGAAAAGATGTGGTTAGACAACCTTGACCTCTTTAATAGAATTCAAGAGTGGTGGAATATCGGGGTCTTTAGGGTGGCCACTACCGACTCGGCTACAAATTAAAGCATCTCAAAAGTTTTCTCAAAAAGTGGAACAAAGAGGTCTTTGGTAATATTTTCTAGGAAAAAAGTAGAGTGGCTGAATATTTAAGGAATATTAAGGAACTTATTGCCCTTGATAGTCTTAATCCGGTTTTAAAGGAGCAGAACAAAATATTTTGTTTGAGTATCATGAAATCTTGGCTAAGGAAGAAGTCTATTGGAAGTAGAAGTCGAGGTGAAATGGCTTAGGGGGGGATAGAAATACCAATTTCTTCCACTTCTCACCACCTCTCAAACAAACCTCCTCAAGATAAATGAAATTAAGAATGAGAATGGTGAGATCCTTCTGGAGAGCAAGGAAATAAATCAAGTCATCATAAACTATTTCAAGAATCTTTTTCAGCAAGGTTAGGGGATTGAGGAGCAGAATCAAATCAATATTTTGAACTTGTTCCAGAAAGTCATCTCCCATGAAGAAATTTGCGAGCTCTTAAGGATCCCTTCTGAGGAGGAAATCAGATTTGTGGTCTTTGATATGGAACCTAACAAGTCGCCTGGGCCTCGATGGTTTTCGGATTTCTTTTACCAAAAAAATTGGAGGCTGATTCAGAAAGTAGTCATTGAAATGGTCCAAGATTTATTCAATAATGGGAATCTTCTCAGCCAGCTTAATAATACTTTCTTGGTCCTTATTCTGAAAATTTCTGGGGCCAATGAAGTCATAGATTTTAGACCGACCAGTATTTGTAACATGAGTTATAAAATCTTGACTAAAATCTTAGATGGTAGAATCGATTGGTTCTCTCCCATTTTATCTCTCCGAAAATCAAGGTGCTTTTTTCCCGGGTAGGCAGACACGATAATATTGTGGTGATTCAGGAAGCCATCCACTCCATTGTTAATTCTGATAGATCAACTATGTTTCTTAAGTTAGATATGCACAAGGCCTATGACAGGATTACTTGGTCTTTCTTTGGTGCCATCCTGAATAAAGTGGGCTTTGATAATAATCTGGTTATAATGATTATGACCTGCATATCTCTCTGCTAATTATTCGATCTTGGTTAATGGCAGCCCGAAGGCTTCTTCAAAGTGGGTAGAGACTTGAGACAAGGTGACCCCCTATCTCCTTTCCTCTATGTTATAATGGCTGAATACGTGATTAGAATTTGATTTCTAGGAGTATTCAGTGGGAATCAATATTTCTAATGGTCTCCCTCCAATCTGCCTCAACTAATTTTTTGATGATAATTTCGATGGGAAAGGCCTCTGTCCAAGAAGCCACCAACTTCAAAATTTCTCTCAAGGACTATGAGTCGGTCTTGAGGCAAATGGTTATTTTTCTCAAAAGCACTGTTTAATTTATTAATGTGGATAAACAAGTCCAAATAAGGTAGCTCACATTTTGGGTTGTAAAATCAAGAGTTTTCAGACTCTTACTTAGGAATGCCTCTTATCTAAAAAAGGTCGACATCTTTGTTTGGAATACCCATTTGGAAAGAGTTAATGAGAAACTTTCCTCCCTGGAAAGGTCTCTTCTTCTCACTGACCGGAAAGATTCAACTCCTTATGAGCTCTCTTCAAGGTGTCCCCATTTATGTTATATCTCTTTAAAATCTGGCCAAATTATTGATGCTCTGGAAAAATTCAAAAGATATTTCTCTGGGTTGGGGCCTTGGAAAAGTTTAAATTCCCTCGGTGGCTTGGGAGAAGGTCACTAGGCCAAAGATGTGTGGCGGTGCGGGTTTGAAAAGTATAACTATCATGAACAAAGCTTTGGTTGCTAAAGCTAGCTAGAGAATTGCTAGAGGGGAAGGACTATGGATTGATATAATGAAAAAGAAATATCTGTGGAATTTAGGAAGAATTGATTTGTTATTCTATCATGAAAATCTCCTAGAGGATCCTTCTTCTAGAATTATCTGTTGGAATCGAAATACATCCTCTCAAAGGGATCCTTATGGGAGATTGTAAAGGGGAACATGATAATATTTTGGTGGGATAGTTGGATCAAAGATTCCCCTTTAGCTGAGTAGGATATATGGAAGGAGGTGGCTCAATTCTATGAGGAGAATGGTAAAATCTGGATAAGAGATTTCTAGAGTCGGGATGATAAGGTCCAATTGGAAACCATAGTCCCTCCTCCTAATTATAATGGTGGTATTAAACCTTTTCAATATCTCAATAAGAAACTCAAGGAATTCCACATCCCCATCTTCCAAACTAAGGAGGATTCCATCATTTGGAAAGAGGAAGACTCTGGAAACTATTCTATTAAAACAACCTATAGCTTACACTTCAAGAAATATTTTCAAAAAAGAGTATTGGGGTAAGTTATGGATCAAGGATTTGATCCCTAAGATCAATATTTTTTATTGGTTGGTAGTTCAAAATAGAATCCTATTGGTGGAAAATCTTATAAACAAAGGAATGCAAATCCCTAATAGGTGCACTCTTTGTCGGGAGAGGGAAGAGAATGTGAATCATCTTTTTACATTTCCCTTTCTTTAAAGGTGTCTTCTCACTGATTTTAGAACTTTTCAATATGCAATGGATTATGCCTTCGAATATGGAGGACTATTGTACTCAATGGGAAAGCCCTTTTAGGTTTCCTTATCTGGCCTGGGCTTGGAAGATTACTTTGCCTCATCTCTTATGGGGTCTGTGGAAAATAAGGAATTATAGTGTGTTTAGAGATTAGAAACCTCGATTGTGGTGGCTAAAAGGAAAATCCTAGCTGCCATAAAGGAAAATCTCAAGCTGTTTAAAGGTAAAACAAAAAATCCTTATCTGAAAGGGGAGCAAGAAGTGCTATATAAGTTCACCTATAGTCCATTCAAGATCAAAATCCCTGGTAAGAATGTTGACTAGATTAGACCTATGGGAAATACAATCAAGATCAATTTTGATGGGGCTTCAAAGGGTAATCCTGGTCAAGCTAAGGGAGGGGGTATCTTAAGGAATAGTGAGGGTGATTGGTTGTTTGTCTATGTGGGTCCCTTGGGAAAGTAGACTAATAACATGGCTAAAGCTAGAGCCCTCCTATGGGGTATTTTGGTTGCTAAGGAAAAATGCCTTAAGGACATCTAGATTGAAGGTGACTCCTTAATTGTTATAAATGCTCTCCTCAATAGGAGTAAGATCAATTGGTCATTAAAAAACATCATTCAAGATATCAAAGAATTGCTAAAGCATTTTGATAAGATATCTATCAATCATACCTTTAGGCAGGAAATAAATGTGCGGACAAGATGGCCAATGTGGGAGTTCTTAGTAATGAATACAAAATTTGGTGTAAAGGAGAGAGATTACCCCTAATATTAATGATGAAATCATTAAGGATAGAAGGCGCTAGGATAAATGATACCGACATGAGTGGGAAAGTATTCTAGGTACCATGCTAGCTTTTACAAAAGCGGTGTTTCTGTTTCGATCTTTGATAGGAAAACAACTTGTTGGTTGTGGAAATATTTTTTGCAGGATGACAACTTTGGAAAAGTGCAGATGGGTGGAGACAAGATTTGAGTGGAACCCGCCAATCAGAACATGGAGGAGAGTAACCAGGATCTTTGAAACAAACTTAAAGTTGGAGGATTTATCAATTATATTGCTAAATTACATGGTCTTGACCCAACTCTGTCAAAGGAATTCAGAAAAGCTTGGAAAGAGGGGGTTTTTACTATCCGTGGTGTGGAGGTTGAGGTCTCAGAGTCCAATATTTCTAGGGTGACTGATATGAAGATGGAAGGGTTAAAGATATACAAGGAAAGAACATGTAGAGACCTCAAGATCAATCATTTTTTCGTTGGCAAGGAGACATGTTACTTCTTCACGGATGACATTACGCATTTGTGCATTCCTGGGGTTTGGAAGGATGTTTTCCTTCAAGTTATGAAATATATTACGCTGGAGGTTAAGTATAGAAAAATCTATACCCATCACATAACCTTCCTCAACATATTCCATCACAAGTTTATGGTTAGTATTCCCTTTTTTCTTGCCACCTCTCTTTTGAATTCGTTGATGGCTTTCCGAATGAGAAAGGTGAGCTACGCCTCCATAAGGGCCCGATTCTTCTTACGGTTGAGAATGGTAAATTGGTTCTAGATTATCCTTGACAATGGCCCTATAGGAGCAAGCCGAGGAAGATGATATTACTCTTGCGAGTGTCTTACCAAAATGAAAGTGGGTAAGGTACCCTCCGGGGAATGAGAAAGATAAAGACACAAATGAGGGTGGTGTTGGGGAAGCTAATGATTTAAAGAAGAATGAATGTGTGGGTGATCCCATTGTATTTGAAGAATGGAGCAGGAAGATGTTGTATTTATAAGGGATCCTAAAACCCATGGAGGACACGAACTATGGAAAAGGGAGTCCATTCTGAACATCATTAACATTTCAAAGAAGATGGCCATGGATCAGGTCCAGATAAAACACAGAATGAAGGAGCTGGAGATTCAGGTTAAAGTTCTGCTTGATAGAGTGGAGGGGATTGAAGGGGAAAAGAAAAGGAGGATATTCAACCTTCACATAAGTAGCTTAGAGGAGGAGTAGGTGGCACTAGTTTCCAGGATGGCTACACTTGGCTCAGGGCCTCCGGTGGTTTTTGCTTGTTGCGGAGGTTTTTTTATTCTTTGAACTATGTGTGGACTACTGGTGAAATGTGGTGTCCGGTTGCTTTTAGGTCTTTTTGTCCTCTTTGGGGTCCAGATCCTGTAATGTAAGAGTTAAGCCTATTTAACTCATCTTTCTGGGACCCCTTTCTAGTTTTTTTCATGTTTTGTTTCTATTGATGTTCCTCTCTTTTGTACTGGCACCTAGGAGCCGTTCCTATTTTTCCTAATCTAATAAAAATAACTATACCATCAATTTTTCCATGATTTAAACTCCTCCAACCACCGAGTCCTTTGACATATTCTCATGAACCACTGAGTTATTTTCAAGTTGCGTAAGCTCCCTAACTTGTAAGTCACCTTTAGCTTGCTTTGAGTAGCTCACCGAGCTGCTCGGTGAGCTGTTTTAAGCTCATAGCCCCCTTTTGATCACTTGACAAGTCTCTCTTAGTTTGAAACTCTAAGTTATATCATTTTTTTTGCTAACGATCTTGAGCCCCTTACATCGAACCATTGTGACTCACTCACTACACGAACCGAGCCCTCTTTGAGCTAGCACCAAGTTAGCACTGGGCTACACATCAAGATGGCACCAAGTTGAGTTTGAGTTGGGCTAGGTGAGCTCACTTATCAATTTATTAATTATTTTAATCATGTTATATTTGTGATGACAGGAAGTGATTTCCTGGGACTAATATCATGATTTGATTGAAATAGGACCCCGCTATCCAATTTTTCCATGTGCACAAAATTGGATAACATTTTTAGTGACCTCTCGAGATGATTTCTTGCTAAGCATGATTCTACTAGCCTTAAGTCATCCATTGGGCATGGAGTCAATTTTGGTATCCTAAAAACAATTTGATCTTCTATGATACATCCTGAAGTCTCCTTTAGCATTGCCGATCTTTGACCCCTCTAGAATGCTAAGCATGAAGTATATTGATCCTGATGAACACTTGACATCTAGAGCATACTATGGAACTTTTTAATGAAGTAGCCGAGGAATTGGGAATATATTGAAACTTTCTTTGAAACTTTGAAATTTTCTCCCCTTGAAAACCTCCAATGGTGATACATTGTGTGAGAAAACAAAAAAATGACAAAAAGGAAAGTAAAAGAACAACAACACACAACAATGTGCATAAGAACTTGGAGGAAAATACCTAACTAAACTATACGGGGGGTGGGCGCTTCTCAAAACAAGCTTTGAGATGTATGCCATTCATATGAATGGGAAGTCATTCTCCACCAGAGCTTGGATAAACGAAATGAATTCACCTCTTTTCAACTTGTTATGATATATGGACCACTCGAGAGAGTGTCAAACTTGGAATTCTTACCTAGCTTGGCCCGATCTTCATCCCATTTGAGAACCAAGTCTCCCTCTTGAAAATACTTTTCGGACGCCTTCTTGTCAAAAGATTTCTTAACTTGAGTGTGATGTTTCTCCAAATTATTCATAGCCTTGTTCCGTACTTCCTCTAACTCCTTGAGTTCAACAAACCTTCTTTGTCGGAGGATCACTCTCCATGACTTCAAGTTGATGAGCTAACTCCAAAGAAGGTAACTCCAAGGAGAGTGGAAGTTTTTCTTCCCTTCCATATAAAATCATGAAAGGATAATTCCCTATGGCCCTTTTAGGTGTGATCCGATCTTCCCATAAGGCCAAGTCCTCTTATTATTTTCCATCATGCGTTTAATAATCCTTGTGAGGTTTTTCTTACTAGACTCAGCCAATACGTTTCCTTGCGGATAGTAATTGGACAAAGTCTTGAGGTAGACCCCATTTTTAACAGCCCATTCACTCAACTTCATACCAAGAAAATTCATTGCATTTTTTGAAATGATAAAAAAGGAACACTGAACCTTGACATTATACCTTCCAAGAAATCCAGAACTACCTTTTCATTACTCTCTTTCAATGTTATTGCCTCTTTTCATTGAGTAAAATAGTTTGTTGTAGTAAGGACCCATTTATGTCCATCACTAGATGGAGGATTAATCATTCCGATGAAGTCTAACCCCCATTGAAAAAAGTGTTGATCCAATTGGATTGGATGCAGTGGAAGAGCTACTAACTTCGCTTTTTGTGAAAAAGGCACATTCCTTACATTTCCTTACCTGGATATGGGAATATTTGAACAAATCCAGCCAATAGTAACCAACTTGCATGATCTTGGTAGCATTTTTTTGTGTAGAGTAATGTCCTCCAGATAGACCATTATGAAACTCTTCTAGTATCTTACTCACAATTCGGGCTTGCACCTTTGAAGGAGGACACCATTCAAATCCTTTTGAAAGACAACGTTATCTACCAAAAATTATGGAATAGATTGACGATGGAAATTCCATATTTAGTTTTTATCCTTGTTCATAGGATATACTCCTAAGAAGACTAAATTCTTCATTTTGGATAGCCAGTCAACTTACTCATCACTCTCATTAGTGTTTAGGAGTGTCGTATCCTCATCATCTTTTGATTCCATATCTGCAAGCAAGTTGTTGACACAAACCTTTACCTTTGAAAAGTTTGGTAACATTCATATTCACATCATACTCCATCACCTTCATGATCAATATAGCGTGCTTCTCATTCATCTCTTTGTTCAACAAAAACTCCTTGACACTGGATGAGACATAATCGGATGAATTTTGTTGTTGGACAACATGTGCTTGAACTTCTTCAAATCTCGAATAACCACAAAGAATTATTTTTCAACAAATGATTATTTAATCTCGTAGTCTTTGAGGTATTGACTAGAAAAAGCAATTGGCTACTCCATCAGATCATTATTTTGCTGGGTGAGGATCCCTGAAATGCTCTCTTGACCTATAAAATCATAAAGGATAAAGTCTTTATCAAACCTGGGGTTCACGAGAGTGGGAGCTTGAGAAATTTCCATTTTGATGGCTTTGAATCTTTCTCGTCCTTCCTTTATCCATGAGAATGGAATATTTTTCTTTATCATGGCTATCAGTAGTCTAGCCAATGTCATGAATTGAGGGATGAATCTCCACACAAATTTTATGGTTCCCAGAAAACTCTGGAGACCCTTCTTGTGACTTAGGAGAGATAAGGATATAATCAAATGAATCATGGTTGGATCGATTGACAGTCCTTCTGCTGAAACAACATGCCCCAACAACTTTCCCTCGTGTACTACAAAAAAACACTTCTTGGGATTAAGTGAAACCCCAAATTCCCTACACCTTCGGAAAACCTTCCTTAGATGCGTGATGTGATCTTTTGCATGCTTAGAGTATATAGTTATATCATCAAGGTAAACCAAAATTATATCGTTGATTAGTCCCTTAAATGCCATGTCCATGGCTCTTTGGAAAGTAGCCCCGACATTGGACAATCCAAATGGCATTTTGTTATAGGCATATGTGCCCCACTTGGTAGTGAAAGACATTTTAAATTGATGATTCTTAGACCAAAATTTGATTGTAACCTGAATATCCATTGAGAAAAGAAAATCTTTGAGCTCTTACCACCGTTTGAAGGATCTACTCCATTGATGGAAGAGGATAATGGTATTTCAATGACGCATGATTCAAATCCCTGAAATCTACGCACAACCGAATATATCTGTTCTTATTCCTTACGGGAAATAGATTCGCTACCCAAGAGGAGCACTTGATGGGAAAAATAATACATGCTTCAATGAGATTGGTTATTTCTTTTCTAATTAGTGGCTCAATTTTGGGATTAATGGGCCTCTTTTTTCGGCGCGAACTTCTGTTAGGTTGTGGAGCTGTTTTTATGTGAGAAAGTATTGAAGACCTGTACACTTTCCACAATTGTCTTGCTAGGGTTTGGGGCCAAGCTAGGGTGGCGAGCCCCCAAGAATATTTTTTTGGCCTTAAAACGTGCCCAATATCTTGAGAAATGTGCTTTTCTCATATGGGAAGGATTTTGACCCATAGGTTTATGGGATAGTTTTGGGCCATGGTTTTGTAAAACTAATTAAGAAGTTGTCTACTTATGTGGTCTTGTGTATATGGTAGGGTTAATGTAACATTACGGATGTGTTTTGAATTTGGGTGTGAATTCATCAGAGAGTTTGTTGAGCATAGCTCCAAACATATCTGGGTATTGTATTGAGAGAGTGGTGGCTTGTAATAAAATATGAGTAAGTGATTCTAAGTCGCGTAGCCCAAATTGGGTGAACCATGTTATATACTGTCTCATTGTGTTGTGTTATTTTATTCTGCACTTTTATTTTAGATCTGTAATATTTTTTGCATATTATTTTCTATTGTTGCGATTTTGTGAGGGACTCATCCACATATTTTATCCCTTATTTCCTAACACTACCTTGACATTAGGATCTAGTTCGATGGTATGTTGTGCCATGCATCGATCAAAACCACGCAAGTATTTATAGCTCCATGTAAAAATGTTGTGATACTCTTGAAAATTTTGTGAAAGTTTCTTTCTCTTTGAAAGTACAAACTTTGCCAATCTTTAGAAACTTCTCATGCACTACCTCAAATTCCTCAAAATCTTCTTCTTTGACCACCATGTTAGAGATTTGTTTTTTGGCTTAATCATCTGAATTGAAAATGGATTCCAGAGTGACTAAGCCTTTTGGTAGTTTGTTGCTCTTTAATTATATAATTTGATCACCATATGACTCTTGCAACTTATCTTGATTTCTTGCAGCAAACTCTGCCTCTTCTTGCAGGAAAAGGACAATTTGTTTGTCACTATCGAACACTTTCCAGCTACTCACGTTATTAGGGACTACAAGTTGAACCACTATTTTGACAAATTTTTACCCTTCTTTCATGATATCAATAGGTATGTCATATTACGATCCAATTGTAGTAAGCCTATCGGCATCTTGATTATGATTTATATGAAGTGTATGGATCCCAAAAGCTTTGAAATATTCAATAAATTCCCATACTTGGTTCTTGTATGATCTTAAAATATAATTCTTGGATGCATTGTATGCCATCACTTAATGAACAACTAACTCATAGTCTCTAAAAATAGTTAGAGCTTTGATTCCATTCTTTTGGTCTACTCGAATTCCTTGCACGAGGGCCTCGTATTCAACAACATTGTTGGTGTAAGCGACTGCAATTAGAAAGATGAGAAGTAATTATCCCCCTTTGGAGAAATTAACATAACACCAGTACTAGATCCATTCTTACTTCTCGAGCCATAAAAGAAAAATTATCCATGATCCTTTAGAATTGCTTTGGTGTTTTGACCGGTTGTGGTATGATCGTATGTTCTTCATGAATATAGTAGGTACCTAATCCCGTTTCTTCCAAAAGTAGCAAACCAAATTCTTCTTCCGCTAATACATCAAAGCATAGAGATTGTCGATGATCTCTAATTACTTCATCTAGCACAATATTGGGGACTTCTTCAATGAGAGTGGTCAGTTCATGATCAACATCTTCTTCTTCCGGATCTCCGATGGTGTAATTCCCATTTATAGGACTAGAAGTGTAGGGTTCTACATGATTGTGGAAGATTGGTTCCACCCTTATAGTCACTTTGGTTCTGTATCGAGTCCTGAGAATCATATGTGACCAATCGGATGATAGATAACCACCCATCTTGGTAGTGAAATCTCGTGATAGGTAGATGGTGAAGAGAGGAGGAAGATCAATGACTGATATGTCTTGGGTAAATGAAAAATTGGGCATGCATGGATGGTAAGTTGAAGTCCTTTGATAACTTCAACAATCTTAATAATTTGTGCCATCCAGCTAAACAACTCCTCTTGCAACTGGCACATATTGTATGCCTAGTACATTTACAATTTGTTTGGGCATGACTGAGCTACTAGCACCATAATCAATCATGAAATTTTGCACCAAGTCATTGTCAATGATCAAGAGAAATATAGAATGGTGGTGGTTTGTTGGCTTTAGGAATACTTTTCCCTTCTAGTTGACATAAAATTGTAGCAGTTTCTACTCCATGACCGACAATCCGTCAATTATACCAAAACTATTTAGAGCCTCTCACAACAAATTTCTTTGAGAAGGAATTGAGAGTGCGTCCCACATAGTAACACTCAGATTGGTTTTCTTCATTTTTTCTACTATGCTTTGAAGGGAATAGCTCCAACTTTGTTGACACTTCTTTAGGCATTGGGATCCTCCTTTAGAAAGTGCTTGTTGGGTATTGTGATGCCTGAAGAACCTTCTTTCCTTACAACTTGGCTAACATGTATTTCTAGTGGTTTATTTCCTACATCTTTAAGAAGCGCCACTTGTGTCTAAGGTTTGTGAAATGGATGCTTGATTAACTTTGGAAGTTTGAGGTTCCATTTATCTCTTCTTTGAGCAGTGTTTGTTGCCACCGAGAAGAATTTATATTCAACCTACAAAAATCTTCTACTTTCCGGTTTAGCAAAGTGGTTTCTTCAGTGCTGCGATTGATCTTTCATTTCTTGTGTATATATGTTTTCTATTAGCTATGAAGGGGAAGATACACTTTGAACCATACGGGCCTAAACAAAAACTTCATTGGGAAAAATATTTTGATTGTGGGGTTGAGAAAAAGGGTAACACCATTCGTAGTATTGAACTAGATTATTGCGGGATGTGCACAATTACTCTAGATGAGCTAAGCAACAAGAGGATTACGAAATTTCAAAGGCGACATTTGCGGCTTGATTTGTAGCTTGATTTTGCTTGATTGTTCCCTTGAAAAGGATGAAGGTTAGCTTGATACTACTGATTTTGTGGCTGATATGGATGATTGTATTCAAAATATTTCCTCTTGAGTGCAACGAGCTCGTTTCAAAAGTTTACAATAATGAATTGACTTCAAATAGATCAATAAAAGAGGAAAGGGTAGACTGAAATTTGGTTTATTATAGGTTATTGGAATAGGAGAAATGATATGCTAATTGTTCATAAGATACGGAGACAACGACATTGGCGGTCATGGAGCTATATTTCCATCTCGAATCAAGGAATTTTCCACTCTTATGGAAACTTCGTAGGCATCGAGTAATGTAGCCCCTCCCATGGGTGGATCATAATCTGCTACATCATTATTCAAGGCTTGTAAATAGTACAATAATGCATCATGTGAAGAAGGCTTTATAAGTCTTTGGAATCCTATTCAGGTCCTATGGAATTGGAATTTGAAATCACTTGTGTATTCTTAGGGAGATCTCTTCATGGTAGTGAGTTGTTCCAAAAGTGATAGGTGACCACTCTTGTCTTAAAAATGTTTACAAATATTTTCTCCTAACTTATCCCAAGTGGTTATACAACTAACACTTAACCCACGAAACCATTGAAGTTCTTTTCCCTTGAAAGAGGTAGCGAAGTCTAACCTCAATGTTGTCCTCCGTGATATTGTGTATGAAACACATTCGGCTACATCAAGAATATGTTCCACTTGAGTAACGCAAGTTTCCCATGTGTAAAAGGGTAAATTTTTGAGTGCCACAATAGGTATAGGGTCACGTTAAGCCAATAGAAGGGGAATGCTTACATTGAAATGGGGAAAAATTGGTTTCATGAAATAGTAGCAAGAGGTTAATTATTCCTTGGTGGAGGAAACCTTCCATACGGAGGAGTTGAATGACCCCTACAAGGTAGAGCTGCAATTGGTGATGTTGAAACACCTGTTCTTCTTCTCTTTGGAGGAGACAAGGAAATTTTAATATGCTGATAATTTCCTTGCTTTGAAGAAGCTCTTGTTTGAATTCTTCGTATAAGTTAACACACTGAGATTTGTAATCCAAAGATATAGAGTTGTTAGGTACTTTGACTTGTGTAAGTGTGAAGATAAGTACCAACTCTGTCCCACAAGGTGTGCCAAAAACTGTTGTTTCCAAATCACTATACCCTCCGAATGGCTAGAATGTGAATATGATGTTCAATGTGATTAGGACACATGGGATCACCTCTCAAGCTGTGGGACTTGGGCTTGAGGTGAACCTCTGGAGAAGGCAATTCCTCTTCCCAAAATAAGTTTTGTACTACTCCTAGTGTAATAAAACAATTATATAAACCTATGCTAACATTTTCATGGGTTTTAGGGAAAGAGATTTACAGAAATGAAACTATAATAGGGATGGTGATGCACCAAATAAAGGGTGTTTCCAGACTTAGGAAGGGTTAATTTGAAGAGGGTGTGTGCACCACAGGTCAACTTCACCTACTACAACTTAGAGAGGGTACATAAAACTATAGACTAGGAAGCAAGCATTTCTTTTGTTAAACTCAATCAGACAAAAAAGTTATCATTCTTCCAATGAAGAAGGATGAACTTGAGAAGGGTGAATAAGAACCAAAATTCAAGCTGCATCAATGCTCCACCACTCAATAAACACGAACTCTAAGGACCCAAAATATAAACATGAACTTGCACAAGTATACTGCATGAAGCATGAGAAAAGGCACAAAGAAGTATAGAAGGCACATGATGTATTTATTACAGTTGGTTGAACAACTTGAGAACGTTCCATCATGTATCATTAATACCAGATTGACCTAGTCTTCTCAATTAATTAAAATAATAATAATAAATATTATTATTAAAATATTCAAATAAAAAACATTAAATTAATTAAAGTTTTGGTGGGCTCCCCTATTGACCGGTTTTTCTTTGAATAAGCTTAATTATTAAAAATGGACCAACTCGGTGGTTGAATCACTGCCAACCCACCGAGTTGGGTATTGAGCTACTCTAACCAGCTCACTCATGGAATCCTTCATTTTTCTGCCTCGAGCTCACTACCGACTTGCCTCGCACATTGACTAAGCACTGAGCTCATCACCGAGCTTGGTCTCCTATGAGATTGCTTCCATTTTTTCAACCGTGAATGAGCTCCTCACAATGATCTCAACTCGATCGAGCTATTATCCTCATAAGCTACCGCAAAATCATATTAACTTGTCCAAGCTCCCTATGATTCACCATGTTGAACACAACTTCTTCGCATGAGCTCACCATGAGTTTTGTGAGCTCATCACTGATGCATAATGAGCTCCTTTGGTTCGGTCTGTTGAAATTCACTTCCAAAATCACTCGAGCCCTTTCAACTTCATTCCATTGAGCTATATGGAAGATATATATGTACCACATTGGGACAATCTCAAGCTCAACGAGTGTCCTACCTCCAAAAATCCATGGCTCGGCCACACATTGAGCCTTTGAGTTCCCGAGCCACTCCGTTGTTTGAACTAGCTACACAACCCATCCTCCATGACTTAGTACAATGGGTGAGCTTCACGTTTTGCTCTAGTGAGCTTGTCTCCGAGTTCTTGATCCCATCATATTGCATGTAACCACCCGAGCCTTCATACTATCTCACCGTGTACTCGAACACCTTTGCAACTTGCTCTATTGTCAAGCTATTTCCCATAGAAAGCTATACACCTTCTGTAAGCTCCTTAGCTTGATCGACCTGTGATCCTATTTGTTGCAACTCGTGGAGCCTGAAATGAATCATCTCGAGTCACTTTGACCCTAAAAATGCCTTCTTCTTGTGTCAAACTCATCCTCTTGCATTGAGTTGATCCGCTTGACTCCATTTTTATTTACCATCGAATCGGTGCCCTTATCATGGTCAAGATGCTTGATGATTCATCCTTAGTGACAACAAAACCTGCATCATTTTCTCAAACATGAAAAAATATCCCTTTGGTGATGTGATCTTGATGACTTAACGATGTAATTTCATGCATGCGAGATCCCTATAATGACTAAGTCACTAGATTTCTTTCAAGAATATCTCCAATGTTTATGCTAATAACTCGATGATTACTTTGCCATCTCACCTATAGCCTCCCTAACAACTCGACGGATAACTCGGCCATTAACTTAAGCTTCTAGTTACACATTCAATTTACGGAACTTATCCCTTGGCATGCCAAGTGATTATCCCCACGTGGTAATGCTTCTCACGATCTTCGTGAAGTGGAAATTTTGTGATGGTTTTTCGTGGCATTATCTCCACTTGGCAATTAGTTCTTCAAATTTCCCACATGAAATTACCAACTTTGCTTGGAAATGCATTATCTCCACCATGGATGTGAAATCCTAAAACTACCCATTGATATGTCGACTTGCTCCTTTCACTACAACTCATCATGAACTCACCACATTTTCTTTCTACAACTAGTTTTCTAAAGATCAATTTTTGCAATGAATAAAATTATTCATCATCAATATCACCTACGATTTTCCATTGAGCTCCTATAGTGAGTGAATCGTCCTCCATTTTTGTGCAATCCATGCTAAATGCTCTCCAACATCCATCCCATGATGATATGGTTTTGTGAATTGTTGAGTGATGGAAATGGGTTGATTGACACTTGAGCTCAATCTAATCCATTATCTACTCAAATCTCCATATCTTTTGACATCCATCTTCTCGATCAAGCTATTTCATCATACTAATGAAAATTTTCATTCGATGCTTTCATACCTAGTTCCATGAGCCGCGAAGCTTGATAGCGAGCTCATTATAACACCACAACTCAGTTCTCCTTAGCGAGTTCTTCAATTTTCCTCTATTGAGCCACTGACTTGCTTATACCACCGATTTGTTTTCTTGTGGAAAAATATCTTGACTCACTAGGATGCTCTAAGCTCCCATAATATACGTTGATCATCCACTACTAACTCGAGCCATCAATCACTCAAACTAATTTCAAACTATAGCTCAATGATATGAGCTATTCTTCCCTTAATCAAACTATGCCGCTGATTTTTCCATGATTCAAACTTCTTCAACCATTGAGTCCCTTGGAATATTCTTATGAAGCACCTTTGAGTTATTTTAAAGTTGTGTGAGCTCCCAACTTGTAACTCACCTTTAGCTCACCGAGCTGCTCGGTGAGCTGTTTCAAGCTCATATCCTCCTTTTGATCCCTTGACAAGTCTCTCTTAGTTTTAACCTCGAGTTAAGTCAATTTATTTTCTTAACGATCTCGAGCCCTGCATTGAGCCATTGTGACTCACTCACTACACGAATTGAGCCCTCTTTGAGCTAGCACCAAGTTGGCCTTTGGGTTACACATTGAGTTGGCACCAAGTTGAGTCGGAATTGGGCTAGGTGAGCTTGGTTATCAATTGATTAATTATTTTAATCGTGTTATCTTCGTGATGACCGGAAGTGATTTCTCGGGACCAATATCATGATTTGATTGAAATAATAGCCCGTTATCTATTTTTCCATCTATGCAAAATTGGATAAAATTTTTGGTGACAACAATTACTATTACTGCTATTTACGGTTTACAAGTCTTCCATCTTACGGTGTATCTATTATGCACTACTCACTCTTCTCCACTCACATTAGGGGAGTATTGGATTATGTATATAAGGCACACATTAGACATTGATCATATCGACATCTCATTTCCTATGCCCTTTGGTCGTATATTCATTTGTAATAGTTCCTTTTTGGGTTATACAAATAATCTCACTTGATGGTACACACATGGATGTCCACTACCTCTATTTAGTGATGAGGAATATACCATGGGCATGCATCATCTATGTCTTAATGGATGATTACATGACCAAACCGACACTATAGCCTATCAGGTTTTTGATGTAGCACCTTATGGCTTCGATCCAAACTGATGATCTTCTTGATGAAATTACTTGATCCTTTCTCTCCTTCACACACTTGGGGGTATAAAACACCCCCTAACCTAAAATCAATGCACATTTTATATTCACATCACAACATAACATCCTTATGACATACACATATTACATCTTAATCACATTGTGAACTCTCGATCACTTATCACATTCATATTAGCACCATTATTTACTAATGACATACTCTTGTGTTTTAGTTCACACTTAACTATTGAGGGCATCCTATACACATGAACCCCACACACTGCACATTAGACAATAAACCTTGCACATTGTACAAATCACATGGTTTTCTGTTATCATCACATATACTACACACATCTACTTGTACGTGTTGTAATCACTACTTTATGACGTACTCTAGTCTACATCATCACTCCTTCACTCATCTTTTCGTCACTTATGGTATAGGATAAATGGCGACTGTTTCATCTTATTGTAGTGGTATACAATGTATGCTACATCACCACCTCTTTTTATCATCTCATCATGATAAATGCTTTAGGGTACATCATCATGCGTCTCCATATATCATCTCTAGGTATTTGTTATCTCATCACTACACATTCAACATAACATGCTACACACAACACACAATTCCACAATTTCCCAAAGATGTACTCTTGTTTATGGTTCATTTTTACTCCTAAGGGTGCCTATCAAATGAACCACACTATATATAATTCAATTCACTCAGGGGCAAATGGATCCTACCATCCATCTTGCATTCCATTCCATCCATCCACAACATGCTACATATCTTGGTCGCATTTACTTTTGCTTAAATTTACTTGTACATGCTCTCTTTATTACACACATGCTAGATAGGTATCTTATATGTCATTATATTTACTATACACACATGTGCGCTCACATATTTTTCTAGTTGGTGTAGACTCCTAAAATATGCTTACACTTAGCATTTCCTTTCATTCGGTGGATTGACGACACTTCATTAATTCCCCTTCTTCACTCTATTCTCGGATGCCCATTTATGACACCTTCTCGGTCGTATTCCTCCTATAATCAACTTATTTTGGCTAATATCTCTCTTATTATCTAAACATTCCTCCTTTTGACCATTTAGAACCTCCTAGTTCTCTTTAGACCACTTCTATTGGCTTCCTAGGCTATCTATCAGTCACAATTGGTTATCCAGGACCCTCCCAACTCTCAATAAATCTCTAATCACTTGTTAATCAAGTTTAACTAGCCTAAACCCTAGTTAACTAGCCTAAACCAATATTAACTAAGCCTAAAGCATGTTTATCCTAATCTAATCCTAAAGTGGTTTTTAGACTTTAGTCCCACATGCACCCAAATTCCAAATTCTTCCAAACCAAAAACTATAAATACAAGGCTAAGCCTACCCATTCAAAAATTACAAGCTGTACTCACAAGTCCTCTCATATTTGGAGATATTGGCATTAGACCTCATTTGCATTAGCCAAGCTAATAGGCATTTGATCTTGGCTATCCTCCATTGTTGAAGCTCTTCCATCTCACATCCATAACTTCATAGTAGGTTAGTAGGAGGGTATCTAACTTGGTCTTGTAGCCATTTTAGAGAGACCTTTTCACCTCCATTGAAGCAAACAACACATCTAATTTGATTTCTTAGAATCTAACTAGCTTCATTTTTATCAAGCTTTCATGGAGTAGAGAGTAGTATATATGCTAGGATTTGAATGTTAGTTTCAAATTTATATATGCATATGTAGTTTCTTGTTTAGCTCTAATCTTATGGTGCATGGTTAAGTTTAGTCAAGCTTGAGGTTCTTTAACCTCATCTCATAGCTTTGTAAACCTTTCCATTGCATACATTTGGCATGCCCGGTGGGACACTTATGTCCATCCTCCATTAATGGAGGTCTTTTAGGTTTTTCAAGGTTCATTTTCAAGTTTTTGGGTCAAATCACTTGTTATTTCCTCATTTCTGTTTCTAACACTAGATAAATGACCTTCATTTGCATGCATTTTGTGGGTTTGATATAAAAATAGGATACTTTGACTAACAACTAACCTATCTACTCTTGAAAATTTGAAAATCCGTGAGTTTTGCGGGTTTTCACAGGGTGCACATAGGTGTTTACAAGGGGCATATACACGTTGAAACTTTAGAATCTCCATTGGAACATGCACGTACCTATCTAACATTCATTATAATTTGAAAATTTTTCCTCTACAAGTACACGTATTCGCCTCTCTGGCCGCATATGCTATGTACCTTGGGATATAATATTATAATGTATATGGGTTGATGGAGATGCCGACATGTGGCACACATCCCCTTATCTTATTATATCATTCATTTATGATTTATTATGCTTAGGAGGTCAGCCTCAATATTGGCCATAGGTTAGAATGGTATATATAGGAGTTAGAAGGTTGTAGTTATTCATCATATTGAGTATTGGAGTGTTATTGTATGGTTTGGAGGTTACCCCCTCGAAGTGGTATTGGAGGTTGCCCCCTCGAAGTGGCAAAGATATTATATGAGAATATTCTCATAATCTATCTATATTTTGGTGTTCTCTCATATTATTCTGCTGTATGTGTTCTGATTTATACAAGTAATATCCTTACAAGTGGTATCAGAGCAGCGATTTCGGCCAAAATTAGGGCAAAAACCCTAATTTTTTGTTTCAAGTATATCTTGAAGAGTATATCTAATTTTTTTCCAAATTTTTCAGAATAATTTGGAAACACTCTAAGTCAGAATATCTGAAAAATTCAGCTCGATTGGATCTGTTTTGCGGATTTTATTGGTGTTTTAGGTTTTTTCATAAATTCGCTTTTCAAGAAGCAAATTGTGGTATTTTTTAGCAAAATTTATATTTTCGGAAAGCTCTTGAAATTTCAGTTGGGGTTTGTTCTTTGTGTTTTTATCCATCTACCGAAATATTTTCAGAATTCCTAAACCCTAATCATGGTCACGGGGATAGAAAATTTTTATGGAAATGGTGAGATGGATGCTAAAGAATGGTGGATAAAATTTAAGAATATATATTTCTCATATTTCATGACAAGGAATAGGTTTTCACATTATCTTGGTGGTCCTGCATGGATTTGGTTTTCTGAGATTAAAAATGACAGGAAGGATTGGTCTTGGGAGGAAATGGAACAACTTTTTATGGATAGATGGGACCACAAAGAGGAACAAGAGTCAAAGCAAGATGATGGGGAAGAATATATTGAAGAATCAAGAGAGAAAGAAGATGAAGAGGAAGGTGAAGAATATTCAAGAGAAGATGATGGTGCAGCATATATTGAAGAATCTAACACGGAAGAAGAAGTTGAAGAAGAGGAAGAATTAGGGTTTTTTGCCTAATTTTTGGCCGAAATCATTGCTTTGATACCACTTGTAAGGATATTACTTGTATAAATCAGAACAAATACAGCGAGAATAATATGAGAGAACACCAAAATATAGATAGATTATGAGAATATGCTCATATAATATCTTTTCCACTTCGAGGGGGCAACCTCCAATACCACTTCGAGGGGGTAACCTCCAAACCATACAATAACACTCCAATACTCAATATGATGAATAACTACAACCTTCTAACCCCTATATATACCATTCTAACCTATGGCCAATATTGAGGCTGACCTCCTAAGCATAATAAATCATAAATGAATGATATAATAAGATAAGGGGATGTGTGCCACATGTCGGCATCTCCATCAACCCATATACATTATAATATTATATCCCAAGAGTACATATGAACATATGCGTAAAAGGTTTATTGTGTAAAAATTTGAAATTGTCTATTTTTTACTTGGGCACGTATCTATTAGCTAGGGCACATATGCGTCACTGTGGGCACGCAGGTGTCTTGTTCTACTCTATTGATTTTGCATTTTTACCTTTCCTGCATATGTGTCATTCTGGGCGCGTAGGTGTTTTACGTGTAGTCGGATTTATCTATTTTATTTTTAGTGGTCCTTGTTTTGACCATATCTTTTGACTCGTTAACTTTGTTTTTAGAGTTTGAGCAGCGATCGAGAAAGATAACAAAGCATAATTTGTGAGGAAACTTATAAAATTTAATTACCTTTAGTATATCAAAATTTATCACAAAAGTCCCAAAGTTTCTGGAGACTTCCAAAAATGTAATTTACTAAAAACTGTTAAAAAAGTGCAAAAATTGGATTTCTAGAATTTTTGATTTTCTTGGTTTTCTAACTCTTGCAGGGTTCTAACAGTGGTTTATAGGTTTCCTTTGCATTATGCTTTTTTAGACTAACTTAATCAAAAAAAATTTGCATCTTTATTTTTGAACGTGTATGCTCTTCCCTCACGCCTTTCTAGGTGATCTTGGGAATCAGAAACGTTTCACCACTTTCTTCATATTTGTAAAATGGTTTATTTAGCTTTCAAAGTTGGTTAAAAGGAACTCATTTTCACATTGTACTTAGGAGTTTTCCATTTATTACAAATTTTAGTGAGATGCCTTGTTGCGTATGCTCTTTCCTTGCGTCTTAGGATGATCTGGGAAATCAAAAACAACATCTTATCTCCTTTATATGACATTTTGGAAAATTACTAACCTTGGTATGTAGGACCAAAATCACATGTCAAAGAAAGGTGTAAAAAAACAACATCAAGACTTCTAATACACGTGTTCTTATAGGTTGCCAAATGGTGTGCTACTTAAAACCACATTAAGTTAAGCAAGATAAAAAACACACCATATTCAAAACATTGTATTGCAAGTTTCAGAAAAGGGTACATCCCTATCCGCTCAACTGGAACATAACCCCTTTGGCATAACGCCTTAAGCTACAACAATGGGGGTGGTTCCAGGAACCCTAAAGTAATCCATCGTTGAGTAACCTTGTGGATGAAACAGGAAGCGCTCCACTTACCCACTTGACTAGTACGCCTTGTGAGATAGAGTTACCGGTTATCCGTATGGCGACCCCAGGGAGAGCACACATGGACGCACTAGTTTCCCTTTGTGCTCGAAGGGGGTAAAGTAAATATGAGATACTCCTAAGATAGGCAAGGGACTATTTGGCTAAATCATGCTCACTTAAGACAACTTTGTAACACCTAGTTGAGAGAACTTATTAAGGAAGCCATTTTATTTTGGAGCCCACTTTACTAGTCCTTATTGTGTTGAGCCACACAAAGTGAAAACTTATTTGGAGTCTAAACCTTATTTTTCGAACAAGGAAAAAAGTCCACCTAATTTCGACCTAAGTGCCTTTCATCACATAAATTAGACGACGTATCACTTAGCTTGGTTTTGTCTCATCTTGGAGACGAGGCGAAGCTCTGCCCAAGTGGCGCTTAGTTTATTTTTCATATTTTTTGATCTACACCTTTGCATTCTTGTTTCCCATTTGGGGCAAGAGAAGGCATCTTTGGGAGTGTTGTCATAGATAGTGTTCACCACTTTTTTGTCCATTTACGCTCATCCATGTTTTCGGTTGAGTTGTTAAACGTCTAAAGTGCATGGATGCATCCTTATATCTTTGATGGCCACTTGATATTGATTTCAAGATCATCATCATAGTTCAGATTGATTCATCATTTGATCTCCCTTTGTTAATATTTATGCCTTGTTCATTTCGAGCTTGACATAAATATTGACATTGTGTTGATCATCTTTGCATCGAACTATCACTTTGCACACACATTTGCATAGGGTGTATTTCCTTGTTGATTGGATTTGTGTTTCACACTTGCATGATTATTCCTTGTGATTATTCATCTGGAAAAATTGTTTTCTAGGACAATCCTTTTTGATCTCGTCGAGATTGTGTCATCAAAATGTCTATTTTCCTTAGACCTTATTCAAAAAATCACGCAGGCATCTACATACTTACCAAATGTCTAGTTGGTTGGCATTATGCTACTCAAATTGACATGCCACTTCGTTCCCTTTGAAGGAGTTCCATCACACTATATAGAGATAGACATTTGTGCTTGAATAATGCAAATAATGAAATACTATCGCGTGGTTTCTCACATTTACAACAATACTGAGTAGAACCTAGGTTTAGCAATTCAAATAAGAAGATTCCCATTATGACTAAACCTCGTTTGGTTCTTCATGTTAGAGATCCCAAGTTGGGTACCTTGTTCCCTACCTTCAGCTCATAGTCGGTGGTATGATTTGGATGCTTTTTCATCCAAATTATTATTTAGGTTCCCCCACTCTTCTTTTGATTTAGACCCAAATTACCATTTGGATTCGACTCTTCTTCTTAAGACTCAGATCCCAACTATTGTTCGAGATAACCCTAGATCAAATCTTGAATCATGGTCCTCCCTTCCTTTGCATGTCCTTTATTCCAACTCACCTCAACGATGTCTTCCTCCTTTGAAGACTCGTGTGACTCTAAGTTCCATCGATCGAACATATAATTTGGTTCTTGAGTCACGGTCCTCCCTTTCTTTGCAAGACCTCCTTCATCAGTCATCTCAACGACCTCTTCCTCCATCAAAGAGTTCCACGACTTAGATTCCCTCTAGTCAATCATCTAACTCGACTCCTATGTCACAACTTAACGAATGGCTATGTGATCCTATTTTCTCTCCTACATTGCATCATATTCTAGAAAAGAAATCTAGGTCCAAATCCAAATCATCCATTCAAGAGACGCTTACCTCAATCCTAATTCCTTTCTTGAGTCATCTTCATCTCATCAATCAATCTTCCATCCTTATCGGACTGTTTCTTCTATTCAACCTTCTATGACTAAAGAACACTAACCTCTATTGATTGATTTCTCTTAGAATGAAGAAAACATTAGAGTACATGGAGATATCCCTCTATAGGATTGCAAACAAGGGTTATTTCTTGAACTCGATACGCTCACGTATTGGGGAAAAGAAATTGATTCCTTTTATTCGAACATAAAGGAAAAGCCTAAGGTCATGGAAATTGATTCTTCTTCTTCTATTCCATCTTCACCTTCCTCTGAGCATGATGAGATGTCAGGGTATAGAATTGATCTGTGGCCTATCTTCTCATTGCCAAATCATTCCTTATCTATCACCATTCCTCAATCAAAATCTCTCCTTGGGTCACCACTGAGTAGCCCATCGACTTCTTCTAGCCTGGGGCCACATCCTAGTAGTCCTCCATTTTTTTGCTTGTGGGTCACCTCTTGGTATCCTCTTACCTTCTATTCTTGGGCCACATCCTAGTATCCCTTCATCCTATTCTATTTATGGGACCCCTCACAGTAGTCCCTCCTCATCTATACTTGGGCCACGCTCTAGCATCCCTTCATCATATTCTTCTATTCTTGGGCCATGTCCTCGTAGCAGAACTTCTTCCATCTTAGGGCCATATCTGGTAGCCATTCATCATATTTTATTAGTGGCTCACCTCCTCATAGCCCATCCTCTTTAATTCTTGGAGTGTATCCTTTTCATCCATCACATATTTCTTCTATCAATGATTATGGCAAGCCCATGGTCATTTCTCACATCAGGTCTAAACATCCACATTCGCTTTCTTCTCCTTCTTGGGATCAAAACGCGCTAGCTTATAAGAAACCCAAACAGTTTCTTAATCAAGCTCAAGTCAAAACTTCCAAGATCTTGAAATCCCCCAACAACTCGAACAATCTCAAAATTGTAAATCAAGCGTGATTAAAAATGCACATCAACGTAACCATCAAGTTTGGTGTAAAGTGCAGAAACCTATGGATAGGGAACTCAAGCTCCCGCATGAACAATCCTTGTTTAAGGATAAATTGCAGTCATTTGTTGAGTACGAGCTCACCACGATCATCGAGATCGGGGATAACATGACACTTGATAAACAAACACACATAGTATCCCTTATCAAGGAAGTCGCAAACATCGTTGTTGGATCCTATCACATGGAGTGACAATTTTGGTCCAAACTTTCCACAAACTATCAAAAATCTAAAAATAAAAACAATGCAAAAATATAAAAAACATGAGAAAACATAAATCAAAAATCAAAGGTAAAAAGATCAAACATTGCAATTAGGTATTACATACAAATGGATTTTCTTTCTTCCCTTTCTTATCATTCCTCTGCAAGGATTATTCCATTTTCATCCCTTTGGTGATATTTTAGTTAGAATTTTTACACGTATTTTGGGACATTTATCTCTATGGTATCTGTTTGACCTTGGTCTTTTATCACCTTGGTAAATTAAAGAATGACTGACCTCTTAGAGATCCTATCACATTCAACATCTAATAAACTTGTTGCAAAGAAATTTTGGACATATTTGTTGACACTATCCAATTTCATCATCACAATCACTTCCACCTCCTTCCATCAAGCCATCAGTGGTTCTTAACCCGTTGTGAAGTAAGAGAGTTGAAATAAGTTTTCAGAAAGCAAAAGAATCAAAATCAATAAAAATAATAATCAAAAGCTAAAAGCTAAAAGCAAAAGCAAATTGATATATAACTCTCCCTTAGGGTATTTCCAATAATCTCTATCGGGGCTATGGATTCTGACTGGTAGTAGAGAAATGTTGTGATTAGAATCAAATACATCTCCATCGGGGCTATGGACGCCTAGCTAGCAGCGGAGTAGTATACGGCCATCCTTCCACCTTTCATTCAAAAATCACCTATCGCCTTTCAAAATAAATCATTCCTACACATTGGCTAGGGTCTCTTCACTTGTTAAAAATTAAATCTTCCCTTCAAGAGGTAATACATTCAACGTACACACTTTGGATCTATATGAGTACGTAGGATTAGTATGTTACCAAGTGTTTTTTTGGACCTTGTTCAAACTCTTACTTTAGTCCTTATCTTGTCTCATGATTTGTGCCTTTGGCTAATCACTTTTTCATCGCGAGGCTTCTAATATACATTCATATCATTCACATTGTTATTCTACTTCGTTAAGAACATCCATGTGTATAGGATTAATTTTTGCCATGTTGTTGGACACCTTTGTCCCCTTTCACAAAAACAATCTTCTCCTTCCTTTCTATCATGTGCTTTTAGGCCAACTTACGCTGGGGGCATCCTTGCTTCTTCCCATCACTTCATTGGTTTACGTTCATCATCATGTTGAACCTATCCATAATGGTCTTGGGTCCCACTTCTACATGTGAATAGTTTGCCTTTAAATACTCCCACCTAATCACTGGGGAATTTTTGCATCTTCACCTTTCTTGTACGCATGTGGCCTTATGCCCTTGTACATCCCATCTATCACTAGGGGCATCCACACTTCCTCGTCTTCTGTACATAGTTTCAGAAAACTTTTAAAATCACAAAAACATTCAAATATGTTAGAAAAATCACAAAAACATTCAAATATGTTAGAAAAATCACAAAAACATTCAAATATGTTAGAAAAATCACAAAAACATTCAAATATGTTAGAAAAATCACAAAAACATTCAAATATGTTTAAAAAATATCAAAAACAATATAAATCATCCTAAAAATGTTACTCTTTGGTTCTCACCTATTCATGTGTGTGACTCACATATCATCTTGATCTACCTCCATCAACAAAAGCTAGGTTGCTTACTTAAATCGTCTGTACTCTGGGGCACAACGAGTTACCTGGTAATGTTTCGTAGTGCACATTACTTTTTCATCGGACCCAAGTGTCCTCCGTTATTCCCCTTGCATGTATCCTTACTTGGGGCACCATCATAACCATTATCGTTAATTCACACAGGTCGGAACTGAAGCTTGATAACAAAAATATTACATTATGTTTCTCTATTGGTTTAGCTTGTTTACTTTCTCGTATTGCATTACATTATGTATGTTGCATGGAGTTAGGAATCTTCTACTTTCTCGTATTGCATTTCATTTTGTATGTTGCATGGAGTTAGTGTTTTTAGCAATGGACATTTGTTCGTATATGGCTTTTCATGTCATACTACACTTTTGTTCATTCTTTTCAATAAGGACTGATGATGAATATCTCTAGCAATATGATGAAAAATAAAGTTGTTTAAAAGGCATTGGATGGATGTTAGCTCATTCCCTCTTCCTCATATTCCTTTTTATTCTATGTCCCCTTTCTTCTTCACACTATTCTTTCTTCTATTCTCTTTCTATCATCTTTTTTAATGTCAATTGAGTTCTTCTATCACCCCATCAACAATTGAGGGGGAATCCTCCATTATACTCATTTTTATTCTATCCCTTACAAATTTTCTACTTGTTTATGCTTGTCTATTTTCTTTGAAGTGACGTCGCTTATGCCACCTCAAAGAGGGACAAATGTAGACACCTAAAATATGCTTACACTTAGCGTTTCCTCCCATTCATCCGATTGACGAAACTTCGTTAATTCCCCCTTCTTCACTCCATTCTTGGATGCCCATTTATGACACCTTCTCATTCGTATTCCTCCTATAATCAACTTATTTGGCTAATATCTCTCTTATTATCTAAACATTCCTCCTTTCAACCATTCAGAACCTCCCTAGTTCTCTCTAGACCACTTCTATTGGCTTCCTAGGCTATCTATCAGTCACAATTGGTTATCCAGATCCCTCCCAACTCTCAATGAGTCTCTAATCACTTGTTAATCAAGTTTAACTAGCTTAAACCCTAGTTAACTAGCCTAAACCAAGCTTAACTAAGCCTAAAGCATGTTTATCCTAATCTAATCCTAAAGTGATTTTTAGACTTTAGTCCCACATGCACCCAAATTCCAAATTCTTCCAAACCAAAAACTATAAATACAAGGCTAAACCTACCCATTCAAAACTTACAACTTTACTCACAAGTCCTTCTCTCACATTTGGAGATATTAGCATTAGACCTCATTTGCATTAGCCAAGCTAATAGGCATTTGATCTTGGCTATCCTCCATTGTTGAAGCTCTTCCATCTCACATCCATAACTTCATAGTAGGTTAGTAGGAGGGTATCTAACTTGGTCTTATAGCCATTTTAGAGAGACCTTTTCACCTCCATTGAAGCAAACAACACATCTAATTTGATTGCTTAGAATCTAACTAGGTTCATTTTTATTAAGCTTTCATGGAGTAGAGAGTAGTATATATGCTAGGATTTGAATGTTAGTTTCAAATTTATACATGCATATGTAGTTTCTTGTTTAGCTCTAATCTTATGGTGCATGGTTAAGTTTAGTCAAGCTTGAGGTTCTTTAACCTCATCTCATAGCTTTGCAAACCTTTCCATTGTATACTGGTTGGGATCACAGATACATGTCTTCTACATTCAACATGGATTCTTGACATATTACCGGTCCCATAACAACTTAAGGGGTATCCACTTCGTACACTAAAGTTGCTAGTGTTTAATTTTTAAGAGCACACTACTTTTAGTTATACACATTTTTACATATGGGTTATCTTTCTAACATGCTAACATGTGCTTCATGTGCAACATTTGTTTTGCAGGATTTACTTGCTTCCTTGGCTATCTGTCTATTTTATTTGTTCTTGTTTTTCATTGTTTGCTATTGTATGTGGGTCTTTCCCTTTATTTGGTGTGTACACTTGCTTTTTTTTTTTCATCCACTATGGACTTGAGTGTCTTATGAAATCGTAAGTGATGTACCATGTTTGTAACCCACTTTTCACTGAGTCTATGATGGTATTCTTATAGGTTTACTTGCATTTTAGCTTACACATTGTCTTTATAGCTTAGACTTGTCTTCTACATGCATGCACTTATTTTCCTAGCCACTTGTTTACATGTCCCTTGGTTTATATCAAGCACATTCCCTCCCCCTTATAGGGTAGAGTTTCGATTTTCATGATCGGTCCTCTTTTGGGTTTGCATCCTCCTATTTGCGATGTGCATGTACCCCCAAATAGGGGGAATCATTTGGGTTTACACACTACACAAAAATTACTTGGTACAATTAATTTTTTTAGTTTTCATCCATGAAACAATGGGTTATACAACGAATGGGTTCGAAAAGTCTATAGAACTATGATACACAGTGGATTTTATAGGACAAGTTCTCCTTAGCATTCGGGGGAATAGTTATAGGTTAGAGGATACAAAATACTTTCCTCCCTATAGTACTTTTTCCAAAGTGGCATCGGATCGCACAAAAACCTAGGCAGTACAAAGATCTCTTCATATTCTTAGGGAAGTAGTTACAAGTTGGAGGACACAAAATTTCCTCCCTACAATTTTTTGGCTACAGTGGCATGAAATCACCCAAAAAAATTACACTTCATAGACAGTTACAAGATATCCTTTCTACCCTCCTTTTCTCATCACGGATCAAGTGCACATGTTCCTTTTTCATTTTCATACTTGATTACTGATATTTTTACTATATACATGTAGTTTTTACACATATACATGCATATTTGACTACTTGATCGTCTACTCCTTTGTAGGTCTATCTATATGTGAAGCAAGCAATCAACAAAAGAAAATTAACAACAACACTACACACAACATACTAACATGTAGGTAAATTACACACATTGGCATCTACACACGTGCTTCGACATAAGTTTAGTCTCATGACTTGTTACACTTTTACATATTTAGTCTCCACAATCCATATTTTTTTATCACTCCATGCTTTGTCTAGTCCATCGACACATTTTCTACATCACTCTACATGGATATCAGGTACACATCTCTATCTACTTTATGTTACCGATCTTTCCGCTCACCAACATAAAGTGGGGGAAAATGTAGACACTAAATCACACACTTTGGGTAATTATTTAGTCTCGGTTTCATACTACTATTTATATGGTTCTCAAGTGAAAAAGAGTACTAATTAACCCATGTATTTGGCCATTTTACTTTGCTTGTTGTCATTACTTTCAATATTTTGCCCATGTTTTCCTGATTGGTTCTATCACACTATGTGTTTTTCCCATGTTCACTTGGGTGCCTAGCTAGGAATGGGCAGCTAGGTGCCTTGGTCCCCTCTAGGGTGCCCGATCCTCTTTACACTTTACTCTCACTTTTTGGGCACTTTCTAGCTGTTTGAGCTTTCTATCTTTTTGGTGGTCAACCTTTTTAGGGTTAATTATGAAATTAGAACAAGAGAACCATATAAATATAAAATTATGATACCATAATAAATTACTAAGAACTAAACACTACTACCATCACCTAAGGTTTTATCCATATAAGGCTTCTATTGGTCCATTGCATCCATCTAGCTCCATCACAAGGAAACAAGTTAGTTCATATACATCACACTTCATAGGAGGGAGTTCATTCTATTTCATGCATCATTTACTTACATTCTACATCTAGTTATTTCTCTCTACTCATAAAGTGTGGTGACACAAGAAAATCTAGGGTACAATTTTCACACACACACAACTAGAACTACATTAGGTCCGAGATGTAGTACATCCCTCGAGTGATAAGTCCATCCATTTAGTAGTGGAGGAAGTTGAACACTTCATATGTATCTTTATTTATTAGGGTTTTGATTCTTTTACGGGGTTTTATAAGTGTTTCTTCCATATCGATTTGCAACGACATCTAAAAAAGTTTAGTGACAATCACATGACAAGAAGCGAACATAGGTGATAATTTAGTGACACCTCGGAGGAAATTTTCTAGTCATTTCTGCGACTAGGGCACCCAGATATTAGACCGGGGTTCCTCGGTGCCCATATCCTTCTTCAAGCACCCTAGTCGACCGGGTAGTTTGAATCTACATTTTCCCAAGCTCTTGTGTGGTGGTTTCCTCCTCCTATATAGCTGGTCTCCACTGCGTCATAACCTCGATGAATAAAATAAGGCCTTTCTAACACTCTTTACACATTAGGGTTTTACATTTTATTGCTTAGGCTTCTTGGTTCTATTTCAACATTTATTTATCTGTTGTTTCTTGATTCTATGACATCTAGATTAGACTACTATATCTCCATTTTTATTTAATCACTCTACACATCCTAGTATACCTTCTCCAAGATTTATAATGGTTTGAAATTACATGCATCATTGATTAGAAGAGGATCTTTGTGACTGTAATTTTTAGTCCTCCATGACTGAGTTTGAAGCTCCTACACCAAGCATGAAGAGTCCTAATGAAAGTTGAAGGAGATATGGAGAATTTGGAAGCATGTCAAGAATTTATAGAGTCAAGGAAGGAACATTGTAATGTATATGTGTTTATAACACACTTAGCATAAAGGTTCTCTAGCTAGAAGACAAAAAGGCACATTAGAGATAGTAGGAAAAAATAAATTTTGCGATTACAAAATAGTTTTGCAGAGGTCAGATCGAAGATTTTAGGAGGTTTAAAAAATATTAAAGAGTTTGGAACTCATTATTTCTCATCATTGTTGTCATGAGCATCTTTAGGACTTGAAAAGGAAGCATAAATAACTAACCATATAATGAGAGGCAATCATTACAAGAAATTTTTTTATTTGATGACATTCCTCCTTGTCAATTCAAATTGAAGTTCCAAAGTTAAAAATTTCTCTCAAAAGGTGAAGTCCAAGAGTAATATGAGTAGGGTTTCCTTTATGATAGAAGCATAAAATTTTTCATGTAGAATAATTGTTTTTGAGAGAGAGCTAAAAATGTACGAGATCAAATTATTGAGGTGAAGATGTATGCAAGAATGTGTAAAATTATATTTGATTGATGACCATGGTTGTGAAGGAATTATTGACATGAAAACTGCGAGGTGTAATATGATATTAACTGATCTTGTTGTAGAATTATGAGGAAATGAGAGTGTGAGTGATTGAGAGGGTGGTTCAAGGAGAGTATCATGAAGAAAATGAGAGTGTGAAAGCAACCTTACATGACAAATCCTTTCAACAGATGAAGAGGATAAGAAGAGAAAGGAATCAAGATGAGAATGAGGGTGAAAAGAGAAGAAGAATGAGTTGAACATGTGATCACAATTTGCTGTGGGAGACAATTAATTAAAAGTGATAAAAACATCTTGAAGAAGTCTAAGTGGATCTTTGAGCACACAAGGAGTTTAAGCATCCTAGTAAGTGGCAGCTTAATGAAGATCAAGTTAAAGTTTGGATGAATTTTCTGGATTTTTATCTTCCACGAAAGTAGAGGCTTGCATAAGGTCAAGTGGAAACTTGAATAAATTTTGGAGTTATAGCTTCATGTTGAGTGGATGCTCAACATTGAAATAATTGTAACATTTATAGGAAATTTTTGTGCAATTTGTTTCTTTGGTTTTAGTGGGGTTTTCTCCCTTGAAGGGTTTTCCACATTAAATACTATCTCTTTGTGTGTGTTCTCTTGTTGATTGCTTGTGAATGATTTTGTGGTTTCATCATAACAAAGTTAAGGAAATTGAATTGTCTGTCAAATTTTGAATAAACACTGATTCACCCCCCTCTTAGTGCCTATAATTTCCAACAATTGGTATTAGAGAAGGTTCTCTTACAATAAGTTTATCATCTTGGAGGAGATCTTTGAGGAAAAATCATAGGTAACCTAATCTGAAGTAATTCGAAAAGGAAGTATGAGATTTCTCAATCCCGATTAATGAATTGAAGAAGGAAATCAAGCTTATGGAAGCTAATAATGGAAAATCCCTCAAAGAGATGGAATCTATGGTTGAAAGTGTGGAAAAATCTTTGAAGGAAAAATAAGATGACTACCTTAGACATGAAGAAGAGTTGAGAACCTTGAAGTCTGAATTAGAAGATACAAACAATATACTAAAGATGTATTAAAAGTTAAAGAAGAGCTTTAAAGATCTAGATGGAATTTTGGAAAGTCAAAGAGTAGCAGGAGACAAAACAAAACTAGGCTTCAAAGGATACCCTATGAAAAATTATGACACTAACAACGCTGGTCCGAGCATAAAAACATGCATGAAAGAGACCAAGAAGACAAGATCAAGAAGACCAAACTCATTCAGAAACCAAATGCATCAAGGTATGAGAGAAATTTTAATGGCTATTGCTTTTCTTGTCACAATTTTGGACATAGAGCTAAGGAGTGTAAGAAGAATGTCATAGATAACCATCCATGGAGAGATATCAAAGATGAGAGAGATAGGAACATAGTATTATTTAACTATCAAGAGAAGGGTCATACTGCTAAGTATTGTCTCTATGAATCATTCATTCAAAACTAGAGAAAATAAAGCCCTAGAGGCAAGAATTATGTTGTGTGTTTCAATTGTCGTGGAAAAGGACATTTTACAAAACATTGTTATAAACCCCTAGGTACAAGAAAAATATTAAGGTTTTCAAAATGAATACTAATCCCAAGAATGATTCCAAGTCAGCCATGTCCGAGAGAGCCACATAAAAGAAGAATATGAAGTACATATATAGAGCCAAGGAAACTAACTCTAGGACTGAAGAGAAAAATAATGACAAGAAAATGGTATGGGAAGATGATGAAGAGACAAAGCACCCAATGTCTCTCATAGGAGAAGAAATTTCAAGAAAGGTAGCGAAATATGGTGATCAAGACAAGAAGAAAGTAAACAAGCCTAATGAAATCCAAGAATAAATCCTACCCCTAGCTGTGGTAGAACAAATATATGAGATGCATCATATATGCTTGTCAAACATTAAATTAGGTGATGAAGACTCAAGATATGAAAATATCACATCTAGCAATACATTCAAGAAGAATGAGAAAGTATTAAGGGAAATAAGATAAAGGATACAATCATTATGTTGCTTTGATGAATATCTACTATTCTAATGTGATCTAAAATGCATGGTGTGCCTTCTATAGGATTCTAGAAGGAATGTGTCACTTAAAGGAAGCTTGGTAAGTTCTTAAAGTACTCTATCATCTTGTAGCTTCTCAAACTAAGTATTATCCATTTTGAATTTGAGTAAACAATCCAAGGTATGTGTGTTGATCCCTTATCATAAAGTCTTTGTACTTTATTAGTTTTCATAAGGCCTTGCTTAATTATCCAAGGATAGAAATGTGTTATGAATCATGTCCTTGTAAGAGTTTTTCCTAATTATCTTGTCAAGTGTATCATAGGAGTCTATGATGATGTCTATCAAATTCCCCTAAATATGAATCATGAAATAAATTCTCAAGCTTTGTTTAGGTTTGTCATGAACTCAAGCAAGGTGAATTGATTCTTAAATTTGATCCTAGATGTGATGAGTTTGGGTACTTGAAAATAAGATAGTGTTAGTATTTCTCTAAAAATAAATGGCACACCAAAGTAGCAAGTAAAATATGTCATGGTGCGAGTCCAAGTTGTTTGATAAAGTAAAAGAACCATCAAGTAAGAATAATGTGTAAATGATCGAGTTTTCACAAGAAGTTATTCATGGTCTATCAAGATGTCAGAAGGAAGAAGAATTTATTTCAAAAGGATTATCTACAGTGCTACTTGGATTTATGCATTTGAAAAGGTTTATTTGGAACTTGTGTAAAATAAGTCAAGACATAATTCTTTATTATAGGTTTGTTATGCTCTCGCTACATGTCTGTCTTGAGTGTCAAACACATTATCTAGTCATGAAAAGTGTATGATGAGATTTTTCATCAGCATAAAACAATTGAATTTGTCCTCAAAATAATCATAAGGGACCAGTGAAACCATGAACATGCCTTAGAAGGATTCTATGACCACTAACTCATCAAAATTTCATCGGTCTTATGATGAAGAAATAGAGTATAGTCAGCCCTATGGTGCAAGAAGATTTGGATCTAGATTTTATTCCAAGAACTCTTCAGTCATCAAGCATGAAGAATATATGAAAGGGTGACAAAAGGATAAGTATACATTATGTTGTCATTTTGGTTATGATTCATAGACTCTGCGATCCTCTAAAGGGGTGCGCAAAGGTGTCGTATATATACATGAGCTTATCTTCAACATGAAAACTTGAAGAACCATGAAATCAATTATCATTTTTAGGACATGAGAGTTCATGATGCTTTGTGACGATGATATGGAGATAATAAGGAGCTTGAAAACTAAGTGAGTTAAAGAGTCAAGTTAGGACATGACATGGAGTAAAATATATCGATAAAACCTTGAGATTTCAATTTAAAGTTTGTTGACAAGTTGAAGGTGAACATTTATTTGACAAGATTAAGGGTCATTTGAAATACTTAAAATCCTCAGATATCCTGGTAACCAAGGCTTAGATATTAGCTGGATTAAATATATTCAAAAGACCAAGCAAAATGTAGACCCCATTGCTTCAAGAAAGGAGAGCATGGTAATGTTGAGTCATGTTTCATACTTTAGTAGTAATCATGGCCTACTACCAAGCTATAAATATTCTAAATGAGTGAATAAACCTATTAGAATTGATAATATGCCTTAAGGAAAACTATGATTAATTTGGTGAGGAAACTATTCACTCTCGAGAAGCTGTGTAAAACCCTCCTAGGGTTTAGTTGAAAAACAAGATTAGAAGAACTTAAAATCAAGCTCAAAGGCTATAAACCTTAATAATCTATCTCTATAAGACCCTAAATAAGAACCAAGAATAATTTTGTGTGGAAAAACTCTCATTCATTTGGAATCTCTGACATTCATCATAAAAACTTGTAGCTTATCATGAAAGGCCTAATTTGAAGCTTGAGACTGTGAATTTGAAGTGTGTCTAAAAAAGGAAGCCATGATGAATTATTTAACAAAGAGGGTATGCCCAAATGGGTACTCAAATTGGTGATTATTTTACAATTTGAAGCTTTGCATTAGGATTTACACTTGAATTTGACCTCGAGAACGATTTGGTAAGGAAGAGTTAAGCCTATGAAAGGATTAGTTGAGAAAGGAAAATTTCCTAGAGAATTGATCCAAAAATTTAGTCCACACTTGAAGAAGCCTAATGGGTACTCAAATGTGGTCCTATTTTGTTCTAAGTGTTTGTGAAACTCTGCAGACACTAAATCACTTGAGAGCTTGCTCTTGAAAGGCTTAAAGGAAAAATTAGAAAAAGAAAATCAATTTGAATAACTTTTGAATATTTCAACCAAGTTGATGATGGTATTAGCATGATTTAATTTAGAAAAAAATGATACAATTAATTCCTAAACTAATTTGAACACCTGGGTTCAAAACCACATCCTTAAAGGTTGCATAGTTTTGAGAAATGTGAAAGTGTAGGGTCCAAGGACTAAATTTAGTTAATTGTAATAATTGTACTCATTAGAATAACTATTTCAAGGATGTGGCATGCATTAACATGTGAATTATGATTCATTATGGATCTTGTGCTGATGAATGAGGTTGTGGTAGGACTATATAAGTTGAATCTTGGAGTGTTGAGAATGTTACAAGATCAACCAAAGTATACAATGCACCGAGTCAAAGCTTAGTAAGATTTAGAGACCTCAAATTACAAGGTACATGTTTAGGTATGTAGTATAATGTAGAGGAAGAGGTTTGGTTTAATTATCACAATAATGTGAAAAGGGTAAGTCAAGTAATGTGTTCATGCACATTGAGGATGTTACAGATAATGGAGGCTCTAAAAGAGAGACTTACGGGTCAAAAAAGTATATATAAAGTAGGGGAGGTGTGTGCAGTATCTAAGAAAGTAGTTAAGACATCAAATACATCAAGGAGGCTATAATAATAGGGTTACCAAGCCAAACTTACAAGGAAAACAAGCAATCCAAAGACACCATTAAAAGGAAGTTAGTAAAATATTCAAACATAGGGATACACAAATATGAGAAGACCTAACAGAGAAGGAAAAGATGAGTTGAATTCTATACAAACATTCTAAGGGTTAAAAATCTAGTCAAGAAAATTTTGTGAAGTATACAATTACTTTGAGAAGGGGAGTAAAATCCTTGATCTAGTAAAACCTATCACATAAAAAAGAAGACTACAAACAATGAAAATCAACTTCAGTGCAAGGTTACTATGATCGATACCTCTTCATGACACACTGTTAACCATGAAAGCTTATCTTGGTCTGCAGGCGAGTAGATAGAGATAGTAAAAAGACAGGGGAACCAAAAGAGATTATTTCATGCAATGTATGAGTTTCTATGGATGGAAGAATTTGTGCCAAAATGCACTAACATGATGACTTAGGGAGCTAAGTCCTAATTTAAAAAATATTGAAATTTGTAAAACCCTAGATATTTTAGAGTCACATGTAATAAATAAAACACTAAAGTACAAATCTGACCGAAGCATTATGAAAAAGGAAATTAAAACCCTAAGTGTGAGAGATGGAATAAGAGACTTAGTTGATTTCGCAATAAATATTGAGGTGTGCCAAGATGGAAAATTGATGGAATAACAGGACAAACTGTCGTAACCAAAATTACAAAATCATCAGAAATGCTGGGACTAGGGCATCTAGATTGGGTCAGGGGCACCTAGGTGCTGGAGACTGGTTGTGGGCACTTGTGAATACAAAAAACCTTAGAAACTAAATTATGTAGCATTGTAATATGTTCGATAATATTCATTATTGATCACCTGTAGGTCTTCAGAAGGTTTTCTGAGTTTGCCTGTAACCTACCAAACAAAATACCTCCTATAAAACTCCAAAACACATTAAATCCTAAAAATGAAAAATATGTAAATGGGGAGTTATACTGACCTCAGTGTTCACCTGACAGAGTGAGCTTTACAACCAAGCATTACAATACATCTCAGCTCCATGAAATTCTCTGTGTGTGTGTAGAATTGTGCCCTAGGTGGCTCTTGTGGAAGATGCACTGAATAACGAGAAATAGATAGATTTATCAATGTAAATAGATGTGTGGATTTAAAAATGAACTTCACCTCCTATGAAGTGTATACAGAAAAATGCAGTCCCTTATCCCTTGAAAGATGCTAGATGGATGCTTTGATGCTCTTGGAATGCCTTTGGATGCAACCTTAGATGATAGTAATATATGCTTAGAGCTTGGTCCTTTATTATGGTCACATAGCTTTGTATTTATATGATTCCTTATTTGAATTTCATAATTAATATCTAAAATGATAACCACCAAGAAAACAAGATGCCTAAAAGGGGTGAGTAATACATAAATAGGTTGGGGGTGCCTGAGAAGGGATGAGGGTAGTTGGGCGCTAGTGTCTAAATCTAAGAAAGATAAAGCAATGAAAGTCAAACTGGGTAGTGGGGTGTGTAAGACCACAGAGAAAGTAAGAAAGCAAAGAAAGAGGCCAAATATAGATGTCAATTACTAGTTTTCTCACTTAGGAATCATATGAATAGTGGTATGTGATTAGGACCTAGAAATGTACCCAAGTACGTGATTTAGTGTCTACATTTTCCCTACTTTATGTTGTTGAGTGAATACTCGATAACATAAAGTAGATAAGAGATGCGTACCTAATAACCATGTAGATCGATGGCGAAAGTGTGTTGAGGAGACAAGAAAAAGTGTGAAGTGATAAATGAAGTGTGGAAGCTAAAGAAGAGGAAGTGACCCTAGGGGTGAAAGTGTATGTGTTATGTCGCGTTGTACCTATTATCATTGTTACTTGATGAAGAGATGTTTTTTGTTTCATATTAATGGTAAAATTGTAAAAGAAGAGTGAAAAGAGTAGTCAAAGTCATGTATATGTGAATTTTTTTATCCAAGTATGTAAAAAGTATGTGAAAATGCACAAAAGTAGTAAAAGGAACATGTGCACCTGATCCATGATGAGTGAAAAGGATAAAAAGGATCCTAAAAATGCTTTAGAATAATGATTTTTTTGGGAGATATCACACCAAGAATGAGTTTTTGGGTGATCTCACTCTAAGTACGAGTTTTTTTGGCAATATCACACCGGGAGAATAAGTGTTGGGGACAAAGGTCTAATGTTATTATTCATCTCTATCTATTTCCCAAAGTTATACACCACTATAGATGGTGTGATCCTTCTTTGTTCCATCTCAATCAAGTTCGATCCAGTTTGATCCACATTGAAAATGAAGGTAGAATACATTCGATTGCTTTAGAGGATTGTGCTACTGTCTTGAGAAAAATACTTTATAGACTATTGTGAACTGTTCTAATATGATAAAATCACTATAACTACCCCCTTGTCATATGCACCCGGAAAGATCGGGAGAACCCAAACACTCATTTTTGTATTTGGGTGCTTGCGTATGTGTTGTGCTAAAGACCCAAGTCATAATTTGGGCCTTTTATATATATAAATATTGCTATGTTCCTATACTATGCATGTCTAAACTATGACTATGTACTATTGAATAGGGTGATTGATTCACCCATTATATGGCCTACCTCGATTGAGGTGCATGCGACATCGCTACGAGGATGCACCCAATAGGAGAGGATTAAAAAAATGCACTAAAATTGATACCTTATAGGGAAGGAGTTTTATTGGTAAAAACAAAGGCACACACAAAGAAAGTGGCTAGGAAACATGAGTTAGTACAAACAAAACAAATATGTATATAGAAGATAATGTGTAATATAGCAAGTAAGAAGATAATGTAGACCAAAAAAATTGGGTTTCAAACATGGGACATCACTCACAATGTCACAAGAAAATCAGGGCCGAAGTGGCCAAAAACATACAAGAAATGAACAAGTAAGACATAGGGAAATCCTGTAAACAATGGTATGTAATGGAAAATAGTGACAACCAAAGTATCGACAACCATGGTAGAAAATAGTTCTTACAAAGAAAATGTTGCACATGAAGCACCCATTAGCATGTTAGAAAGATAAAAAGTATGTCAAAGCATGTATGGTCTAATATAAAATAGTGTGCTAGTAAGAATAGGAAGTAGTATAAAATGAAGCAATAACATCTGTGATGTGTACGGAAATAGATCACTAGGAGCCATTATGGGAGTGGTAAGAGGTACGGTGCCAAGTATCCATGCTACATCTAATAGATTTGTGTAAAGTCTACATTAACAAATAAAAGGAAAGTGAATGTGCATGTGTATATAGAAAAGATAATGAAATACGATGTATCTGTCTAACATGAAAAAATGTACATGTAACTACTATAAGAAATAAAGAGTATATGCAACCAAGATATGCAGTATACTATGAGTGTGAATGGAATGAAATGCAAAGTGAGTGTGATAGGATAAATGTGCCCCTGAGTGAATATGAATGAGTATGCATGAGATGATGTTCATTTATAAATTCCCCTCAGTAATAAAGAATGAACCATATAACAAGAGTGCATCATCGGGAAATGGTTTGAGTTGTGCACTTTGAAAAGATATGACCAAAAATCATAGAGCATAGAGAGTGAGTGAGTGTGGTGAGGTTCATTTCATATTTATACCCTCAACAATCAAGTATGAACCATGAAACTAGAGTGTGTCATAGGGAAGTGTGTTGTGTGAGAATGTGATGCTAGAAATATGTGTCATGAATGTATCGAGTGTGAAATGTGTTGTGTATGATGTGAGGTTCATGAATGTAGTATGCCCTCAATAGTCAAGTGTGAATTGTAGCACAAGAGTGTGTCATCAGGTAATAACGATACAAGTGTATCAAAATGTGTAATATGTGTAGAGTGGACAAGTATAAATGCAAGACACTTGATAATGCTAAAAGGGGAGAGAATAAGCATGATGCCCCAAGTGTATGCCAATGAATATTCTATTTGAAAAAATTGAAGTGTAAGGGTCCTCCACCCAATGCTTACGGAGATAAAGGCATGTGACCATGCTCTAAGATAGGCATTGTAAGAGATAGATGATGTAATGGGGAATAATACCTATGTGCGTGAGACCTATGAGGTGATGTACACCTATGTGAAGGAAAAAACAGAGATGATAGACTATTTTCAATGCAAATATCATCAAGATGCACACCTATGTTTGTTATTATTGATGTACACCTATGTTCGTTATTATCGATGAGATCAATTTGTAGAATGCCTAATGCATTGATGATAGTTGCATTGAAAATTTTAATTATAGTTACATCCCTTGGGGCGAGATGGATCCAGATTAAGTGGATGCGAAGCATAATAATATTGCTCTCAATAAGTTTTGGAAATAAACTATGGAGAGCAAAAGAAAATTTAGTACACGTATTCTTAGGCAGTTACCATTGAAGCTTTTCAGGATTAAAGACAACGTCGAAAATAACTTTAGATTTAGTAGGTTTAATAGATGGATTGAAAGTAGATTTGCTTTGAAAGCGAGTAGAAGATGATGAAGCTTTCTCATGATACTCAATATTACCCATAGATAATAGTTTACTTTCGTGTATCTTAAGAGTATGAAATAAATGATCAAATGATGGAGATGTCTTGAAGATGACACTCTCTTGCAGAGAGGCGGTAATATAATTTGGATGAATAGATCTTGAAGTTTAGAGTCCATGCAAGTACATTAGACATCTTAGCTAATTTGTTCTTATATCACAAGACATAATCCACTAGATGCTCATTATATCCTTGCTTAATTTATGCTAGTTAAGCATAGGATATCTTAGATCCAATATTAATAGAGAAATGAGTGAGAAAAACATCATCTAAATGCGTAAAATATGTTACTAAGCGGACAAGTAGATCACAGAACCAACACATCGCATAATCTTGAAGACTTATAGGAAATATATTTATGAGTAAAGTGTGATCATTTGCATAATATAGATGTGCTACATGAAATGCTCTAAGATGCTCTTGAGGTTCACTATGGCATTTGAAGGTGGGTAGATTAGGGGTGACGAAATTTGGAAGAAGTTGGTAGGCTGAAATGGCAGGTGCAAAGGGAGTGTGTAGGAGTAAAGTGGAATCAAGAGATGGTAATGCATGAGAAGTGGCCATTTAAATTTTCCAAATTTGAGTATGAAAATTCTGATATAAATAAGTTAAATAAGAAGTATTTGAAGAAGATCCAGTTGTGCATTAGAAGCATTAGGTTGAATGATGGGACCAGTAGTAGTGGGAATGGAAGTAGGAATATGAAGGGGTTGAGTGGAGGCCATGATAGCTGAGGAAGAACTAAAAAGGGGTGTAAAAGAAGCATCTCAATAGTTTTTAGCAGTAATCAAAGCATGAAGAATATGTAGAAGATGGGTAAGATTATCAAGCAAAAGAATGACAAAAACTTGGTAAGTTTATCTAATTTCTCTTGATCAACGTTGGTGTCTTCATCATATGACTTCTCACTATAAGATGTTTTGATGTTTTCAAGAGGAAAATTTTGAGAGTTAGTAAAGGGGTTATCAAATTCAAACATTTCTTTAAAAACCCTACGGGTGGATGGAGGGAGCTCTATTTGCTCGAAAGACCTAAAAAAACCACTACAAGTGACATGCATAAGAAGAAATACCTAGAAAGAAGGTTGGAGCAGAGCAATAGGTTCACGAAATGATTTAACAAATATCAAAATTTGTAAGACCCTAATTACAAAGTCATAATGAAATGATAAACAATAAAGTATAGACCTAACCTAAGTAATAAGCTAGAGAAATATGAAACCCTAAGTGCAAGATATGGAATAAGAGACTTAACTGATTTGAAAATAAATCTTGAGGTGTTTTGAGCTAGAAAAGTGATGGAATAGGAGGAAAAACTATCATAACTGAGCCCATAAAATTATAAAACTTTTGGAAATACTAGGACTAGGGCACTTGGACTAGGTTAGGGATGCCTAGGCATTGGATACTAGTTCGGGGCACTCGCGAATGTGAAAACCTCAGAAACTAAATTTTGTAGTGTCGTAAGATGTTTGCTAATATTTAGTATTGATTTCCTATAGGTCACTAGAAGATCAATGAGTTTCCTGTAACTTGCAAAAAAATACCTCCTGCAAAACCCAAAGCACATCAAATCCTATAAAGAAAAATATGAAAATGGGGAGTTGGATTGACACTGGTAGTCACTTGTGAGTGAACATATGACCGAGCAACTTCGCACTACATCTAAAAATCTATGTAGTTATGTGTGCATGTGTGTAGAATCGTGTCTTAGGTGGATTTTGTGCAAGATGCACTGAATAAAAAACAATAGCTAGATGTAGCAATGTAAATAGATGTGTGGATGTCAAAATAAACTTCCCTCCTATGAAGTGTATGCGAAAAATGCAGTCCCTTGTCCCTTGAATGAAGCTAGATGGATACTTTGATGCTCTTGGAATTCCTTTGGATGCAACCTTAGGTGATAGCAATGCATGCTTACAGCTTGGTCCTTTATTATGGTGATACAACCTAGAATCTACCACAAACAACCCAGGCGCATTGGCACATCACTCAGCTTGAGCTGAACGCTCACCAGAAGCGCACACAGGTACGAGGCCCCTCTTTAGAGTTGCTTGTGTAGGATGTTAACATGTTGAAGATAGAGCATATTCAGAACCATAATAAGCACAAACATTCCACAAAGCATATTCTATATCTAGATCTTAAAGATTCATGAATTAAACAATAATCATAATGAAATTAACCATACAAGAACCAATTACAGTCATGTTTAACACCTTTATCCAGCCAATACACTCCATTATATTAAACACAATAAATACAAAATCTTCTTACAATAAATAGTATCATAAGTTTATGCACACATTAGATTTGGCAGCATAGCTCTATAATAGATCATACATAGTGTCTCTGTTTAGTTACATTGACTAATACATACTTATAGGGGTAGGGACTTTCCCTTCACCACTTACACACTTCCTAAAATAGGTCACATGCTGAAAATAGCCATGTGCCTTTACAATAATATGCACACATGCAAGTGCGCTAATAATAGATCTCCTATAGTTAACTGACAGTAGTAATCCTATTATTATCCTAAACTTACGCATGGCGCTTAGTAGATGCTCATCATCAAAATAGCATTTTCATGTTGCACAAGTCTCCATCCCATTGTGTGCTTTGCATGATATATCCAAAAATATCCTGTAACCATGAAAAATGGCTAAGTCCTAAATCAACTTGTCCTAGAGCGCATTTCCTTTCCTATACTTCCACGCCTTCAAATGTGCCTTGCTCATGCGCACAAATATTCTGTGTGCCCCTGTCCTTAGTGTCATACTCTATCTTCTCAACATTACCCCACACTAATGTACATTTCCATCTTGGAAATGGGGTTTCTCCGATTATCTCAAAAATAAAGAATAAGAATGGAAATAATGTAAAGAATTACTATACAAAGAATAGACTTCTATTCTGCAACACCCTCTGCTTCAACTGGGAGGATCAACTATGGATATTATATTTTAATCTCAACCTTCAATGGTTTCTAGTCATCCAACACATTTCTTGTCTTCTCTGTAATGTCTATGGTGATGGCTTCTAACTTGTCCTAGGTTATCTCTCCCTTTTCATTCTACAGTACTAGGACAACGTTGGCCATAATAGACATCCTTCCCTCCAAAAGATCCATATTTTGCACTATGAGCTTTCCAATCTCATCCAACCTCTCCTTATGTGGGTTTTGTGTTGTTGTAAGGGCTTTACGATTTTGATTTACTAATGCCATTCTTTACGTGGCCCTAAAGTCTCATCCTTCATTGCCTTGAACATCATTATCTTCTATTATAGTTCGATCCACGATTCACTATACAGTGCTGCACATATGTTTAGAGCTTGATTTGCTTTCTTCAGCTCATCTTGTAAGTATGGAGTAATTCCTTGTAAGATGAAATATTTCTAACCACAGAGGCCTTGGCTCTCTCTACTTCCTATTCAGTATCCTTTGGAATTGGAATTCGAATTGGTCCATCTTCAAGCACCAAATCAACTAATGTTCACACATAATTGATAGCCGAAGGAAAATTCTCAGGTACCTTAGACTCTAGATGTGGTCTTGCTTTTAGGACTTAGTCACCAATTTATTCTGCCATGCTGATGAAGGCCTCATTATTTTTATTCTCTAGATCCTTCACTCCTATTAGACACACTATTTCTATAATTTTTACCTTATTATCTTTGAGTAACACTCTAATAGTGGTATCCTTATCAATATACCTCTATTCCACCTTTGTAGATACATTAACTAAGGCATTGCTTACCTACTCATCGAGACATGAAAGTGGGCTTTATTGTCATATGCATTCTTCACTCTTCTTGACACATAAGACTCCTCACATACATAAAAATATAGCTAAATCAATGTGAGTCTACATGGACCAAGAAAACTATTTCCATGCACACATAGTGGCTATATCTGCAGTTTCGTCGGTTCCCGACCATATAACTCCTTGAGTCCCTTTGTGCTTTGAAAATAGGCATGGACAATTTTCTTTTGTCTTCAGCATAGCCCATACTCGAAACAACATATTCTCCACCTGTTCTCCTTGTTCTTGGCCCCTTAGGAACCTAAGCACCAAGGCTTGGAGTTTGCCCTTCGACGCCCTGAGGAGTGTCATGCACATGAGGTTGCTCATGCTACAATTATTCTGCCTCCTTTTCACCTTCACCTTCATCCTTCATCTCCTCATCTCTGGGCTCCTCCATATCTTCTAGTTGTACTAGGTTTCCGAGCACGCTCTCTGGAGACTCATCCAATTCCTTATTAAGCTTTAGCTTTATCCTCTTCTTCTCAGTTTCCTATTTTTGAGGGGAGAGTCGTGGTGATCTTCTTACAGGATATGGAGTTCTCGTGCCATGGGTCCTTATTCTTTTGAATACCATCTTAAAATGATGCTCTTCATGGAATGCTTCCATGTCCATGTCCAAGTTCTTGTCTCCTTCTTCCACGTCCATGTCCAAGTTCTCATCTCCTTCTTCCTCCTTATCTACTTCTATAGTTGCTACATGATTTAGAGCTGGCATGTTCTCCACTATATGTTTTCCCTTAGGTGGCCTTGGGAGCATGAACTCATTCTTCACATACTTTTTATTCTCCAACTTAGGCTTAAGTTGAAGGTATACGAGTGCGACTCCACTGTCCCCAATATCCAAGCTTATTGACTTCATACTTATGACATCTAAGATGAGCTTCTCAATGTAGGAATTCAAGCATGAATACAAATATGTCTTCTAGAGGGCGTGGTAGTCATAGTCTACCTTGTCTACGTTGAAGTTCAGATGACGCACATCAATAAATCTATGAATTGAGGCTTGGAAGTAGCGTGCTTATGAAGGCATATGGCAATTTGCACCATGGGCTCCATGTCCCATCCCTCATAGCAAACCATGTGATGCAGAAGTGTTGGTACACCATGAACTATACTACCTTGCCTACTACCAAAGGTAGCTCCTTGGGAATGTGCCACTCCTCAAACACCACAAAAATTTAGTCATACCACATCTCTACCCTCTAATTAAACAACCCACTCATTGAGCCTTCACATTAGTATTTTTCAAACCTCTCTCGTGAGGGAATTATTTTCCAAGGGGTACTCCCAGATCTTGTTATTTGGCCCATTGGGCACTCCAAATTCTAAAAACACAAGAGAAAGTAGGATAACTCAAAAAATTATATTTTCTCCTATGTGTGCTTCTTCAACAATATGTATCTGCATAATATAGCCTTTCGCTAGGTTGTATACTACTCCCCTGAGACATTTTGTTTGCTATGTGAAGCCACATGGTGTTTACTTATGACCATCTCTCTTGGTCATTCAACTTGGTTAGTAGATGCACACTTTCCTACACTAGAGGAAAATTCTTACGTTTATTAATGTCTATTCTGCATGGACATTTGGTATACCCAACTCCTTTCTTGTTTCTATGACCACTTCTTTATCAGTCAGATCACTAACAAGGTCTACCCCTGTGCCCTTTAATACTGCTAATGTTGAAACCAGTGCTATAATGATCCTAACCCTTCATCCAATGAAATAAAATAAGTCCTCATGGACTCATCTCATCAGCCATTGGTATAAGGGTTCATATTTTCAAAAATACAGGAGCTTATATAACTGATAAACTACTACCTGCTTGAGTAATGTTTCCCCAACGTCATCATACACTGACATATCCTCCAACGTGCACTTGTTGGTCTTCTTATTCAATAACACATCTAACTCTCCCTTGTTGTCAGAGGTATGATGGTTGTAGTCACTTATTTTGCATCTGCAGATGTGGGAATCCCACTCTTGTTTGACTATTACTCCTGGTCTGTGCATCTCTAAAAAATTACTCAGGAGAAAATTCAACTTCATCTTCTACCTTCTTCTTTCCTTTCATTCTGTTACAAGTGCTTTCTTTGGTGCCATCGTAAAAATCCCACCTTCTTTTTGTCGTAATGAGAAAAATCAAACCCTAGCTCAAATCTACATGCCCTAGCTTGAAACCGCATGCCCTAGCTCCTTCTCAACACTCCTTCGCTCAAACCCTTCACCAATGGGGACATGCAAGCCTCTTCTATGCAATAGTCTACTCTCCATGTCTAGTTTCACAACACTCTGCACCTGAACATAATTTTCTTAGCTTGGTCACACTTAGCTTGCTCAAATACTTGTGATCGAAAAGGTAAAAATGAACCCGCATCACGTCCTTATATATATTTTCAAAAAGTTAGTACATTTATTGCTCCTTCACCTTGTTATCCTAAATTCACCCCTCAAGGTAAATTTTGATAACTGCATAATTTATTCAGGTTTGATCAAGAAGAATTGGTTTGTGGCTAAAAATTAGGTCTTAGGGGTCCTGTCGACACTAAAATTTTCCTCCATAATTTCTATTTCATTAATGTATGTATTAGGAATAGGATGTTGTTAAGTATAATTAGTAGTGATGTCCAATAGAAGATAACGACGCCCGTCGATGTATGGTGCCACCAATAAAGTAGAGTATGGTAACAGTCAAAGTACAAAAGGAATGTTGTGGTAAAAGTAAATATTTGTCGTAAGTGGTCCAAAGTAATGTTAAAATGTAAGTAGAGAAGTAGGGTCTACATGATTAGGAATTAGAATATTATATTGGTAATACGGACAAGGAGTGAGGTCATAAATATTGTGTATTTTATTTGTAAAAAGTCTAAAAATGTGGAACCCACGTGAAATGATAAGGTTTATCTTATCTTAAAAGATAAGCTTACATGTATAGATAAGAGTTAAGGTATGGAATATGATTCGTCAGAATAGATTTCTTATCCTATCTTAGAGATAAGATGGATAAGCCTGGAAGTTCTATAAATAGAGAGGCCACCCCCCTCATTTAGGATATAAGGAAGTAGTGAGAAATATTGTATGAGTAAGTGTGTAAAGGAAGCCATCATTTTGAAGGTGTGTTAAAGAAGCCATTAAGAGGTGTAATTGTGAAGTTTCTCCCATAGTTATTGTTGGAAGGCAAGTGAAGTCAGTAACACTTGAAGTACCTCATGGGTGAGATTGTAACAATTTCATGTTGATATTATAATTTACACTGATATTTCAGATTTATCATCATTCTTTCTTATCGAGTATATGGTATTCTTGAGTTATGTTTGTTGTTGTGTTTCCAGATTACATCCACCAAACTAAAAGCTGTGCATTAGTAAATAATCATAGCATGAGGAGTTCTGGTGAAGAATTATCATAGTGTCGGATTGGTGATGACATTTTGGTTCCGTTGTCGGGACCATTCCTCGTTGGTGGATTTTCTGGAGAGATATTCCCACTTAGTCATAAAAATTTGGAGGGTAACCTTGTTTTTACTGTGCATAGTAGTTACCATGGTAAAGTCACTTTTTACCATGAATAGTATTTACCGCAGTAAAGTCACTTTTTACCGGGAATAGTATTTACTGTAGTAAGTTCACTTTTTATTGTGAATAGTGTTTACCACAGTAAAGTCAATTTTTACCGTAGTAAGTCAAGTTTTACCATAGTTTACCGTGGTCATTTCTATTTTCTATTATAGTGATTCCAATTATTTGTGCACATAAGTCTTGTTGATTGTACTTGTGGGTTGGTATTTCACTATGGTTACTTTTGGAAATGGGGAAGATTCCTATTTTTTCAGCCCAATCTAATGAAGATGCTTCCTCTTTCATTCAAGAGTTTAAACGATCTTGCATTTGTAATGGCCTCATAATAAGGGAACAATGGACTGAATTTTTTCCTACCTTTTTGGATGGTTCAACCCTTAGGTGGTTTGAAACACTAAGTGATAATGTGAAAAATTCATGGGATTTATTAACTGAAAGTTTTCTTGAAGAATTTGGTGAACAATGAAATATGCAGATCTCATGATCAATATCACAAAGCTATCCCAAGGAGAGAAGGAGAAGATAAGGGATTATCATGCTTGTGTTCTAGAGCTAAGGAGGAAGCTTGATGCCCAGATCCGGAAGGAAGGATTAGTAGATGGGTTGATGAATGGCATGGATAATCTCCTCTATAAGCACTTCATTCTTGGGATGAAGCCAAAGATCAGACAATGAGTGAAGTATGACCACCCAGCTACCATTGAACAAGCAAAGGAGATTGCAAGAAGGTAAGAAGAAAGCATGGAAGAGAAGCCCAAAGAAATTGTTGCTAAAGTAGAGCCTACACCAACACCTTTGGTCCAGAATCCACAACCACTCTCGGTGAGCACAAATATTTCTCCTAGTACATCTACTGAGTATGAAGATCTGCTCAAGAAGATGGGTCAGTTAACTATTAATCTTCTTCAAGGAAAGGAATTTAGTTCTTAAGGAGGAGAAAGAGGTCCAAAAGAAATATTTCTGAAGTTGTATGTTATGGTTGTTATAAAAGGGTTATTATAAGTATAATTTTCCAGATAGAACTTCTACATCTGGTACAAGAGATAATGATAAAGGAAAACCACCTGTGAATTCTTTTGATGTACTAGATAAGAGCATAAATAATGAAGTAGATGTGTTTATAACAAAAAGAAAGAAAAAAAAAGATAATCAAGATGAAAATGATCCTAAGAAGATGAAAGGAGAAACTAGTAAGAAACATAGGAGAAGAAAGTTGGGTGTGCAGGATTTTCTGATTTCACAGGGACAAGGACCATACTCCATCTTAGAAGATCTATCCAAAAGGCCTACAAATATTACATATGGTCAACTCTTGGCTATGTCTTCTGAGAAGAGGTGGGAGCTGTGAAGTGGACTCAATGCTCGACGAAGGAAGGAGGTTGAGGTCCCTATTTTGGAGGTAGAGGCAAATCCCTACGCTCCACAAGCTGAGGTATTATGTAATGGTATTTCAATTCATGATGTCTTAGTTGATGGAGGTGCTGTAGTTAATGTAATGACTAAGTCTGTAATGAATATGTTGGGTTTAAAAATTGATCGCCCCTCAACACTTATGTTAAGGTCATTAAATAAGGGAAAAACTAAACCAGAAGGTGTAGTTTCAAATGTGGTAATATCTATTATGGGTGTTGTATGTGTGGTAGAATTTCAGGTAATGAAAAATGGTACTGTTGAGTACCCAATGTTTTTGGGAAGGCCATGGCTAAGGAGATTTCATGCAAGAAACTACTGGAATGAAGGCTTCATGACACTTGGACATGGTAGAGAGAGGGTGAAGATAAATGTGATCCCTCGGCATCATAAGGCAGAACCTGTGGATTCAAGTGATGAAACTGATGATTGGACATCCTCTGATTACTCTAGTACTAGTGAAGTGGACACAGAAGATGAAGAAAGTGAGGTTGATGTTTCAGTCATGGATATCCTTCCAGTCACACCAACTCGTGAACCCATAAAATTATCTGAAGAAGAAATTGATGATCGTCTCCAACAAATAAATATTGGTGATCTTTGTGATGGAGAGTGAGAAGGAATGCTACCTCCATCTCTTTCGAAGTGACATACACCTATTCACTTTTGATTACAAGGAACTCCATCAAGTAAGTTGGGTAGAACATTCTATTGAGTTGGTAGATGGTGCTAAGCCCATAAAGCAAATGCCAAATAGAATGAATCCTAATTTTTCCAAGACTGTAAAAGAAGAAATAGATAAGTTGCTTAATGTAGGATTCATATTTGCTGTGGAGAATTCAGAATGGGTTTCTCCCATTGTGATCTCAATAAAAATAATGGGAAGCTACACATTTGTGTTGATTATAGGAAGCTCAATAAGGCAACAAAGAAGGATCATTACCCTCTTCCATTCTCGATTAGATCTTGGACCGAAGTAGTGACTAGGAGTGATATAGTTTCTTTGATGGATATAGTGGATACAAACCAAGTTTGTATAACATAGAAAGATCATCGAAGACCACATTCACCACACCTTGGGAATGTTTGCTTATAGAGTTATGCCTTTTGGGTTGTGTAATGCTCCGACAATGTTCCAATGCTTGATGAATAAGGTGTTTGAACCCTACATTGGGAACTTCATCAGAGTATTTCTAGATGATTTTTACATCTATGGGAGCAAGATGGACGACTGCACCAAATGGAGACAACATTTCAAAGGTTAGATGAAGAACAAGCCTCACTAAACCCTACAAAGTTTGTCTTTGGATGTTCTAAAGGTGTTTTATTAGGCATGTTTTATCCAAAGATGGTATTGGTACCAATCTTGATAAAGTTTCAAAAATCAAAGAGTTACCATTTCCTATGAATAGAAGTAAGTTGAGATCATTTTTAGGCCATGTGGGTTACTACAGAAGATTCATCAAGAATTTATCAAAAATTACACAACCACTAACCCAGTTCTTGAAGAAGGATGTTACTTATGAATGAGGAAATAAGGCGCATGAAGCTTTTGAACTACTGAAGGAAGCCCTGGCATCTTAACCTATTTTAAAGAATCTAGATTGGAGGAAGCCATTCATTGTGTATCTGATGATGCCTCGAGACATGCAGCACTAGGAAGTACTCGAGCCAAAAGGATGAAAATGGGAATGATCATCCATATTACTTTGGGAGTAGACAAATGAGTAGTCTTTGAGGTAAATTATCTTCAGTAATCGAAAAAGAGGCTCTAGCCATCATTTTTCTTGTAAAGAAGTTTAGGAATTACTTGCTAGGAAAAAATTTATAGTTGTAATAGATCATCGGGCTCTAAAATATATTGTAAATAAGCCTAACCCATCATGGAGGATAGCAAAATGAATAATTTTGCTACAAGAATTTGAATTTGATATTATAGATATGCCAGAAAAGAAGCATGTCAATGCAGATGCACTCTCTCAAGCCTATGATGGTTTAAGTTCATCTTGTGATGATGATGATTTTCCAGATGCAACATTGTTATCTCTTGACACAATTCCTAGTGAATAAATAGATATTTGGAATTATCTGAATGAATTCAAGTTTCCTGATGGTGCCAATGCAAAGACTAAGAGGAAGATTACTCAAGTCAGTCGTCCATATTCTATTTTGCATGGAGTATTATTTCGAATAGGACCTGATGGATAGTACAAGAGGGTAGTTGGACATGATCAAGGGAAGGAGCTGATAGAAGAATTCCACAATAGTACATGTGGAGGGAAATTCTCTGGAAAACTTACAACAAGAAGGATCTTGGATGTAGGTTATCACTGGCCCACTCTTTTTAGAGATTTTTATAATTATTGTAAGACATGTGATATTATTTAAACACATGGTAACCGTAAGACTTCATCAGCTCCATTATGCCCTATTCTTCCACTTGGTCCCTTTAAAAAGTGCGGAATAGACATTGTAGGTCCACTTCCAACTACCCCATGCCAAAATAAGTATATTGTAGTTGCCAAAGATTATTTAACCAAGTGGGTTGAAGCTAGGCCATTGAAAACAACTTCCAAGGATGAAGTGGCAAGGTTCATATATGAACGCATTATCACTAGATTTGGTTGTCCATTAGAAATTGTAATAGATCAAGGAAGCCACTTCATTAATGAGGTTGTAGAAGCCCTAGTCAATAAGTTTTCTATTAAGCATAGGAAGACAACAACATACAAGCCAAGCACAAATAGACGGGTAGAACGAACAAATTTTGTGTTGTGTCAAATTCTATCAAAAGATGCGGACTTTGCGAGGTACATAAGTGGGATAAAAGGATTCATGTAGCATTGTGGGAATATAGGGCAACATCAAAGTCAGCAACATGATACTCCCCATTTCAGTTGGCTTATGACATTGATCCAATTCTTCCTATTGAGTTTGATATTCCCACTATGAGAGTTATGAAAAATGAAAGGATGGATGAAAGTGATTCAATAAAAGAAAGGTTGGTACATCTTCATTTGCTAGAGGAAATGAGGGAAATAGCAAAGGATACAAGCTATAAGAAGAAAATGAAGCAGAAGGAATACTTTGATCAAAAGATCCATTGGTCTCCATTTTATGTGAATGACTTGGTTCTAGTATATGATTCTAGATACAAAAAAAGAAGACAGATTTTTTTCCAAAATGGACGGGGCCCTACAAAATAGCAGTTTGTGCATGAAAATGTTACGTACCAACTAGAGGAATTGGATTGCACTCCCATTATGAAATGGGTCAACCACGACAAGTTGAAGATTTTCCAAGCACCAGTATAATCTACTCGAGGACGGAGTAGAAGCTAGGAAGGGGAAGATGTCGACACTAAAATTTTTCTCCGTAATTTCTATTTCATTAATGTATGTATTAGGAATAGGATATTGTTAAGTATAATTAGTAGTGGCGTCAATAGAAGATAACGACGCCATCAAGACGGTGCCACCAATAAAGTAGAGTATGGTAATGAGTCAAAGTATAAAAGGAATGTTGTGGTAAAAAGTAAATATTTGTCGTAAGTGGTCCGGTAATGTTAAAATGTAAGTAGAGAAGTAGGGTCTACATGATTAGGAATTAGAAATATTATATTGGTAATAAGGACAAGGAGTGAGGTCATAAATATTTTGTGTATTTTATTTGTAAAAAGTCTAAAAATGTGGAACCCATGTGAAATGATAAGGTTTATTTTATCTTAAAAGATAAGCTTACATGTACAGATAAGAGTTAAGGTATGGAATATGATTCGTCATAGTAGATTTCTTATCCTATCTTAGAGATAAGATGGATAAGCTTGGAAGTTCTATAAATAGAGAGGCCACCCCCTCATTTAGCATAGAAGGAAGTAGTGAGAAATATTGTATGAGTAAGTGTGTAAAGGAAGCCATCATTTTGAAGGTGTGTTAAAGAAGCCATTAAGAGGTGTAATTGTGAAGTTTCTCCCATAGTTATTATTGGAAGGCAAGTGAAGTCAGTAACACTTGAAGTACTTCATGGGTGAGATTGTAACAATTTCATGTTGAGATTATAATTTACACCGATATTTTAGATTTATCATCATTCCTTCTTATCGAGTCTATGGTATTCTTGTGTTATGTTTGTTGTTGTGTTTCTAGATGTCATCCACCAAACTAAAATTCGTGCATTAGTAAACAATCATAGCACTGGAGTTCCTGGTGAAGAATTATCATAGTGCCGGATTGGTGATGATAGTCCCTTTGGCTCTTCTTTAACTTCCATATCCAAGGAAAAATCCAAGAAGTTAGAAAAATTTAAAAAATCCCAAAAATGGCCTCTTTTAGTGTAGTGCAGAAAAAGTGGAAGTTTTTGTCCCAGGCTACACAAGTATGCACAAGACAGTTGGAACCTGAAAACCTGAAATGGCTGCATTCCTAAGTAGTGAAGAAAAATTAGAAAAATATATCTGGACGGTCCGTGGGACATTCGGGACATGCATCACTTTGAAATGGCAAGCAGTTCAAATTGGTGAAATCGATATTTTGTCGGACATGGTCCATGGGACACCTAGGGCACAATTACACGTGGGACCTATAAAGGTAGAAAATCTGATCAACAAAGCAAGATGGGCGAAAGCATAGGTCAATGGCCCTCATGGCCCGGTCAATGTCGGGACAAACGGGACACCAAAAGCCGAAATCACCGCACCAAGAGCTAATCGAAAAAGTGGAGAAAGGAGGCCCAGACGGTCTAAGTACACATGGGACACGAGTTCCTCAAAATACCCAAATGCCTGCAATGAAGATGAAGGGTCAAATTTTTCTCCTTGAACTTCAAATGGCCATAACTTTTGACCCCAAGCTCTGATTTTCACAAAATTTAAATAAACATCTTCACTCTAGCAAATTAAATGCTCAGTCCGTTAAATGACAGAAATTCTGGAAGACCCCAAATGGCTTCCCGCACTCAAAAGATCATAAATTTTGTATTTCCCAATGGAAACAAACAAAATTAGTACCGTTGGAATCATGGTTATGAGAAATATGCATAAAAATCAAGAAATCCACGAGTTTTATGAGGAATCATTGGTGATTTTGTAGAAAAATTTCCCGATTGAGAACAATGATTCTAGCGGTGGTTGGGATGCATTCAATGAAGCATGGGATGACATCTCTCACTGCTACAAGTTATGGGACAGTATGGGAGCCTTTTTCAAGAAACATAACATCATTTAACTTCATTTACTACCTATTGCAAGTGGTTAAATGATAGATTTCTGGATTTTCATTTTCCCTCTCACTCTCTCTTCTCGAAATTTATAAATTGGAGTGTTGGGCTCATTTTAAAGGATGTATTTTTTTTGTGTAGAAAATCTTTGTCAAAATTGTTTTATAAAGCCAATGTGATACAATCCCTTATAGTGGACTTCTTGCATGGTGATCCAGTCCCTTATATTGTAATAAATTGGATTGTGCATACTTATGAAGCAATAGATGCAAGTTTGTGGATACTTCTTCCCCTTCGTGTTTGTTTGCATTCTTCTTTCCCTTTCAAACTTATTAAAAATATATTGTGTCTATTTTATACTCTTGTAGGGATTCATTTTTATTGTGCATGTATGGAATATTTTTGTGAATGCATTTGCTAGATTGTGGAGAACTGTTATCACCCCTTCTAGTATGCACTTTTCTTCTACTTTCCACACATTGGAATACTATTCTCACTCTCCTTTTCTGGTGTATCACCACTTTAGTGTAGGATTTGTTTTCATGCACTCTCTCTCCTGGTCCCTTAGAAAGTTAGATTAGGATAGATAGTTTTCTTGCATTAGAGTAGATTATGGCAGGTAGTTTAGGAGAAAGAACCAACTTTCTCTGGAGGTCTATCTCAAGTAGCAAGTCCCATAACTTGGAGATAGTACCCATGTTATCCAATCACACTATGAGCTCAAGCACACACACTTTTGCAAACCATAGGGTGTTGTGATTCGAGATAACACACCTACCAATAATCCTCTCATTAATTGACCATTTTCACAATCTCCATGCGCTACATTTTTGCGCCTCGGCTATAAAATTTTAGCACGCTTTCCTACCTTCTACGGATACGAGACTTCTCTTCAAACATGCCTCCATGTGCTCGAGTACCTCACCACCGCACCTTCCCTAGTAGTCTCCATGTCTGTTTCTTACCTTACATTATATTTTTCCCTCATTTATATCCATCTATGGTCATCGTTTTAGAGCAATATCCTTTCTAACATATCCTTTCCACACTTTAATAGCACCTGTAATTTTTTTTTTTCTCATGTGTACCCGATTCACGAATGTGGATAACCACCCCACACCAATGTTATGTGCAGTCCTTTGTGCATTAAAATACTTCATATGGTAATTAGCTTCCAACGTGCAAACACACTTATTACACAAAATTATAAACTAAATTGACAAAGAATAATGAAAAAGAAAGAAATACATTAAGGAAATACGAGAAATGAAAACCTATTCTAAATGGTAACACTACCTTTTACAAACACCAAGAAGAATTATTTATAGTAGGGCTTCACCTACTCGTTGAAGTAATCTGGGCAACCGTATTCCATCCAACATGTCTAATTGGAAAACACCTAATTCAAGTATATGAGTGATAAAATATGGTCCCAACCAATGCACTTTAAGATTTCTTAGATGGCACAAAAATTAGAATCATAAAGAAGCACCATCTGTCCCATATCAAGCTTTTTGTCCTTGATGTGTCTATCATGCCATGCCTTCTACTTGGCCTTTTCCTACTTCTAAATCCAACGTGTTATGGCACACCTCTCATCCAACTATATCAATTTATAAATTCTTTCTTCTAATGCTTTCTCATCAGCTAAACCTCTAGCACACACAATACGCAAAGAAGGTAACATGAATTCCATAGGAAGAACTACTTTTGTGCCAAACAAAAACTAAAAGGGTGTGGCCTTATTCAACCTTTTGTATGTTGTTCTATATGCCCAAATCATGATAGAAACTTTATCATCCCAATATTTCCTTCCAACATCAATTTTTTTGTCAATGTCTGGCTCAAAATCTTGTTGAAGGCCTCAGTAGTCCCATTTTCCTGAGGATGATAGGGTGTAGTCTTATGGTGTGCAATCATAAATTCATCTAATAGTATCCTGATTGTCTCATTCAAAAAATGTGTACCCCTATCACTTGTTAAGCTTAGCGGGCATCCATACCTTGTAAGAACATTTTCCCATAAGAACTTGGCTGCTATAGCTACTATACAATCCTTGGTAGGTGCTACTTTTCCCATGTTGTAAGATAATCTATGTAAGTGATGATGTAGCGCGATCTATTTCTACATGTAACTAGTGAAATAGTACCCACAAAGTATATAACCCATTTCTCAAATGGCCCGCACTAGGAATAAATCTTAAAGGCATTTCATCTCTTTGCCCAAGTTTACCAACATGTTAAAAATGATCACACACATTGTAATATGCTTTATAATATTTGTAGAGGGTCTCCCACAAATCCAATGAATAGAATCTTGTGCGCAAAGTGGCATCACCTACATAGTTCCCACCTAGAATACCACCATGAGCCTCTTCTATGATATATGTGTACTTATGCTCTAGTACAAATTGACGCAATACTTCATCTCAAACTAACTTATATAGGTCACCACTTATCAACATAAAAGCCACCGCACAAATTACAAGTTGTTTCTTCTCTAAGGATTTCATTCCTTTTGGCGCCATACCTATATGTAAAATGATAGCATTATCATCCAATTTTAAAGGTGTGCATTGTAACCTATACAACTGTGCATCTGGAATTATATCTTCAATTGTATGTGTGTCCTCCCCCAACTGAAATCTTGATAAATGGCCCGGGCTTGGATTACTTTTACCTGATTTTACCACAACTGTGAAATCAAATTCTTGGAATAAGATCACCCATCGACATATGCACCCCTGCAAAATAGACTTGTTTACCAAATATTTCAATGCCATGTGATTAGTGTAAAATATAAATGGTTTTTATAGCAGGTAATGTTTGAATTTATGTAGTGCATAGATCATTGACAAGGATTTGCGCTCAGTAGTTATATAATTCTACTCTATAGGAGTCAAATTTATACTAGCAAAACATATAGGATGATCTATAATACCTTCTCTAGGTTGAGCTAACACCGCACCAATGGCCATGCCAGAGGCATCCACATGGACATGAAATAGTTGGTTCCATGAGGGAAAAAGTAGAATAGGTTTTGTAGTAAGTCGGTGGTTATGTGATTGCTTGTGTACTAGCTATGGATGTTTTGATGTCTTGTACGGATGTTGGTTTTGTCACTTATTCTCAGAAGATGTCTCTCTCCCTCATAAATGTTCCAACCTTAAAATAAGGTTTTTTTGGGATTAAATGGTAACCGACGATGGTTCTAGCCTAACCGGTGGTAGTTAAGGGTAACCGGCATCGGTTAGGGTGAAATTTCCTAGGTTTACTAAACTAGGCAAAACCCTTGATTTTATTGGATCTCATTTCATTTACCCCATGGATTAGCATGGAAGATTCCTTCTAATAGGTGGGAATATGGTTAGAGGGAATGTAGGCATTGATTTTTAGGGTTTGGGTAGGTCTTAGTTAGTTATGACAACTTACTAAGAATAGGTCTTAGGGTGAGGTGGCTTGATGAGGTGTCTAGGTGAGGTGGATGTGTGGGCATTATCCCAATTAGGATATTTAAATAATAAATATGGTGAGGATAATGAATTAATTTAATTAAATTAATTAAATTAATATTATAGTGGGGTGAAGGGGGCCATGGCTAGGTGGATGTGTTCAAGGTATTTATTTAACAAGGGACCAAGGGGAGTATGACCTAATTTTAGTGTCTACATTTTGCCCCTTTTTGTCATGTAGCTTGTATTGGTAAGTGACGCTGACAAAAATAAGATGTGGTTTCCCAAGTATGGATGAAGGTGATCCCCCTCAAACCAGGAATTGATGAGGTAGAAGGCAGAAGTGGTGAGTGGTTTGATTAAAAGGTGAATGTGATGAAGAGGAAGGTGGGCGAGTGGGGGTAATGTGGAAAAAGGTCTACTCGGGTAATCTAGGTAATGGGTTAGGGTCAAAGGTAGTAATAGTCAAATGCACGCACACGTATAAACTGTAGCATGGTACCAGGTTGAAGAGTAGGAAAACTCTACATTGTCTAAGGTCAATAGGTTTATCCAAATAAGGTTGAGGTGATTCTAGTATCCAAGGTATAAGATATGGTTAGGAAACACAACGTAGGTTAGGTGTAGGAACGTGTAGGTATGTTTTGGTACACCGAGGGTTAGGTCAGGATAAATGGTCATGGCAAGAGGCAAGGTAAGGTCAGCAGGTCAATCAACACAGTAACAGTGGCACAAGGTATAGTGAACACATGAGGTCAAAGGTCACTAGCGATGTTTTAAGTCCAAGAATCTAGGTCACGACATAGGTGGGGCCAAGGTATGGGTAAAATAATGAGTCCCAAAATGAGGACGAGGTTAGGTAGTAAATGATGAGGTCAGGAGGGTGAGGTGAATGGTCAAGGTAAGCATTGGGTGAGGGAAAAAGAGTGATGGGAAAATTAATAGGATGAAGGAAATGTGGAAGAGTGAGTGTGATGCCTGGTCAAGGGTAACTCGATGCCAATGTAGGGTAAATTAGGTAGAATTTTTATATTTTTGATCATATATCGGCCTGCATGCCGAGAGTTATTATATTTTTGATCATATCTTTGGAATGCGTCTTTGAAGATGGTGAGGATGTATATGAGAGTTTTGAGAGACTGGATTATATACACTGGCCTATGTGCCAAAGACATTTGATAGTTATGTATATGGATATTGTATTTATATAGATGATGATGATTATGGGCATTATGTGTTTGTGTTGATAAAATTTTATTATTATGCATAGATGGACTTATGGTAGGTGTGTTAGGCATGGATGGAGTTAGGTTTTGGGCATGGTTGAGTCAGGTTGTAGGCATGGATCGAGTTAGGTTGTGGTCTAGGCATGGATTGAGTCAGGTTTTAGGCATGGTGGAGTCAGGTTGTAGGCATGGATCAAGTTAGGTTGTGGTCTAGGCATGGATGAGTTAGGTTGTAGGCATGGATGAAGTTAGGTTTTGGTTGTAATTCATTAATATTTGTAATGAATGATGATATGGGTCATTTTTAAGATGTTTTATAATACTTGCATGATGTTGGTAAAGAAATGGTAATCGAAATAAATGTATGTTTTGATGATGATAAAAATGTGAAGCAATTTGTTGTTGGGTTAATTTCCAATTTTGATATAAAAGGAAATGAAGCGAGGGTAGAATGTGATTTAGGAAAATGAAAGATGAATTGGTTAGGATAGAGAGTGTCGAGCTAACCTCCAAGGGCCCCATGCCCTCGGAGTGCCTGCCTACATAGTCCCAATGAAAAATGACCTCAAAGCCGATGTAGTTCTCCCATAAGCTAGGGAAGAAGATATGAGAATGAGTTGGTATGTTTTAGGCATGATTTGAGTTTGGGTCTATTAGGTATGTGTGAGTTGTGGGAAAATTATTATAGGTGATTTCGATTGTGGCAAAATAATAAGATTACCCCAAAGGTAAGCATCGAGGACCAAGTCCTGTATAAGGTAATCAATATGTAATAAAGAAGTTTAAAAGATAAGAGGGGGCAAGAAAGCCGCTTGATTGGTTAGGATCATACCGAGTAGGTCATACCTTGGAGGAGGTGATGAACATAAGACCCTAAAGACATTGCATGATTGATTATTCTAAGGGTGAAAAGTAGTCACATGATCACCAAATGTCATGGTTTCCAAGAGGTCCCTTGAGGTAGTAGGAAATGGGAGTGCGAATGGTGAGAGGGGTGAAAGGTGGTTAATTTTTATATGGTATGAGGTAGCATGCTCTTTGGGAAAGAGATCCAAGGTCACAATGGGCAAGTCCATGACTAAAATACTTTTGTGTTGATTGATATTTGAGATAGACTGATCGATGCGGGAAGTCTATATGGGATGAGGAAATTAACTCCTTGAGGTCTTCGTGAAGTTGATTGATGCGGGAAGCTTCAGATTCTCTCACTTTTTTTTTTTTGAAAGAGCTTTACATAGCTGTCCTTCAAGGGAGCAATCTATTTATAACAGCAATTGCAGAGAGGAAGATGTCCTTTTGAGGGAGTCATATTTTTATTGGAAGTTTGACTCAAGGAGTTAGATCCCATGTGCGGGCTTTTAAGTTATGGACAAGACTAAGGTGAAGAATGTTTAGAAAGCAAGGTGAAACAACTATGGGATCTCATCTAAAGGTAGAAAAAAAGTATCCATGAGAATCATGCTATGTGCAGCGCCATGGTACACATATTCAAGAGAAGATAACAAGTGACAGGTATGCACATGACTCTTGTTTAATTGTTGGCAAGGTGTAAGAAGTGGATAGCACTCAAGGGACGAGCATAGAAAGAGGAAAAAGGTGAGGTAGGACTAAAATTCAACAGTAGAATGGTTGAAGATGCAAGGCATTAAGGGGTTTAGGTTCGGGTTTACCATCGAGTGAAGATAAACGATAAGCACCTAATCTGTAAGTATGGGTCACGATATATGGTCCAAGCCAATTAGAAGAAAATTTTCCCCGTTTAATTTTTTCTGCTTTGGTTACATGTTGATTTTCTTTTAGGACGAGATCACCAATGTGAAAGGTTCATTCATGGACACGTTTTTCATAGGCATGTTTAATACGTTTTTGGTAAACTTGAAGATGGTCTAGAGCATTAAGATGGCGTTCGTCTAATAACTCAAGTTGTACTAAACAGATCTGATGAAAGTTGTCATCATTGAGCATATAATGAAGAGAAATGTGGAGTGAGGGGATCCTGGAATTCAAGAGGAAGAACAACCTTTGTACCGTAGACCGAGAGAGAAAAGGTGTAGCAGAAGTGGAAGTGTGAATACTAGTGTGAGATGCCCACAAGGCAAAAGGAATGTGCGTATGCCAGTCATTCCCAAAGATCATTAACCACTTTCATGAGAATTTTGTTTAAGGTTTTGTTAATGGATTCAGCTTGGCCGTTGTCCGTGGGTAATAAGGTGATGAGAAACTTATTTGAATGCCAAAGTCATTACAAGTTTTTCGCAATGTTTTGTTTTTAAATTGTTTTCCATTATCGGTGATGAGGCGATGAGGAACACCAAAGTGATAAATGATGTGATGATTGATGAACTAACATATTTTCTCAACTTTCATGGATATGAGTGTTATGGATTCAACCCATTTTGTGTAGTATTTGGTAGCGGTGATGATCCATTGATGTCATTGGGAAGAATGGGGATTGATCTCTTTGAAAAGATCCAAACCTCATTGAGAAAGGGATAAAGGTCACGGGTGACCTGTAAGGTGTGACTAGGTGTATGATGAAGGTTGGCATGTTGTTGGAATTTTACACAACGTTTGATGAAGACGCAACAATCATGGTTAAGGGTGAACCATTAATAGCCTAGGGGGAGAATACACTTAGCAACAACAAGGCCACTGAAGTGACCTCCACATATGCCATCATGAACTTCCTTAATGGTATAAGGAATTTCAGAACTCATGAGGCATTGTAAGAGAATACCATCAAAGCCGTGCTTATAGAGGAGGCCCCCATGATGACGTAACAAGAGACCTTTTTAAGGAAGGCATGTTGTCCATTATGGGTGAGATCAGGAGGTAAGATGGAGAGAGAAAGATAGTCAGAATATTGTTTATACCAAAGGTCACTTGGGTTTGGGGCAATAGTTCCAATGGAGTAAATGTTGTGAGGTAAATATGAGGGTGATTGGAGTCATTGTATGGTGACAAATATTTTAGAATCGGTAGGTGAAGCGGGTATTTGAGAAGCCAAGTAGGCCATGGTATCTATAAATTTATTGGTTGAACGGGGGACGGTTTAAACGTCAGTAACAGTCAAAGGTGGTCAAAGTAGTATGTCTACATGATGTTTATACTTTTGTAGTATCTCATTATGAAATTGGTATATACCATTGACTTGGTTTATGACCAATTGAGAACCACCAAAGATGTTGATTGATTTGACATCTAGGGCATAGGCAGCTTTGAGACCTAGTAAGAGTGCTTCGTATTCAGCAATATTGTTTATACAATCAAAATCAAGTTTGAAAGACAAAGGCATGGGTTCACGATCAAGTGAAATGAGGATAACACCAGCCCCACCCCTACGTTGACACTTGGAACCATCAAAGAAGAGTGTCATTTGGTAAGCGGGTTTGTCCAGGGAAAGGGTAGCAATTGACTCATCTGGAAAGTCAAAATTAGAGGGTTGATCCCCATAAATAGGTGCATCGGCCAATTGATTGGTGATAGCTTGGCCTTTTATGGATTTTTGATGGATGAATTCGAGGTCAAGGTTGGCCAAAAGCATAAGCCAAAGTGTGTGACACACTTGATTTTGATAAGGTTTGGCATACATGAAGTGTAAGGGGTCGGTGTTGGTCATAACATAGGTTTTGTGGTTGAGTAGGTAATGGCGAAGTTTGGTGGCAATGAAAAATAAGGCTAAGAAAAGTTTTTTGGGATGGGTATATCAAGTTTCGTAGTCCAAAAGAGTACGACTTATGTAATAAACCACCTACTCCCTGTGTTGTTCATCACGATGAGCGAGCATGGCCCCCAAGGAGTGATCGGTAGCTGAGATATACAGGTAGAAGGGTTGATCATCTTTAGGTGGAATGAGTATGGGTGGTTGAAGAAGGTATTGTTGTAAGGCCTCAAAAGCTTTGTGGTAGTCATCATCCCAATTAAAGGAGATATCCTTGTTAAGTAGAAGATGAAATGGTTGACAGTGATTAGACAATTGTGAAATGAAATGACAAATAGACTACAACTTACCTTACAGGCTACAGAGTTGCTTAAGGTTAGTGGGTGGAGGCATTTCTAGAATGGCCTTGAATTTAGCAGGGTCAAATTCTATACCACGTAAGGAGACGATAAATCCCAAGAGCTTTCCTGAGAGAACCACAAAGACACACTTCTTGGGCTGAAGGTGAATGCAATATTTAATAAGGTGGTCAAAGATGGTTTTTAGGACAGCGAGGTGCTTAGAGCAGTGTTTAGATTTGGCAAGGAGGTCATCGACATAATCTTCCAATATATGATGCATGATGTCATGGAAGATATAAGTCATATCCCGTTGATATGTGGCACTAGCATTTTTAAGGCCAAAGGCATGACTCAATAGTAGAAGGTCCCCAAGGGGTGATGAATGTAGTTTTGTGTTGATCCTCTGGGGAAAGTAAGATTTGGTTATAACCCGAGAAGCCATCCATGAGTGATAGCATCTCGTGACCAGCAGTAAGGTCAACCAGTTGGTCAATACCAGGTAGAGGAAAGTCATCTTTAGGGCAGGCTAGGTTGAGGTCACAGAAATATGTGCAAATGTGGAGTCCCCCAATCGCCTTAGTGACAGAGACAATGTTAGAAATCTAACGAGGATAATCAATGGGTAATATGAAGGAAACAGAAAGGAGCTGAAGTTCTTCGTTGACAAGAAGGGCAATGTGAGGGTGCATTTTCCTCAATTTTTGTTTGACGGGTTTGGCATCAAGAATGGTTACAATATTGTGGACCACTATGGTGGGGTCAATACCAGGCATGTTTGCGTAAGACCAAGCAAAAGCATGGTTATGGTTTTTGAGAAAAGAGGTGATGGCTTCCTGTTCAACAACATCTGAAGATTGACTGATCTTGAGGATGTGTGGGTTATCCTGAGTATGAATGTTGATCTCAATAGTCGATTCATTCAACATGGTTTACATCTCAGAGGGTAACAACCGATGAATATATGAGTCTTCTGCACCAAGGTAGGTGAGTATAGATTCATCATCCTAACATTGAATGATGTTAATCAAGGTGTATCATCATCGATCATTTCAAGATACAGGAAGGGAAGAGAGGAAGGATCCTCGACCTCATGTTGATAAGTCAGAGGCCCCAAGGAAATAATGTTTATGAAAAAAAAGAAGAAGAAAAAAGTTAGGAGGGATGGATTTTGGATCCATCGACTTCGTCGGTGAAGGCGTTAATGAAGGTGGAGCGGGTGAAGAGGGTGAAGAAGGGCTGATGTCCTTGATGAGTTCAATGTGGGCCTACTTGTTAGGTGGTTTAACAAAGCTGATACCACTATGGTTGTTATGTTTTTGGTAGTACATGGAATACCAATATGGCGGCCTTGATCGTAAAAGCCAAAACCAAAACCCTTCTACATACATCACTCGCGGAAAGGTGTGGGCAAAATGGTGATTGGTGAGTGACTCGAAGTTAGTGGAAAATGGGTGGGTTTTTGATGGTGGTTCAGGTGTGTAAGTGGTAGTATCAAGTCCCCCATAGGTGAGATTGGTACAAAGGTGGAGAGGACCATAAAGGAGGCGCTCTCCTATAGGGTGATCATAACGAGGGTGTTGGTGAAGGCTTCCATACTCTTGTGGAGTAAGGAATGTGTTGACACTATATAGGTGATACTCCCCGCAGTGAGGCGTTGAAAAATGCCTTCCAAGGGATCGCTGGTTGGTATGTGAGTAGTTATAATAGATGATGTGTCGAGGTCAACACGGAGGTGGAGCTAACAGATTGGGAGGCTAATGGCCAGTTGTGGAGGTTGTGGCGAGTGGTAGGAATGGAGGAGGCATGCGCGATTGAGGTAGCGGCTATATTAGTAAGTAGAGGTGTAGTTGAAGTGGTAGTTGTTGTGGAGGTAGATGCCTTAATGGGTATAAGCACATCATTGGGTCGGTAAAGCATGTTGTATGTTTTAAAAGGTGAAGGATCAGCTGGAATAGTATAGGTGTGTCCTTCATGCTCAAACTTTACACAATGATGCAAAGTGGAAGGAACACAACCCATGACACGAATCCAGGGTCTGCCAAGCAATAGGTTATATTGGAATTCCCCCTCCAAGATGTAAAATAACTCTAGAACAGTATGGGGGCCCATGCGAATGTGGAGGATGATAGTGCCTAGTGTAGAGGTGATAACATCATTGAATGAACGCAACATGACAGGATGTTTATGCATGTAATTGTTAGGTATGCACATTTGAGTGAATGCATGGGATGAAATGATATTAATGCTAGCACCCCCATCAATCATTACATGTCATACACATATATCATCGATGTGGATAGAGATGAAGAGAGTTAGGTCTGGGTCATCAGTTTGGTGCGGTGTGATCTCTTCCTCTGAGAAGCTAAGGGAGGCTACTTGGTGAGTAGGTTGAGGTGTAGATAAAGGTGGTAATTTGGTAAGAGAGGTGACATAATGGGGTGTGATGATGGAGGCTACGGGTGTAGGTTCATTTGGTAATACCTCAATAGATTGAAGGACCTCCATGAGATCTTGAAAATGGGATACTGAGGTTTGGATGAGGTCATATAAGGAAAATTTTAGGGGGGATTGGTGTAGTTGTTTGAGCATCGTACGGTGTGTGATCCCATTAGAAATAGAATACGTGGGGATGCAGATAGTGATTTTAGGTGTGGGTGTAGATGGTATGTTGGGTATAGGATTGGTCGGTGAGTCAGTTGCCTTTTCCTTGCCTTTGTTCTTTTGAGCATGGGTAGCAACATGGATCATGTTGATCTGAGGTGGGGAGGTAGGCGAGGTAGGTGAGCCATGAAAGGTAGAGAGCAACATGAAGGGAAAAAGACTAGAGGAAGGAAGGAAATTTGTGGGATGAGATAGGTACATTGACATTTGGGTGGAGGTTTGGCGAGGTCGTTGATGCAAACCATGTTAATTTCAAATCTCAGAGGTGGTTATAGGAGCTATGGGGGAAAAGGTCCGGGTTGTTGAGTAGGCAGTGAGGGAAGAGTTGTGGGAATGGGTGTTGGTGAAATGGGGTCTTCATCAAGAAGGTCATCATCGTCAAAGTTTACTTCAAGAGGACATAACTAGATAAGGATGGTTTTCAAAGCCTTATAGTTCTCCACATCATGTCCTAGGACACGATGGTATGTGCAAATTTTAGTGTCATCAAACCCTTTCAGCTTAGGTTTTAGAGGTTCATAAGGTTGGAGTGGTGGTAATGTTATGATAGAAGTCTCAATGAGGTTGGTTAAGATTTTGGCATAGGACCCTGCTAGCAGTGGGTCGCAATGGGAAGTGAAAGTGGGTTTTGGCATAGGTGTGGCTGATTGTTGAGGAACGGTCTTTGCAGGAGGGGGAGTGGGTCAAGCTAGGGTTTTGGGTACTAGCGTGGTCTTGGGTGTTGGCCGTGTTTTCTCGGGTAGGGGTATGGTAGATGAACTAGCAGGAGAGTGTGTGGTTATTTTGAATACCTTATTGGAGGGTAGCAGATTTTTCTCTTTGGGTTGCACCTTCTTGGGTAAAGGTGATATGGGTGTACGAGATCTAGAGGGAAAACAGATGGGGAAGAGGGCGAGTTACCCACGGGGATAACGGAGGTGCTGTGAAGGTAGATGATGTGGATCATGTAGGGGGTGTGAGGAATAGAGATCGAAGTGTAGTGGGCAATTAAGAAGTTCTTTGAGGGTATTAGAGGTATGGGTGGTAAAGATGTTGCAGGTGTGGGTGTTAATCGTGTTGGGTGCCTGGGTATGTTAGAGGTTTGCGAGGAAGGAATGGGATGTTGTGTTTTTGGTTTATTGATGGGTGGAGGTTTCTTGACCATGTTGGGAGGTTGAGGTCCTAAGATGGATGGAAGGGGTGAAGGTGATGAAGGTGTGATTGACGTAGCTAGGGTATGAGTTCTATGGGCTTGGTTCTTCTGTTTGGGTGCCGGAGTAGGTTTGGTGTTGACTTTGGAGGATGTAGCTAAATCTAGTTTGATAGGTGGATGAATAAGGCTGGTGGTTGGGGTGACCCCTAAGGTAATAATAGGTTTAGTCAAGGAAGATGATGTAGGTGTAGGTTTGGATTTAGATGTATGTTGGGTTATGGGTAAGGGTGTGTGTTGAGCTATGACGGGTGTCGTGGAAGAAGTTGCGATGGAGGTGGTTGTGCTCGGTTCAATTGGTAAAAATATTTTTGGTAGATAGTGGAAGTATCAGCAAGTGACATCTACATTTGCATTGAGATAGGAAGCAAAGGCACCCCCACAATAAGGCTCTGTCCACATAATCTAAGTGATCAGCTAAGCATGAGAATGACATGTCTGTAGGTGAGGTTGATGAGGACCTAATGGCAATTCCCGTAAAATGTGTCTTAGAGACGGGGAATTTGCTAGCTTCAACTTCCGTGGGTAAGAGAGTCGAAAGTAGGTCTACAAGATCTTGGGTAGCTAATGGAGAATGGTCACCTAGAGGCAAAGGTATCTCTACTAGATCCTTGATAGGTGGAGGAGAAAATGGGTGCTCCTCTGTAGGTGGAGGAGATAAACAAGTATCCTCCATGGACTGAAGAAGTATTGTGGGTGATGGTTCTCTAGGTGGAGAAGCCAAAGGTGAAATGGTCTTGATGTTAATGGAAGGATCCTCCACAGGTAAGAAAGGAGGTGAAGGGTGTTCCTCTGTGGGTGGAGGAGATGATGGGTGCTCCTCTGTGGGTGGAGGAATAGGTGAAGTGGGTTCAAGTGTAGGTGGAGGACTTCAGGCTAGGATTTCCTCGATGGAAGGAATATGAGGTAATTGGGAAGCAACGGGTATGTCACTGAAAATAGCGTGGACCTCGTGGGTATGGCTATCATGAGTTGAGGTCTCACTGGTTTGATTAGATGAAGGGGCATGATTAGGAAAGGGTTTCTTGAAGATGTGTAGGTTTTGATTGGTAGGTGCATTAGGATTATCCATAGTTAACTCACCTTTCTTGAGCATTTCTTGGACAATATTTTTGAAAGTGATGCAATTGTCATCACTATGACCCTTTACTCGATGATAGTTATAGAATTCATGTTCTTTATACCATACGGGTGTGGGGCGAGCAGGTTAAAACTAGTGTGTGGTTTTATAGGAGGAAGGGTGATGGCCCCAGCTTTGATGAGCTTCTCTAAGACAGAAGAATAAGGCTCCCAATTGGGGTGTATTTCCATTGTTCTCGTCTGAATTGAAAAGTCTGAACGGGTGAGAGATTAGATGAGGGGCTAGCCTGATTTGATGGATGAGTTGGGCTAGCTTTGAGTACCACTGCGTTAGTGGTCCCCTTGGCCTTTGAATAATTGTTCTGTGGTTTTGAAGAAGAAGAGGTATCATTTGACTTGAATTCCGAGTTCTTATTATGTAGTTAGATTTTCTTCTCTTCGATAGCACAAATCTCTAGCTTTCGTGCCATGGTGAATGCTTCGTTGAAGGTTCGGAAGGTTTGAACCTACAGGGTTAGTGAGATATGCCTAGCATAATCCCGTGTGAAGATTTTAATGAGTTCGGTTTGCAGTAGTTGGAATGTGAGTTGATTGATCAGGCTACACCAACGAGCAACAAAATATGTGATAGATTTGTCATCATATTGATGCGTAGAGTATAGGTTAGTCATGGTAACCTTCTTAATGATATTAATGGAGAAGTGATCCAAGAAGGCTTGGGCTACCTGATTAAATGAGAATATAGAGTGTATAGGTAACCCACTATACCAATCTAACGCGGGCTAGTCGAGATATATTGGAAAGGTCCTCGGGAGAAAAGCATCATCGTGGGTGATCAAATAACACCTGTGTTTGAAAGACCGCAAATGTTGTTGCGGGTCTTCTTTGCTATTGAAACGGTTGAATTTAGGCATTTCCTAATGCATGGGATATGGACGGATAGGAATGGATGGATGTATAGGCTCATTACAAATCTCATCGTAGGTGAGAGTGTTGTAGGAGCCAGAAACCGATGCCTCCAATGTTTGCATCTTGTCCATCATTAACTTAATTAGGTCGTTAGTAGGTTATGATGGATGGGTGCCTCCTGTAGCATAAGAGGGTTGGTGTTGGGCATGTAACATGGGTGGCATTCCAGTATATGGTGCTGCCGTATAGGTAGATTGAGAAGAAGGAAGTGAAATAGGGGTACGTACCCAAAGTGAATAATAGATGAAACAATAGGTTCTTTGATAGTACATATATGGAGGTGGAAGGGTCGTGGTGACCCTAGTGGTAATGGGGGATAAATATTACGGCATAGAAAGGACGATGTTTGTAAAAGGGGTAGGGGTCACCGACACCGAGGGTGGTAGTGTAGCTACGGGTATATGCAAGACAATAGGGATGGAAGAGGTTGTGTCTCGGGTGGTGGCGAGGTATAGTGGATGTGGCGGGTGCAAAAGATGTAGTAGATGTGACAGTCATAGCGGGTATAGGGCCTAGCTATGAAATGACTGGGGGTAAGGTAGATATGGGCCGCATGGAGCCAAATGGGGCTGACGCAGGAGTGGGAACGAGAGTCGGGGGATAGATATGGGCATGTCGCATATCAACTGACTCGAGGCATCTCGAGTGGACGAGTGGGAAAGGTAAAATTGCAAGGCAATAGGATTTTGGTCAAGGATTTGTGTGAACTCCTTGTTGCTTGTGGCGATAGCGACAGGTTGGGTAAGATCCATGGGTGATAAAATGGAAGGTGGTGAAGGGCTAGGTGGGAGTGGTTGACAACTGGCGTGGAATATGAGGGCATTCACTTGGCTTCGGGTCAACACCATGTGAATAGGTATTGATCAGGTTGGACTATTTTCTGTAAATGACATAGAAATACAATAGAAAATAGGAGAGACAGTGGTAGTAGGTGGATTAGGTACCAAATGTCAGCTAGAAAATGACACAGATGACCGATGCTAGTTAGGTTAAACCGATTCTAGTCACAAGTAACCATGGTCGGTCATTGTGGAAAGTGGATAGTTGGTCAAAACAAGGTAAAAGGCCAATAATCTGCCAAGTATGCAAGATGCTAATGGGATTTACCAATAAAGTGAATATGATGATAGTGATAGAGACTTTGAAAAACAAAGAATGTGAATAGGTGTCCTTTTGGGTAGGTTGACCAAAAGAATTGTAACCGACACCGGTTAGGTAAAACCGATGATGGTCAGAAGGTAACCAACGGCCACCGGATCAACACCGCCATCGTGGAAATTGAGACAACGATGAAGAAAATGTGGTTGTGAGTTAAAATTTGATGTGGAATCAAACCCAAAATTTTGAGAATGATGAGAATATGGTCCAGGCACACTCAGATGAAGCTAGAATACACCAACTATGATGAGGAGCGTGCAAGGGAAATAAGAAAATGAAGAGTGAAACCTCTCACCTCAAAATGCAAGCCAAGCAGAAACACTAAGAAAACATGATCCTAAGAGTGCCTTTTCTATTATGTTTGTTTAGCTTATGCTATTTTAAGGACTGACTCATGAACTGTAAAATAGAGTTTTTGGTGAGGATGGCTTCCTACAAAGAAGAAGATCTATAGGGTGAGGTTTCAGGTATGTTATGGTGGGGGTGGGCTGTCCTCTAATGGGTTACTGGATAGAGATAACCAGCAGGGTGCCCATTGTTCCGTGATCGTGTGATCACCTACAACTTCTTCCGGGTGAGATGTTGTTTAAGAATGTGTATATATTTTGAATTTTTGATGTTTGGATATGACTCAGAGAGAGAGAAAGAGAAAGAAAGTGCTTTCTATGATTTGTTTGTCAATCATCAGCTGGGAATGACTTCCAGTGTATAGGTTGCCCTCAATTAATGCGAGCTAATGCAAAAAATTAGAATGAAATGCAATGATTTTAAACCCAAATTGAAATGTAGAATTCGATGCCACAAATAGATGAACAGGAGAAGGGATGCTCTTTCACTAATTTGATACTAATGAAAGGGAAGAAATGTTCATTTTAAGCACCAAAATACGATTGCTTTTAGACAATAGAAGAGAAGAAGGTTCTAGGGGAGAAAGTTTAATGTCATAACTTTTAGAAAAGAAACAAACATAGAATTTTTTCACCTAGAAATGAAATAATGCAAAGAACCCCAAAAGGGCTCCACCTAGGCGTGCCAAAAGTTGACAAAACAAATAAGGGTAAAGGGCTAGGAAGAATACCTGTTGAGATGCTTTGGTCGGGTTGTTGCAGATACGTATGACTTCGAATCAAAATATGATCGTGAGATCTTCCTTTTTCTTGGAGTAACTACTTGAAATGGAACACAAGACCACCAAATTAAAGTTAAACAATATATGCAGTGGACTGCCTAGTGTGTGCTAGATCCGAGAAGTGTGATACTTCCTAGATGGCTGTCAACCCACTTTTAAAACAACTTAATGCTGATAATAAAGTAAATCCTATTGTAGTTAAAATTATTTAGGTATCTCATTTGTCTACAATAAGAAAATTCATTCAAAACAAGCTAGGCTATGATTGAATCTGAAGGTCAAGGTCACTGTCAAGGTATTGGTATTGGTCAAGGTAAGGTTCGGGTAGTTTTAGGTATTTGGTGGAGGTTTTACGCTCTGATCTAGGTTTCTGGTAAAGACACAGAGACCGACATCAGTTTGGTATGACCGGTATCGGTTTAGGATAACCGGTGATGGTTGTGGGTAACCGGTGTCAGTATGGTCGGGGTACAGGAAATTCAATAAAACTTGGTTGGGTGATAGATCCGGGGTTAGATGAAGATGGAAGGGCAATGGCCAGATTCGTATGGATCTGAGGTATGTACAAGAATGATTTAGGTCCAGGTAGGGGAAATGTAAGGATGTGGATAAAAATATGGTCAAGTTTGCATGGAGATAAAATGGTGGGGAATGGAAATGAGAATAGAAACTAACAACAGAAGTGAAAGGATCTGCTAAAATGATAAGGAACCAATGCAGGTTAACAAAACTTACTGTTTGTACGAGCTTGATGCCTGGTTGGTAATGGTGGGTGATCAAATGAACTTTGTGTAGTGTTGGCGCTTCCTTGGATGCTCCCATGAAGGTAGGTGGCTATGTGATTGTTTTAGGTACTTGCTATGGATGTTCGATGTTCAGACGGATGCTAGTTTTGTCACTTGTTCTTATAAGATGTATCTCTCCTCGAAATGTGCCAACCTTGAAATAAGGTTTTTTAAGGATTAAATGATAATCGATAAAGTGGTTCCGGATTAAGCGGCGGTGGTTAAGGGTAACTAAAGCATTAGTTAGGGTGGGATTTCTGGTTTACTAAACTAGGCAGATCCCCTTGATTTTCTTAGAACTCGTTTCATTTACCCCATAGATTAACATGGAAGCTTCCTTCTAATGGGTGGAAATATGGTTGTAATCTAGGCATTGATTTTTAGGGTTTGGGTAGGTCATAGTTGGTTATGACAACTTACTAAGAATAGGTCTTAGGGGAGGTGGCTTGATGAGGTGTCTAGGTGAGGTGGATGTGTTGGCATTATCCCAATTAGGATATTTAAATAATAAATATGGTGAGGATAATGAATTAATTTAATTAAATTAATTAAATTAATATTATAGTGGGGTGAAGGGGGTCATGGCTAGGTGGATGTGTTCAAGGTATTTATTTAATGAGGGACCAAGGGGAATATGACCTAATTTTAGTGTCTACAGATGTGCCCTAACAAAGTGCCAAAAGGTGTAACAAATACACACTTCTTGATGTTTAAAGATATGTTTAATTGTCTACATCTTTCAAACATTAAGCGTAAATTTTCACAATGATCCTTAACAAGTCCATACACCGTCCAATCATCCAAGTAAACCTGTAAGAAGTTGTGAATAAAATCCTGGAATGCTTGAAAAACTATGCACAAAAATACAACAGAACGTTTTTTAGACCAAAGGGCATCACAGTATATGTAAAAATTCCCCATTCAGTGGTGAAGGTTGTTTTCTCTTGATCCTCCTATGTAATCTTAACTTGATGATACCCAGAGAATCCATCTGTAAAATAATAGATTTCACACCCTACAATGCCTTCTAATATCTCCTCTGTGAAAGGTGTAGGAAAGGGATCAATCACACATGTAGCATTCAGTTCCCTATAATCCACACAAATCCTAATCCAACCATCTTTATTTATACTAATGACCATGGGGATAACCCACTTTGATTATTCTAAGGGCTTGATGATGCCAAACTTCAACATTTTGTCAATTTCTTCCTTAACTTTTACGCGTAGGTTAGGGTTCATTTTGTAGGATATTTTCTTGACCATACACACACATTCCTTAAGATTAATATTCATCTCTCCTAATGATTCATGCACTCCTTTTAATTCATGGTAGCCCCTAGGAAATAAGTTCAAAATCTTGAAGTAACTCAATGATTTTGGTCACTTCAGAGTCGGACCAATAATCCCCAATTATTGCCTCCTTAGGTTCAACATCCGTACCAATATTCAATTTTTTTGTCTTCATGGGTTCATGACCAAGGTCATGAAAAATATCTATTACAACGAAAATCTCAAACACAGAGTAATAAAGGATCAATAATGGCGTTCTAGGAAAAAAATGCTAGGGCTCCACTCCGGGAGCAAGTGAAAAATGAAAACCATTAAGGGTTCCAATGGTTAGTATCCAAGCTCAATCAATGGTTACCCTTAACTCAACCCTAGGTCAAGAATAATGCATGTGTTAAGTATATAAAAACCTTAATCCCGACCATGGTTTGAAAAATCACCGATAATATCTTGAGGGTGAAACATCATGATAAGGGGACCAAAAATCAAATCGATTATTCGTGTTGACTATGGTCTATGCAATTTTTATCAACGAAAGGGGTTGAATCATTAGTCAATGCAATGATTAATCAAAGGAAGTCAAAATATGTGTTATGTTATTCAAATAAGGGCCAAATTATATCAATTAGTATATGATGCCAATATTACGAAGGAGACAAAAGACTATAGTATTGAACCATTTTTAAAAAGACCAAATCACTCTGTGTGTTATTGCAAAATAACCAAATTATTAATCGTTGATCAATATTGACCTTAGGAAGACTATAATCTATACAAAAAATATTCGAAGAGGGCCAATATAATAGGTGTCATGACCAAATCAAATAATGGCCATGGAAGAGAAGAAAATGTATGCACATAAGTCAACATCAATGTGTCACAAGGATCATTGTTGGGCCCCTAAAATATTGGCTAAGTACACAAAGGCGCATGTGTGCATAAGGCCTAGGTTGAAGGATGGGTACACAAGAAGAAGGCACACAAGGAAGGGTTCTAGAGGGTTTTAGAAGAGCCGTGTTACATGCCAGAAGACAAGGTCTTAGGACTTAGCCGTATTTGGTGTATCAGGTAGAAGATGAGAAAAGCATGACCCGACTGCATATGAGGAATGGATAAGGTGCCAACCTGGTGATAGGTTGGCCTAGGAAGGAATATTCCCGTAATGGAAGCTTTTAGAAGACCATCATGGCAAGGAGTGGAGAGCTCAGGCCTAGAGGATCATGCTCCCATGGATGACCACATCAGGACACTTGGCGATGGATCTAAAGCATCGATAGGTGAGTTGGTAGTTGAACTGGATTATAAATACAAGTGCCCAAAGAAGAAAAGAGAGGGAGAGACCGTTAGAGAGCGGAGCTTTACAAAAATGCTGTGAGGAGTCATATTGGGTTGGGTAGATGAAATATAGGAGAAGGATGTATCAAGGGTTTGGGGTTATGAATTTTCTTTTTGAGAGGTAAAGGATATGGATCCAGTTATGATGCATGACTTCAGTCTGCCATATTGTGATGTTCTATAATGAATCTAATGAATGTAATGAGGTTTCCAAATTATTTGAATACGATCCTTCTTGGTTCGGATTCATGCATGATTTCTTCATATTTATTTTTCATATATGTTTACAAGATGAATATGAATCCCTAAGCATTTTCCTTTTTTTTTTGATTCAATCCTTAAGGTCTGTTAAAGTATCTCTGTGTAATGACCTGTAATGGTCTAGATCTGTTCGAGCTCTATGATGTTTGCATGTCTCATTTCCACTCACTTTATTTAAATTTTGGATCATATATGATGTTTTCTGCTCAACTCACATAAAGAGAGACTCGACACCCGCATGTGCCTCGGATGAGCACCCGGTACTACTGGGTCATAGGTCAAGCGTGCTTGGGATTCTCTTGTTCTTTAGTGGGTGTAAAAATGACTACATCTTGGTTCCATTGCTAGGACCTCTTTTCAAAGTTGTAGTGGGAAATAACATACATCATGATCTGTGTAATGAGTGATGATAAAGCGTTTAACCTTGGGAAATGTTGAATAATGGTTTAAGAGCACGGAGGACGCATTTTCTCAGAGATTTAGCACTGGACCTAAGTTTGATACACGTAGATGGGTAGAAGAGAACCTCTACCATGATTTGTATGAGAATTTTTCTTTTGCTTCCTAGTAGAGCCTTATGAATGGTTCTCGGCATATGCATCCATATAAAGATAGTATTATAGGTCATGTGCATGGACACAAGAAGAATACCAGAGGTTGCAAGATGTAGATCTGATGTGGACTCATGTTATGGATCATTAGTGGAAATGAGTTCTATGTAGCTATACTCTAGAGTACGCTATTTCTACATATTCTTGTCTGGAAGTTGCTGAGTCTGAGTTTCTACGAGAGCCTAGAGGATCATTTCTACGTGTTATTCCTAAAGAAATGAAGATCTTGATTGTTACCTTGAGTTTAGAGGCATTTTTGATGGCCGGCTAAACCATTCTGAGTGTTAGGCGAGAAAGCTAAGGTGGAGGAAGATGGAAGACATTGTAACAAAGAAAGAAATGGAGGAGAGACGAATCAAGTATAGTGAAGCACATAAAAGGGATATTACTAGGCAATGCGAGGTTGCAAGTGTGATAGATATATAGAGGCATACATTGTGGGAAGGATTTGAGGTTCATGTAGAGGACGTGGAACATGAGCAACCTGTGCTACCCCATCTTGGTAAGCATGTAAGAGAGACCCCTTTGGATTTTGATGAGGTTTCATCGAGTGGAGAGAGAAGATTCGTTGGCACATATATGAACCCATTTAGTGACCAAACCACGGCATGTGGTTTTCCGGATCAAGGAAGGAGTATCACGACCATTGGTATCAGTGGAAGTGACAAATTTACACCTAGGAGATACAATTTCTCATTTCCCACTTCTATGGCTATGCATACTATTATGATATTCAGAGGGATTTTTGGACAAGGAGAAAATATACAAGGCTTGGGTAACGCATTAGGGAGTGGCATGGGATAGACATCTGGCAGCAGCACAATCTCGGAGATGGTTGGCACATAATTTAGTGGGATGTTAGGGACCTTAGGCATGACCACTTTAGGCCCATTACTTGCTACTGGTGGATATGGAGGTAGAATTGGTTGATTTGGGAGTAGAACTGGTGGATCTAGAGGCACAGGACCTGGTGGATATAGTGGATCCAGTGGAGGGGGGGAACACTAGAGGAAACCAAGGCTCTAGCTCAAAAGGACAAGGGGCCCAACCACCTCCTCAAGTCTTCTTTGAGATGTCTCTACATTTGCCAGATTATAGAGGTATTGAAGATGTTGCAGAGCATGTCAAAAAGTGTGAGTTGTTATGGTGCACAAAAGGGATCACTAGCCTAAAGTGGAAGGAAATACAATTTACAACATCATTGCAAGGCCACACGCATAACTAGTATAGGAAGTATGAACCCCATCAGACGGTGGTAGATTACACCATGTTGAAAAATGCCTTCCTAGTAGAATTCCACATCCCTAAGTTTGAACAGAAAAGCATCAACGCCTTGAAGGAGATTCAATAAGGAATGGTGGAGAGTGTCTTTGGAGTATGATACATGGTTCAAAACCCTCCTATCAATATTTTCAGATGATATTCACCCTTCACAAAAGTATGCTCAATGGTTTGTTCCAAGGTTGATAACCCCTTTTATAAGGGATTTATCTCATAAGACTTTCACAGACCTACGCAAGGCATTAGACGTTGCCCTACATGCTGAAGTTGTTAGGAGTGTTAACACCGGTGTTAGCCCATTTCAAGAAGCTCAAATTGTTGGTATGGCTAAGAAAGCTGGAAAATTTATATGTGAACTCAACTTAGGAGACTCACAATGGAATGGGTTGTACAAATTGTGAAGTAGAAGGGCATTCCAAGAATAGTGGCCCCGGAAGATAGTAAAGACCGTAGTGATGAAGATCGTGAGATTGTTCATGGGGACCATGATGGGAGTAGATGTCCCTTGTTATAATGTCTAATTTGGAAGAATGTATCTTGCTATTGTAAGATTTGTACCTCTACAACCCATGATACTAAGGATTGTAGGCTTATTGATCAGATCCATGAGGTCATTGATCATGGTGTGCAGAGATGGAGGTGTGTAGGGTAGGGGATTTTATGGAGGTTTATGTGGTCATAGTAACCGTGGAGGAGGAAGAAGTGAGTTCCCACGTGAAACCTATTTTGATTGTGGGTCTACTGACCACTACAAGTGTAAGTTCCCAGATTTGTTGCAGTGTTCATGGTGTGGGAATAAGTAAAAGTATGAGGATTTCCTTAAGTTGTTTGAGCATATGAATCAACGACCGAGAAAGAAGAGGGTGCTTTGTAATGGTAAGCATTAAGAAGGTTGACACACAATGGAGGGCATGGGTGATATGTGATGCAGTTTGGAATCTGTTATGGTAAATACAAGAGTAGAGGCCACATGCACAAAGGAAATGCCACGATAGAAGAACTCGGTTTCAAGGTAATAAGTGGTACATGGGAAGTACCTAGACCATACACATCAAAAGGAGGTATATCAAGAAACTATGGATGTCATTCATATTTTACAAGGAGAAATCCAATGTCTAAAGGAGCAATCCAGGAGGGAGGAGCAAAGAAGGAAGGTTGAGGCACCAAAAGATGACCTGGATGAGGTCAAGTAAGTATGTAAAATGCTTAGGCAAGAGAATATTATTCCCTTGCTAGAATCATGGTTGAGAGAGAAGGTACCATGTGCTAGAGAAGAGTGCGAGAGACAGTCTTGCATGCAAACCTTCCCCCTCACAACCTTGACTATGATAGGGAGATCACGTTAAATGTGGTCATGGATGGATGGCTCCTTAGTAATATCCTCATTGACACAGCACGAGGTCAATGTTCTCACCTTGGATGCATGTCATCATATGGGAAGATCTGCATTACAACCATCTTTGAATGTGCTATATATGGTGAATAAAACAAAGGCAATGCCCATCGGTGTCTTGAAGGATGCAACTACTAACATTTAAGGGGCTAAGTTTACTGGGGACTTTGAAGTCTTGGCACTCACCGAGGAAGACAATTTCCCAGCACTACTTGGGTGCCCATGGTGCTATAAGAACAATGTGGATCTTCGGTTCAACAAGGGATACATAAGATTTGAAAATGAGGAGGAACGGATCATGATACCCCTGGCTGATGGGAAATCAACACCCTATACTGAACCTTTCGGAGAAGAGGTCCTGGATAGAATATATGTGCACTCAATCAGGGATCTAGATATAATTAATCCCATAGAGGGATTTATCCAGTTTGAAGATGCTCAATCCCTAAGTGACACCACCAGTATAACACGCAATAATTGGGCAAATGGCACCTATGAGTTAATCAGACGACATTTGAGGGGATCAGTGATAAAGGTGACAAAGGCACGTACAGTACGTCACCTAGGAGGAAAGGAGCTACCTAAGTACTCAGGAGGAGCCTTCCCTGAGGTCTTTTTACAAGAGATGGAAGCTCAGTGGAAGGAGAAAAATGAACAAAGGGGGATGTTAAGTTACATCCTACTCAGAACTATTGTGTGCTGGTGGGAAACACATTGGGATAATATCTTGGAATGGCATAAGGTGAGAATTTCCTTCTTTGTAAGGTTTTGTAGGAGCAACGTGCCCACAGCTATACAAGACTACCATGGTAAAGAGACCACTTTCTTCCATATCCAAGCATGTGAGGAAGCTTATATGGGAAGTGTAGAAGTATTGTCACCTTCATTATGGGTTCACAAGCTATATTTCACCCTACAAGGTTGTGCGTGCATGGGACATTCATTCTGAGACATGCTACTAGATAGGGAATTGACAAGAGTTAGCGTCTGATCTCATTTAAACATTCGAGTATCAGAGTACAAAACCCTTAGTGGATAAGGCATTACAGGTTGTCAAACGCCTTACCATTGGGGATAGTGCCATGGTAAAAGATAGGCTACTGGAGTTGCTAGGTGAACTTGGCCTAGAGGCACACTTTGAGAAAGAAGAAACAGAAGAGATAAACTTGAGAGCACATGTCCGGAAAAATAGAAAGGAAAGATGATGTATGTGATTGATGGTGAAAAAGTGGAAAAATTGGATGTTGACCATTCTGTAGGGATGCACGAGGTGTTAGATAGTTCTAATGAATGGAAACGTGCCTATCATGAACCTTTAAGGACAAAGAAGGTTAACATTGGCTTAGAAGAGGAACCTAAAGAGGCTATCATCGAAGACTATTGGTCAGAGAAAGAAATCTCTAAGATCATTAATCTTTTACATGAGTTTGAGGATTTATTCCCACGGGGTTATCATGAAATAAAAGGCGTTCACCATTCCTTGGGGGAAATTAGAATTAAGTTGAAGGAGGGTGTGCGCCTGGTCCGGAAGAGACCATACCGAATGAATCCTAACCTGCACGTGAATGTTAAGGAAGAAATAGATAAGATGATAGCGTTGGGACTTATTGAAGTTGTTGAAGAGTTAGAATGGATAAGACCAATGGTAACTAACATCAATAAGGATGGAAGGATAAGGATCTATGTTTATTACAGGACTTGAAAGCAAGTGTGTATCATTGATCCTTTCCCAACCCCATTCACTAAAGAAATCATAGAGGAAGTGGTAGGGTGCGAGGTCAATTCTTTCACAGATGGATTCTTGGGCTATCACACGGTAAGGATCACAAAGGAGGACCAAAGAAAGACAAACTTCACCACCGATTGGGGAATTTATGTTGATACTGATCATGTTGTTTGGGCTGAAGAATGTGCCTACTATGTTCTCGCGCATAGTGGTACAATATTTCTAGGACTTCATCCATAAATTTCATCAAGTCTATCTGGATGATTAGACAGATATGGGTTAGTAAAGGACCATTGTGACAACTTAAGGCTGATGTTTGAAAGGTGTCAGAAGTTGAGGATATCCCTTAACATTAAGAAATGTGTCTTTACTACCCTATTTGGAACATTATTGGGGCACATCATATGTAAGGAGGGCCTACTAGTAGATCCCAAAAAATTTGCAGTAATTGTGGGATTGAGGGAGCCTACTAGTCAAAGCGTAGTGCGTGGATTTCTTGGACATACGTGGTACTACAGAAAGTTCATCAAGGGATATGCCAAGATCGCCACGCCTTTAGAAGAGTTTCTTAGACATAAGAGTGCCTTTCATTGGGGAGAGGTACAATAGAAGACATTTGACACTTTGAAGGATAGGCTTGTCACCGTGCCCATCCTACGTTTCCCTTCTTGGGATAAGCCTTTCCATGTTCATGTGGATGCCTCAGGAACCACCATTAGAGCAATATTTACACAACCTGGTGAAGGTATTTTTGATCATCCTTGTGCTTTGCAAGTAGGAAATCGACACTAGTAGAGCAGAATTACACTATGATTAAGTGTGAGGCATTTTCAATGATCTACGTGCTTCACAAGTTTAGGTAGTATTTGCTGGAAACCCCTTTTATATTTTACACTGACCATATGGCATTGAAATACTTGGTGAACAAGCTCATTCTACAAGGGTGCATATGTCGGTGGGTACTATTGTTCCAAGAATTCAAGTTCACAGTGGTTGTCAAACCAGGAAAAAGTAATTCCGGACCTGATCATTTGTCTAGAATCGATTCAAGGAGGACATGCAAAGCATTAAGGATACCATGCCAGATGCACAACTATTTAGGTTGCATTGGTGCGCACCATCAGACTTAGAAGATATTGCGGTATTCCTTAAAACAGGTGTGGCACCAGTCAAAATGAAGGCCTTGGAGAGGAAGAAGTTGGCCATACATGATGCACACTACATGCTAATTAGTGGAGATCTGTACAAAATGGTCCATGATGAGGTTCTATGCCATTGCATGCTAGAACATGAGCACATTGCAATTATGGAAGAGGCGCATGGTGGGATTGTAGGAGGACACTATGTGGGAAATACAACCATATGGAAGATACTAATCATAGGGATTTTGTCGGAGACCATTTATCAAGATTGCATTGAGTTTTGCAAGGCCTGTGATCATTGCCAAAGCCTTGGAAAACCTGGAAAAAGGGATGAAATGCCCTTGCAACCAATAGCCAACATGGAACCATTTGAGAAGTGGGTTATCGAATTTTTCAGACCAATCTCACCAGCAACGTGAAGGACTAATTTGTGGTATATCCTCACTTGCATTGATTATTTGATAAGGTGGGTAGATGCGATGCCTAAAAAGGATTGTATAGTGGATTCCGTTGCTATATTTTTATGGGAAAACATAAACAACATGTATGGATGCCCATTGAGTCGACAAGTGATAGGGGTATAGACTTCATCAATGAGATGGTCAGGATTATATTATTAGAATTCATGGTGGCCTATCACAAAACTACCCCCTATCACCCTCAAGAAAATGGAACTGTTGAGGAATTTAACAAAATACTTAGTCACACATTAACTAAGATCTGTGACGTTGGTAGGCGAGGATTGGGATGAAAAAGTATCAAATGTTCTTTGGGCATATAAGACAACCTACAAGAGGTTGAGTAAGGCCACACCATTTTAATTAGTGTTTGGTGTGAAGGCTATCCTACCGATTGAATTCATGTTACCTTCTCTCTCGCATTTAGTACACGCAATAGATTGGCCGATGAACAAGTGATGGAGGAAATAATTGACAAGTTAATGCAATTGGACAATAGATGATCACTCACCAAGTGGAGCAGGACAATTGAAAAAGTAAAACAAAAGGCATGTCATGATTGTCTCATTAAGAACAAAAAGTTTGAGGTTGGGCAGATGGTCTTACTATATGATTCTAAGTTTCTGCGCCATCCTGGGAAGTTAAAAGTCCATTGGTTGGGTCCCTACATCATCTCATACATCCTTGATTCAGGCGTGTAACAATTACAAGCAATGGATGGGATGAGATTGCTAGGACACTTCAATGGGAGTAGGCTGAAGCCTTACTATAAATAAGTCTTCTTGGTGTTTGTAAATAAGGTAGTATTGCCAATTAGTTTAGGATTTCCCTTAATGCTTTCTCTTTTCTTATGTTTCCATTTCTTGTTGTTGTTTTGTGTTGCACCTTGGGCGCCATTAATCTAATTAATTTTTGAAGGTTGTAACTACGCAGAGGACCACACATAATTTTAGTGTGGGGTGGAGTAAGGTGGAATAAATTGCAAAGTGTGAAGCACCAGGAAGGATTGCGTTGGAAAGCCCAGTTGGATGGCCCTGGGAAAGGAAATGCATGAGAGGGAAGGTGAAAAAGGATGGTTGGTGTTAGGATAAGGCTACATTATGGATCCATGTACAAGATTGGAAGAAGCACAAAAGCAACATGAGGTAGGTGAGAGAAAAAATCATGACGAAAGTACCTCGGCGTTGGTGACGCACATGTAAGAGTCTCTGTCAAGTTAGATTGGTTGCGTGCTAGAAGGTTGGGGAATTATCCACGCAGGATTGGGCGCATGAGTGAAAGTGCTAAAGTTGGACTTTGTTGAAAAATCTGCATTAAGTGTTGAAGTACAGTGGTAGGTAAGGTGGCATTTAATGTTAAAAAGTGGGAAAAACTATAAATAGAAGGTTGGACACTTCATTATTTACATTGCAAATACAAAGAAGGAAGAGATTTTGCAAACTAGGGTTTCCAGAGTTGATCCGTGTGAAGAAAAATTGGAGGAATTTAACCGTGAGTGACTAGTTTGGATCTACGAACCAGGAGGGGAATAGTTCACAGGCATGGAGAAAGTTGTGGAGAAGCACTATCTTATGAAGGGGATATTCTAAGCGAGGGTTTGGTAGCTAGGGCACGGGTTGGAAAGGAGTTTCTTCACAAGTTTGAGATCTGAACTTGGAAAGGATAGAAAAGAAAAGTAAGAGAAGTTGAAGTGCAAAGATAACCTACACAATGGCACCCAAGAAACCAGCTATAACACCTAAGAAGGGAAAGGGCAAGGGAAAACAACAAGAAACCACCGCAAGTACTAATGAAGAATGGTATGCAGAAATGCAGTACCTAGATGGGGTTTTACTTGGAAAGGAATAGGAGTCCCATTTAAGAAACATGACAGCAAGTAATTATAACCATCACAAAAATGCAACTAAAAAAGAGATGGCTTTGGAGTTAGTGCCTGACGAACAAAAGGACGCCGTAAGGATTGCCCATTTATAGAGATGGAGTAAAAGTGAAGTTAAAGAAGGTGGGATTATTGGAACTCTATGTGTTTCCCTACTTTTGGAAGCTTGAGCACCTCTATCAATGGCTGATGTCACGCGCACATGAAGATCACTTTCACTTTGTAAGATGTAAGATGCGCATAACCCCTCACTGATTTCAAGATTCACGGGTCTCATCTATGAAGGAGATAGTATAGAGGATGACCCGTGTGAAAAAAAAGCCATCAAAGAAACCGTTGTCGCTTTTGCATATAAGAAATGGTCAAGGAACTTTGATATTATAGATATCCAAGACCTGGTGATGAGAATGGTTGCACACTTGGTAACCAAACTTAACAACCAAGAGAGGTGGACACAAGTAAACAAGTCATGGCTCACCATGTCGTAGAAGGATATCCGAGGGTGCCATCTACAACTTGTCGCAGACATCATGGATGCGATCATCAACAAAGCACGTAGGAGGGTGAAAAGATAATTTTCAGCAATTTCCTTTTACTTATTGTGTTTTCGAGAGATTAGAGTGCCGATGGGGAGATAAGTTTGTGTGGGAATACCCAGGAGGAAGATCCCTCATTGACAAAGAGTTTTGAGAAATATACTTGTGATAGCATGATGACCATTCATAAGGCACGTCTTGAGAAATGGTATACATTCTTGAGAAATGTGTTTGAGGTAGAGTGGAGGATACCGTAACAACTACTAAAGATCACAAAAGGAGAAGCTGAATTTGTAGTATACCAACACTTCTGCATTGGCAGATTTCAGTTGGTGGATGAAAACATGAGCCCTTGGTATAAAATTCCATTTTCTTTCACCAATTAGTACTTCCAGGAAGGGGTAAACAGATTCAAGGAATCCAAGAAATTGAAGTTTGAACTTGGAAGTTTGGATCAGGAACACAGGGAGATGCGCAGATGTTGGTATACCCCAACAAGCATGCTTATGTGGGAAAGTACATATCACATGAAATTCAGATGATAAAAACCATAAATTTTCCTATTGTAGGGGATCCGAGGCATGGGTATACCTTTGCATAAGGCCCAAGTTTGAGAAGGGCACTTATCTTGAAAACAAGATAGCTATACCTGAGGACCTAACATGTAGGAAGAAGACCGCACCCAAGAAAAAGGAGATAGAAGAAATAAAGAAGAAGGCACCTAGTGTCCAAGATACTCAAGTGGTGGGTGCCCCGGGAACAAGTGCTAGAACAAGTACTTACACATGCGGGAAGAGGTCTCTTGTCAAAGAGGAGGGACAAGAGCAAGGAAAGATTACCTCGAGAGGATAAATCACTAGAGGAGGAGGAAGAGAAAGTAATCTCCTATACTGGAATCCCCAGTTAGGAAGAAACAAAAGGTGATTGAGGAAGTGACTTGGAGGAAGAGGAGAGCTTGGAGAACTATATAGGTGAGAGGGATGATGATGAAGAAGATGATCCTAAAGAGGACTAAGAATCACGTGTTTTTAGCGTGCACGATTCGGAAGAAGAAGGAAAAGAGGAGAAGAACGATTATCACTTTGTGTGAAGGAAGGGAAGCCAGGAGGAGGAGGGTGCCTAGGACATGGAAGGAGGTGAAGAGGTTAGCAAAAAGATTTAGAGGACTCCAAACCTCACGCAGGATGAATTAAACAAGGTGACAAAAAGAGAAGTGATGAAAATCATTGAAGCCTTGGTAGAACAAGAATTGGAGCGCAACGCTGATATAGTGATGAAGGAAGATAAGGAAGAAAGCGTAGGGAAAGATCAAGGCAGTGGCAGAGGCCCCAACCTAATAGTAGTTATTCCTAAAGGCACGTGCATAGGTGAAAAGTGCATGGAGATGAAAAGACCAAGGATGGACTACATTGATGATCACAATAAGGTGTTGCGTATGTGCTTCCAAAGCACAGTCCCAATAGATCAAATCTTGGCAATGAAGTCATTTGATGAAGAAGGTGCATACCCTTGGACGAGGAAAATGCTTTCATGGGAAATTGAGTCCCACATTGATGAGCTAGAGTTTGAGGTAAGCCAATGAGTGCTAATGAAGATGCCTGAGTCAAAAGGAGACAACCCCTTGGTGAGCGCTCAACAAATTTCAGATGAACAAGTCTGCAATGCTTTAAATAAGGTCTCGGTTGAGCTAGAAGATAGGTTATTCGGAAGGAATGACAGGGTAAAATTTCTAGAGGCAGAGCTAGAAAAGAAGGAAGAAGAGCTAGAAGAGAGAACTAAGAACTTAAAGTAAGAGGAACTAATTAGCATGCAGCTAAAGCATGAACTTAGGGAAGAAAAGGCAAGGGTGCGCAAGGTATATAAGAAGGTAGAATCCATCATAGATGCCATTGTTTTGAAGCATCCAGACTTGGAACTCGCCCTTGCAAAATTATGGATCTTCCCTTGAGTTCTTTGAAGACTTAATGCACATCCTCACCATGGAAGGGAAACCTCGCCTTAGAATCCATGGAAGAAGTAGTAGCACGATTGGAAAAGGAGGAAAAATTAAAATTTATAGCAATCATTTCTGAGTACAACAAGGTTCTTGCTGATGTGAAAATTGCTACCCATATTGTTGAGGCCGTGTATGATAGTTTCCGAGATAGAGATAAAGTGACGAGCATTCGGTCACCACTCATGAGGTAGAGCTCAAGGAATTCCAGGAGAAGAAAAAAAGAAACAAAGTAGAGTGAGAAAGGATCCTGGCCAAGGTTGAGAAGAAGTTAGAAGCTATTGAAACCTTATGAGGTTCAATTAAAAACCGGCTGAAGGAGTTGTACCCATAGATTACAAGAAGGATGGATGTGCTTAAGGACATGGGAAAGGAACTAGAAGGAATGGTTGAGACATTTAACACTCGTAGAAATGGACTGGGTTCAGGAAAGTAAGCACCCTAGTCGAGACCTCTGCTAGAGAGTGTAAAATGAAGTTAATGCCTGGAACAAGTTGGAGGCCGACTTACAAAGAAATTTTCCTATCTTGTTGCAATAATGACAACACTCCTCCATTCTTTCATTTTTTCCCCAATTCTTCATTCCCTTATTCTTTTTCCAAGGCGTTAAGCCTATTTTAATTCTTTCTTTGAAGAAGTGTTCCGTGGGTGGAGAATAGGTAAAGTGTGGGGTGATGTTGGGCCCCTAAAATATTGGCTAAGTACACAAGGTCTAGGTTGAAGGATGGGCATGCAAGAAGAAGGTGGGCAAGGCAGGGTTCTAGGAGGGTTTTATAAGGGCCGTGTTACGCACCGGCAAACAAGGTCTTAGGACTTAGCCATATTTAGCATCTTGGGTGGAACAAGAGAAAAGTGTGACCCGACTGCGCATGAGGAATGGATAAGGTGCCAGCCTAGCGACAAGTTGGCCTAGGAAGGAATATGCCCTACGATGGAAGCTTCTAGAAGACCATCATGGCAAGGAGTGGAGAGCTTAGGCCTAGAGGAGCATGCTCCCATGGAGGACCACATTTGGACACTTGGCGATGGATCTGAAGCCTCAGAAAGGTGATTTGGCAGTTCAAGCGGCCTATAAATATGTTGGTTGGATATTTTGTCGATCAAAATATGAGGTTCAACCACAAGTACATGGGATTAAATCCCTCCTTAAAGACAGTGAGGCTTCCTATTTATTACTAATATAAAACACAACAGAAATAATATGTACAATATTCACACTATTCTAACATTGGGGTTGGGATACGGTCCTTAATCCATATAAACATGAAATGAAGATATTAGTTTCAAAAATAGAATGTGTTAGAAAGGAAACTTTTAAGGAAGAAACAAAGCAAGAAGGGAATAAGTGGAATGTATTTTCTTTCAAGTAAACACAGATCAAGAAATACTCATATGAGTTTTAGATAATGAGTGTAATGTTTGGAGTGATTAAAATAAGCAAGAACACTAAACAAAGAATAGCTTAAGATCTTGGACGTAAGAACAATCTCCTAGGATAGATGAATCCCACAACACAAAGTTTCCAAAAATAACACTTGTTTCTATTGCTCAATGATTTAAAATAAAATAATTTTTTTTTATTCTTCTTCACAATAGCTCTTGATAAAAAATATCTCCCTTTTTGGAATGCACAAACCTCTCCTATTTATAATAGAAAGAGCAGAGAGAAAATAGGATAAATCCTATAAAATAGTCATTTTAACAAGAATCCTATTTTTCTTGACTCTCACGTAGGAGACCAAGTCAAAATTTGCTTCCTATGTGACGAAACGAAAATGAAAAAGACATGTCAATCTCTGGATGGAAATGACATGAAACATTAATTACACCTCACTTGACGCATGTGCCAAATTCCAGACAACTGGACATTAATGACATGTCATCATGCTTATAGCATCGAAAACCAATAACAAAGGATTTTCTTCATTTTGGGTTTGAGTATAGGAAACATGAGACATGATGCATTTTGGGTTTCAGGTTTTGGGTTTCGAGAAACATGAGACATGATACATTTAATTCATTTCGGGTTTCAGGTTTCGAGAAACATGAGACATGATGCATTTTAGGTTTCAGAAAACATGAGACATGATGCATTTCGGGTTTCAAGTTTCGGGAACATGAGACATGATGCATTTACTTCATTTTGGGTTTTAGGTTTCAGGAAACATGAGACATGATGCATTTTGGGTTTTGGGTTTTAGGAAACATGAGACATGATGCATTAGATGTTTAGATGCTTCTAGGTCCCGAAAACCTGATTTGCTTCATTTTAGGTTTCGGGTTTTGGGAAACATGAGACATGAAACATGTATTTGGCAAGGCATGTTCTGATGCTTGGAAGTTTCGAAAACCCTGACATGAGGTACTTAGGCAATCGGGTTTTGGGTTTTGGGAACATGAGACATGTTGTATGTAGGGAATATGTTTTCATGCAATGGAAACCTGAAAACCTAAAAATCTCTTTCAAAGGGAATTTTAAGAGATTTTCCCAAAATTTTCCTATGGTTATCTCAATTTTAGCTGAAATCACTAAAATGAGATAATAATTGGCTCTAGTTGGGGAATTTATTTGAGACATAAAAGGAAGAGAACTCATGTATCAAAAATATTTATCCATTAGGCTATGGAATCTTAAGAAGAGAAACAAAACAAAGAAAGAAAGAAAGAAAGAAAACACACGACCGAAAATGGATTATAATACAATGCAAGAGAGCATCTTGCATCACTGATGGAACATCTTCAGATGTTGGCTAGTGAAAGGTAGAGGGACCAAATCTCCATCAAGATATGATAGAAAAAGGCTATTTTCACCATTTAGTTGATGGATTTTGAAAGGACCTTTCCATAAAGAATCGAACTTGCCATGCATCCCTTTCTGCTCCTTCTCTTATCCCAGAGAAGTACTAGATCTCCAATCTAGAAATCATGTTGCTTCAATTTTTTGTCAAATATATTTTTGAATTTGCTTTGATGATCTGCAATGTGATCCACCACCTTGCTCCGTTCTTCTTCTAGCCTAGCTAGGTATATTATCCTTTTCTCAATGGAACTTTGAAAAGTTTCATCCTTAATTGCTTTAGGCAACTGTAAGGTTGGCAAATCTACAAAGATAGGAATCTCAACATCAATTCCATAAAACACCTAGAATGGGGAAATCCTTATAGATCACTTAGGAGTAATCCGATCTGCCCATAATGCATCATACAATGCTTTGTGCCATGTCCTTTGATTCTCATCGACCAGACTTTCGATTATGGTCACTAGGTTCTTATTGCTTGATTCAGCCTGACCATTGCCTTGGGGGTAATAATTAGATGAATGAGCCAATGTGATCCCAAATCCATAAAAAAATTCTATCAACTCATGGGATGAGAAATTGGAAGCATTGTCAGCAATGATCTTGTGAGGCACACCGAATCTAACAATTATATTCTCCTTGAGAAAGTTGCACACAACTTCGGAGGTTGCTTGCTTGATTGGTGCAACTTCCACCCACTTGGTGAAATAGTCTATGGTGGTGAGCACATAATTATGACCTGGAACTAGAGGTAGGATTCAACACTCCAATGAAATCAATTCCCCATTGGTGAAAAGGTTCTTCAATCACCACAGGCTTCAAGGGAAGAGCTGCCAGCTTAGGACGACCAACGAAATGTTGACAAGCTTCACACTTGGCTACCCATTCAGCTGAATCTCGAAAGAGAGTAGGCCAATAGTACCTAGCCCATAAGATCTTGTAAGTCATTACGGAGGAAGAGAAATGTCCTCCACATGCTAGATTGTGGAAGGACTCTAGCAACCTTACCTACTGAGGCTTATCAACACAGTGCAAGAATACACCATCAATACCCTTCTTGTATATACCATTATCCCATAGAATGTATCTTGCAGACCTTAACCTAACTATCCTCTTCTCCTTTTGGCTTAAATGCAGAGGGAATTCACCATAAGTTAAAAAGAAAGCAATATCCATGTACCATTCATCTGTTGTGCTTACAAAAAGCACCATGGGAAATTATGAAGAAGTACCTTTAGTTTCTTCGCATTCTGTCTCAGCATTGTTTTCGCAATCAATTGGCACAGGCCTCTTCCTCGTACTAACTTGGTAGGTCTGATGTCCAAGTCATACTCCTAGAATTTGGCTATCCAGTTACCCCATTGACTACCCAACTCCTGTTGAGTCAAGATGGATTTAACTGCGGTATCAGGAACAAGAATGAGAGTGTGAGAACTCAACACATAATACCTGAAATGCTTCACTACTCTCACCACTGCATAAGCATGTTTTTCAATTTGTGACATCTTCAATTCATGTTCCTTTAATGGGAAGCTCATGAAAGTGATGGGAGCTTCAATTCCTTCTTCATTCTCCTACATCAGGATGGTTGATACTGTATGTGCGAAGCATAGCTATACATGATGAAATCTTTTTTTGAAATCTGGGCACACTAGGATGGGAGTGTGAGCAATTTCCCTTTTGACTTCTTCAAACACAAGCTTCCCTTTAGTGCTCCATTGAAATGGAGTTTTACCTTTCATCATCCCAAGGATATCCTTGGTTTTATTAGCAAATTTAGGTATAAATCTTCTTAGGAAATTGACCTTCCCTGAAAAGGAGTGCACCCCAATTTTGCTTGTGGGTAGGGTAAGGCTTTGGATGGCCTTCACCCTCTTTGGGTCGATCTTGGTTCCTTCTTTAGTCACAATATGACCCAAAAAATTTCCTTCTGTTACTTTGAACATGGAATTTTTAGGATTTAATGAAATCCCATGACACTGCACCTTAAGAGTACCTATTCCAGATGATCATAATGATCACTTCACTTTTTAGAGAAGACCATCAAGTCATCCAAATACACAACTATGACCTTTCCCATAAAATCTCTGAAAGCTAAATCCATAGCTCTTTGAAACATGGCTCCAACGTTAATCAAACCAAAAGGCATCCTCCTGTAAGCAAAGGTTCCCCATGGGGTGGTGAATGCCATTTTATGTTGATCTTCAACAGCTACCTCAACCTGATTATACCCCGAAAATATGTCAAGCATGGATAACATTTCTGATCCAGTGACAGTCTGTAATACTTGGTCCATGATGGGCAATGGATAATTGTCTTTCAATGAAGATTGATTGAGGTTCTAGAAATCAACACAAATCCAGATTTCACCATTCTTCTTTCTGACAAGGACAATATTAGCAACCCAGGTGGAATGATGGATTGGAAAGATAATCCTTGCGTCTAACATCTTCTGAATTTCTACAAGGATAGTCCCTGAGATCTTTGGGTTATAATGCCTTTGCTTCTACCTGTAGGGTTTAACTTTAGGCTTTAAAGGAATGCTATGTTGCACATCCTTGGGCTTGAAAGATTTTAGGTCCGCATAGGACCATGCCAAGACATCTATATATCTCTTCAGGAGTGAAATGAATCTTTCTCTTTCCTCCGGAGAACAACATTTCCTAATGTTTACCATCTGTGGTTGATCAACAGAGCCCAGTTAACTTGATCTACCTCTGACGAGGAAGCACCTTCAGCTTGCCTTTTATCCTAAATGAAACGGTCATGCTTGTCAAACAGACCTTCCAGAGAAACTAATCCCTTTAGAATCTTATTTCCTTTAAGATGGATGAATTCACCATCAATTTCTTGATATGAATTTGAGACAGGACTCACGGAAAGCTGATTCTAATCCTTCAAAATAAAGCTCACTAAAATTGTTAGCTTTCTCAAGAAAAGATAATACCGTTGATCATCATTAAACACTTGCCAATGTGTTGAATTATCTGGAACACTTGGATGATACACAATCTCAATGGTATATGTGTCTTGTTTGAACTTTGGGTGAGGAAGGAGAAGAGATGCAGATATGGCTAAAGAATCAGCTTTATCATTGTAATCTCTTAAGACTGCCTTAATGGAAAAAGCATCAAAGCATTCTATGCTGTCCCAAACCTTATTCCTGTAATGTCTTAGGTGATCATTTTTTACCTGATAGGTCCCCCTTACTTGATTCACAATCAACTCGGATCTCCCTGCACTTTAAGATTTCAGATTCCTTTTTGTCTTTCCATTTCTAATCCTAATAACAAAGCTTCGTATTCGGCTATGTTATTAGTATTATCAAACTACAACTTGAAAGCAAAAGGAAAAATCTCAAAACTGGAGATATAAGAACCACGCCAACACTTGAACCAAGTAGTTGAACAACTCTCGTCGAACTCAAGGGTCTAAAAAATGTTAGGATCTTCTTCTTTGACTTCTACAGAGGGCACCTCATATGTCATGAAATAATTACCCAAGCCTGCATCTTCAAAGAGAATTTGAGCCTTAGGATCATCTGATTTAGTGACTAGGTACTTTGCTTGTGCTTCGGGGTGAAGGACACGAGGAACTCCATTCACTAGAATTTTAGATTTGGTCCAATCCATGTTGATTTCTCCTCCAAAATCTTTGTAAAAACCTCTTCCTAAGAGAATACCATAAGCATCTGGGATATCAGCAACCAGGATGGTCATTTTCACTCTCTTTTCAGGGAAGGCAACAAATGCAAATTGTGCATCCTTGATTTGGCCAATCAAGGGGACTTGTTTGGTTTCCATGGAATAACATCACCCATAAGATTTAGTTAAGGTGAGTCCAAGGGCATGAGCTAATTTTGCGGGCATTACGTTATTAGAGGCTCTTGAGTCAATTATGCAATTGCTGAGTTTAAAACCGTTTATAAGTAAGGAAAATAAAATAGTTCAATCTTTCCTGAAGAAGCAACAAAGGTCATATTACTCTGAGGAAAAAGATGAGTAGGGCTAGAAAAATTCCTTTTGAAGATGAAGGAATAAAAACCTTACTTCTAATGAATTTGGAAAGTTTCTCAAATTTCTCAGGGTTGGACTATAGGTACTTGACTTCCAACATTTGGATTTTAGTTTTCTTTGCATGATCAATGATGTTAAAAGTGGTATACGAAGGGATGATGGAGGGCTCGTTCTGGTTACACTGGTCTGAGCCGAGGTACTGGCCTTGAGAGAAGGAGAAAAAGAGTTAGAAGATGAAGTTACCTTTTTAGTTGTCTCCTTTTCAGTTTGTTTGAGATAGGAGAGCCTCTTTTAGCCATAACCATGGGAGCTTCTTTAATTTTCTCCTTAGAGCCTTCAACCGGATTTCTAGGGTTCTGAGATTGGGATTGAGTGAATACGTAAATGATTGGCCATCATGCTCACCTTCGTCTTCCTTGTACTCCAAGTACCCAATGCTGGAGTCGCTAGTTGAATCATCAAAAGACTCATCAGCATATCCTGAAGCTTCGAAAGCTTCATGAGAATCTTGATCTTCTGGTTCTTCACCATCCTCAACTATTTCAACTACTTTGCGTTGATAGGAGGAGCTTTAATGGCCAGCTGGTGGGAGTAGTAATCAACCGATTCCTATCTCTTGTGGGGGCACCATTGGCATTGTTGAAATTTCATCTAGGAATATCCCAATAAGGAGCATTGGTCACTTGTTGGGATATTTTCTTCTTTAAAGCGATCAAGTCATTGGCCATCTTCGAATCATAGGATCAATAGTACTCTGAGAAGAACTCTGATTTTTAGGCTTAGATGATTCTCTTCTGATCTTTTTGGCCAGAATAAGATCATCTTCTATTTCAGTGGTTGTAGCTTGAGTAGTGGCCAAATCGGGAATAACAGACCTTCTTAATAAGAAGCTCACATCAGGGGGATGAGTGTTGATGAAGAAACACTTTTGATTTTCAAGAGTGGGAACAACTATGTCTAGAATCTTATGAATCAGCTTGTTGAATTTGGCTATGAAGTCCCGCATGGGTTCATAAGATTCCTTCTTCATGTGTGTAAGCTATGCTAACAAGGCATGAGAATCCTCAGCTGGTTTGAACCTTGCTTCAAATATGGATCTCATGGTAGCCTAGTTGGTAATGCATGCATTCGGAAGATGGTAAAACCATTCCATTCTACGCTACACCATGCAATGTCTCAACAAAGAGTTGAATAGAAACATCTTCATGAGAAACCCCAAGGACACTGCATGTGACAAAGAATGAAGTGATGTGTTCATTAGGGTATTGCTTCCCATCACCGTTGAACTTAGGAATATTCTTACGAGACCCATGTGGTAGATCGTGCAATGGTGGAGTTAGGGAAAGAGGACAAATAACCACACCCTAAGGAATAGGTTGTGTAGCCATCCTTCTGAATGAAGTGCATACAGGAATCTGAGTATCAGACAAGAATAATGCATGACAAGTTGTAGAAACTTCTTGTTCTTGAGGAACCTGAGTTCTTTAGATAGGTGAAGAACTTCTCGCTTGGCTAGATACAACACTGTTGGGAGAAAGTCTAAAATTGTGTTGTTGTAGTAGATCAAAGAATGGATCAGTTTCACCCCTGGCTTGGCTTGACCAAGTAAAGATATTTCTAGCTAGCTTGAACTGGAAAATAGATCTTCTAAAAATAAGGCAAATACGGAGTCGCTAGACACAAATAGGATAAGCTTAGTCTTATCAATCCGTATATCCCCAAATGGAGTCACAAAAATTGTTGGTTGGATATTTTGTCAGACCAAAATATGAGGTTCAACCATAGTACATGGGATTAAATCCCTCCTCAAAGATAGGTGAGGCTACCTATTTATTACTAATCTAAAACACAATAGAAATAATATGTACAATATTCACACTATTCTAACCATTGGGGTTGGGATACAATCCCAGAATCCATATCAACACGAAATGAAGATATTATAGTTTTAGAAATAGAATATGTTAGAAAGGAAAATTTTAAGGAAGAAACAAAGCAAGAAGAGAATAAGAGGAATGCATTTTATTTCAAGCAAACGCAGATCAAGAAATACTCATATGATTTTTATATAATGAGTGTAATGTTTAGAGTGATTAAAATAATCAAGAACACTAAACAAAGAATAGCTTAAGATCTTGGACGTAAGAACAATCTCCTAAGATAGATGAATCCCACAACACAAAGTTTGCAAAAATAACACCTATTTCTATTCCTCAATGATTTAAAAGAAAATACAAAGTTTTTCTTCTTCTTCACAATAGCTCTTGATAAAAAATATCTCCCTTTTTGGAATGCACAAACCTCTCCTATTTATAATAGAAAGAGTAGAGAGAAAATAGGATAAATCCTAGAAAATAGTCATTTTAACAAGAATCCTATTTTGCTTGACTCTCACGTAGGAGACCAAGTCAAAATTTTCTTCCTATGTGATGAAACAAAAATGAAAAAGACATGTCAATCTCTGGATGGAAATGACATGAAACATTAATTACACCTCACTTGACGCATGTGCCAACTACCAGACAACTAGACATTAATGACATGTCATCATGCTTGGAGTGTCCAAAACCCATAACAAAGGATTTGCTTCATTTCAGGTTTCGGGTTTTGGGAAACATGAGACATGATGCATTTCGGGTTTCGTGTTTCGGGAAACATGAGACATGATGCATTTACTTCATTTTAGGTTTTGGGTTTTGGGAAACATGAGACATGATGCATTTCAGGTTTAGGTTTTGGAAACATGAGACATGATGCATTTACTTCATTTTAGGTTTCAAGTTTCAGAAACATGAGACATGATGCATTTCAGGTTTTGGGTTTCAGGAAACATGAGACATGATGAATTTCGAGTTTCGGGTTTGGGAACATGAGACATGATGAATTTACTTCATTTCGGGTTTTAGGTTTCAAGAAACATGAGACATGATGCCTTTTCTTCATTTCGGGTTTTGGGTTTTGGGAAACATGAGACATGATGCATTAGATGTTTAGATGCTTCTAGGTCCCGAAAACCCGATTTGCTTCATTTTGGGTTTCAGATTTTGGAAACATGAGACATGAAACATGTATTTGGAAAGGCATGTTCCGATGCTTGGAAGTTCCGAAAACCCAACATGAGGTACTTAGGAAATCAGGTTTTAGGTTTCGGGGAACATGAGACATGTTGTATGTAGGGAATATGTTTTCATGCAATGGAAACCCGAAAACCTAAAAATATATTTTGAAGGGAATTTTAAGAGATTTTCCCAAAATTTTCCTATGGTTATCTCAATTTTAGCTAAAATCACTAAAATGAGATAACAAAATATAAGTGCACACTGAGAATAAAAGAGAGGGAGAGACCGTTAGAGAGCATAAATTTGCGAAATGCCACGAGGAGTCATATTGGGTTGGGTAAATGAAATTTAGGAGAAGGATGTATCAAAGGTTTGGGGTTATGAAATTTCTTTGTGAGAGCTAAAGGATATGGATCCGGTTATGATGCATGACTTTGGTCTGCCATACTATGATGTTATGTAATGAATCTAATGAATGTAATGAGGTTACCAACTTATTTAAATATGACCATTCTTGGTTCGGGTTCATGCATGATTTCTTCATAGTTTATTTTCATATATGTTTATAAGATGAATATAAATCCCTATGCATTTTCCTTTATGTTTTGATTCAGTCCTTGAGGTCTATTAAAGTATCTCTGTTGGTAATGACTGCAATGGTCTAGAGCCATTCTGAGCTCTATGATGTTTGCATGTCTCATTTCCACTCACTTTCTTTAAAGTTTGGATCATATATAATGTTTTCCTTCTCAACTCACATAAAAGAGAGATTCGGCACCCACACATGCCTTGAGTGAGTTCCCAACACCCATTGGGTGATAGGCGATGCGCTTGGGATTCCCTTGTTCTTTAGTGGGTGTAAAAATGACTATAATCAAGAAAGGAACAAAATTGGAGCTTTTCAATTACCTTTTTCTATAAATAAAGGTATCGTTTTCTTGCACATGTCTACATGTTGTCCCCACAGAGAGGGTGAATATTTTTCTAAGTATGAAGACAAAGGTAATTAATTTTGCGTACATAGGAGTATGTATTTACATGCCATCATTAGAGGAAAAACTGAGATAAACACAATTTTACCATTACAAGTGGATGAAGTACACAGGTTTCACATCATGCAAAAGAAGACCAAGATCATGCACTTGTATTAGAGGAGACTTGCACAACAAGCAAGTGGCTAATATTAGTCAAAATGTTTCACCCAATTTTATTTATTTTATTAAAAATAGAATAGTCATTTTTTAACTAAGGCTATTAATGCCTCATTGTAAACTACATGGTTATTTTTATTCCTTTATTTATTCATGATAAAGGCTAAAATTAACATGCATGGGCAAGTACAAACTGCAACCTATTTTTAGGAGGGGTTGGGTGAAGTATTTTTGCTATATATTGTGTGCATTAGCAAGGCAAAAGGAGGACTTTTGGATACAGGAGTGTTGAAGCATATTTTTGCTAGTTTTTCCCTTGAATGAGAATCAGTTTTTTCCTTTCCAATTATTTGCAGTGGTGTGTATCTTTCTATTAATTCTTGTGAATGTTAATTCCTAATTTTAATTATCTTACCTTGCTACAAATTTGGTTTTTCTATATAGTCTTAGTGTGCATGTTAGCTACTGTGTTGTTGTGATTTATTCCCTCAACACACAAGTGTTTTCCTTAGGATCAAGTTGAAAACCCATTGGTTCGTGCATCTACATTTTTTCTCAATTTTATTGTGCATGTACTTAGTCAAAGACCTCAATAAATTTGGTGTATCACCCCATTTCAATTTCAATTACAACCATCTTTTTACCCTTAAAAATCCAAAATACCCAAAAAAATTAGTTTAGGATACATCAATAAGGAACCAACCTTGATATCGAAGACTCACCTCAACAATAGGTATACCCATAAACCTGAGGTGTTTCCATTGTATCTACGGAAGTGAGAGATAAAGAAAGCTTAGAACCCCTGCTGTCATCTCTAAAAAGGGTGCACTTTTGAGAGATAACATGAACCATAAATGAGAGTGCATCATCGGGAAATGTGTTGTGGATAATGCATTATGATGAATGTGTATGTGTTATGAAGATATACGACCTAGAGAGGATATGTGCGTGACCCTTATAGACGAAGCGCATATCACAAAAATTTGATGGAGCAAATGATGATGTAACCTAAAGTATATATCACTACAAGATGACTAAAGGGAGTGGTGATGTAGCCTAAAGCATATAACACTACAAGATGGTGGGAATATGTGACAATTTATCCTATAACATATGTCACTAACCTAGGATTTCCATTGGCCATTGGTTTCCTCTTGAGCTCTGATCTTCTTTGAAATTTCCATTGGCTATTGATTTTCTGCCATTGCATTGCCATGAATATTTCACCTATAACATAAATTTTGAAAATCACCTGTGAGCTCACATTATCAAACCAATTGTTCAATTTCCTCCTGTGCAAGGTCATGTTTGATCAATTTTTCTGGAGGGGCAAAATTGGATAACACACATCTCGAAAATGAAATATTTATGTGTACACCCACTAATTTTGAGAAAAATAGTTGAAACAATATTTTTTGCGTGTGTAGAATGGAGTTTAGATCAATCCTTTTAAGAAAAATTTGGATGAGAAAATAATAAACTATCTATAAAAAATGATACATGTTTTAGAAAGAAAAGAAGGCACTAGTAAAAAAAACTAAGGATGAAAATCTTAAAATAATAAGAGTTTAGAAAGATTTACATAAACACAAACCTAAAATAGAGATTCACATCATAATCATGTTTTTTGGAATATTATCTTATATCACATGATAAATTAGGGGCTTACACTGATATTGTTATGTTTTTTTTACAAAACATAGATTTATTCATGAAATACACAACCCCAACCTTAGGCTTAGATATACAATACAAATGGTGGGTGGGTTCCAAGCAAAAGAGAAAAGAACATGCTTTCATTATAACACACTTGCGTTTTTATTTTCTTAGTGAATTTTTTTAATTTATACAATAAAAATGTGCTCGTGTTATAAACAACATAACGCGAGTGCATTATTGCTTGAAAATCTAAGACATAACAAAAGCGTGTTATAACACACTTGTTTCATTACATAGTTGTAGTATAACATGAACAAACCATAACTCACTCGTGTTATGTCAAAATTGGCCAAAAAATGGATTTTGTTTACTTTTTGTCCCCCATCATCATGCACATACCATTATTGGTTAATGGATTTTTCATTACCATTGTTATTATAACTCTCTCTTCACTTTCCCACTATCTCCCTACACTTTTATCCTTTCACACTTCCAAATTCTCCCCTTTTGATCTATTATTGTAGTTAAACCAAGGGTGTTTTTGCATATTCACAGGTCTTGGAAAACCCCTGTATTATATTTATTATACACATTTTCCAATTTTTAATAAATGGGAGTCACCCCATGTTTAAGCCGAGGAACCACTCCCATGAGCATCGATCGAAGCCCATATTTTTTCCCCAACAAAATATTTTTGGTAAAGAACACCCATACGGACTTAGGAGATTAAGATGATTGCATAGAAGAGAATATTATATAAGGAGTATCACTTTTAAGAGTAAAAGGAACCTTTGGCTCCAATAAAGTGGGTTTATAAGAAATCTTAGTCTATATAAAGAAACAAGTCGAGATAAGGATACAAATATCTAGTAGATGAAGTATAATGTATATAAAAATATATAATACCCTCATTTTGAAGTTACTTTAACTTTTATCTAAATAGATGTATATTAATTCCATGATAGTTACACTATCATCTCCCTTTACCTTCCCAATCCTATGAGGAGGGTGTTGAGAATCGGGGGTTGAGTAATCAAGAATTCATCTAATAGATGATATAAAATATCACATGGTCTATCTTTAGACTTATCAAAAGCAATTAGTTTTCACTTATGTACTATAAGAGGGATTTATTGTGAATAAGGTCAAGTAATAGCACGATTTTAAGTGTTTCCTTTATGTAATAGATTAACGTTTCATGAAATATAATAGACATATTTGATATTAATCGTATAGTTTTCTTAATATAAATAAGATCATCAAAGTGTGTATTTAGTAGTTCCCATGGATAATCAATTTATTTCTCCAAAGTGTTAACTTGAAGGAAAAGAGCATGAAATTATTTGTAGGTATCATATAATAAATTATACTTAATGAATATGTAAGACTATAAAATAAGAGATATTGTAATTTTGAATCATATAGTTGATAAATTAATTGTTTCATAGAAAATTTTAAAGTGTAAGATATATTCACATAATGGTTGTTATTGACCTTGATGTAATGAAAGAAGACGATCGTGAGTAACATTAAGGATTTTACTTGTGATAAAACTTATGTATAATAAAGTCTCTAGGAATGAGGAATAGTGAATTTTACACACAATTGGATCCCTATATATAAAATTAGAATTGATTCATGCACTATAAGTTTTTATTTACAAGTATAGGGTTACTACCTTATGTTCTAAATTATATATGACCTACATTAAGGATAAAAGCTATTGGAAAGAAGGTATATAAAGAATATGAAGAGTTTCATCAAGATGTTTTACCCTTCCATTTATTCTCGCCATGAGAACACTACCTCCTAGGGGAGGAGGAAGAGGAGATGAAGAATCATCAATAGCCGAACTAGGGGGAGGTATATGCATGCCATTACGAGATATAAATATATTATTGCATGTAGCATATAAAGAAACATCATCGATATTAGTGTGCACTTCATTTGTAAGATCAATAAAATACATATGTGTATAACTTACAATAGAAGAAACAAAATTAGAGTAATAATTTGTAACATGTATTTTAATAAGAGAAGGAAATTTATTGCAGTCATTTGTCACATTTTCATGTATAACATAAATATTTGTATCATATTCATATGTATCATTCTTAATGTCAATTGGAATATGAGAGATAACATATCTAATTGCACCATTTCCTATGTTACATGAAGGAGAAGATAAATCATACTTAATTATTTCATACTTAATATTATGATCAGAAGGAAATAGAGCCAATGAAATATTATTATTATTTTGCTTCAAGATGGGGGAGGGAGATATCATAATTTGATTTGTATTTAAAATTCAATTTGATTGAAATGTAAAGATAAGGGATACTTAGAGAAACATAAATTCCACTATCGCTATGATTATCACTATAATGATCCTCATAATTATAAGTACTATTATTATCATCAATTCACGCCTCATTCATATCGTCAAGGTTAGGTATGGCTGTTTATTCATAAGAAAGAAAAGCTTTCAGAGGAGAATATATGTTAGTTACATATAATGAATGACATTTAATACTATTAGGTAGGAATTGGAGCTTCCAGGATTAACTTATATCTATAGCTATTTGAAATAACATGGGTAGGATGTAGTATCCCTTATACTTATGTTAGGAGATAAATTTTAGGATCATATGTATAAAATATATCAATACCATGACTAAGTTCCTCACATATATAAATATCAATTAGAGACTCAAATTTTAGTTCATTAATATAAGAATAAGATAATTTCATGGCATGGGTGGAATAAACCATGAAAGAACAAAAGTGAACAAACCATATGATTAGGAAAGGATTAAAATCATGAACCAAGTAAGGGATAGTTTCATGATAGATAAGAACTTAGGGAAATTAGGGTTTGTCATAGAAGGCTTGATTTGGATAAGGAACCTAAGCCAAACAGGTAAATAATTACCTCAAATAAGAATTGGTAACCCCAATTAGTACATATATATCTTAGAAACTAAAGTGATATTAGATTAATAGATAAATGATCCTACATTTAAATTTGATAATACATGTCAAATGATATTGAGAGGTTACATTTAACTAGGAACTGTTAACACACAAAAGTTGCACCCTCCGAATGATGATGAATGAATATCATAAATTTTGGTGAACAAGTGATTTTATTTAAAGTATGGGAATTTTCTCCACCTCCAAAGAAGTCTAGTTACTTCTCCTTACATCAACACACACTAACCTAAACTAATCAGACCACAATTAGTCCTAAAAATAAAACTAAAACTTATATGATGCAAAGTTGAGGGAAAGGGAAAGAGATAAAAATGAAAGAATGCCGATGCACCAAAACTAATATAGGGTTAAAATATGACCATAAAGACACACAATAACTACACATGGAGAGATTTTAATGGAAACACAGAACTTTGGAGGAAATAAATTAATAAAACTTAATGAAAACAAGAGGGTAAACATCTATATAAAATTGAGAAAATTTTAAGGGAAAATAAACTAAGATGTATTCTATTTATTAATTATTAGTCACATTTATAAAGCAGAGGTTAGATATCTCATGCAAAATGTGAAGTTTTAGAGGGTTGGAGGATAGAAAACACATCTCTTCAATGAAAAGTATGTAAATTTAGCAGAAATGAACTGTAAAATGTGCCTAAGCACTTACATTTATAGAATATGAAAATGGGATATATATATATATATATATATATATATATATATATATATATATATATATATATATATATATATATATATATATAGAGAGAGAGAGAGAGAGAGAGAGAGAGAGAGAGAGAGAGAGAGAGAGGGGAATTTTGATTTGGATCTATCATAAACAAAGAAAAAACCGCCACCCATGGATCTTGTCTCCATTACTCTCCTTGAAAAACCATCATTTTATCCTGTAAAATTCTATCATGATTTGTAGGCGAGGGCATGGATGCCATTTTCATTTTTACTCATAGTAGGTAAGGTGGTTGGTATTTGAAATGATCAAATTACGCATTATTTTTGTGCCCCTATGTTTTCATGATTATTTTCCTATAACAACACTCCTTTCATAATTTATTCATCATGTAATCCATCTCTTGGAGAGATGAAATGAACATAACCATTTTTATGCAATTTGTATCTCTTAAGCTGGAAGATCCGACCAATAAACTAGATTATCTTTTTCCGTGGCATTTTGAATGCTCTGCGGCTTCCGCCTGTGACCTTAATGATTGCTTGCTACGAGTTCCTTGATGTAGGAGAATAAAAAAAAGAAGATAAAATAAGTCAAATCCTCCTTCTAATCAATTATTAAGTTATGAGTAAAGGACTATGATGCAATAACAAGAGTTAAAGTGGAGTCAAGTTACTCAAGATTTTAAATTACAAGTTTCCCTCAATTTTTCAAATTTGAACTTCTAAGCATATAAAAGGGGAAATTAAGGGTTTTCAAGTGAGAGAAATATTTTTGAAGGATTTAAAAGATGTGTAAGTGTACTTTCACATGTGGTCATAGGTTCTAGGTTGGGAATGAGTCATAAGTGTTGATAATAATGATGGAAAGAGCCTATTTTGATTATATATGGGAATTATGTGAAGTTATGAGTCTTAAGAAAGTTGGTTAGGGTTAGATGATGGTGAGGTAAACAAGAAATTTTTTGAATGAAGGTTGGTGAGAAGACATTCCTCGAGGATAGAGAGAGGATTAACATGGAGAAGAAGGAATTTTGTAATAGTTATATGAAATTAATATAAGAAATACTTTGTTTGGTGTTAGAAAAGATTATAATACTAGTAATATAGTTTAAGAAGATGGGTTGGAAACAAGAAAGGATAACTTCCTTGGAGTTAATGGCTAAATCTTGGATTCTATATACCTAACTAGGAGGAAAATAGAAGTAGGTTATTAATGATGAATCTCTGTAGGTGACAATAATTGCATGGTAATACTGATATCTGTGAAATAATGCCTGTTATGACTGTTTTTGTTAAATTTTAGGTATTACGATCTAAAATATTGTTGATTAGAGCCTTCTCTAGATGGAATAACATAGTAAGAAGTGTTTGTAGGATGTATTAGGGTGGAATGCATGAAAATATCAAATTCAAGGTTGAAAACCTCAAATAATATGGACTGTACTTGAGCATTTCCTTTTTGTCTGATCAATCTTGGTTTGATGGCATGGTGATGAGAGTATGAAAATCGTGTTATATTTAAAGAGATAATGTTGGATTAGGTATTTTAAATGAAAATAATGTTACCTTCAAGGAGATAATGTTGGAGTAGGTATTTTAAACAAGTGTCAAAGATTCCTTCAAATAAAGTTCTAATTTCTTCAGGCTAAGAGGTGAGGGTTTCATAAACCTGATATAACGTGCATGTAAGAGAAATCTTGTGGTTTTGTGACTTGGGGATTATTACCTCGAATCAATGTTAGAATAGAAATGAAGAACAAGTCATCAAAGAACTTGGGGCAAGAAATTAAGTCTTAAAACATAGTTGTGATCAATTTATGAAGTTTTAATGCTTATTAGGATAGTTACTCGATCACATCTAGGGTTTGAGATTTGAATCCTAAAAAATTGGCATTTTGATCCAAAATTTAGAAAAAAAAATGATAGTATGATTAGCTAAAGGATTTTGTAAGAAATTTATATTTTCCTTGGTTAAACTATCACTTATCTCTAATAATTTTGTTGCACTGATCGTAGCAATATAAGAAGGCCTAATAAATTCGAGTTGAGGAGATTTGAAGCATATTTTCTTAAGTCATACTAAAACTTTCCACACGTAAGTAAGGCCCAAATGGGTGTCATAATTTGCTAATACTATTATGGGAAACATATCATAATGAAAAATTGGCTCAAGAAATAGTAGGAGCAAGGCTAGTTATGGTTAGTGAATTAGGAAAACAAAATTAGGGTTTGAGAGAGAGAGATTAAAGGAGTGAGGTCATGGAATTTAATCCTCACTATATTGGTGGAAAATGGTATTGTAAAAGGTATTTAGCTTATTTTGGGCATGCATATATCTTCCCATTCATGAACCATCCACGATACTTGATCAGAGAAGCCCAAAATTGCAGTTTAGAGTAAATTCAAGGAGGTTGATGGTATTATCTTATTTCAAAGAATTTGGCCAAGTTAATTAACATTATATTGAGATTTAAAACAAGGTAAAAGGCTAGAATAAGCCATTGAATGCTAAATAAGCCAAAGGGTATTTGATTTAAGCTAATAATCAAGAGAGCTAGTGAAGGAAAAATGAAGAAAGATAAAGAAGGTAAGATAAAATAAAATTTCACGAATTAGAGGGATAAAATGTCATTGCATAAGAGTGGATAAAATAGGGTAAGAGAATTAGTGAAGGAATTTAAAGGGAAAATGATCATTTTTCATGATTTTTTCTTCTAAGACTTAGGATAAGATCTCGACAAACAAGGTATTAGTTGATTGAAGTTTCCGTTATCTTGTGGAGTGAGTTAAGTGTGCTTATAGCTCTAAATCAATCCTCACTTTGTACCATGGATTGAGAAAATTGAGAGAAATTTTTTTGCATATCTGTTGGGGTCTCTTCTTACACTTTTCAGACCTCGAAGTATAATTGGCTCTAAAATTTGGTAAGTCGAGGGATATTGGAATTTTTTTTTCATTTCCATAGCCAAGCTTAAAAGGTGAGTTTCTGTTGATCTCTTAGGATTGATTCTATCATCCCAATTGGTCGATTTTAGTTTTGTATGCCATGTTCTTTGATTTTCCTCAAAGGTCCTTCTTATAACCCTTAAAAGGTTCTTATTTGTTGACTCAACCTTTGTCCATTACCTGGGGGTAATAATTTGAATACGTTCTTAAATGTATTCCATTTTTGATATCAAAATAAATGATTTTGGTTCTAAGGAATGCTAGAGAATTATAAGAAATTATTGTGGAAGGAACACCAAATTTGATCACAATACCTTCATAAAAGTCCAAGATGCTAGCTTTATTTACCTCCTTTAAAGCGCCTCTATCCATTTGGTGAAGTAATCCATAGCTGTGAGGGTCCACTTGTGACATGAGATTGGATGTAGTTTGATTACTACAATGAAATACAACCCCATTGCATTAATAGTTGATCTATAGAGATGGGGTGTAGTGGAAGTGTCACTAGCCTCTCCTTTCCGTGAACAAGGCAAATTTCTTACTTTTTTCACTCATGTATAACGATATTTAAAAATGATCAGCTAATTGTAGTTGCCTTTCATTATTTTGAGTATTGTTGACCTTGGAGAAACTTTTCCTCCGGCCATGGCATCATGGAACTCATGCAAGACCTTACAAATTTGATCCGCTATTGGTCGTGGAAAATAATAAGTGTTGATATTGATAGAATTTGAGGATTCTACTTTTTTAATTATAGATTTAATCAACATTAATAAGTTACTATACAATATTAAATAAATAAACATCACACCAAATTGCATAATAATAAAGGAATAATTACAAAATTAAACAACACATGACACAAGTATTTATAGTGGAAAACCCAAAGGTAAAAACAAATGTGAAAGGTAACCTTTATTGAGAGAACTTTTTACATCCAAGTAAATCACCTCCTCCTTAGAAACCCTAATCACAAGGGTGAAAACCTTTGATATATTATTTTTTAAAATATATCAAATGAGGAACCAAAGTCCTTTTTCTATAAGGTGATCGGGTATGTCTCCGACTCACCTTTTTGACCATGTCGATTGACACATATACGAGGTTTAAAATATTTAATAATAGAAATATAATTATTTCTTATTATTAAATATTTAACCTAAATAATATTCCTAGGTTTGAATATTTAATAATAGAAATATAGTATTTCTTATTATTAATTATTTAACCTATAATAGAATGTTGAACCCATATTTAATTAAGGCGTGGCCATCCCACTTAACCATTATGTTCCAACACTCCCTTAATGTTAAGTGGGATAACATATGCCAATAGATTACCTTTCCGTGGTACACTATAGGATTTAAAATCCTTAAACCATAAAGGTGTTAGGATAGCATATAGGTAGAAGGAATTATAACACCTTCATCTTATTCAAGTTCCATTTTAGTAAAAAAGGATTTGGAATCCAAAAGACCATCCCATGATTAGTGGCTAAGTATAATTTTTGAGTTTTACATCTTCTCACAAGTTTTCATAAAAGGTTACTTGAAACCAAGCATATAGGAGCTTTTTATAACCAAGTTCCTCCATAGCAACATTCTTACACTGGATGTTTACCAAGTAAACTCAATAGAACTAAAGAGTTTTTGATGAAGACCGCCTTTAAGGTCTTTCTACGATTCTTTATGAAAAAGAAGGTAAGGAGGTATAAAAATGCCCAAAGGTACACATTCCGAAGGTCTTTTACATTTTCCTGAAGGTCTTTATTACAATGCATTTTTCATTTTACAAATACCAAGTTCCATTAGGAGGTGACATTTTCATGCACACTCCCCCTCAATGGAAACTTCGAAAATCCAAGTTTTTCACAAAAGTGACAAAAATTTGTAGCGCTCGAGGATTTTTGAAGATTTTAGCAGCCTGCTCTTCAGTCGACACAAAATTGTGATCTATCTCACCACTTAGAACCTTCTCATGAATGAAGTGTATATATATCTCAATGTGCTTCATCCTTTAATGATGTACTAGATTATGTGCAAGAGCTATGGTGCTCTAGTTTTTGTAGAACAAAGGAACACTACCTTGATCCTTCATCTTTATCTCATCGAACAACCTCTTCAGCCATAAAGCCTCTTTTGCATCTTCCATTGCACTTCTATACTCAACTTCATTTGAAGAGATAGAAATAGTTGGCTTCTTTTTACTGCACCAAGTAATGACACCTACACTGAATTTAAAAACATAACCAGAAGTATATTTTCTATCTAGTACATCATTAACATTATCAGAATCACAAAATCCATGAAAGTTAGCATTTTCATCCTTAGTATAATGCAACCCATAATTGATTGTTCCCTTAATATATATAAGAATTATTTTTTCAAGATTCCAATGATCTCTATAGGGTTCCTACATAAACCTAGAAGCAATTCCTACTACATAGGAAATATCCGGTATAGTTAGATAAATCAAAATATCAACTAACTACCTGTATAAAGTAGGATAATTTTTTTTTGCATGCAAGTTTAGAATCAAGTTTTATTCCAACTTCCATAGGTGTAGAAATTAGTTTACAATCAATCATATTAAAAAATTTCAGTAGATTGGCTACATATTGTTCTTGAGAAACAACAATAAAATGCTTATCTTGAAATACAACCACGCTAAGAAAATGATGTAAGAGACCTAAATCAGTCATTTCAAATATTTTTTCAATTTTTCTTTAATCCTATGAATTAAAGAAGGAATATCACTAGTCATAAGAATATCATCCACTTACGAGACATACAATGATAATATGAGAACTTTATTTCTTAATAAATAGATCATTGTCAGAAGAATAATTTACAAAACCTAATTGTTTAAAGAAAGCATTCATTTTCTCATACAAAGCTCTAGGAGCTTGATTTAAACCATACAAATATTTTTCAATTAAAAAAATAGTTTTACTTACTAGTTTCTTCAAATCCTTTAGGTTAATACATGTAAAGTCATTAATTTAAATCACCATTCAATTTTGTTTTTCACATTGATTTGGTGGATTTCCCACCCAAAATGAGAAACAATAATAAAAAAGGTCCTAACAGTGCTAATTTTAGCTATAGGGGAAAAGGTCTCAACATAATCTATCCTAGGTTTCTGAGTGAAACCTCTAGCAACAAGTCTATCTTTATATTTGTCAATACTACCATCAACATTATATTTTACTTTGTATAACCATCTAGACCCTATAACACTTATTTTCTCAGGAGGTGGAACCAACTCCCAAGTTTGATTTTGAATTAGGGCATTATATTCAGCCTACATTGCATTGATCCACTTCTCATCCCAAGAAGCTTCTTCAAAACTTTGTGGCTCAAGTTCATACAAGGTCATTAATGCATGGTATGTATGATGGCTTCTGGTCATTTTCCTAAGGTCAATAGGATTAGAACTTTCTAACACAGTTTGAGCCCATTTTGGTTTCTTAGCTAGGGAGATAGGAGATTTAGAAACATCCATAACATTAACACAAGAAACATCATCATGATATTTTACCATATTTTCATTATCAGAACCAAAACCATCATTAGGAATATTGACAGGATTAAGAATATCATTACTATTTGAAGATGAACAAAAATATTTTTCTAAAACAATAACATTGTAATTTTCAATTACTTCCCTTTTTACAGGGTCGTAAATCCTTAAACTGCAGTGTTAATACCATATCCAATGAAAATACAAGAAAAATAAGTCATATCAAGTTTATTTCTTTTCTTTTTAGGGATATATAAGGAGGCAGGACTACCAAAGACTTTTAAATGTGATACATTAAAGGTTTTGATTCGACCTTTTCTCTAAGGGGGTCAAAAGGTGAATAACTTGGGTAAGGTCTCTATTTAGAATGTAGACTGTTGTGTTCATTGTTTCTGCCCATAGAAATTCAGGAAGACTGGCATAATGAAGCATAGTGCGAGCCATATTTAGAATAGTCATATTTTTCCATTCTGCAAAGCACCTTTAGAATGTGGAGAATGGGGATAAGTTAATTCTCTCTTAATACCAAAATCAATACAGAATTTTTCAAATGCCTTGCTAACATATTCACCCCCATTATCTGTTCTAATCTTGGTGAAATCATCAATAAATGTTACAACATATAAAGAACCATTTAATGAATCTAATTCAAGAGGTCCTCTAACATCGCTATGAATGAGTTCTAGTGGTGAACATGAAATCTTCTCAGGATGTAAGTGAAAGGGTTTAACACTTTTTTAAGTGTGAAAACTATTCACAAACATTGTGAGATGAAGATAAAACAGTAAACCTTTAACTAGATTATATCTAGACATTTCATACAAGGTTTGATAATTGACATGTTCTAACCTTTCATGCCATATTTTTAAATCATTCAAAATTTGAGATACAAAACAAGATCAGAAGAAAACTCATCATAAATATACAAACCATTTCTTTGAATTCCTTCAACAATTATATTATCATTACTATATTTGATGTACCAATTATCCTTCAAAATTTGAATATAAAAACCATCATAAGTTAGTTTTGAACATGAAAAAAGATTCTTTTTAAGTTTAGGAACAAATAAAACATTATTCAAAATACCATTTGTAAATTTTACTTTTCCTTTCTCTATTGCTTCTAAAGATGAGTTATCACCAAGATACACACGTTCATTGATTTTTGTAACATCGATAAAGAATTAGAAATTATAGTAATATGATTTGAAGCACCTGAATCTAGAATCCATTCAGAATTAGAGGAAGAGTATAAAGAAACATATAATGTAATAGTTTTAGGAGAATCATTAGAACTATCCTTTTTCCTTAAATTATATTTAGATGAGACAGTATGTTTTTGATTTTTATGGATAGGTTTCTTAGATTTACACTCTTCCTTTTTATGCCCAAATTTTCCACATTTGTGAAATTTACCATTAAATCTTACACACAAATGTTCATAAGTAAAACTTTTCTTATTAGCAAATGAAGATTTAGATCTAAACTTATGATCAGAGAAGGGCTTGTGTGGTTTGAACTTTGAATTCTGAGCAAGAAGTGCTTAAGAGGCATTCTCCTTAGAGTCGAATTTCATCATCACTTTCTCTTCCTATATCAGAAGAGAACTCAAAGTATTTAAATCAGTTAATTCATCCTCATTCTGATATTTAGAGTTTATGATAGAAATAAAATTCCTAAATATGTCATTTATATTCAATTGAATAATAAAATAGATTAATTTTTCACCAATTAAGTAACAATTGCATCCATCTAATTGTGCGTTGATATTTTTAAATTTTGGCTAAGAAATTAACTACTTATTCATCTCCTTTCATAGTAGTCGTAAGTAATTCTAAAAGAAGTTTAATAATATTAAATAAGGGTGTACCTTCATACATGGATTCTAATTGTATCCATAATTCGTTGTTCACATTACATAGGATAATGGAAAGGGCCTCTGTCTACAATGTGAGAATACATTCATATTTTACGCATTCGCTTGAAGACTAGTGGGCGTAAGCTCAATTATTGAAATAATCGTCTAGAGTTTCCTCGCAATAAGTTTCGATTTGACCATAATCTTTCAAATATTGTAATTTTCTCCATTTAGGATATAAAATTTATCGAGGAAAAAGAAACTGGATGCCATTTTATTTCAAATTTCTTGAAACACATACCCCATTATGATATAATGCACCATTGAGTTAGAAACATATTAATTGAAAAAATGACAATACTCATATTTTATGATAAAAAAACTTGTATTATTTCATTAAAATGCATACTAATTAACTTCCCATAATCAAATAATAACCCGCATTATAAAGGGCTCTGGCATTATACCCCAGACCTATCATAAAATTTTTTTGACCATATAGAAGTGAAGATGAAACCCCTAAGAATGCACAACTTCAAATTTATGAAAAATGTTAATGTAGATAAAGATCTGGCCAGCTTAAATTTGACGTCTAAATGATTGTCATTCTGCCTTATTTTTTGGTCCGATGTGATAGTCATTTGACTACTAATTTTAACACGTTGAAAATTTCACGGGTCCGAGTAGCTTAAATTGGGACGTCTAAATGACCGTCATTTTGCCTTATGTTTGTTCTCTACCGTGTGAGTCATTTGACCGTAAAATTTAACAAAGTGAAAATTTCCTATGTATTTCGAATATGAAATTTCATAATTTCTTAGACAAATTGTGTTTATAAATTATAATAAAATATAAACAACAATATAATTTTTTTGAAAATAGTTTATATAATATAAACTATAATGATCTTTATTTTATAGTAATTTTTAAAAAGAATATAGCTATAAAAACTATAAAATTATATTTTTTAAAATCAAGCCCTATTAGAGGGGGGTGCGGAAAAGACAGGGGCATATTATTTTGAAAAAAAAGGTAAAAATAATAAGAGAATTTTTACTAGGTGTAAGGAGATTTTGAATCACATGAGAGTACAAATTAACCTAGAGATTTACAAAGGGGACAAGTAATTTCACCCGACCAATGAAATAATTTGAAATCCCTATTTTCATGAAACTTGTCTCCTCCCTTCATTTACTCTTGAATTTTACCTTTGAAAACATTTACCCTGCACACATTTAAAACTATAGAGAAATATAAATATTTCATATATTAATTTACCTTTCACTGTATGTGATTTTTCACATGCATGTAAACCCCTTTCACTTGTGCACACTCACATTAATTCCTCAAAAAACATTCAAAAAAATTTAGATAATAAAAAATTAGGGAGAAGGGGGTCCGATGATTTTTAAATACCCTTCAGGGTTGGTTGAAAAAACCCATACAAAATTAAATAAATTAAATACAACAACATTTGATCTAATCTATTTAATTTACCATGCTCTGTTACCATGATAGAATTTGAGGATTCTATTAATAACTGATTTAATAAACATTAATAAACTATATAACATTAAATAAATAAACATCACATCACATTGCATAATAATAAGGTAATACTTATAAAAGTAAACACAGGACACAATTTTTATAGTGGAAAACCCAAAGGTAAAAACCACTTTGTGAAAAGTAACCTTTATGTAGAGAGAACTTTTTGCATCGAGTAAATCACCTCATTATTAGAAACCCTAATCATAAGGGTAAAAATATTTGATATATTATTTATTTTTTCAAATATATCAAATGAGGACCTGAAGTCCTTTTTATATGAGGTGATCGGGTATGTCTCTCGACTCACCTTTTCAACCATGTTGGTTGACACATATACCAAGGTTTAAAATATTTAATAATAGAAATATAACTATTTCTTATTATTAAATATTTAACCTAAAGTATATTCCTAGGTTTGAATATTTAATAATAGAAATATAAATATTTCTTATTATTAAATATTTAACCTATAGTATAATGTTGGACCCATATTTAATTAAGGGGTGGCCAACCCACTTAACCATTATGTTCCAACAAATATAGTGCATAATTAACATGCGCAGGATGCCCACATGTGAAGGATAAAGTACCGCACAAGGGCACATGCGGTGGAGTAGTAGGCAAGCTTTGTACTCATGGCTATTTTAGGAAAGAATGCATGTAAGATATTTTGGTGTGCATGCCTATTATTAGGAGAGTGCATGGGTGGGGAAGAGAAAGACCCCACCCCTATATATATCTAATGTAAGTATTTTTAAAGAGGACAGTGTGTGGAAGAGCAGAGTTATGTTGTTTTGACACATATTTAGGGTTTGGTGTTTGCGCGCATGGTCCTATGCACCATTGTAGTGATTTTTATATGTATTCATTTTTTTGAAGTAATGAATTATGATTTATAATGGATACTTGTGGTTGGATAATGATATTTGATATGTTTGAAGATGGTGTTTTGACGATGTAATTGATCTTAGTTCTTGTTTACATTGATTAAGTATCTTCCTTATTATATGTGTTGCTGAATTATCATGATGATTTCTTATGTTTGAATGGATGTCTTGACTATAAATATGAAGAACATACATTTTAAAACCCTAGTAAGCATAACAAAGGAGGGGCTTGGTGGTTTTGTGTGCTTCGGGTGAGCATTTATAGATGTTTGGATGAAGTTACAATATGCATATCTATTAAGAGGGTCAAAAGAAGACTACATTTTGATTCCATTTTGGGACCTCTTTTCAATTTATCTTCCGAGGATGTTGCATGCATACGTCATATCAATTGTCTTTGGAGAGTATTGAGAGATGGTTAGAGTATGAATAAGATGCATTTACAAAAATACGAGAATGTTAGAGTAGGTATTTACCTTAGCTCATGTTCACCTAGGTACTTTATTTACCTTTATTGTATTTATCCTCACCCACTTATGTATGTGGATATTTATTTCTATTTATTTATATATTTGGGGGTATTATCTAGTTGTTAGGTATAGTTATTTCCTTGATCTATGGTATTGAATATATCCTTGATGTCTAGTTCTTTAATGACTAGTTATTTCCTTGATTTATGGTTTGATCTACGACCTTGAATGGTTATTAGATTGTTATTCCTTGCCTATATAAGCAAGGCCCATTCTCATTGTATTTCATTGAGTTCCATAATAATATATGATATTGTTGCTCATTTGGTTGCAAAGGTTTATGTAAAGTTATTATGGTGAATTACTTTCATCTTATTAATTGTGGTGTTGGATTAACATTTGAGTTCTTAGCTTGGTACGATCTGGTTATCGTTCCTTTTATGGTATCAGAGTAGAAGATTGTTGTTGACATCCGTTTGTAAGTTTCATTTTGTAAATAATTTTTTTATTCATATATTCAGTATTTATCCATATTTTGTTGCTACGTGCATTTTTATGCAAAATAGAGCCTTCTATTAGATCCAGAAGGTGGAAAAACCTTAAGATTGGCTGTAAAATTGACCATTTCGAGAGGTATCCGTGTTTTTTTAGTGGCAACTAAAATAAATAGCAGAGCATAAACTTGTAAAACTTGTATTTTTGATCGAAAACTTAGATTTGGGTGCTATTTTTTGCAAAAGTTTTTATTTTTCATGCTCTTTCCATTGGAAATATTTATTTTGAGAATTGCACTATAATTATAAAGTTCCATATTGGAACACACACTCATTATAAAGTGCAAAAATTTGGGGGGGGCTCTTATTACATTGATTGAGGGTCTTGTTGCGTTGCTTGGTTCTTGCAATTATTTCGGTTATTTTTTGAGAATGGCGTCTACTTCTGCATTATTTCATGTTGAGACATTAACAACACATAATAACCACACATGGAAACAATAATTAAGTGTAAAGGATTATGGGCTTTAAATTTTTCGGAACAATCAGTGTTCACTAGAGAATATGAGAAATTTCAGTACCAATGCAAACTTTATGAGTGTATGGGTTCGATAAGAACTTATGTAAGTGATAATATTTTGTTTCATTTGGAAAAATGTGACTCTCCTTTCAAAATATGGGAGAAATTAGAGGATTTATTTGGTAAGGTGGATCATATGATAGCCATGAAACTTGAAAGCGAGATCACCTCTCTTAATCTTGAAAAGTTTCCAACAATTATAGACTATATTACCAAGTTCAAACATTTTTGATATAGTTGAAGGGGAGTGGAAAAGATAATAAAGATGAAGAGTGTGTTTATTTGATTCTATCCAAGTTGAGAGGACCATTTCACATTTTTGCTTCTACCTTATTCTCTAGCATGGATGCCTTAGGTGAAACATTCAAAATGTCTAACTTAGAAACATTTTGTGAAAGACTTACTAGGGAAGAATATAAAATTTCTAACCTTAAGTCTTCCACCTATCAAAAGGTATTAGTTGCATATAATTCTAAGGGCAAGGGAAAACTAAAAATTAAAACCAAATCCACCCCTTCTCCATCTCAAAATGCTCCTAAACCCAAAGAAAATAACTCTAAACCCAATGAGTCTTCTAAACGCAATAATAAGTCTATCATTTTGTGCTCTTTTTGTGGGGGTAGTGGTCATGAAGAACATAGGTGTTATAAGTGAATGCAAGCCTTAGAGGATGCAGTAAAAAAACCACAAAATTTCTGTCTCCACTCTACCTCCTTCTAATCAGCATGGAAAAGCACTTAATGTTGTTGGGAAATCTTAGTCACCACTTACAGGTAGTTGAGTTATATATTCTAGTGCTTCTCATCACATGACTTCTTCCAAGGAGTCTTTTGTTTCTCTAGGTTTGAGTTCTACTTCCAAAATTGAGGTTGGAGATTATTCCTTTCTTTCTATTAAAGGAAAAGGGGATATATAACTTGATGGTGGGAGTATCCAAGATGCACTATATGATCCTAACATCACTACAAATTTTATTTCTATATATCAAATTTCTTAGTTTGGTTAAGGGAAAAATGTGACTTTTACACCACATGGGGTAGAAGTACAACTTTTTGAAGCCTTATTCACTTTTTGCTTAGGGTATTGTTGATCATTGTTCTAGACTATATCACTTTGAGGGTTTTGATGAAACTTCGTCTATAGGGACATGATTGGTTTATCATGCAGATTCAGAGAGTAAGCTTTGGCATGAAAGATTTAGACATCTCAACTACATATATTTGAAGGATTTGAGAACTCATGGTATGGTTGATGGTATTCCTAGATTTTCTTGTCTTGAGGAGTTTGTCATGCTTCTATAGAGATGGACACAATTTTTCATGCCTATGGTATGGTTGATAGATTTTTTTCCTTTTGAGTTATTTGCACTTGAGGGTCTCTTATTAATGAAAGGTGAGTACTAGGTGAGTAAATGAGTTTCTTTATAATCGATTATATTATTCCATGGATATAATGTCACATCATTATGGAGATAGCAACACATAACACATAAAAATTGGAAAAGTTATTCTTAGGTATCCCAAGATGGGACCATTTTACTTATGATGAAATATTTAACAGTTCAATCTAGGACATAGGGATGGTGCAATAGAGTTATGCATATGATTATCAAGAGTAATGGACTATTTTTGACTGATATGAGAATTATTATAATTTAATGAGATGTATAATGAAGAAAAAAGCCTTTAAATAGGAATAAGGATATACTAGGATATGGGAATTAAGCTTAGAATGTGTGTGCAAGTCATTACTAAAGGGATTAAGTCAATACTGACATTATGAAGTGCTAAATTACCAAATTTGGGACACATTTACAGTTTGACTTAGGCCTCCTTTCCCTCATGTTTAATATAATAATAAATTAGTGCCAATAAAGTGCTGCAATAGTGTACTAAATAAGAATTGATATTTGTTAGGTTATCAAATGAACATAACCAATTGAATATTTATAAATGAAAAATAGTTGAAATTTTGGTGAAATTAGTGCACATGATTGACATCCAATAACTAGATATGAAAAATATGGATAAGAAATATGATTTGGCCCAAATTTTATACATTTGTAAATAATTATGCCATAATGCTACGAATGATTCTCATCACAAGAGATGATAAACTAGGGAGTTGTGAGAGGTGAAAAAGGTAGATTCAAGCTTGGTAAAGCGCCATGCAAATGAAATAACAAAAAAATTAGTATCCGGTCCTATAAAAGAGTGATAATTTTTTCATAAATATCATAAATTTATACATGATGAGTATATTAATATTTTGTTAAATGGTCGACCTTAACATTAATTACATCCATAATCATTTTACTATAGACCAAGGGTTCCTACAACTAGAACAATTTAACCAATAGAAGTCACAAATCTTGAATGTGATGATGTATGATGTCATCTCCTCCATTAAAATCATCACTTTACTCTCACATAAAACAAGGTTTTCCAAAGTATTTTTATCCTTTAACATTAGGATGCATGTCACTAACGGTTTTGAATCCATACAATCACGTGACCTATATTCTATATTTTTGACCTTCCTTATATCCTCTACCTTATTTGTACATCTACAATAGACTTATAGATCTCATTGCTCAAATTTTGGTGTTTTTCGTCCCCAAAAAGCTCCATTACACATTGGAGATGATGTATTTATACTTCCCTTAACACCACCTTCATGTTTTACTCTCTCGTAAGTGGGTTTATACACAAGTCTAATATGATAACCAATTGAGGTGATAACGTAGGTGATATGATGGGAAATGTAATTTGGTAGGTTGAAAATGTACATAGTTATTAGAATTAGTGATGGTTTTTTTATTAAGTGAATGACGAGGATATAATATTTGTTCTCTTGCAATCCTATCTAATTATGTACTCACACCTCATGGAGAATTGATTTGTAGCCAATAGGTGTGCAATATGATTATTTCACCTTTGTTAGCATATATGCTAGCTTTGTGTAAAGAAAAATCTTTGAAACATGGAATTTACATCCACTTTGAAGCATTATAAAGAAGATAATTTTGGTAGATGTCTAATTTTCAAGTGTCTTGTGAGATATGTCTAAAAAGTGTGGAAGCATGTGAATTATTAAAAAAATCCTAAAATATATGTGGTATCATGGACTACAATGATCGGGGTATGTAAAAATGGATTTTGGAAAATAACTTTGATTTTTTAGGAAAATCTAATTGACATATGTAAATACAGAGTGTAATACCTTTTCCAACATGCTCTTAACCTCTATCAAAAATGGAGATTAAGAAGAGGAAGTTTTACTCTTTTGTAAGAGCAAACATCTTCTTGTCTTTATGAAATGCATGAAGGTTTGCCTAAATATGGTGGAAGTGTATTTTCCTCCTCCTCCAGAGCTAACATATGTTGTTGTGAAATGCATGACAACACATAAATATGGAAGAAGTGGAGTTTTGCTTCAAATTCTTTAGATTTTTGTTGCATACCAAACTATCTTTGAAAAGTAAAAAAATGAAAATAGAAAATATATAGGAAGCTACTTTCTAAGTATGGATAAAGGAGGTTTAGGAAAATGTATATGAAAATAAAATAAAAGGCTTATAATATTTTATAAAAATTATTAACCCCGATATTTTTCAAAGAGTAGTAGCTCCACATAACCTCTTGGATTTTTCCTCTTTACCCAAACCTCATTATGCATATCAATGGAGTATTTGGAAGCTTCCATTCAAAGGGGAAATTAATCTATGTTAACATTAATGTTTTTTTTTAAATATTATTTTTAGTAATTAATTCATTCTAATAAAATGTATTTGCATTATTTCTACTTTGGTATTTATTGTGGTGAAATATTTGTGGCATATTTTGGTGGGAGGTTTAATGAATTTTAGATTTCTCATTCAATATGCTCGAGGAGAGGAGGACTTTGTCATCACAACTCCATCTCATGTTTAACATTAATGACCATTTACATTTGTTTATGTTTTTAACTATAAATAATTAATAATTAGGTATATTTATTTGTAAGTTTCTTATCATTCGTTAATATATGGTGTCGGGGAGAATTAAACAAGGAATTTTCCAATGTTTCATGCTCTATAAAATTACATGAAATAAATATATTAGTAAACATAATCTAACTTATTTGAAACAACAATTCCCAACCATAACAACCACCAATGAAGTCATAAAAATATTTGTTGTGGTCATGCATACTATTTAACTAAATACTTAGTCAAAACCATTGAAACTATTTCACTAAATATAATGAATATACATCCATCGAGGCATAATTGGAAGTGTTTTATGGCATATCATAATTTCCTCTTGTAAAAACTCAAATTTGGAAATTTACTCTTTGACACTGCTTGGTTTTGATAATGGACTAGATTGCTAAGATAAGTAAGTTCTCTTCTATCCCCGCTCAAGTACATCTCAAGGTATTATTTCTAACTTTCTTAGTCTTATGAAATCATATGTTCAAATTTGATAATTAAATGTATAGTAAAATCCATAGAAAAAATAAAATTAATAAGATACAATCCTAAATTCTCATGTTTCTCATAATTATTTGTTGGGTTGTTTACTCCCTCTAGGTTGTACTTGTCATAGAATTTCACCTTTAGAACCCTATATAAGAAATTTAACACTAGCTTATTTGAGAAACTAGAAATCATATGACACTATATTGATACACTCCCTTCCTACACTTGTAAAAGGTACAAAAGGCTATCTAAATCTCACTAAATATTATGCAAAATCATTATGGGAGAAATCACTAGAGGTTTGAAGAATCATACCATGTCAAGGAATCATATTAGCTCATTTGCAAGCATTCGGACATCCCCATTCCAAGCATTAGCAAGAGCCAAAATCAACTTAAGAATTGTCAAGGAATTCTTAATTACTATGTATAGTTACATTTATTTAGATATCACATGTTAGGTGAAGAATGATGTTTGGCTTGAGGAATCTTTGAAGTAGTGATGAGAACAAAGGTACAAGGATTACACTTCAACCCAACTAATGTTTTCTTTATAGGGTCTCCCATCGACGGATAAGGTTTAATATGTCAATCAAAATATTTATAGGGTTTCAAAACATGAGCTAAAATTTTGATTTTATTATGACAGAATTTTTAGGAAGGAGAAAACCTCATAAAGTTATATATCTATATTTTTAGTAGGTCCAAAACCATACAATATGGTGAAAAAATACAGTGGTCCTAACATATCGATATGGTCCTAAAACAATGGAAATTTTTAGTCACAATTCTATGAACCAAGAATTATCAGATTTAGATCTCTCAATTTATGTAGTTTTGACACCCAAAATCTCCCGATCCATCTACAATTAGCTAAGTGCACTCATCCCCTTTTGTTTTCAAGTTGACATCTTACTTTTTAGATTAGTTGGAATAATTAATACATTTTTATGATATTACATAATTAATGTTGGAAGTGGATTAATCAAAATAACCTCCTATGTCTCCTCTTTACATCCTTTATTGTTCTTAAATCACTAATATAAATATTAAATCTAATAAGGCTTTAAAATATTTGGTGAACGTGACTTATGCATTAAAAATTTGGTTTAAAACCTAGTTTCCCTAGGGTTTCATATCTTCATTATATATTCAGATCCACACTTGATTCTCATCTATCATCTTCCCTAGCTCTAGTTTACATAAATTTACCTAGGGTCTCATTGTCAGTCCTACCCTTTGGGTACATTTCTAGGGCTCTTAATTAGCGAATCACATTTTATTGCATATCTCAAGAATAACAATTATATTTTCCAATTCATTCGAGATTATTATTAATTTATATATATAATTAAAGCCACTTTTTTCCTCTAATTTTTATCAAAATTTTTATTAATTAAAAATTACTATTTGTAGAAATTAGGGCACAATAGAAAAATATACACTTTTGGTGAAATTCCTTAGAGTTTTTCTTCCATATATTCATATTAAAATATATATCTCTCATTTTGTTAAATTCAAATTCTATTTTCATATATGGTCATTTTATTAATATGATGATGGTCATTTTTTTTTCTTAAAATCACTACGGCTCTTATAACCTATGATATTTCCATTATTGGCCCTCAATGTGCTGATGCTTATTCTTTACTAATAAAATGGAGTTTCTTATATCATTTTTATTCTATCATGGACACTTTGCTAAAAATTACCATGTCTTATTATATGATTTACTTCAACGTAATTTCCCATGCATAGAAATTCTCACAAAAATAGTACAAGAAACAATGTTCATTGGTCATATAGCACTATCCCATGTGGATTCAATTTTGAGATGTATTTCAACACCTATTAGTAATGATGAAACATTTCATAAGGCTATCGATAGTATATTTATGATTTACACCATTCTTTTCAAGTTTAATTATAAGATAGGAATGCGAGATCGTATATCTCAAGTGTGAGCTATCACATTTGAAGGATTCCTCCAATTTCTATGTCTATTATGTCTCTACACTTCATGATAAATATAGTTCTAGGAACATTGAGAAGTAATGTGATACACACATTATGCATGATACATACATGCCTATACAAGTGAAGTATACCAATGTATATGTTCCACAAGATCAATCTTGAATACTAAGGTAACCACAACAGACGACACTTACTATCTTTGAAAAGAATGTTAGAGAATATGATATTCTATATGAGATACTTGATAATCACTTAATCAATTTTATATCTACTTATTACTACCCCTACTACCAAATTACAAATATAAAAGGTCAACCATTTTACAATTATCATGGAATTAATAGAAATCATGACATTAATTTTTATGCTTTATAACAACGTATCCAACACCTTGTGTGTAAGGGATTCATTTCCTTTGACACATGACATTCTCCTTCAAAGTATTTTCAAGTACCTAAAAATCAATGGGAACCAAGATCTATATTGAATGAGCATAATGTGATGCTTTATATAATACACCTTTGGATCTCCAAGAATGGTCATGTACTCACAAAGAGGATAAAAATGTAATAAAAAATATTGTGAAACCAACAATGAAAGAATTATCAATTGAGCATGAATAATTACACATCACCATAGCGTACTTAGAAAATACAAAATCCCAAATAGATGGTAACACAACATTGGGTTCTAAAGATATCTTTAATCTTCAAAAACCAAAATTCTAATTAGGATGATGATATCAATGGATATGATTTTGATGAGCCATTTGATATTTCATATGAATATTTGTGCATGTTATATTTTAATCCCATTGGGGTAATTGAATATGATCTTGACATCAATGATAATGCAAAAATTAATATCCCAAGTGATACTTCTATGGTTATATCTACTTCTCCACAACATAAACAGAGAAATTTATGCGTTTAACTTGTGTTCAATGCATTATGATTCAATAATTACTTGCAAGAAATCTCATGTCTCTCCATCCATTTCTCAAGGTTGATCTGATAAAGCATCATAGTAAGATATTCGATCATTACTCTTACTATGAAAATGATAACTACATTTGTCACCACATTGATCGGTGTGTCAATATTTAAAATAATATACAAGATCTTATTGATACAAATGTAATTTAATGGGATGAGCCCACTAAATATTAATAATGATATGCTTCTTAATCTTAAAACTAATAAGTATTCCTTAAAATTTACTAATTATCATCATGTGATACCACCTATGCCATATTATGATAAACCCTAGCAAGTATAATATATGTAATTTCAAGATAATTCACACATTACTCATGGATTTCTTTGGCATACATCACTACTATTGTACCACTTTCATTTAAATCACATTATTTGAAATAATTGAGTTCTAATCTTCCATCATCTTCAATAGTTTATTTTCCTCTTTAGGTGGTTTTCATCGATTATTTATTTTTCTACCCCTTTTCATGTACATAGCTAAACATTCAAAAATACAAAACAATGACATAGTTACAAAAATACAAAAACACCAAAACACTCATATATTTGCAAAAATACAAAATAATACATGTAAACTTAGCTTTCATTGTTAGCACTCTACATTATACATGTTGTTTGTCACTTTGGTTTCGTAGATGGAATATCTCTTTACTCTTTACACACATTTCGTCATGTGGTATATTGAATTTGATGCGAGAACACACAGTGGTACAAAATGAAAGGTGTTGGTTTTACCTTTACCCATACTTCCTATACATATGGGGGAATCCATTACACTACATATGTGTTATTATTTCATTATATTTCATTTTTAGTTCCTCATTACACTTAATTACATATATTGTGTACATGTTATCTTTTGAGATAATAGAACTAACACATATGTGTTTTGTAGCGTTGAAACCTCTTTCTTCACATGTTTCAATCTATATCAGTTGTTGTAATATTTCATTATATTCTCACTCTTTTTTCTATACATGCTTGTTAGTTGTGTGTGTTACTACTTTCTTGTTTCACTGAATATGGCCTAAGTTACTTACTTTTCCTATGACACCATGGATGTCCCATGTTTGGGGATCCATGCATATCTTGTATGAAATTGTTTCTCATGTTTTTCATCCTACGTGCCTTGATTATCTTGTGACAACATGGCTGTCCCATATTTGTGGCTCTATACATTTTGTGTGACACTGTGTTCATACTATTAACTTTGATTTTACATGTGATACACTTGTTTTTATATACATGTGTTATTATTAATATTGGTATTATTTCTATTGTTGCTCTTATTTCTCTCATTGTTTGCCATTCTTTCAACTATGCATGACCACATTTTGTAGGTATAGGTCCTTCACAATAGTCAATGCTTTAACATCATATACTCTTCTATTGCTTCTTAGAAATATAGTAAATGGAGAAACATATTTTCTTTTGATATGTGTGCTTAAATGATTTATCTCAAATGAATCAAAAGAGGGGTCATTCATCTAGGTATATTCTATACCCACAATAGAAAGATGTACAATTTAGGGATAATATATTGGTGTAAATAGGGTAATGTACTCAAGAATAACATAAAATAAAATATAAAATATAAAATCATGAGCACATTCAAAAACATAAATATTGGTATGGATGGTTCTGACCCTTTTCACATGGTTTTTCCTAGGGAAGTTACACCAAATTTCTCAGTAGTTTCATATTCACACCTATAGGTATAGGTTCTTAACATATTTTTAGATCCACTTCACTAATTTTAGATTAGTTATCGTATACATGAAGTATTTAACTCCTTCACCATAACACTAAGTTTCAGTTATAGTTTTAGGGATCTTGGGGGCATGGGTATCCTTTCTTTATCTACATTTTAGTACGTTAAAACATCTATTCAGCTATGTGGCACATGTGAAGGGAATGTGGGAACTCATTCTCTTTTGTACTTTGTTTCCTTATCTATAAAATTGGATCTAGATCCATCCGTAGCGATGTGGTCTATGGGTTTGTGGAAGGTATCGAAGTGGATAATTTCTTCGTAGAACTCCTTCCTTTTCTCTTACATCCAAAGGGGAAGATATTAGAGTTGTTAAAAGACATTGATACATGGTCTTCTTCCTTCCACAAAAAAATTTAAGGGTCCCTTTGAAAAAATCCTTAGAAAATATTTGGCGAATATGTGAAAATTATCTTTAACACGAATGGCGAATATCTAGACATCACCACATCACTATTATATGCTATTATATGATATATTTTCTATATGCTACCGGACGATAGCATAACTATATGCTATCGACTGATAGCATAACAATATGTTTTCATCCGATAGCATACAATTTTTGTCACTAGTAGCATTTTTATGCTACCGGTTGACATCATACTATATGCTCTCATCTAGTAGTATAAAAATATTCTATCAAATGACTATATTAAGATGAATGTTGTGAATTTATATTTTGTCAAAATGGAAAATTGACCTTAAAAAATAACTTGTACCCAAAATGTTTTGGTGAGATGGTCGTAACTTTTACCCTAGATATTAGTCAATTTTAAGATTCAAAAACCAAAATATTCATGAATTAATGAATATTCACCACTAAATTTTTCCCTACTTCCTTCACAGGTGCTTTGATATCTCAATATTATTTAATTTCTCCTCCATTTCCATGCTAGGTTGCATGCACCTAACACTTCATTTTCTCCTCATCACACTTGGAGAATGATCACCCATAATCCTTTAATAATCTCATCAATCGAAATCTCCACATGTAAGCAAAGAATAAGAAATTCTCCCACTATAAAACAAAAAAGGTGTATTACTTCCATGCTTTCCATCTCTTTCATTTTATGCAAATGAAAATCATACATATTACATTTCACATTTGACTTAAAGTTCAATTCTTTATTATACACATTGACTACACTTTGCGTTACACTTTTCATCATAGAGCATGCCAAAACCAAAATAATGGGAATCAGTAAGATAAAATTTGAGTGAAAATAAAGTATATATAAAAATTCAAGTATATTTTCTTTTAAGCATATATATTTAATTTCATACTTAAAGGGAAAATGTAGACACTATTTGATTTTATAATGCACTATTACTAATATAAGAAATCTCTTTCTATCTCCTCTCGGTACATCATGAGGTCTCTTATCTATTTTTCTTAGTCATAAACAATGATATGTTAATAGCATATAAGACATAATTGTATAAAATAGATAGCTAAACTCAACTTAATAGGATGCAACTAATTTAATTTAATTTGAATTAAATCTAATTACTTGAGTAACTAATGTATAAATGATAAAGTGTAGTAATGAAACAAAAAAACTAATATTTAAAATATGAAACCCTAAGAAAGAAGATGACATAATAAGACTTAGCTAATATACGCATAATTTGGAAGTGATCCGAGTAAGAAAAGGTGATGAAAATGATGCAAGTAGCATCCTTATTGATATATGTAAATTATACAACTCATGAACAATGACATGAGATAGGGGCACTGTAGTAGGACGGGGGCACCTAAGTCTTGATGATTGGATCGGGGTGCCCGTGATTGCGCAAAATTTCTGGATCTGGTTTCTATTGTGTCACAAGGGTGTCACAATTATTCCTTGTTGATCACATGATGTTCACTCTTGGATCACCGAAGGTACCTATAACATATAAAAGAGATGTTCACTTGCATAAGCCCACAAACCACATCAAACCTAAAAGGAAAATATAGAATAGGAGTCGATGACCCCAATAGTCACCTCGAGAGTGAAATTATGGATGAGCGTTGTATGACATCTCAAACTCCATGTAGTTCTTATGAGTGTGTGTAGAAATTGTTCCCTAGGATGACCTTGTCCAAGTTAAAATGTAGCTAGAATGTAGCAATCTAGTAGTATGTGTGGATGGAGTAAAATAGACTTCCCCTTCCTATGCTACCTATGTAGAAGTATGCAACCCTTGTCCCTTGAATGGATGCTAGATGGATGCCTTTGAATTAATTTAGTGCCTTTAGAATGAAAGATTAGGTGATGATAGTAATTCTTAGTGCTTGGTCCTTTATTTTGAAAACATAAATATGCATTTATATGGTTCCCTTTTTGAATTTCATAATTGACAAATGGAAGGCCGACCCATAAGTGAAAAAGATTTCCAAAAGATAAAAGAGACCCAAAAAGAGTGAGTAAGGTAGAAAAGGGTTAGGGGCACCTAAAATGGATAGGATCACCTGTGTGTTGGTGTCTTAATCCATAAAATATAAATAAGTAAAATTATGATTGGGTTGTAGGGTGTGCAAGACAAAATAGAAAACAAGAAACAAAGAAAAGAGGCCAAAGATAGTTATCAATCACTAGTTTTCTTGCTTAGGAATCATATAAATGTTAGTATACTTTTAGGACCAAGAAATATAGCCATGTGTGTGATTTTGTGTCTACAATTTCCCCCAATTTATGTTGTTGAGTTAATACTTGATAACATAAAGTAGATAAGAGATGCATACCTTATGATCCTATAGAGTGTGGAGCGAATAACATCTTTGAGTGGACAAATGAAGCATGGAATGACTACAAATTAAAGCATGGAGACTTGGAAATGGAAGTAACCCTAGGGGTGATGTGTATGCATTTATTTTACATGTTTTTGTGCTTGTAGTTTTTGTTGTAGGTTGCATCTTATTGCTATTAAGGATGAACCTGCAAAAGAAGAGCAAAAGAGTAGTCAAATTCTTGTATATGATATATAAGAGAATAATATGTAAAAGTAATAGTAAAGGAAAGTGTGCACATGATTAGAAGAGTGTAAAGGATAGAAAAATGTCCTGAAAAGTCTATAAAGAGAAATGTTTTTGGGCGTTCTCATGCCAATAGTGAGTTTTTTGGGCGATCTCATGCTAGTGTAATTTTTTTAGCGATCTCACACCAAGTGCTAGTTTTTGGGTGATCTCATGCCAAATAGTAATTATTGGGAGAGAGGTCTAGTTTTAATCTCCTTCCATGACTATTCTCAATAAGCACCACTTTGCAGATGGTGCCTCCCAAATTTTTTCCTCATGTGGACCAATTATTCGAATTAGTTCCAATTTTCTTGAATAAAGGAAATAGAATGAATTCTATAACTAAAGTTATGTGCATATAACTATAGAATTTCTCTAAAGGCTTACATGAACTATGCTAATCTTATAAATTCAATGTATGTGCCCCAGGATATTAGTTCCTAAGGGAGGACACATGTACCCAGTGTTATTCGTCTCGATCTTTGAGTCTTTGGTGTCTATCTTTGTACTTAGGGACCCAAGTCAAGTTCTAGGTTTGTGATGTATACATTATGTTTAATCTAGATATATGATGTATATATGAGAGGTTGTAGGGGTGATTTCTTCACCCAATGTATGCCCACTCATTTGGGGTTCATGCTGATGTCGGTAGGAGAATGCGGCCTAAGGGAGAGGACCTGATGTTGAATTGAGCTGTACACCTATAGGGGGTAGGGGATGTGCATGGTAGAGACCAAGGAAAAAGAAAATAAAATGGATAGTAATATGTGTTAGTAGAAAAATTAGTAAGCATGCAATAGGAAATAATGTAACACGCAAATGTGCAAACAAAGTGTACCACAAAAAGTGGGTTTCATACATGGGACATCACTCACAATGTCACAAGAACAACCGGCGCTAAAGCATCCAAAAAATACAATGCACAAACAAGACATAGGGAATAGCCTACAAAAATATCTTACAATAGAAAACAATGACAAAATAAAGTTTATCAAATAACCATGGTGGAATATAGTCTTGCAAGGTAAATACTACACATGAAACACATGTGAGCATGTTAGAAATATAAATAGTATGTAAAGAAATGGAAAGTAATGTGCTAGTAATAATAGGAAGTATTATGTGATGAAATAATAATACCTGTAATGTGTGAGAGTAGGAAAAGTAGATGCCCCTTGGTGCTTTAGTGGAACTGGAAAGGATACAATGATGAGCATCATTGTAGCATGTAAAAATATATAAGAGATTTGCATTCACTCCAAAAGACCAAGTGAATGTGCATGTGTGTATATAGAAAGATAATGACATACTAAGTATCTGATTAGCATAGTAAGAAAAGTGTGTCATGTAAGTAGTATAAACAAGCAAGAGTAAGTGCAACCAAGATATGCAAATGTAGTGTATGAGTGTGATGAAATAATATGCAATGTGTGAATGTGATAGAGTCACATGACCCCTAGAGGATGTGTATGAGATTAGGTTCATTTGTAAAATTCCTTTCAACAATCAAGAATGAACCATAGAACAAGAGTGCGTCATCGGGAAATGGTTTGAGAATATGTGCTAGAAAGATAGATCATGAAGCATAGAGTATAAAGAGTGCATAGGGTGAGGTTCATTTCAGATTTAGACCCTCAACATCTGATTATGAACTACGGAACTAGAGTTCATTATAGGGCAATGAATATAAAATGTGTGTTTCAAGATGTGTAAGAGTCTTGGAAAGATTAAGTGTGAAGCATGAATCGTGATAGTATATACTATAGAAAAATGATGATGTTAGAAGGGAAAGAAATATTGATGCCCCCAAGTGTGATAAGGATAGAAGGCTATCTAATGATAGTGAAGGGTAAGGGACCTCCAACTGATATCTAAGGAGATAAAGGCATGTGACGATGCTATAAGATCGGTGGAGTATGAGAGTAATGACGTACATGTGAAGGAGACCTATATGGTGAAGGAGGTGGTGAATACTTATTCCAAGGGGCTGCTCATGTAGGGGACCTAGGCAGATGATATGGAATAAAATACCCATGAGGACAACAAGGTCATGAAGTAGGTCATGTGAAAGTAAGAGAAGTAGGTGTAGAGTTTACCTTAGATGTGAGAGAGGCCCACGAGGCCTAGATGCCATAAGCGGTGGAAAGATAACATCAAGGTGAGGTTTTGGAAATGGCGTGCATGGTGGGACACCTTTAAGAGTGAAAAAATGCTTATTGTGAATTAAATTGATGTAAAAATTATTCATCGAGGGAATGACTTGGGCAACATGGAGCCAAGGAAGACCTAAGAGAACATCACAACCTTTGATTGAAGATGCCACAGTGAATGGAAGAAGCATGGTAAGAGGCCCAACTGTAACATGAAGCCTGATGTAGCCAAAATAATTAGGAATGGGATATGTGATATTAGATAGTGGACATTTGATAGCCATGAGAATTATAATGGAGCACACACTGATAGGATCCATTGGATAGATCATGGTGTTATTGATAGTATATGAACTGATAGAAGCATTGATATGTAATGAATTAAAAGTGAATGTAGCATGATAATCATGATCTGAAAATGAAATGATTGGTGGTGATGCATCAAAGAAGTGATAAGGAAGTCAAGGGGCCTTGATGAAGGAGGGGGTACAACTCAATATGTATGATATGCGAGAAGAATAATGAGCTTGCATGTTATCTTTAGGAAAAGGGTCATTGAAGATTTTTACATTTTTATTATCGTTGACTGGATTAGAAGTTGATGGCTCAGGAAGCTCGAGTGAATTATTTTAAGAAAGATCTTGAATGAGATGCTTGAGTTTTAAGAAACAATCGATAGAGTGCCTAATGCATTGGTGACTATCACATTTAGCATTTTCTTTATAATTATGAGAATGTGGGAGAGATGGATCAAAATTGAGCGGCAATGGAAGAGTGATTAGATTGATTTTGATGAGTAGAGGCAATAGAAAATGAGGTGCATACGCTAATTTGGTGAAAGTATGCTTTAGAGGTTTCCATTAAATATTTTCAATTAGAGAGATGGCATTAATGATTACCTTTTCTTTGGTGGGATCGGAGATGTATTGAATGATGATTTAGATCGAATCCTATTAGAAGAGGATGAAGGAGAATCATGATATTTTAGTTTTCCCATAAATAAAAGTTTGAATTTGTGTAGTTTGAGCGTATGGCATAATTGATCAAATGAAGGAGAGGTCTCAAATATAACACTCTCTTGAAGTGGTGGTAAGAGACTTTGAATAAAAAGATCTTGCAATTTAAAATCAACGAGTACATTGGTCATCTTAGCTAGATTGTTCTTGTAATGAAAAACATAGTTAGCTAGATGCTCGTTACATCATTGTTTGATTTGAGTGAGTTCGGAGAAAAGATCTTGGTGCCAATATTGATGGAAAAGTGATAAAGGAAAGCATCAATTAGATATGTAAAATAAGTTACCGAATGAACATGTAGATCATAAAACCAATGCATATCGTAATCTTGAAGACTCCTAGGAAATAAATTATCTAGAAAAGTATGATCATTTGCATAGTCGAGACATGCCACATGAATAGATCGAGATGCTCTTAAGGGTCACTATGGCCTTTAAAAATGGGCAAATTATGGGTGATGAAATTAGGAGGAAGTGAATAAGTATAAATAGTAGGTGTGAAAGTGGTATGAAGGAGTAATGAGGAATCAAGATATGGAGAGGATCGTGAAGTAGCTTTTGTAACTAAAATATTTTAACTTGTAGGTCCTGGTATAAGTAAGCTAGGTCTTGAGTACTAGAAAAGGAAACTTGTCATGTGTGAGAAATAAGAGGCAGAGTGAAATGGTTGGTAAGAGAAGGAATGGACATTGGAAAAGTGGAGGTAGGTGGAAGGCTAGAGTTGGAAGGTTACATTGTAATAAGAATGGAAGTAATATTAGAGGTGGGAGGGTTGAGCTCAACTATGTTGGTGGCCTCCTCACAAGTAGGGAATACAAGAACATATAAGTCTTACATATATTCAAGTAATATTATCTTAGAGATAATAAAGGTCTTCATTAGTAAAGGGATCATAGGTTTCAACCATGTTAAAAATATGAAAAAATGCCAAGAAACAATGTTGGGTTCTAGCGATGGGTTTACCAAATTATTTAAATTAATTTGAATTAAATCAAATTGTAAAGTACTTAATGAGTAAAAGGTAAACAAGTACAACAATGACATAAGAAAAATAAGATTTAAAATATGAAACCCTAAGCAAGAATATGACATATGAATACTTAGATGATATAAGTGCAATATGGAAGTGAAATGAGTAGGAGAAGTTATGAACAAGATGAAATAAACATCGTTATTGATCTCTGTAAATTCCAGTAACTCACGAGACAATACTAGATAGGGGCGCCCACAGTAGGACAAGGGCACTTGGGCATAGATGACTATATCCGAGTGCCCATTACTATGCAAAATCTACGGATCTGATTTCTATTGTGTTGTAAGGGTGTTGTAGTTATTCCTTGTTGATCATTTGATGTTCACTATTGGATCACCGAAGGTGCCTATACCATACAAAAGATATGTTCACCGCATAAGCCCAAAATAACATCAAACCTAAAAAGGAAAATGCATGATGAGGAGTAGGACTAACCTTGGTGGTCACTCCCAAAGTGAACTTAAGATCGAGCACTACACTACATCTTAGACTCCATGTAGTTCTTATGATTGTGTGTAGAAATTATGCCCTAAGATTCCCTTGTGCAAGTTTCACTTGATAGCGGGCTATAGCTAGAATAAGTAATGCTAAAGTAGTATATATGGATGGAATATAATAGAATTCCCCTTGATATGGTTTGTATACATAAGTATGCAACCATTTTCCCTTGAATGGATGTTATATGGATGGATTTGAAGTAATTTAGTGCCTTTGGAATGCAAGCTTAGGTGATGATAAGAATTATTAGTGCTTGGTCATTTATTTTGAACACATAACCATGTATTTATATGATAACCTTATTTGAATTTTGTAATTGACAACTAGAAGGCTGACCCATAAGTGAAAAATATGCCCAAAATATAAGAGAGACCCAAATTTAGTAAGGTAGAATAGGGTCAAAGGCACCAAGAGGGGACAAGAGGGCACAGGCGTTGTTGTCTGGATGACCGTTGGTGTTTGAAGCCATAAAATATAAATTAGTAAAATTTTGAATAGACTGTAGGGTGTGCAAGACCAAATATAAAACAAAAAACACAGTAAAAGATGCCAAATATAGGATTCAATCACTATTTGTTTTGGTTAGGAATAATAAAAATGTTAGAATGCTTTTAGGACCTAGAAATGTACCCAATTGTGTGATTTTGTGTCTACGAAACCCTTATTTATCATGTTTCTCATCCCTATCAAAAATTATACATTTTGGTTGACTATTATATCTAGTCTAGATTGACTTGTATGGTTTTGTCTTGACATATCCTCCATCTCATCTGTAATTCCCAAAATTTTGACACACAAATACAACAAAAAAATATCAGAATAATTTTGTTTTCTTACATTACTTTACACATGACACCACATGGGATTACTGAGGATAACTAAAAACACATGATGTGTTTCCACAAACATGAACCCAAATATATACTTGATGAGGAAAGGGTAAGCATCCCATGTGGAGACGAAACACATACATTTCCCTTATTCTTCGCTTCACTAGATATACCTTATTCCTCCAATAATCAATGATGAAACATCACCCCAATAAGAAGAAAGCATAACCATAAGAAAACACACAACCCATATAAAAACCACACTTTCCATATAAATAAGTACAAAACAACGAGCCAACCACAATATAAACTCACGAATAGGAAATTTCCATGACATAACACTTTCATGGTTACATATTTATTCCAATCCTATTTCATTATTTGCTCTTAATTTCTTGTGAACACTTATCATGTAGACCTTCATTATTCTTTAAACAAGATTGAATTTTATTTATTTCATTTAAAATTTTACCTACGAAGTTCCATTTTATTGTTACTTTTTTCTCTTATCACAATGAATTTATATAACTTGAAGGCCAATAGAACATTAAAACACATATGACGTTACCAATACTTGTCCTAAGGTTTCATTTATAAGATTCATATACTTGGTTCTCATTATACTTTGATTACGAGGAGGTTTCAAGGAAAGTAAAAAGGTAGACTAATAGTTCTAGGTATATACAAATTACTAATTCCTTACTCGAATAACACTTAAACACTAAGGTACACTCTATTTACTTCCCAATTTTTACAAATACTATGTAAGTTAACTATTTAGTTTCATTACTCATGATGATTCACAATCCAATTTCCCAAATACGATTCCTTGTTTTCACAAATCTAGTTACAAATGGAAGGGTACATTTCACTTGTGTTAACAATATAGTGGTTTTGCATTGAGTTTAAGTAAAAATATCACGTTTCACTTTTCTTCTAAATCATCACCTTAATAATTCATTATTGATATTTAAGAGTTAATTATAGGTTTTGGCCATAAAGATTACTACATAAGAAGTCCTAGATTTTATTTATTTCCATTTATGCCCAAGGTTTCTATACCCTATTACAAGTCAAACTAGAGTAAAATATTCTTAACTCATAAGAAGTTTGTAAAATCCCTAGTTATTCCATTACTACCTACTAAGGAAGCATTTGTTTTAACATTAATCATAAGGTATATTGAAATGAGGTTCATTCACGATGTGAGTTTGGCTCCATTAACAAGTCTATAGTTCAATACTTTTGAAAGCAACAAATTTGGCCCGGGGAGAAAAAAAGAGTATTCTTGTGGAACATACACTAAGGATGAACAAGGTGCAAAGTGAGCCTTCCCCAAGATGGTAATGAAGGATCATGTGAGACCTATCTTCACGAACTATAGTAAGACCTTATGTCGATATAGAAATGGAATGAAATGATGAAAATTTGTCAAAGTTTGGTTCCACTATGGAGATAAGGCATGGCGTAACTCGAGGGAATAATTCGTTATGGAAAGGGTTAATACTTCAAGCTATAAGTTTTATTATTGACTTTCTTCTAAATGAAAACACGCTACTATAAGTTGATTTTTATTTCAAGACTAAAGGGTTTTCTATGTCCAACACATCACTCACATGTAGATAAAGTATGTCATTCTTAATTATTACTATCCACACACACAAATACAATTCTTAAGAGGAAACCGGAATACTCTAGATAGTTTTTTCCAATTACCATTCCTACAAGGGTTTCACAACAATGTCGATATATGCAAACATGTTATCATGGTCACCTGAATTCACAATCTTATTTCCATTTAGCTAGGAGGTTCCATCTAGTATTAGGAGCTAGGCTCACCTTAACATTTTAATTTCCCTACGTTATGAGGGTGTCACCTAAGAATGGTAAATCATAGGATAATATTACTCTAATGTCAACCTTTTTATTTAGGTTCCTTTCCTTAATTTCTAAATTAATTAACGCAACACACAAGAGGTTCATTTAAACCATAATTTTGTTAAATATGGACATATTTCACAAAATCTAGATTCATAGTATCATCATTTCTAGTTTTATAATTGTTGAAATTGGATTCCTAAATCACCATTATTGGTTTTTATCTAGTGTGATATCAGATTCCAATATTATTATTATTGGTTTTAAGTAGTGTAATATCATATTCCAATATTTACACTATGTCATACAAGTATGTTCCTAATTCTATATTGAGTTTATGATGATTGGAATATTCCCATTCTCATCACACTCATAGTTCAAATATGTTCCTAATTATTTTGATGTGTATCTACTTTATCTCTATTCTTCTTATATGATTCATATATGAAGGATTTTGATCCCTTTTGAAAAATAAAATATTGATTTTATGAGAATAGGCATATGTCCATTCTCATCACACTCATAGTACAAGTATGTTCCTAATTATTTTTATGTGTATCAAATTTTATATTTATTCTTCTTCTATGATTCATATATGAGGGATTTTGATCCCTTTTGAAAATTTAAACAATGTGATATGGGTACATGTTGTATGAAATAAGAAGCAAGTACCAACATATTGTGGGTTCTTAAAGAAGAATTATCAAGTGATAGACTATGGCCAATGTTATTTTATGTCTTCAAATCAAAATTTGGAGCTATCATGGGTGTTATTCTCATCTCTATAGACTTATAACATACCTTCTACTCCAATAGACTACAATTTAATTTCACAAATAATGTCACAGTGTAGAACGATTTGATCAAGGCCATTTGATTGCTAATTTTTTTTTATATAAAGTAGATACAAGTGTTTGGAGACACTAAGGTGGTTGTAAAGTAGGTTAAGTCATGGTGCATTACCAGACACTATTGTTAAGAGCATTAAATAATATATCTTGAAACTCTAAATATTATAGTTTTGCATTCAAGAATTAGGGGATTCTAGGCATATAATTTAGTATCTAGACTTCAAAAAGGTTTGCATTTTATAAAGTTATTAGAACAATTAAAAAATAAGTTATCTATACTTATGCACATAGCTTTAGGAAAATACCATATAATTTTTTGGTTGTAATGAATGCATAAATCAAGGCTAATTCCTTGAAAAAACCAAAGCATGAATTTTTGAAATGAATTCCTTGTAAATCATATCCAATTCCCTGTAAATCACAACCAACTCCCTGTAAACTTACTTAGAGCATAATAAAGGATTTTTATTTTTTTCAAATTAAATTAATTGCATGGTGGAAATTATATTATTAAGACATTAATAAGATTCAAGAGTTCCATAAGCAACATGATATTTTATATAATTATATTATGGAAAAATATTTCAAAGTAATATAATGCTCAATATTTCATTTAATTATCAAATAATAGTACAATTTGTAAAGTTTTATAGTACTAAGCTTTGATTTTTTTTTCCAAAAAACCCACATCCCGGGAAAATATGATTTCACATATAGATTTATAATCTTCAATAGTTACTCCAAGTCAACATTCATTATCTTGTTTAAGTAGTTTAAGGTATGATTTAATTTCCACATGTCCTTTATTGGGTATCTTTATGCATCTAATTTTCCATTTTTTTGTTTGGTGTCCATGCATAGATGATGCTATCCACATCGATATCTTCTTTAGGTTCATATGAGATGGTCCATGTTTTATTTTATGTTAAATAATCTTGATACAATGTTGCACTTTATCCTCTCCTGTAGATTTCTAATATTAAACTCTCGATTTTTATTTAGGTCATTGCCTTCCCGTTGAAGGAAAATATCCCCATCTTCTATACCCATCCATATATTTTCATTATCGTTTCCCAGGACATATAAGAGGAATTTGTCCCCCCGAACACATCCTTTAACGTATTAAATTCTTGTTTATATCTTCCATAAACAGGCCCAATGTAAATATCATTATTACTTGGGATATGTTGACTAATGCCGTCTTCTTTGCAAATATGTCCTGGATCCTATTATTTGATTATATATGTCTTTCTCCTCTACTATTTTTGGCAAAAAAAAAGCATCGACCTCCTACTATAATTTACAAATGGCCTATCCAGAGCATGTAAAACATTTTCCCAATACATAATCTTTGGAAGCTAGTATTCACTACCTTCACTTGTTACACTTTTCCCCAATGTTTAATATATGCTTTTATTCCCTTTTTCAGATCTTCAATTTATTTGAGTTCTTTGAAAGGAGCCAAAGGAGGTTTCCATTTCGGAAAGCTTGGTTCACCATTATCCTTTGTACGCCATATTTTGATAGAAAGAGACCATTGCATATCCATTAATGTTTCTTTATACTCCATCACCAGTATGCCATCCACAACATGGAATCTGCACATATTAGGTTTGTTGATACCCACTATCTTATGGTTTGTATCCAATAAGATTGGCTCCACAAAGTCCTTGAAGTTGTAAATTCCTCAATAAGGTAAGGAGTGAATGGACTTGAACCTTCTTAGCATTTTATCTAGGGGTCCATGATATGTGGCAAATAAAATTTTTCTACTTTATGTAACAATGCTACTAATCTTCCAAAAGTCCCATCTATATCCTCATGAGTGAGCTCCACTAGAACGAATCTTAGATACACAATGTGGAATACCTTTTTTTCTCACAACATGATGCAAATGCAAATAAGGTATGATTCTTGTTATCACTTAAAGCATTATCCAATTACAAGTAGAGGATCAATGGTTGCTTTATGAATGAAGTATTCACACTAGCAACACTAACTGATTTTGAATGGTCAAATATTTCCTTGTACCTTTTAACTTTTTCATGCACATCATTTTTTAATAGTGCATCATGTAATGACTATTTAGATGATCGTAATTGTACAAAAATCTACATATTCGTCAATTATAGGTTATTCAAGCTTCTTGAGTCACAAATCTAATGACACAACTTGATAGTTTTCTCCATGTTCAATAAATGGCAGTCCGAAATGGTGAAACCCCATGTATTGTCTCCATGTATGAGCCTACCAAAAAAGTAAGCTGGTAGGTTCATAAAATTACATATTGAATTTGATTTTTACCCATCCTTGGTATGGAAGTTATCATTTTGTTCATTTTATCATGTACAATGCTCAAGAATCCATGAGGTTATTCTTATAAGCTCGTAATATGTGGGAATATGAAGCTTCACGAAAACTTTGAATATATTCATTGTGACATGTTTGTTCCTCCTCAATCTCCGAGAGTGCTTCTAGAAAATAAATTATTTTTGCAATGGAAACATGTTGAAATATTTTGGTCATTATGTTTGAATCTTTCTTTGCGACCAATGAGGAAATTTCAATAATTCAAACTTCTTATGACACCTTTTTGTAATATATTTTGGGTATAGAATGAAGGAAGAAAAATATGAGGAAATTTTACTCCATCCTATCCTGTAGATCGAGTCACACAGGGAGATATATCTAAATTTATCTCAACAATTATTGATATGTAAGTAATTACTATGGCGAGTGTTTAACCTTTGTTTCTCTTTTCAAGTGTTACTATTCATATTTATGATTATAGAAGTAACTCCTTGGGTACCCGTAAAATTTTTCCATGCATTATGACAAACATGCATCCCATCAAATTTCATTTTATGTACCTCCATAAATTTCTTACCCACATTGAAGATGACATTTTCTGTCAATGCATCAAACACAAAACTCTTTTTGTCAATTTCATTTAGGGCTCTAGTTTTGCACCATGGATTTTGAATTCTAACAAAAGTAAGAGGTAATTTTGAGAGACAATCATATTTCCAACAACTAAACTATGCATTTTCGAATTCTTGCATAAATATTAACTATTTTCTATCCTCATTAGAATTTTTATTTGATGGATTGGATAGAGAGGTCTCAAGTTTTGACGTTTTATAACATTATAAGATCTTTTATCACTTTTTGGATTGATTTTGATAAGTGGAATCAAATAAAATTGGATAAAAAACTGAGTTTGTCACCCTTCTAATGCATCCCACATAATGACCTCAACCTATTTTAGGAATTCTTTTAATCTAATATGCATCTGAAAACTATTTAGGTTAGCAAGTTGCGTAATGAGATCATTTATGACAAATCCTTTAGATAAGGGCAATCCTTTGAAAGGAGGGTTGAATAATATATCAATAGGCATCTTGAAGCTATTGACATCCAATATCTTAAAATGTACTTTGTCTCCTTTAACTAGATTGGTAATTGTTCCCTCGCAACATATTTGCACTCGGATGAATAGAAATGGATTAATTTTGTAACAAATCCCTTGAAATTCAAATTATACCAATCACTTGTGTACAAGGTATATGCTATTTAGTTGAGTAATACCTTCCTTAATCATAAGGTAACTTAATTTTTCATGGAAAATAATATGTTTTATTGGCCAAACTATTGATTTATTAGGTTGTAGTAAGTTTGAGCAATCGAACACATATTTATTGTAATTTCACAAACATGGACAAAAGCTTGTATAATTATATTAATGTGAAATCAATTTGAATTATAATGGAGTGCTGTAATTCTTATAAGAAGTGTACAAACAGTACAAACAAATGAGATGTTTAATGTGCCATAATAAATAATCCCGTGCACATATAAATTACAAATATATGGTTTTGAACAAGTATAACCATATAACAAATATAATAAAGACAAAAGACATGTACGGGAATACTATTCCCAATTACAAATAATAAATGATTAATAAAAACTTACCATTAATTAATAATTAACTAAGGTAAATGCATAATTAACCAAGGTAAACTAAATTTTACCTAACATTCCCCCCCTTAATTTTACATTGCCTCAAGGGATGAGGAGAGGAAATCTTTGAAAAACTCAAACTTGTCACGTGCAAGTGACTTCATGAAGATATCTGCTCATTTTTCAGATGTTGGACAAAAATGAATTTGTATATTTTGCTTAAAGACATGCTTGCGTATGAAATGTACATGTACCTCAATGTGTTTTGTTCTTTCATGAAAAACTGGATTGTGAACAAGTTTGAGAACATCTTCATTGTCAAAATACATGGTGGTCGGTTTGTCTGTGGTATTCCAAGTTTGCGACGTAGCCAAATATCTTCACAAAAATATTCTCCTAGAATGATACTCGGTTTACGTGGAAGAACGAGAAACAAAATGTTGTTTCTTGCTTCCCTATGATATTGGTATAGATCCCATAAAGAATACAAACCCTGAAGTGAATTTTTGTCATCAATATTTCCTACATGATTTGAATTCGAATATCCTGACAAGAAGAAGTTGTCATTTTTCTTGTATTCTAGACCAAGATCCACTAATCCTTTGAGATATCTTAAGATGCACCTTGCTCATTTCTAATGAAAAATGTTGGGTTCATGCATGAACCTGAATAGATAGCTCACTGCAAAGCTGATATTTGGTCTAGTGTAGGTAAGGTAAATGAGACTCCTAATCAACTACCGATAGAGAGTGGAATTTACCTCAAGAGATGGATTTGAATGAGATAACTACAATCGGTGTGCAATCCATCACCCTAAATTTCTTGAGCATCCTCTTGGTATATTTCATCCGAGAAAAAAATGTGATTCTATTTCTGCCACACTTCTAATCCAAGATAATAGTGCATTAACTCAAGATCTATCATGTTGAACGATCGAATAAAATCTTTCTTCATTGCATCAATCATCATCACTGAAATGCCAGTGATGACTAGATCATCAACATAGACAACAACAATCACAATTTAGCCCCTTTCTTTTTGAGGTAAAGATTGGGATCGTATGGATTTATAACAAATCCATGTTGTATGAGATGCTCATCAATTTTGATTTACCATGCTCGGGGTGCCTGTTTGAGGCCATACCAAGATTTCCTGAGTCTGTATACCTTTTCTTTTTGACCGGGTATAACATATCCCTCAAGTTGAGTCATGCAAAATTCTTCTTGTAAATATCCATTCAGGAAGGCACTTTTTACGTTCATCTAATGGAATTTCAAACCAAACTGTGAATCTAGAGAAAAGATCATCCAGATCATTTTGATCTTAGTTGTGGGAGAAAATGTCTCCTTGTAGTCAATGCCTTCTTTTTGTGTATGCCCCTTTCTACCAGTATCCCTTTGTACTTGTCCATTGTCCCATTTTCTTTGTACTTCATTTTGAATATCCATCTATATCAATGGGTTTCTTTCCTGGTGGAAGATCGACAAGATCCCAAGTGTTGTTTTTCATTACTGACTGATATTCAAAATCCATGGCATCTTTCCAAGCTTTTAACTATAGGGATTCTTGGACTGTAGAGGGATCATTAGATTTAATAAATCTACTCATCAAAGAAAATTTAACTTCTTCTCTTGCTTTACTATGAGTTTGTGTTCCAGGGGTGGATGTATCCGGTAGAGCATCCATTATTACATCTCATAACATGCTAGTATACCACTTAGGAATACACTGAACTTTTCCCATGGGTCTAGTTTTATCAGATCATCCCCATCATCCCCATCATCACTTTCATAATTTTTGGCAACATCAGCTTCAATTTTATAACTAGTGAAGAATCTACATCAGGTGAGTCTGGAGGAGGAGACTCTACTTCCTTCTTCTCAAATAAATCAACATCTCTGCTGGTGTAGACTTTCCTAGTCTTCAGATCCATCAATCTATACCCAATATTTTCTTCACTATAGCCAATGAAAATGAGTTTCTATGACTTCATGTATAATTTATTTATGCTTTGTTTGGGTATATGCATACTTTATTTACACCCAAATACTCTAAGGTGTGCAATAGATGGTTTTCACTTTAACCATGCTTCATGTGGTGTTACTCTGTCAAGAGAAACTGTGGGTAATTTGTTCAAAAAATACACAACTATCTTTTCTACTTCTACCCAAAATGTCTTTGCAAGTCCAGAGTCATTGATCATGCATCACACCATTTCCATGATAGTACAATTTCTTCTCTCAACAACACAATTCTTTGCAATGTGTGTGGAGGAGGAATTTGTCGATGAATCCCATGAGCTTGTAGGTAGTCTTTGAACTCATCATTGGTGAATTCCCCCCCTTGATCTGAGTAGAGAGTTTTGATGTGATGACCAATTTCATTCTCAATAAACTACTTTGAACTTCTTGAAGGTTTCAAAATCTTCACTTTTCTTACAAAGAAAAAAATCCACATTTTTCTTGAATAGTCATCAACACAAAGTATGAAGTACTAAAATCTAGAATGAATTGGTTACATCGGACCATAAAGATTAGTATGAACCAGATCAAGCTTACCATGAGCTTGATATGTACTCTTCTACAATAAAGCTCTGTGTTGTTTACCTACTAGGTAGTGAGGACACTATTTGTGTCCTTACAAGAGATGATAACCCATGTACCCTATTACGCTGGTGAAGTTTCTTGAGATACTTGAAACTATCATGACCAATTCTCTGATGCCACAACTATGGTGAGGTAGATTTATTAGCCATAATTTCCTAATAATCTTTGTGGACAAAATCAAGCTGGAACATGTGTCCCACATTGGAGGATTTTGTAACTATTTTTGAGCCTTGTGATTTGTCTTGAATTAAACACATTTTCTTACTCGGAATGACTATCAAAGTAAGATTTTAAGTTTTTATCTAAGAGTTGACTAACTAAAAGAAAATTCTTTGTCAACCCATGGACATATAAGACATCTGATAGTCTATAGTTGCATGAACCAAGGGGTAGAGAAATGTTCCTAATCCCCTAAATTGTGTATGAAGAATCATCACCTAACGAAACATGGTTTTTGAAGGCATGTCCCTCATTGAAGTAAACCAGTCTTTGTGGCCGTTCATGTGTCGAGTGGTTCCCAAATCAACATACCAGACATCACTAGATGACATGGAAGGTTCACTTGATTGAGCAATGTACAAGTAGTCTTCATTATCTGATTGTTCTTGTTGCTCAAAAATATTTCCTTATTGATAGGGTTTTCTTTTCCAGTTACCCTTTTTCTGCCCTTGATTGTAGTTAGAATGTCCCTTGTGATATTTTTGTTGTGGAGGTCCAGATTTGCTTGATGAACCTTTCTTATAAGTATTATACCAACAATATTTTAAGTCATGTCCTCTTTTACAAATTGGACATTTCTTCTTTTGTTGATTGTCCCCTTGATGCTGATGCTGATTTTGGGACTTTTGATAGGAATTAGGTTTTCCTTTACCTTTTCCTTTCCATTTTTGATGTGAAGAAAGTTCCTACTCCTCTTCATCATCCTTATTATGCATGGCTTCCTCTTATTACAGTAGGTTTACCAACTTATCAAAACTAACTGTTGTATCTGAAAAGTTTAGTGTTGTTACAAAAATGTGGTAAGAAGAAGGGAGAGCTCTCAGAACAATGGGAATGAGAGCTTCATCTATGACCACTTCTCCTAGGGATAGAAGTGAAGCCCTCAACTCTACAACTCTTCTCAATAAATCTTCTATTTTTCATTATGCTTGAACTTCAATGTGTGTAAATGAATCTACAAATTTAGTATGACATTCTTATTTTTGGCCTTGTATACCATGCTCAACTTATCCCATGCTTCTTTGGCTGTTTTGGCATCTCGAATGTGGGGTTGCACATCGTTAGAAAATCCAAACAAGATGATGAGTTTGGCCTTCTGATCTGATTTATCAAACTATCATTGTTGTGTTGTATCAGTAGTTGATTTGGTCAAAGTACCATTCAAAACAATCCAGATCTCTTAAAACTCAAGTTGTGTCTTGATTTTAGTCTTCCATGTAGAATTTTTATTTCCTTTGAGTAGTTGTGAATCTAGAAGAGAAAATTTGGGGGCATTGGTGCCCATTTTATAGAAATCACTGACAGGGTTAGGCTCTTATCACTCAGGTATAAGGTATCCCAATCTATATACCGTCAGTCTAATATACTGAACCTTTCTATATATGCAGCCTTTCGATATACCTAGCAGTACGTGGAAGAAGCTTGCCATTTTTATATACCCAGTGGTATGTGAAAGAGGCATTAATGTATGTGAAATAATTCGATACGTGGTACCAATACAATACTAAAAGGGGTCTATGCGATTATTGACATCGGCTCAAATAAATATCCTCATATGCGTATGTAACTTTGCTATATACTTGGATAATTTCTCAGTCTAGATTTATGTCGTGCAATCGTTCACAGACGGATTTAAAGGGTTGATTTCTAAACGACATTGTTTCAGCTATATTAGGCAATAAGTGTAGTAGTAGTCATGAAGAATTTACCCGTAAGTGCTTCCCAGAGGAACTATATATACTGAATGCTGCGAATGAGATCTAGGATCTTGTGAGTGTTTTTGAACCAAATTTTATTATTTTTGAGTACAATATTCTACCAGTTTATGAGTAGTTACAAAGTTTGCGGTTGACTATGGAAACCTGTAAATTAGTACAATATACTGAAGCATATAATTACATTCAAAAAAATTGGAAAAAAATTAAATGGCAGGAAATTGTTTTTTAATTTTTCGGGCCCTGGTGGCCTCTGAAGCCCAATACGACCTTCTATGCCAAAAATTGCAAATAAAAAGGCTTAAAATTCAGTTTTTGATCACCCCTCCTTTGGAAAAAAGTGCTCAGAAGAAAAAAATAGGCTGAATGGGAGAAAATTTTGTTCGACCCTTTTTAGGGTTTTTCTCACTAAAAGTTTAGAAGCATTTTTAGTTGTAACTAAGCTGTTTAGCGGAGTTTTTGGCCATTTTCCCCCCAGATTTGGGGGAGAGCCACGAAATCTCCAAAACCTACCACACCCAACACTCTCCAATTATCCAATATAGCGCTTCGATTGTATATGCTATAAATCAGAAATGCAGAAATTTAAAGTCAAATTAATTGACTTAACTTATTAAAAATACGAGTTGGTTGAAGCTCCAAGTGGACTGCGAGCTTGGAGGATGTAGATTTAAGTTTTCCACTTTAAACAAATTTGAGTCTTTGTATCTCATTTTGCATCAATTTTTAATATTTTACTTCGCCATTTTTTCTTGATCCATTGATTTGTATTGATTCGACTATTTTGGATTGTGGTTACATGTTCATTTGTGTAGGAGGAGGCCATTCCAATAAACACAAAGCTTGGCTATTATTTTTATTGTATCAATGAAGACTTGGAGCTCATGGAGAAGGGGTCATTGAAGTCGATGTGTGGACCGGGAGATTGCTGCTTGTTTTTCTTTGATGGAGGTTTGTTTGTGCAGGTCGCGAGGGCTCAGTATTTTCAAAACTCAACACAACTCGGCCGGTGTAAGTATTAGCTTGACCCTTCAATGTTTGTTTCCATTTTAAATATCTCATTGTGATGCATGAAAAGCTGGTTCACTCGGGACTCAAATGCAGGATCGTCCGGAAAGTAGAGTGGCTCGGTCTAATGTTCACAACTCGATCCAAACATGGTCCAATACGCCGAATGAAAAAATAACATGACGCGGTCTTTGTCAATGCAAGAATTTTCTTACACAACCATATGTGACTCGGTGAAACACGATTTACAAATGTAACTCGGATCCCCAATTTAAATAACTCGGTCTCCTTTGCATAGTAACCCGGCCTTAGATCCTACTCGAATATCCTTAGCTTGGTGAGATTGGAAATCCTCCAAATATGGCACTGATTCCTCTAATTACAGCAGTGTGCTACTTGTAGCAGTCACTAAATGCACCTCTAAATTAGACAGAAAACTCCTGGTTGGGGAAAAAATGATTTTATTTTTATAAATTTTTTGATCTAATTTTTTTAATCAGATTGCTTCAGATGCAACAAAGTTTTCTGGTGTAGGGGCACTAATGCAATTTTTTTTTACATTCCAAACACTGGAATTGAACATGAGCTTGTGGGGATGTAGGGATGGGGATGGAAGCCATAGGAGGCTTCACAGCTCTCCAACTACATGCAAATGCGTCTCCAATATTGTCTATCTCTTTTGCTCTCTCTTTTCACACTTTATCTCGCTCATAGGTCTAGATTAACTAGCTCGGTACCAAATGTAATTTCACAATAGGGATGAAGCCTATATAATTATATTAATGTGAAATCAATCAACCATTACAATGGAGTGCTGCAATTCTTATAGGAATTATACAATAAGGCATGCACAAACATGATGTTACAATGTAGTGCAATAATAAATAATCCCATGCACATATAAATTTCAAATATATGGTTTTGAACAGTATAACCATATAACAAATATAATAAAGACAAAATAAATGTATAGGAATACTATTCCCAATTACAAATAATAAATGATTAATAACAACTTACCATTAATTAATAATTAACTAAGGTAAATGCATAATTAACCAAGGTAAACTAAATTTGGCCTAACATTTACTACATTTTTATCCATACACCAAAATTCAAAGAACCCAACCTCTCTCCATTATTTTTATGATCTTCTAGAATATTAGTTATAAAACCCATGGCCATGTCATCATTGTTGTAAATATCTCTCCCGGGTCGATATAGGCGAACAGGAGAATATAGAAATCAAAGAAGCTCAAATCACGACATTCAATAAAGCGCAGGAAAGTGGCGCACAACAATGAGTGTCGGCAGGTAAAGGATGCACCCTTGGCACACGAAAGTGGTGCACGGTAGTGAGTGTCGGCAGGGTAAAGGATGCGCCCTTGGCGCACAAAGTGGCGCACGGACGGTGAGTGTCGACAGAGGTAAAGGATGCGCCCTTGGCGCACAAAAGTGGCGCACGACGGTGAGTGTCGGCAGGGTAAAGGATGCGCCCTTGGCACACGAAAGTGGCACACGGTAGTGAGTGTCAATAGGGTAAAGGATGCGCCTTGGCGCACGAAAGTGGCACACAAAGCAGTGAGTGTCGGCGAGGGGGTAAAGGATGCGCCCTTGGCGCACGGAAATGGCGCATGACACAGAGAGTGTCAACACAGGAAAAATTGTGCTTTGGCACATGTAAGAGGATATCGACACACACATGGATGCGCCAAGGCGCACCTTGAGGCGCAACATTCGAGGCGACAGAAGCAGACTCGGCGCGAGATATTCAAATGGCCATAACTTTTGACTGGGAGCTCGGATTCATGAAAGGTTGGACTTTTCGGAAATCTTACAAGGTCCTCTATCTAAATACGACTGGATATCTTTAATTGGGTGAGAAAAATTCTTAAAAATGCGAAATACAGTTCGCCACTTTTCTGGGTTCACTAGGGTTCTCACCTACCACCATAATGATATGATTTAAATGCAGTCTGGAGGTGGTTGGGGCAGATTTCAAATTCCTCTCTCCTCCCTCTCTCATTCTTCCTATAAATTGTAAGGAGGGGCTTCTTTCCAAAAGGTGGTTCATCTTTTCTGCTCTGCCCTCCCTTCTTTTCTTCTCTAGGGTTGAAAATGGAGTTCGAGCCTCCTCCCTTGCTCTGTAATGGCGTTTTTGCCTCTTATTAATGGAATGATGTTCTGTGCAAACTTCTGGAGCAACAAAACATGTTTCGTGATGCATCTGTCCATCCTTGCTCGTTTTTGCTTGTTCTCTTCTTGCCTCTCTTCATTGCAGGTATCTGTGCATGTTTGAATGTTCATTACAGGTTTGGAGCTGTGTTCATGGAGTTTTGGGACATTTTCTGTGTGAAATCTATCCTTGGGCCTATGATGCATCTGTCCATCCTTCCCATTGCTCACCTCTCTCTGTCCCATGGCATGGCTTTGATAGATTTCAACATTCTCCTTCTCTGGTGTATCACCGTTTTAGTGTAGGCTTTTGCTGTTTTTCCCTTCTCTCTCTCTCTCTGTCTCCTTGGCATGGTTAGATTAGGATTAGATTAGCTTGCCTGCACTGGAATAGCTTGTGGCAGGTAGTTTAGGAGCAGGAACCAGCCTTCTCTGGAGATTCCTCTCTCGGTTTCACAAGTCCCACGCTTGGAGAGAGGTTTCCATGTTGTGCAATCACACTGGATGCCTGAGTGATCAACCTAGAAGCCTGATCTGCATCCAGGGGTGCTGTGATTTTGCACTAACAATCATCTCTGCTATAACATTTGTGTTTGAGAATGAAATTATTTGTGACAAAATCTATTCTATCTTTAGGACTGTATTGATGGTTATTTGAGTTTCATCACTATACAATCTTCATCACTCTTTGCATTGTAATCTTCTCCGAACTACTAAAAATTTGTTCACTACACAAAGTGGGGGGAATGGAAGAATCTCGCATGCTTTGACATTTCACTCTCTTCCCAAAAAAATCTAGTATCCTTTATTCCCGACATCCGCCAAGGTTTCAAACTCAAACCAAGAAATACAATTTTACTCTTCCTTCCAATTCTATGTTAACACTTACAACAAAAATCCTCTTCCCACATATATGCAATGTAGTGTCTTCCTACTTGGATATACTCTTCCCCAAAGAACTTTGGTATATTTTGAAAAAAATTCCACATGATCATCCTATACAAATGTAAAATACATGGATGCTTTATTAAAACATAAAATACAAAGTTTGTGAGATGATAGAAAATATGTTAAACTATTGCATAAAATAAATTAAAAATCATCATGTATGTACAACCATAAGTATATTGTATACACATAGCACATGAGCTATGCAAAATTCTATAATTCAATAAGGTTTGGAAATACTTCAAAATTATGCATATAATTAAAATTGACATGAATATAATTATAACATGAATTCTAAACTATGATTGAACTTGAACCAATTGAATTTAAATGATGGGAGATAAATAGAGGTTACATTTAGTTTTCATAAAATGAAGTTAATTATAAACTTGATTGCTAATCGCTTCATCCAAATATATTCCTCATAGTTAGCATATATTACTTTTACAAGACTTCCTCATACTTTCCATATTCCCTGAATATGAGAATGGACATCTATCCATTATAAACATTCTCATAAAAGGATCTAATTGTCATTCATTCTTTATGTTTCACGTAGGAGAATTTTTCTTTCTTTCTATATTGAATTTATGAGAATGGGAATATGCCCATTCTCATCATAATGATAAAATATTTTTTTGTATGAGAATGGGCATATGCCCATTCTAAACATTCTAACTCAAGCAATATTGAACTTAATCATTTTAATATATCTATAAAGGATGTGAGAATGGGAAACTATCCATTCTAAAACAAATTAAATATTATCTCTATTCTTCTTTTATGATTCTGTATGAGAATAGGAATATGCCCATTATGATTATGTGTATGGCCTCATTTTCATTATTCTTGTTACTCACTTTTTCAGCCGATTTTTTTTTCTCAAAAGGAATAAAAACTAATTACTCTAAATGTTCTTCCAAATTACTATCACATTATTTAGAACATCCCATGTTAGTACTATAAGTTATATGATGTGGTACTATAAGTTATATAATTTTTATCATTATCACAACCAGATTATAGTATCAATGATTTTAACACAAACACATGTGGTAGATGTAATTATTTTTTATGTACATTAAAGATATATACATATAATGAAAGATAAATATCGAAGATAAACATTAAAAAATATGATTCAAGGTTAAATGTGATGAAAAAATCAGGCTTAAATATCGGTAAATATGGTACTAGTACCAAATAATAAGATTGTCCTTTGTAATCAATGAGGAAATTATATTATTATTTTTCTTTTGATTGAGCTCCTCTAGGGTGTTGAATCATGCAACTTGGATTACAAAGTTTAATGGAATCTTTTCCTAAGTTCCGGAGGAAACATAGGTTAAAAAAATGAAATCTCATCAAAATCCTTATTAAAAAATTCTTATAAGAAATGAAATGTGAATGTAAAACGATTTTTTAAGATGTTCAAGTCATTTTAATAATACATGTTTTGGATTGATCCACCCCTACCCTCTATCTATTTAATTCCCCATATCCATCTATAGTTTAGGGAGTGATTGAAGCAAGAAAATGATTCAAAATTCAAGTGATTTTGCAAAATACCCATGTCATATAGAGTTTACCTAGCTATCCCTCTCATCTCGCTTGGATTTATTATTGAAAACATCAAGACACTAATGAATGAATAAGTTGCAAAACTTAATAAACATTTAAATATATTAATATATCATATTTTCAATCATAATAGAAAAGAAAATAATAAAATTCATACCATATATGACATATTATTAATAACCTAATCTTATTAAAACTTAAAATAAAACATCTTCTATATTGTCCCACAAATTTACTGATTTTCCATGTATGCATCTCTCCCTCTCTCTAGTATAAATTAGTACCAATTTATTTTAAATGAAAATAACCTAAAACATGGCTATGATAATGTTTAAAATTTATATTTGTTTTTGACCATGACATAACGAGACCACCATGCAAATATATTGTTTACCACCATTTATTTATTAATTGAAGGTAATTATTTTAAAACACGTCTTTGACCATTTGTTTGATGGAAATTAGCAATATTAATGACATTTAATCTCTACCATTAACATAGTGGATATATTAATGACAATTAATGTTTTCGAGGACAATATAGTTCTTGGGAATTGGAAGCTTCACCACGAAGCTATTGCATGTAACCTAATTATTTGATTATTGTTCGATCATTATGATTTTTTTCATCCTTTCCACTTTGGGCTCCTCTATTTCTTTAGACCATTTCGTCTTGTGAAGCAAAATATTTGAAGAATTTTTTTGAGATATTGTTTGATATCTCTACTTTTTTGTTTATCTTTTCTTCTTTGGGCTCCCTTTATCTTGTTAGACCGTTTCAACTTGTGAGCGGAAGATTTGAAGAAAATTTTGGAGATACACCAATCGATCATAGGAATGAATTTTTATAACTCTTCTCTGTTGATTTATTATGAGATGAAGAATATCATCTGGTTTTCTTTCCTTGCATGTAATCTAGAAAAATATATGTGTGTTATATTAGAAACATTTGATAGAAAAATTAATGGAATATTTGATGTTAATGGGTAAGAGGAATAAGTATTGTTTTAGTTGTATTCTGATATGGGTTTAACAATAATACCCTATTTTTATTTGTTGTATTTGTTCCTTGCATAAAATGAACCTCAACAAGATCATTCCCTTACATAAATGTATATTCTCAATCCCCTATGGACCTCATCTCTCATCCCAACCAAACTACTAATGTATATCTAAGAAATCCACTGCCAATCCTTCATGTTAAGATGGGGAGTTCACTCGTTATGTTTTAACAAAATTACAAAGTGGGATTACCACCAGGTGACATTGCTTATTTTCTCGAGCTAGGCGGGTGAGTTGTGTAGTCCAAGATGGGGCAGGAGAGATGATCTACTGATCCTGGACATTTGAGTTGGTCGGTTGATCTAGGTGGGTGAGTTGACCTACCGAGATGGGGGTGAGATGATCTGTTGAGATAGCAGCAATGTCAAGTTGGTTAGTCGAGCTAGCGGCGCTGAGCCGAACGACCGAGATGACTTGCCAAGCTTGGAGGTTGGGATGATCTGCTTATCTAGGTGGGCGAGATGACTTAATGAGATGGATGGACGAGCTAATATGGTGAGTTGGGCATGACTGAGTGGGGGTTCAAGAGCAGAGGGTGGCCGGGCTGATCTACCAAGTTGGGTGTTAATGTTTATGAAAGTAGAAAGTGGGGTTTTGAGGGAAATGTTCATATTTCATTCCACAAGAAAGGAAATTTTTATTCTTCTATTACTACCACCATATTGAGTGATTAAGTGCTTGTAGGTTTAAATCTAAGTTTATTATTAAGTCCAAATAATGACATCTTATTTGCAAACCTTAACTGTCATGCTTCCATTTTCCTACTAAGACTAATTCTATAGTCAGGTTTAGTACCAAGTGAATTTACCATATTTACCATGATTACTACATGCCTAAGAAATATTGAACTTAATCATTTTAAAGTGGGTCTAAGCATTAGGATATTAAAGCATTAATTTAGGGTAGTGTGTGGTAATGTCCTTGTAAAAGGTAAGGTATGTACATAAATAGTACTATGTATTTTCATTATTCTAATATCTCTTTAAAACATTTAAATGGGTCTAAACATTAGGATATTAAAGCATTAAAGCATGTACCCTTTCATGGTTAAAATAATTAAAGCATATTTCTCATGATATTAAAGCATTAAAGAATGGTCATTTATTATGGTAGGATTGATTCAAATTTTAAATTTTCGGTGCTCTTTTTTAGAGGTAATTTTTAATGGTCAAGTACATAATAAAAATATTGATTTTGAATGACTAGGTTTTGATATTTTCTCTCTTATGACAAGTTTTTTTCATTCAAATAATTTTTTTATTATTGGCAAATAGTTTTGAAGGGACTATACCCTATTACAAAAACTCAAAAGCTAGATATCACAATAATTACATATCAAAGTTTGATCAAAATCAAGATATTACATGATAGTCCAACTGTAGTTTAAAAACTACACAAAAAGAGCCAAAACAGGATCAAAACAAAAAAATAATAGTAAATAATCAATAATCGAGCAGCAACTGATCAACCAAACTTCTACAATATAGTATTGTCACTTGGATGCTCTATCTATTTTTGTCCTCAATGTCTGTGCAGGGTACTAAAGAGTGCAATAGTTGTAACCTGAGAGGGGTCATTTTTTTCCACCTAGGTAAAGACTTTATCTTGTGTTGGTCCCTCCTCCCATATAGTTGCAGGAATGTCACTTAACATGAAAACACTCTTAACATGTTGCTTCAAAAATTATAAACAACTTTGAGAGATGATATGGTGAAATATTGTCTGCTTCTAAAATTCACCATCCTGTTGTCAAGGGAGTTGATTTTTGTATATTTCTTGAATTTGGCCTTCACCAAGTCCAGATTCTTCCTCCATTTTCCATTTTCCATCTTTTTTTGAAAATTGCTTCATTTCTATTTTTAAAACTTCCAAATCCTTTTCCATCTTGTTAATCCTTTGCATTAAATCCACCTCCTTCACAGAAGAGCCACTTTACCTAGGGTTACGAATATGCAGAAGGTTCTATTATCAGCGAATCACAGCACCCTTATGTTTCCATAAGTGCATATACTTGAACTTACGGTGTGATTGGATAACATGGGTACTATCTCCAAGTTGTGGGACTTGCTACTTGAGATAGACCTCCAGAGAAAGCTGGTTCTTGCTCCTAAGCTACCTGCCACAATCTACTCTAATGCAGGGGAAACTAACTATTCTAATCTAAATTTCCAAGGGACCAAGGAGAGAGAATGCATGAAATGAAATCCTACACTAAAGCGGTGATACACCAGAAAAGGAGGGTGTGAGAGTAGTCTTCAAATGCGTGAAATACAGAAGCAAAGTGCACACTAGAAGAGGTGATGACAGTTCTCCATAATCTAGCAAAACACATTCACAACAATATTTCAAACATACACAATGATAATGGATCCCTACATGAACATAATAATAGACACAATATTCTTGTAAAGAAGAGGTTGAAGGGGCAAGAAGAATGCAAGAAAACACAGCAGGGGAAGATACATCCACAAACTTATATTTTATTGCTTCCTGATATGCACAGTTCAATCGGTTACAAGGTAAGGGCCTAGATCACCATGCAAGGAGTCCACAATAAGGGCCTGTAACACATTGGCTTCACAAAGAAATTTTGGCGAGCTTTGCTTTATAAAACTACCTCTTTTTTACAATGAGCCCCAACACTCCCATTTATAGAAAAAATGAGAAGAAATCTATCCTTCAACCACTTTTAAGAGGCATTAAATGGAGTAAAATGATTATATATTACTTTTAAAAGGCTCCCATACTGTCCTGTGTTCTGCAGTGAGAGAAAGAATGATGACCATGCCTCTTAATTGCATTCCCAACCACCAAATAAAACACTTTGTTATGAACCTGGCCATGATTTCTTAAAAAAATCGACCAATTTATCATAAAATCTAGAATTTATTGATTTTTTTGCGTTGGGCTCGGAGCCACAATTCCAATAAAGACCAATTTTGTGTGATTTTGTTGAGAAATGCAAAAGTTATGGCCTTCTGAGTGTGGGTAGCTATTTTGGGTCTGGCAGGCGTTTCTGTCATTTGACGGGAATGAGCATTAATTGACTGCAGACGAATATGTTTATTTTAATTAAATATATCTACCCTCATTAAAAATAAGAAATCTTTCCAGAAAGTCCAATTTTGTGAAAATCGGAGCTCGGAGTCAAAAGTTATGGCCGTTTGAAGTTTCACGGGTCAAACGTTGACTTTTCTTCTTTGCCTTCAGCTGATTCAGCTTTTGGCATCCCTTGTGTCCCGCGCGTACCTTTTCCCAGCTGTCCCGGATGAAAATCTCCTTCTTCGGCTGATTCGGGCTTCCTTATTCCTGTTTGCGCCTTTTTCGCCTTTTCAAGGCCCCACGCGTCCCGCATACTTTTGTCCCAATCTGCCCGGATTTCTGGGACAAATATCTCCGAACCGCCTGAAATGGACTGTTTGTTGGAAAATCAGCTGATTCACGTCCTATTCGTACTTTTTTCCCAGCTATCCCAAAACCGCGTGAAACAAAAACTTGACGATTTTCCTTGCTTTCGGCCGTTTGGCTTGGGCCCCGCGTCGACGTCCCAACTATCTGCGGACGCGCCGGGACAAAATGTCTGACTTAGCCGATTTTCTTTTTTTTCGGCCCCAAGCTTGGTACGACGAACCTCAATACGACCCGAACTGGTACGACCCGAACCCTTCAGCCTGAAATTCTTTAAAACAGTCCTGCAACCTTATTTTTTTCATTTTCTCCATTTTTTCTAACTCGTTGGGATTTCTTCTTGGATGGGAGAGTTAGAAAAAAGCCGAGGGGACCCAAAAACATGATTCTGGGCCTCAAATCAATCTACTTGCTCGGGACTGAATGATTTGATGCATGTTATCAAAATTACCTTAAGGGGTGAATTTTGGATAACAGGTTCTATGCTAATTCAATGTCATTCTTCTTTCTGCTACACATAAATAATTTTGAGGAAAAATGATGATTGAGGGGATACAAGGGGTTTTTAGACCTAATTATTCTCTAACCCATAGGATTAGTGAGAATAGGCATGGTGGGATTTGTGTGCGGGGTTGAATTTAGGAGAGGAAGGGGTGAGGGGATAGCCAGTGTGTTGAGAAAGGTAGTGTTGGTGAAGTAGAAAGATAATGCCTTGATGGAGGGGAGTGGCATGGGTATGATTATGAACTTCTAAAATTGAATGTTCTAGAGAGTTTAGAATGTAATGAGGGAAAAAACTTTCATATTTCTCTGAAAATGATTTAAAAAGATAAGGTGTTTGAGAGGAACCGTAATGTACCTTCCTTCCAATGTAACATATCTAACTATCATCTTGGCTATCTCATAAAATGACACTAGAATAGAGGATACCTTGATACTCGCTGTGAAAAACTCAAGTTCTTCACCCTCGTCTAGAAACTTTTTGGCCTCCGTGTTCTTGTCAATCCTTTTGCTGAAGAATCTATTTCCTTCCATGCTCAGGCTAATGACTTCAGCAATAAGTTCTTCTGTAACCTTAATGGTCTTTTCTCCATATTCCACCATCCTATTTTTCCACCCTACAACAAACTAAAGGGAAATATGTTGATCATGCCCTTGAATCCTTTCCATGAGGTTGGAAACCCCTCCCATCTGCAAAAAAATCCATCATATAATGTTTTCCTTTCGGGATGGGTTGCGAGTGTAGGCTCAACTTGACATCATGCTCCTCTTATGATATATTTTCCACTGCTAGATTTCCTTTTTAGTTATAAATAACAATATTCCCATCCCAAAGATCGATTCTTAACATTGTCTTTACTCACCCAGAAAGCATGTGAAAACATATGATATTTGATGTTGGGGTTAATCTTGCGTGAATGAGTTATCATCCTCACAAAGAGGTGGAGGAAATTTCATTGATAATTTTGGATATGAAGTATATTTTCATACTTGTCATTAATTATGGAATTTTGTACCTTACTAGGTAGGTTCTCATTATTAAACCAAATGTGCATATTGTTTCTAACCCCATGATTTGCAAGTGTGTCTATGAATTTATTGCCTTCTCTATAGGAATGAATGATTTTACAATTTGTGAAGGACTTGCATATATTTATGGATTCATGAATGAAATCCTTAATTGTCCAGCTAGGAGGATGATCCTGATTTAGATGAATTACAATATTCATGGAATCTCCTTCTATGATTATATTAGAAATATTACAATCTCTGACCAATCTGATGCCCCATAATGTTGATAGAGCTTCAACATAATGATTTGTTTTATGTCCCATACTACCTGCATAAGCAACAACTACACAGCCTCTATGATCTCTAATTATACCTCCTCCTCCAACAACTTCTAGATTTCCCTTAGAAGCTCCATCAAAATTTATCTTGTACCAAAGATTAGGTGGTGGAATCCAATGTATTAAGGATCTGTCTATACTATTATGGTTCTTTCTCTGCAAATTTCCAATATCAATGTTCCATGTGTCAATAATAACTTCTTCACCTTTAGGATATTGCTTATTCTTTGGAGGTCTGAATATTTCTAAATTATCTTTGACAAAAATGACAATTTCCTTTAGAATATTTTTACATTGTTTTCTACTATCCCTGAAGATGATACCATTCCTTGTTTTCCACTTTGTGTCGCCAAATGGTATGTGGAAATACCAACTTCCAAAGTCTTTTGACCATGCAATGCTTATAGGGGGTTCCCATTGTGTCCAAGCCTACAAAACATTGTTAGGAAAGGTCCAACATAGATCAAAGCTTATAAAAATTAAGCCCCATAGCTTTGTAGAAAAATCACAATGTAACAATAGATGCTTTATATCTTCAGCCCCATTCTAGCACATGTGAGAAAGAAGAAGTTAATTTATTAGTATGATATTAATTTTTATCTCATATTAAGTTTTGTATCTCATATTACTTTAATTTTTTTAGAATGGGTAGTTTCCCATTCTCATATAGGAATCATATAAGAAGAATATAGATAAAATTTACTTTGTTTTAGAATGGGAAGTTCCCCATTATCACAACCTTCATAGGTATTAAAATGATTAAGTTCAATCTTGTATCGAATGAGAAAATTCCCATTCTCATATAGGAATCATAAAATAATAATAGAGATAAAATATAATTTGTTTTAGAATGGGAAGTTTCCCATTCTCATAGCCTTCATAGAGTTATTAAAATGATTAAGTTCAATATTTCTTGTATTAGATTGACCATTCTTTTTCACTCTTATATCCTATTGCTGCTCCTATGACAAATGATTAATTTAAATATTGTTTATCTTACGATGATTAAAATGGGCATACACCCATTCTCATACAAACAATCTTTTTTATCCTCTATTGAATGGTCAGATACCCATTCCTATAGAGGTATTAAAATTATTAAGTTCAATATTGCTTGTATTAGAATGTTTAGAATGAGCATATGCCCATTTACATAAAAAAACATTTTTATCTTGAATTGAATGGGTAGATGCCCATTCTCATATAGGAATCATAGAATAAGAATATAAATAAAATTTAATTTATTTTAGAATGGGAAGTTTCCCATTCTCATATACAAATCATATAAGAAAATAGAATAAATCACTTTTTTTTAGAATGGGCAGTTCCCCATTATCACATCCTTCATAGGTATTAAAATGATTAAGTTCAATCTTGTATTGAATGAGAAAATTCCCATTCTCATATAAGAATCATAAAATAAGAATAGAGATAAAATTGAATTCATTTTAGAATGGCTAGTTTCCCATTCTCACAACCTTCAAAGAGTTATTAAAATGATTAAGTTCACTATTTCTTGTATTAGAATGAAAATAATGGGAGAATGCCATGGAACCATCCTTTGAACTAATTTCCTATAATCATGTCTATAGGGAAGGGAACAAGGTTGTTGATTACTTTGCAAATAGAGGTGTTCAAGAGGTTAAACTTTTTGTGTCATATTAATGATTATTAATGATTGAAAATCATTCTGTGTCATTATTGGGTATAAAGGAAGAGTAAGAAGTTATGAGGAGACATGTGTGAGGTGGGATGATAAAATTTCTTGCATTGGGTTTAGAATGAACATTGGGTTTAGACAAGGGCTTGATAAAAGTGCGAGCATTGGTTTTAGAATAGACAAGAAGGTTTCAAACTGGGTTGGTTTTACTACCATTTATAGAGAAACCAAAACAATGGGTGGTGATCAGGTTCATCTCAAACCTGATTCTACCAATCGAATCAATAGAAGAGCTTGGATGATGCTAAAAATTCATGTATGTCGTCTCTCTTTTAAAGTTTAAAGACCACAAAGAATCCTTGATAAGGATCTTGCTACTCATTGGAGGCATGGTCAGGCTAGTATTAGGGTTTTTCTATAAAACTTCTATGGATTTTATTTCTATAGTGGTTTGCATGAAGAACGAGGGGAGGGATATTTGCGAGTGAAGTGAAGAAAAAATGTAATGAGCAGAAAGACAAATTTTTTTGGTAAAGAGATATTAAGACGCCAATGCGTGTTTTGAGCAAGATTATTTACCTGAGCCTTTCAATAAATTTTCCCTACACTTGATGAAATTTATCACCTTGAAAGTAGGTATAAGGTAGTTTATGCCTACCATTTCCCTATGTTAAGTCATATCCACCATTTTCTGCGTTATAATTTCCCTTTGTTTCTCATTTGTTCCCTGAACAAATCAATCAAGTAATTCCAAAATGAAAGTTGAAAACCCCTCTTCATCAAGTATTGATGATGGCCTTATTCCATTTGGGTTTTACAGATCTCACTAAATCTAAGAAGTTTAGGGGCCTGTTGAATGATGATGTAAAGCATATTGAGGACGAGAAGTATATGGAGTAAGGGGATGATGAAGACTCCTTCTCTTCGGGCTCGAGATGGCATAAAAGAGTCCTTATTCCATTAATGAAAAATGAAGAGGCTGTTGGTAATATGGAGAGGGAAGATGATGAAAAATCTTCCTCCTTAGGCTTAGATGACATAAAAGAGTCCATTATGTTATTTATTAACACTAAAGAAGCTATTGATAATTTACAATCTTGAAAGTTTCTAGGAGGGACACTATTTGTAAGGAAGAAATTTTTTTGGATGGGATCCGAACATTAAGATTCAACAAAGTGCTGTGGAGAATACTAATTTGAACAAGAATAAGCTTAACATGTTGCTCAAAGACTAGAATGTAATGAAATATAAGATGGAGTCTATCTCCAAGATGGTGGAAAAAGGAAATTTGGATACTTTAAATAAAAAGTATGAATATCTTGAAGGTGAAATACATTGGTTGAAGGATATTATGCTAAAAATTAAAACCGAGTATTCTTAATATTAAGAGCACCATCGAGCATCTCAAAATCATGGCAGAGCTGGTCAAAGCCAAGAGGGCTAGTTACATGGGGGAGAAGAGAAAAAGGAAGAGGGAAGATAAAGATCGGGATTTTAAAAAGCTTAATATATCCATTGGGTATATTTTAAAGGAATGGATAGAGAGTCTTCATGATCTCGAAGGCTAATTTGAGTTATTAGTGATATTTTTTTTATCTCTGACGATATGTCCCTTAGTGTTTGTTGTTTTTTTGTCTTTGTTGTTAATAGTGTTGTTAATAAGATGTGTGAGGGTTGATATGTTCCCTCATTTTGTATCTTCATATACTGATGGTTTCTTGTATGGGGTAGGGTTCCTTAACCCTTTATTACCTATTACAAAAAAATGGTCAAATACCATTATAAATTTTAAACATTGGAATAATACCTTTATATGAAAATGATAAATTATTAACTATATTCTTATGCAAAAATACAGACTCTTATAAAATGATATTATTGAAGTAGTGTTGTTGAGTGTTATGGGTGTCCTTTAAGTTGCAATATGAGTGAATATGAGATAAAAATGTAATACCTAGATGATTCAAGTAGCAATATGAGTGAATATTAGATAAAAATGATAATATTGAAGTAGTGTTGTTGATGGTTTTGGGTGTCCTTCATGTAGCAATCCAAATGAATAGATGTTACATTTGTATTTTGTATTGAATAGATGTTACATTTATATTTTGTATTGAATAGATGTTACATTTGTATTTTGTATTGAATAGATGTTATATTTGTAGTTTGTATATAATGGGAATATGTCATTTCTCATACAATAAATATGGAGGAAGAAGATGTTTCTTATATGTAAAAGGATCAATAAACAAATCTTTCCAAGCCAAAAAGAACCTAGATGCTAATAAAACAACACACTCAATAAGATGAAAGCAATTCACGAGAATAACTTTAATAAAACCTTTGCAAAAAATGAGAAACAATATCATATATTATTATAGAACTCAATGAAATATAATGAGAATGGATCTTGCTTATATAGGCAATGAAGATTAATCTAAGAACTAGTCAAGGTCATAGAACAAGTCATAAAGAAAGGAAAGAACTAGTCAAGACCATAGATTTAGCGAATAACTAGTCATCAAAGCACTAATCAAGACCATAGATTTAGGAACAAATTAGTCATAACCACTAGATAATATCTTCCTAATATCTAAATAATAAAAAAGAAATATCCACACACATAAGTGGGTGAGGATAAAATACACGAGGTAAATAAAGTATCTAGGTGAACATGAGCTAAGGTAAATACGTACTCTAACACCCACTCAAGTGAAGCTAGGGGCCCAAAATAAAAGTGGCATATCCACATTATGAGTCCCAACAACTGGGCTTGATTAGATGCTCATGTAAAATATATCCATAAAGAAATATCAAACCAAAAGTAGGAAAGAATCCTATTAGAAGGAAAGAGAAATGATAAGAATAAGGAATATGTTCTTATGAACACCCCCAAGAAAAACTTCCGAAACCCCAAGTATGCCACACAACTAATGGTAGTGAGGAGATGCAAAAGGCTTCATAAAGATGTCCGCAACCTACTACTAAGTTGGAATGGACTCTAATTAAATAACTCCATCCCGAATGTTTGACAAATGAAGTGTATATGTATCTCAATATGCTTGGTTTGCTAGTGCTCAATGAGGGTTGCGAGAAATGTTAATTACACTTTGGTTTTCACACCAAAGTATAATCAGTGAATCCTATGGGAATCCAAACTCTGTCAATAACCTGTAGAATCCAAAGAATCTACTAAATCACTATAACTTCTACCTTGTACTCTCCCTCTCAAGAAGAAAGTACAATGGCACTGTTGCATTTTGCACGCCAAATTAACTCGGAGAAGAACCAATAAAAAAAGATAGCCAAAAGTGGAATGCCTTCACAATAGTAGACCCTTCCTAATCTGAATATGTATATCCAACAACCTGATTAGAACCCATGGTATAGTGTAGGCCAAAGTGGGAAGTGGCTGCGAATAGCGCCACATCCTTTTAGCATCCTTCCGATGAATACTATGAGGAGAATGTGCAAACCGAGATATAAGCCCTAGTGTAAATGAAATATCGGGGTGAGTATGGGTTAAGTACAAGAGAATTCCAACCAACTTCCTATATAATGTAGGATGACAAAGTGGAGTGGTACATGTCGAAGCAAGAGTAAACCCATTGAAAAGGAGATGGATTTAGCTTGCAATTAGCCATATAAAAGCACCGAAGAAGTTCATGGGTGTAATTTTGTTGACTCAAATGAATCCTGAACTGTCTCGAGAAATATGCAATCTGAGGAAATAACGCAATAACCAAATATCTCTCGATGTCAAACCGCATAGAAATATCCCTATGAATACTTTGAATGTGGGAATAAGAGATACCAATAAGTAACATGATCATCAACATACAAGACAAGTATCAAAATATCCTCACCAACATGTTGGAGATATACCGCAGGATCGGAGTGGCAGTGAACAAAAATAGTAGATACAAGAAAATAATCCATCTTCTTATACCAAGCCCAAGGGGCTTGTTTGAGGCCGTAGAAATAGCTTCAGAGTTTACAAATATGACAAGAATCCTAAATAAATCCAACAAGTTACTCCATGTATATTTCCTCATTAATATCCATGTAAGAAGGAAATATTCCCATACATCGGTAGATGGGCTACACCTATGATTCAATAATATTAAGTATAATGCGTACATAATCCATCTTGGAAACATGTGTAAAAGTATAAGAGTAATCAATACCTTCAACTTGTGAAAAACCCTTGGCAACAAGAAAATCTTTATACTTGTCAATGGACCCATCGGTTGTGTATTTAGTTTGGTATATCCACTTACACCAAATCATCTTTATTCAATTAGGAAGAGATACCAAATCTCAAGTATGATTTTCATCAAAGAATAATACTCGATTACCATCACATCATCCCACTCCTGTATCCCATGAACCTATGAAAAAGACATTGAATCCTCATAAACTACCTGACACAAAATTCTAAAACATGTTAAATGTGCATGATGATGCCTAGTGGGTGGAATATCCTTTATGAAAGGTGTTGCCTCAAAAATTGTAGTATGAGCCCACTTAGGTATAGTGAAAACATCAGTTGGAATATGATACTCATTGACATCTATAACCTCATCATTAAAATCCTCAAAGAAAGAATCCTTAAGATGAGATAAAGAAGTAGGCATGAAGGAAGATGAAGAATCATGAGGTGTGAATCACTCATCAAATTGAACATGTGCTTCAAAAATAACCTCATGAGTATTAGGATCTAAAAGTTGATAAGCTATCATGTCCTCACAATACCATATAAAGACCAAGGTTTTCTCTTCTTATGAAAGGATTTTCTTTTATTCTTAGGCATAAAAGCCCAAGGTGTGATCCTAAAGAATCTAAAAAATGAGACAATAGGTTTAGCGTTGGACCAAGATTCCTTTGGAGTAAAATGATCAAGTTCTCTATGTGGTGTACGATTTTGAATGTAGTTAGCAAAATTAACTTCTTCTGCCTAGTATATAGGAGGTAAATATTTAGAATACATCATGCCGTTAGTCATTTCCTTCAAAGTTTGATTCTTCCATTCTGCTAATCCATTCTATTGTGGAGTATGACAAAAATAATTCTAGTGAATAATGTCATGATTTTCCAAAAATTTAGAAAACTTATTGCTGAAGTACTCCCCCCATTATCCGTGCAAAGGTTCTTTATGTAACTATAATATTATTTCTCGAACAAATACTTGAATACTTTGAAGTGTGAAATAACATCACTTTTGTAATTGAGAAAATAAACCAAAGTATGCTTTGAGAAATTATCAATAAAGGTAAGTGCATAATTAGCTTCATTAAAAGAGGGGGTAGGAAAAACCATCAAGTCACTATGTACAATCTCAAGTGGTGAAGAATATCTCTTGGAAAAATTATTAGGAAATGGATCTTGGTGTTGTTTCCTTAATACATAGCCAGGGAAAAATTCCTCAACACAAGAAACTATAGGAATACCATCAACCATACCATGAGTGCTTAGATCCTTCAAATATCTATAATTTAGATGTCCAAATATCTCATGCAAAAGTTTACTCTCTAAATATGCATGACAAACCAATCCGCTCCCCTATAGAGGACGTGTCATCAAAAATCTCAAAGTTATATAGTCAAGAACTATGATAAAAATACCTTGAACAACAACTTAATGAGGCTTAATTTTTTTACTTATGCCCCATTGGTGTAAAATTCAATGTTTTTCCTTAACCAAAATGAAAAATTTGATATATATAAAGAAAATTTGTAGTGATGTTTGGAACATATAATGTATCTTAGATACTACCACCATCAATGTGTATATCACCTTTTACTTTAATAGAAAGAAAGCAAGAATATCCAACCTCAAATTTGGAAGTAGAACTCAAACCTAGAGATAAAAAATATTCCTTGGAAGAAGTCATGTGATGAGAAGCACCATAATCTATAACCCAACTATCTACAAGTGGTTACTGAGATCTCTCAACAACATTAAGTGTTTTGCCATGTTAATTAGAAGGAGGTGGACTCGAGATAGAAATTTTGTTTTTCTTGACTGCATCCTCTAAGGATTGCATTCGTTTATGACACCTATGTTCTTCATGACCAATACCCCCACAAAAATACCATGAAAGGCTAGAATTATTTTTGGATTTAGAAGACTCTCTAGGTTTAGAGTTGTTTTCTTTAGGTTTAGGAGAACTTTGAGATGGAGACGGGGTGGATTTGGTTTTACTTTTTGGTTTTCCCTTTCCTTAGGATTAGATAAACTCGATGCATTTTGAGAGGTTGAAGAATAAAGGCTAGAAAAGTTGGATACTTCCTAGTAATTCTTTCACAAAATGTTTCTAAATTAGGCTTTTGGAATGTGTCACCTAATAAGACATCCATATTAGAGAAAAGTTAGAAGAAAATATTTGGAATGATCCTCTCAACTTGGATAGAATTAGTAAACACACTCTTCATATTTCTTATATCTTCCATTCCCCTTAAATTATGTCAAAAATTCTTGAACTTGGTAAGATAGTCTATAATTGATGGAAAATATTTAGGATTAAGAGAGGTGATCTCAATTTCAAGTTGCATGGCTCTCATGTGATCTACGTTACTAAATAAACCCTCCAATTCCTCCCATATTTTGAAAGGAGAGTTGCATTTTTACAAATGAAACAAAAGACTACCACTTACATAAGTTCCTATAACAAACATACACTCATCAAATTTTCAAATGGTACTGAAATTTCTCATATTCTATAATGAACACTAGTTTTTATTAAGAAGTTAAAGCTCATAATCCTTTCCATTTAATTATTATTTCCATTATTGGTTACCATGTGTGGTAATTATGTCTTGTTAATGGATAAATATGATATAATGCGAGAATTAGATAAAGATGCCATTCTCAAAAATCACCAAAAATGTAAGAACCAAGTAATGCAACAAGACCCCCTAGATTTTGGCACTTTATAATTGAGTGTGTGTTACAATATGAAACTTTATAATTATAGTGTGTTTCTCAAAATAAATAATTCCAATGGAACAATCATGAAAATCCAATAACTTCTGCGAATAATTGGCACTTAGATTTGAGTTACCGATCAAAAGATACAAGATTTTCAATTTTATGCTCTACTATTTATTTTAGTTGCCACTAAAACAAAATAAAATGATCTTTCCTTCACCACACAAATAAAATCAAATGGGGCTAGAGTTAAGCACCTACTAGTAGGAAACATAAGCTTAAGACCTCATATGACCATACCATATAACTAGGGGTTGAGGATTTCAATGGGTGCGTGTAATTCTTCCTATTTTGGGGTGTGTCATTTATTTTTGAGAAAGTCACATCCAATTGTTTCTTCTAGTAAAAATTGTTTTTTCTTGACTATGTTAAAAATGACCTTAAATACCCTAAAGTATCAATGTGCGGATTTTCCCAAAATGGAAAAATGTGCACAATAATCTACACAACCCGCCAAAAAAAGAAAAAAGATGTCCCTTCTTGAAAATTTCTACTCCATGCTAATCGAAATGCTACAAAATATGAAAAAAAAAAACCCGTTTGGATCTTGAAAAACCCAGAAACCATTTTTTTGGGTCTACTTCCATGCTAACACGGATTAAAAACATATTTGTAAACGAGTGCCTCCATTAATCTGGTTGAGTTTACAACCATTCTTAGGGTTTTTCCACCTTCCGAATCCAATGGAGGACTCAGTTTTGCATAAAAATACATGAAACAAAAAATATCAATATACAAAAACCTTGTTTATAAAATGAAACTTATAAATGGATGTCAACATTAATCTCTTACTCGATACCATAAAAGAAATGATAAATAAATCTTTCCAAGCAAAAAGAAATCAGATGCTAATCAAACACCACACTCAATAAGATGAAAGAAATTTACTAGAATAACTTTAATAAAACCTTTGCAAACAAATGAACAATAATATCATGTATTATTATGGAACTCAATGAAATAAAATGAGAATGGGCCTTGTTAATATAGGAAAGGAAGATCAATCTAAGAACCAATCATGGTTGTAGATCAAGCCATAAATCAAGGAAAGAACTAGTCATTAAAGAACTAGTCAAGACCATAAATTTAGGAAAGAACTAGTCATCAAAGAACTAGTCAAGACCATAGATTTAGGAAAGAACTATTCATAATAACTAGATAATATCTTCCTAATATATAAATAATAAAAAATAAATATCCACACACATAATTGGGTGAGGATAAAATACATGAGGTAAATAAAGTACCTAGGTGAACATGAGATAAGGTAAATAATCGGGTAAGTGCACTAATCTCGGGGGACCAAAAAGTGGACAAGAATATGAAAAAAACCAAAATGCGTACACATTTTTCTAAAACGCACTCAATTTTAATTTGGTTGGCTTTGGAATCACCAAACCATAATGCGCACACATTATAACGCGTATGCATTAGTATAAGATTTATTTTATTATTTCTTATACTTTTATTATTTCTTATACTTTAAATTTATTTTAGTAAATATAAGAAATTAGGGTCACTCTGCACCTTATGGAAGTGGTCTCGTAGCTCCAACAATTATAATCTAGAAGATAGTTTTTCAAAATCTAATCTTGTCAGTACTTACTCATTTTTAGGATTTTAGCAAATGACCTAAAACTTTCAGGGCATATATATTGTAGTTGGTCTTTGTTATGGGAAAGCATATAGTCTTTTTTTATGTTTTTTGACCTTCTAAAATGGATTTTGGCCCTACCACTACTTCAATTGATACTAAGTTTTAAATTTGGTCCATAATTCACTTTAGTGACCATGAATTAACTCTATGATGTTTGTCTACTTCTTACTAAAAAGAGATCCTCACTTTGTAGATAGAGAATTACTCACCGAATGGGATTCCAGTCCTATGGCCAAAATGAGGTGATTGTAATGTGCCTCCTCCTTAAGGTGTGATAACACTACTAGGTGTTGAATGAGTTGTTACGAATAGTACCAAGTGAATTGCATCAAGTGAACTCAGATGATTGCTCATTCTTAGAAACATGGTTCTCCATATAAAGATCATCCCCTCACCTTTCCTAGCTCTAAAAGCATCTTTTCATGGAATCAAATTCATGATTCTCATACATGCTTTTGCTCATATGTCTCTTATGGAGACAAACGATGCCTTAATACTTCACAAATAATGGTCCTTGATAACTCGGTGACATGAATAGATCATTTTAGCTTGTTATGAAGGGTGTTCTATTAACTAAAAAATGGCCAAAAATGCCTTTTTATGCCTTCAAAGGAAGTAGTCTCTCATAAAAACTAAATGAGTCAATCGATCACCTTAAACAAAAGTATTCCACACACACCGAAACATCTTTGAATGATATTTTTAGGACTTTCCTTTGGGTGAGGGTTTATGATTTAGGGTTTAGGGTTTAGGGCTCGGGGTTTAGGGTTTAGGGCTAAGGGTTTAGGACTCAAGGTTTAGAGTTTAGGGTTTAAGGTTTAGTGTTTAAGGCTCATAGTTCAAATTTTAGGTTTTAGGCTCAGGGCTTAGGGTTCATGGTTTAGGGTTTATGGTTTAGGGTTTAGAGTTTTGGGTTTATGGTTCAGGGTTAAGGGTTGAGGGTTTATGGTTTAGGGCTCAAGGTTCAAGGTTTAGGGTTTAGGGGTCAAGGTTGAGGGTTTAGGGTTTATGGCTCAAGGTTCAAGGTTTAGGGTTTAGGGATCAGGGTTGAGGGTTGAGGGTTTAGGGTTGAGGGTTGAGGTTTAGGGTTTAGGGTTTAGGGTTTATGTTTGAGGGTTCAAGGTTTAGGGTTTTGGCTTAGGGCTTATGGCTTAGGGCCTAGGGTTCAGGGCTTAGGGTTTAGGGTTTAGGGCTCAAGGTTTAGGGTTTAGGGGTTAGGGTTTAGGTTTTAGGTTTTAGGGTTTAGGTTTTAGGATTTAGGACTTAGAGTTTAGGGTTTAGGGCTTAGGGTTTATGGTATAGGGTTTAGGGTTTAGGGCTCGGGGTTTAAGGTTTAGGGTTACAAATTTAGGGTTTACGAGTTTAGGGTTTAGGAGTTAGGGTTTAAGGTTTATGGTTAAGGATTTAGGGTTTACGGTTCAGGGTTTATGAGTTAGGATTTAATGTTTAAAGGTTAGGGTTCGGGGTTTAGGAGAAAAGGGTTTAGGTATTATGGTTGAGGGTTTAGGGTTGAGAGTTGAGGGTTCAGGGTTTAGGGCTCATGGTTTAAGGTTTAGGGTTAAGGATTTATGGTTTATGGTTTAGGGTTTAGGAGTTAGGGTTTAAGGTTTAAAGGTTAGGGTTCAAGGTTTAGGGTAAAGGATTTATGGTTTAGGGTTTAAGTCTCAAGGTTTAGGGTTTAGGTTTTAAGGTTAAGGGTTTAGGTCACAGAGTTCGGTGGTTTAGTGCTTAGGGCTTAGGGCTTAGGGTTTAGGGTTTAGTGCTTGGGGTTTAGAGTTTAGGATTTAGGGGTCAGTGTTTAGGGTTTAGGATTTAGGGACCTTTAGGATTTAACATTTAGGCCTTAAGGTTTAGGGTTTACAGTTTAGGGCTTAGGGCTCAGCGGTTTAGGGTTTAGGGGTTAGGGTGCATGGTTTAAGGTTTATGACTTAGGGTTTGGGGTTCAGAGTTATGGGTTTAAGGTTTAGGGGTTAGTTCTGAGGTTTAAGGTTTAGGGGTTAGAGATCAGGGCTCTAGATTTAGGGTTTAGGGCTCAAGGATTAGGGTGTAGGGTTCAAGGCTTAAGGTTTAGGGTTTATGGTTTAGGGATTAGGGTTTAGGGTTCATGGTTCATGTTTTATGGCTTAAGATTCAGATTTTAGATTTATTGGTTTAATGTTGGGGGTTAAAGCTCGGGGCTCTGGATTTAGTATTTAGGGTTTAAGGCTTAGGGCTCAGGGTTTAGGGTCCAGGTCAAGGGTTTAGGGTTATGGGTTTAGGGTTTAGGTTTTAGGGTTTAATATTTAGCGTTTAGGGTTTAGATTTGATGGTTGAGGGTTAAGGGTTTAGGTCATAGAATTCAAGGTTCATCGAATTTGTAGGCAGAACATTCAAAGAGAGTATTCAAATTTTGATGTTTTTCATCTGTTGATATTTTGAAGGAGGGAAATGTCATATTCTTGACTATCCAATCCTTCCAAAGACCCCAGTAATCCTCAATATTTGGATGTACAAGGAGACACTGTTACTTGGATTCCATTTATAAGATGAAGATATTTGTAAATTCGTGTTATGACCTCTAAATCTATATGAATTTCAAGTTTCTTGAAAATCACATCACACCCTTCACTAGGATTGATGACTACTCCTATCTTTTGTTCAGGGGATTTTGAAAACATCTATGAGTTTATCATATAAGGAATTATCAATGAATGGAAGGTCACTAAGTCATAGGCCAACTAACTCCTATTTAGAACTAAACAAGAAAGATTTACTAGGCGATTGATAACCCCTTAGTGTTCTTAGCCATTCCCCTGTTTCTATGCTTATTTTGAACACTTTAGGAAGTTCTATCAAATTTACTATCCATTCCAGTAGAACACTTAAAATTTATCTTTCTCTAGAGGAGAGGATACTATAGGAAATTCAATTATGATCCTACACCTCTACATTGATATATTCTCTATGTTTCTTTTGTTTCCTTTAAGATTAATTTTTTTGTTGTGATGGTTATTTTTTCCAGCTTCCAATGGGTCATCTTGGCTTGCATAATACCATACATGGAAATATGAGAAATGTGAAATTTGTTTCAGAGTGTGAATAAATTTACATTCATGAGAGCAATTATATGTGGGGAGAAACAAGTTTGGAAGACATGTGTAATATATGCATTACAAGGCACAAAGTAGATGTCATATCTAATTAGTTACTTGTCCCACCTCTCATAAACAAGGTAGTTCTATGCGAGACTCAATGATGGTTCTAGGCACGAGAGTAGGAAATATTGATGTAATATGGTTTGGGGTTTAGGGTTTAGGGTTTAGGGTTTAGGGTTTAGGGCTCATGGTTCAGGGTTTAAGGTTTAGGGTTTAGGGTTTAGGGTTAAGGGTTCAAGGTTTATGGTTATGGTTTAGGATTTAGGCTTTATGTTTAGGGTTTAGGGTTTAGTGTTTATGGTTACATTTTACAAATAGAGGTTAAGGATTTAGGGTTTAAGGTTTGGGTTTTAGGGTTTAGGGCTAATGGTTCAGGGTTTAAGGTTTAGGGTTTAGGGTTCAATGTTTATGGTTATGCTTTAGGATTTAGGTTTTATGTTTAGGGTTTAGGGTTTAGTGTTTATGGTTAGGGTTTACAGATTGAGGTTAATGATTTAGTGTTTAGTGTTTATGGTTTAGGTTTTAGGGTTAAGGATTTAGTGTTTAGGGATAAGGGTTTAAGGTTTACGGTTTAGGTTTAATGGTTTATGGTTAAGTGTTCAGGGTTTAGGATTTAATGTTTAGGGATTAAGGTTTAGGGTTTATGGTTTATGGTTTAGGGCTTAGGGCTTAGGGTATATGGTCTAGGGTTTAGGGTTTATATTTTAGGGCTTAGGGATAAGGGTGTAGGGTTCAAGGCTTAGGGTTTAGGGTTTAGGATTTAGTGTTTAAGGTTTAGGGTTTAGGGGTCAGGGTTTAGGGTTTAGGATTTAGTTTTTACGGTTCAGGGTTTAGGGTTTAACATTTAGGGCTCATGGTTCATGGTTTAGGGTTTAGGGTTTAGGGCTTATGGCTTAGGGTTTAGGGCTTAAGGCTCAAGGTTTAGGGCTCACGGGTAAGGGCTGAATGTTTAAGGTTTAGGGTTTAGGGTTTAGGTTTTAGGGTCTAGGGATCATGGTTAAAGGTTTAGGGTTTAGGGTTTAGGGCTCAAGGTTTATAGTTTAGTGTTTAGGTTTATGGCCTATGGTTTAGGGTTTCGATTCTAGAAGTTAAATGGTGAAAGATTTAGGATGAATGATAAACTCCTGAAAAATTACCTATGTACTGACCAGATTATACTTTAAAAAATTATCTCCTAAACCATGACTCTTGGAGCTATGAGACTAATTCCATAAGGTGCAGAGTGACCCTAATTTCTTATATTTACATAAATCAATTTTAAGTATAAGTTTTTCTTATGTAAATAGAAGCATGTCAAAATCATACATAATGCTTGTACTACAAAGAAAGCATACGCATTATGTTTATACTACACAAAACACGTACGTGTTATATTTATACTACACACGTAACGCGTACGCTTTATGTAACACGTACACGTTTTGCATTTTCTCTTTTCAAGCCATGCCTCAAGGCTTGGGATCCAGTTGGATCCCCAAGCCCGAGGCATGGACCTCGCAAAACACAACTGTTGATGGTGAATCACAAAGCACTTCGAATGTCTCGCAACTCGATGGGTTAAGACTCTCAGTGTGATTGCATAACATGGAGCTTTTCCCAAGTGTGGGACCTTGTGAATCGAGAAATCTCTCCGAATGAAGGCCGGTTCCTATTCCTCTATTCATATGCACATGTAAAAAATGCAGAGGGTTTACTCAAAAACCTAAAATAACTTTCCAAGGAGACAAGGTAAGAAGATGCATAAAATAAAACCTAAACTAACAAAGGTGATGCACCGAGGAATGAAGAACACTTGTCTTGCCAATAAACACAAACCATTAAAATGTAGTAGGTGAGAACCTTAGCAAACCCAAAAATGGCGAATTGTATTTTGCATTTTTGAAGAAAATTTTCTCACCCAATTAAATATATCCAGTCATATACTTGACAGAGGACCTCGTAAGATTTCCAAAATTCCAACCTTGCATGAATCGAGCTCCTGTGAAAAGTTATGGCAATTTGAATATCTACGCCTGTGGTTTGCTTTGTCGAGTTCAAGTGTCAACGCTCAAAATGTTGCACCCTCTCGAAGATGCACCTTGGCACAACTATCCTCATGTCAACATACTCTTAAGTGTGCCATAGGTGCTGAAAATGTGGTGTTGATGTTTTGTCTTGTGCCGTGCGCCCCAACCTATGCCTTGGGCACAAATTTTTGCATGTTGACACCTTTCGATGTGTGCTAGAGGCGCGAATTTTCACATGTCGACACCTTCTGATGTGTGCCCGAACTGCGCCAGGAAAATTTTCTCATGTTGACACCTTTCCGATGTGCGCCTCAACCTCGGGCGGGTGCAAAATTTTGCATGTTGACACCTTCCCGATGTGCGCCCCAACTGTGCTGGGCGTGAATTTTTGCATGTCAACACCTTTCTAATGTGCACCGTGAGGCGTGAATTTTTGCATGTCGACACCTTCTGATGTGTGCCCCTAACCTGTGCCAGGGCACGAATTTTTGCATGTTGACACCTTCTGATGTGCGCCCCCAACCTGCGCTAGGGCACAAATTTTTGCATGTCAACACCTTCTGATGTGCGCCCCAACCTACACCAAGGCACGAATTTTTGCATGTCGACACCTTCTGATGTGCGCCCTAACTGTGCCTGTGGGCGCAAATTTTCACATGTCGACACCTTCTGATGTGCACCCCCAACCTTCCAGGTGGTACAAATTTTCGCATGTCGACACCTTTTGCTGTGTGCTAGAGGTGCTTGGTGATGTAATAAATGTTGGGTTTTCAACCATGCAATGTAATTTCAAAACCCAAAATGAAGGATTTCAATTTTCGTTGATTTCCATATTATTCTACTCTTGACTATATTTACTCGGGGGAGATATATACAAAAATTTGGTGACTCAATTGGATCACATGCCGCTAAGTAGAAGATCGGTGGCCTTTTAGCAAATCATTGGGCATGGAGTCATAAGCAATAACCTAAAACCAACTTGATCTCTGATCCCAAGCCTGATACCGCAACTCCTTCTTCAAGAGCACACTGGACTGTATAAATTCAACTCGAGAGCAACAAAACCTATGCTGAAGCACTTAGGGAAATTGAAACCTAACTACAACAAGACAATATGCATCCGCACTTAGAGGAATTAAAATCTAGGCTAATATTTACAAGGGTAAACCTTTTCCTTTTAGTAGCAATGTTTAAGATAGATTCCATTAACAGAATCAGAATTTCTTCTCCATCCAATATAGACAATTGGAAGGCATTACTACTTTTACATCCCGTGACCATGTAGGGACCACTCCAAATGGCATCAAACTTGGAATGCCTTCCTGGTTTTTCCCGATCTGCATCCCATTTCAGAACTAGGTCCCCTTCCTAGGAAGGTCTTATCTCTTACCTTCTTATCAAACCATATTTTTACTAAGGCCTGATCCTTCTCAATCATTTGAACTACATGTTCTCTTATTTCTTCCAATTCCATCAACTCTGCATACTTAGCCTCCATTGGTTCGAACTCAGACAACTCCAACTGCTTCATGAGCTCCAATTGTAATTCTAACGATATAGGAAATACTACCTCCTTCCCATAGACCAACTTGTAGGGAGAACTACCGTAGACCTCTTTGGTGTTATCCTGTCAGCCCATAATGCTGATTTTAGCTTGGTATGCCATGTTCTTTGGTTTTCATCTAGAGTCCTGATGATCCTTAACAAATTCTTGTTCGTGGACTCTGCCTGTCCATTACCCTGCGGGTAATAATTTGAAGAGGTGCTCAAATATATTCCATTCTTGACAGCCCATTCGTAATTTTGAAACCTATGAATGCCAATGCATTTTTTCGATATGATAGTGGCCGGCACACCGAACCTGGTCACTATTCCTTCATAAAAGTCTAGTATGTTAGACTCATTTGCTTCTTTGAGCGCTACTGCTTCAATCCACTTGGTGAAATAGTCTGTTGTCGTGAGAATCCACTTGTGGCCTTGGCTTGAGTTTGGGTTGATGACCCCAACAAAGTCCAATCCCCATTGCATAAATGGTTGGTCAACCAAAATTGGGTGCAATGGAAGCACTGCTAGTCTTTATTTTCTTGTGAAGAGTGCACATTTCTTGCACTTTCTTATCCATGTATAGATCCCGAACACCTGGGCTAATAATACCCTACCTTCATTATCTTGAGAGTTGTTACTCATGGGGCAAAATGTCCTCCAAAATCTCCATCGTGAAAATATCATAACACCCTCTCAATTTGACCTGTCCCAATGCACCTCAATAGAACTCCATTGATGTCTTTTTTAAACAAAACACCATCAACAAGCACATATGGAATGGCTTGTAATATGAAGTATCTCCTTTTTGCTTTTCTCAATTCTGGAGGGCATAGGCCTGCCTGTAGGAAGTGTATCATATTCTGAGTCCAACAAGGAGTGGGCACATCATCATTCTCTTGTTCTTGTCCATCCTGTAATACCAAGATAGTCTCTTTTTCATCACCTGCTTCAACTTGCTGACTTGAGGCTAGTTGTTCACATAATCCCTTTCCACGGACCAGCTTAGTGACCTTAATTTTGATGTCATATTCCATGACATGAGTGATCCATCCTGCATGTTTCTCATTCAGATCCTTGTTTAGAAGGAAGTCCTTGACTCCCGCATGAGAGACCAATAATTGGATCTTGTTATTTGAGACTAGGTGCTTGAATTTCTTTAAGCTCCTGATCACTGCAAGGACATGCTTTTCAATGAAAGAGTACCTAGTTTTGTATTCCTCCAAGCCTTGATGAAGAAAGCAACTGGTTGTTCTAATCCTTCTTTGTTTTACTATAACAAGATTGCAAAAATTGTGTCTCCACCACCGAAGGCATATAGCATGAAGTCCTTGGAGAAGTCTAGATTGATGAGAGTTGGAGCTTGAGATATAGCCTCTTTTATTGCCTCAAAACTTTCCTTGCCTTCAGATGTCCACTTGAATTCCATGATCTTCTTCAACATCAGCGTTATTGGCTTTACGAGAGCTGTAAAGTTTGGAACAAACCTGCAGACAAAATTGATCCTTCCCAAGAAGATTTGAAGAGCCTTCTTATGACTTGGTAATGGCAACGCTCGAATTGCTTCAACTCTTTTTGGGTCAATCGTCAATCCCTCCTTTGAAACAATATGGCCTAGAAGTTTTCCTTCGTGAGCCAAGAATATGCATTTTTTGGGATTCAATGATACCCCAAATCTTCTACACCTCTGAAATACCTGCCTCAGATGAAAGAGGTATCCAATGCATTCTTAAAGAATATAGTGATTTTGTCAAGATAAATCAGAACTATTTTATTGATCAATCCCTTGAATGCCATATCCATTTCCCTTTTAAAAGTGGCTCCAACATTTGATAGCCCAAATGGCATCTTTCTGTAGGCATAGGTGCCCCATTTGGTGGTGAAAGCTGTCTTGAACTGGTCATCTTCTTTCACCATTATTTGATTATATCCCGAGTATCCATCTAGGAGAGAGAATCTCTCCGAACTAGATACTACTTGCAATATTTGTTCCATTGAAGGAAGTGGGTAATGGTCTTTGAGAGATGCCCTGTTGAGGTCTCGGAAGTCCACACACAACCTGATTTCTCCGCTCTTCTTCCTAACTAGAACCAAGTTTGCAACCCAACTTGAGTGTTTGATTGGGAATATAATGCTTACCTCTATTATCTTGTTTAGCTCTTTCTTCATTAGAGGATCAATGTGAGGTTGAATGGTCTCGATTCTCGCCTGATGGGCTTAGCAAGTTCAAGTTCTAATTGAATCCTCTCTCAAATATTCATAGCTCCAAGTGAAGACATCTGGAAATTCTTGGCAAAGCTGTATGAAATTTGATTTCCCGCTTTCAAATGGCCACTTTAACAATTTGAAGTGTTTTACCTTCCCTAACCAGAATTGGCTCTAAATCTTCTCTCTTGACCTGTATGTTAGTCTTTTCCTTATAGAACTAGTTGTTAGGGTTGAAGATAGAATCCAATGTTACTAAACCCTTATGAAGCTTGTTTTTTCTGCAGTTTGCACTACTTGGTCCCCATCGCTGCTCTATCTGTCATGATTCCTAGTTGAGAATTCAGCCTCTTCTTACAAAAAATTGACAACTGTTGATTGTTCTCAAACACCTATCAGCTTGTGTTATTATTTGGAACTACTGGCCTCACAATCACATGCATATGTGGTTGTGTTTTTCCCCTTCTAATGTTGTCAACCACATCAAACATTGCTCCAACTACTGCGAGCCTATCTGCGGCTTCATTTTTCTTCCTGGGTATGGACACAATGTTGAAAGCTTTGAAATCCTCAATGAGGTCCCATACCCTGTTCTTGTAGTTCCTCAGTAGGTCATTCTTTGTAGCATGTTGTCCCCTGACTTGGTTGACGATTAGCTCACTATCTCCAAACACCTGCAAGTTCTTTATGCCCTTTTTCCTGGCCCAATGAAGTCCATGAATCAAGGCCTCATATTCAGCTGTGTTGTTTGAACAGGAAAACTGGAAACAGAAAGCTGAATAATATTTGATGCCTTGAGGTGAAACAAGCATAACTCCTCCTCTTGCACCTTGCCTACTCCTTGATCCATCGAAAAATAACTGCCATACCTCATTATCATCCTTATGGTTTTGTTTGGCGATGCTTTAGGAATAGGCTGGTTTTCTTCATGTATGTAATAGACTCTAGCTCGATTCTTCTACTTCTTGGTAGGGATCAAAAGCATGTACCTTTCTTGCCCATTCATTGAGATTCAAATTTGGGATGCTTCCAACTTTGTTGTCGGCGTCATCATCGTCTGTGCTTGGATAATCTTCTTGATCAAATGTTGAATAGTTGGCATTGATTTGGCTTGGAGTATGAGGCTCAATATGAAAGTTTGCAATTGGTTTGGATTTGATTGTGACCTTAGTACCATATCTTGTTCTAAACAACATGTGTGACTAGTCAGTAGATAAGTAGCCTCCAATTCTAGCTGTGAAATCCCTTGATAAGCATAGGGAAAAGAGTGGTGGCAAATCTATCACTGACACATCTTGCAAAATGGTAACATTGGGGCATGCATGCAAGGTAAGATTCAAACCTTTAATCACTCCCACCATTGCTACTATTGTCCCATCCAATTGCACTACCCCCTTTGATATGACTTCATATTGGAGACCCAACTAATCAGCTATTTGCTTGGGCATGACTGAACTACTTGCCCCAAAATCAATCATGCAATTGTGTACTAGTTTATCCCCAATGATTAATGAAACATAGAATGGAGGGGGCTTCAAAACTTTACCTTGTTGTCCTCCATGATTCCCTTCAGGCTGAGCAACATTTGTGAGGACATTCTCTTGCATATGGACTGCTGGTTTGAAGTTGACCAATTCTTCATGGCAGCTTGTAGAAGATCTCTTTGGCCTAGGATGGATAAAGATTCCCACATTGATATATTCACATTTGTCTTCTTCATTTGATCAATGATGCTAAATGGGGATGAAATATCTCTTTTCTATCCTTTAACCTGCACATTCCTTTCTTGCACATGGGCAGCAACAATGGCATTTGAGTTGGATTAGAAGGTGGTTTGGGCTGTCCTTGCGTGTTTGGAATTGTATTTTTCTTACAAATACCTTGTGGAGTGATGGAAGGTTGTAGATCACTTGGAGCCAATGACTGCCCTTCACCAATATTCCTCTTCTTTGATCTTGTGTTAGCTGCTACACTCTGAGAAATTATTTGATTCATGCCACAAAAATCCTCAGCTTGCCAATTCACAAGTGTAGTATCATTTGGAGTTGTGTTTTGCTAAGATGTCCCTTGTTGCTGATTTGTTTCTTGACTCACTTCACCCTCTACGCCAGTAGTTGTCACCGTAAAGGCTTGGTTCAAAGCACCATTGAAGCACATAGATTGGTTGTGAGGTTCATTGCATGGGAAACACCAATCATACTCTTGAGCTATGTTATTTTTCACTTGACACTAATACTTTATAAGAAGATGCAACATTGCGGTTATAGGGCTGAAATGGTCTATTAGTGGGAGGCCTTACTTGGCTTTGATTTTCAGCTGGATTGGGTGGCCTATTGGGCTAGTATGGTTGCCTATTAGGTTGAGCTTGAGGCTGATAAGAAGGTCTAAAGCCTTGGGCTTGCTACCTCTTGAGTGTAACCAACTCATTTCCCAAATTTTGCAATTGTTTCATGACCTCTTGGAGTTCATTTGAAGAACTAGAGGATGAAGTAGAAGTATCATTTGAATTTTGATTTCTAGGAGTGGGAAAATTAGCCAAAGTAGGTGCTTGACTAGTGCTTGGATTTTCTAAGTTTGGATACAAGGGCATGGGAGACCTAGGAGCCACTTTTTACCGGCTTGAATATGACAGTTTTCAGCCCTAATGGCAATCTTATAAGCGAAGGCAAGGTTGTGCCTCCCATAGATTGAATTAACATAGAAATATCAGAATTCAAAGCCTTAAGATAATATAGAAAAGCACCTTCAGTTGTTGGCCTAACGGCCACTAGAATCCTATCCCAAGACCTTTGAAATCTGAAGTTGAAGTTAGTCAGTTGCTCATTAGGAGCTCTCTTGATAGTTGTCAATTGTTCTAGTAGAGACAAATTGTCTCCCTTTTCTCCAAACTGCTCATGGAGAACTATGCATAACTGATTCCAATTTTGGATAGAACCAGCTCCAAGGCTCCTAAACCATTGCAATTCCTTCCCTTTGAATGAAGATGCCAACAATTTGATAGCAACATCCATTTCATTTATCTCATGGATTGCACAAACGTTAGCAATGTCTTTGACATGATCACCAGGAGTGGTATGATTTTCTTCAATGCTATAATGTTCTTAATTGGGCTGGATTCTATGCATTGAGGGCAAGTGGGTTGCTTTGCCAGTGAAGTTGACAAAAGGGTTTTGTTACACCATTCGATTGGCCGAGAACCCTTGTTGATTGGATGAAAGTTCTACCAGGTGGAGGGGTTGATAAAGTCTTGTTAGGTGGAGATAACGATCTTTGTGGTCTTCTTCCTCTCCTTCCTCTACCTGGTGATAGCTGCAAGTAGACAAATAACCCTTCTTCTCGAGTATCAGACCTGGTTTGAATTCTTCTCATGCACCTGGGAAACTTTTGCTGCTACACCACTAAATTCTATCCCTTTGGAGTCACCAGATGTGTTAGATAATGATCCTCAAAAGGCTAGATTCTGCCAAGTTACACACCAAACCTGACAATATTAAAAATAGAATTTAAAACTTTGAAGGACCCAAAAGATACAATTCTTCAATTTGGTTATCGGGTCTTGTTGTGCAGCTACTAATCCCTGAAAGGTATAGGTGAAACTTAGGTCATGCAAGGCAACTTACAAAACCTGAAACACACTGTGTCAAAACTTGGGACATGCTCAACACCTAGGAAAACCTGAAATACTAAAAACTATGAAAATTTGAAAGTCAAAATCTCAAAAATCTAAGAATACCCTTTTGAAGATTATCCCCCAATCTATCAATTGGTGAAATTTTGACTTGTTTTGAGCAAGTTAAGCCCTTGAAAATCAATTTCAAAGTTCAGCCTAGAAGGTGAAAAAAATATGAAATTGTAAAACCTGTAATTTCTAAGTCCAAATTTCTTGAAATTTCCTTCAAATCTTGTGGAATGACCTCTTACTCCCATTGGGTGTTCTAAAATTGTTGATGGTGAATCACAACACCCCTGAATGTCTACAACTCGATGGGTTGAGACTCTTAGTGTGATTGCATAACATGGAGCTTTTCCCAAGTGTGGGACCTTATGAATCGGGAAAGCTCTCCGGATGAAGGCCAGTTCCTATTCCTCTGTTCAGATGCACATGTAAAAATGTAGAGGGTTTACTCAAAAACCTAAACTAACTTTCCAAGGAGACAGGGTAAGAAGATGCATAAAATAAAACCTAAACTAACAAAGGTGATGCACCGAGGAATGAAGAACACCTGTCTTGCCAATAAACACAAACCATTAAAATGTAATGCAAGATCATGCACAGATAACAAAATTTGTAGTGAAAGATCAAGAGGATGCAAATGAACATAGAGAGGGTTGATAATCATCCACAGACATGCATTATTTTCTCCAAAGATTGATACAATACACTACAAAATGCCAAGAGGCAAAGTTGCATTACAGATTTTAGATGGGAGGTTTGAACTCCACAAGTTCACCTGCCAAAGAGAAGAAGGGAGGGGTAAAACAAGAATGTCCAACCTTTAGAAAGAATCCCCTCCTTACAATTTATAGGAAGAATGAGAGAGAAAAGAGAGAGGAATTCCAAATCTACCCCAACCACCTCCAAGTTGCATTTAATTCATCTCATTATGGCGGTAGGTGAGAACCTTAGCAAACCCAAAAAATGGTGAATTATATTTTTCATTTTTGAAGAAATTTTTCTCACCTAATTAAATATATCTAGTCATAGTTGGATAGAGGACCTCGTAAGCTTTCTGAAAATTCCAACCTTGCATGAATCTGAGCTCCTTGTGAAAAGTTATGGCCATTTGAATATCTGTGCCAGGGTTTGCTTTCTGTCGGGTTCGGGGTGTCAACGCTCAAAATGTTGTGCCTCCTGAAGATGCGCCTCGGTGCAACTATCCTCATGTCAACATACTCTTAAGTGCGCCATAGGTGCTGAAAATGTGGTGTTGATGTTTTGTGCTTTGTGCCCCAACTTGCGCCTTGGGCACGAATTTTCGCATGTCGACACCTTAGGATGTGCGCCAGAGGCACAAATTTTCACATGTTGACACCTTCTAATGTACGCCCCGAACCTGTGCCAGGGCACAAATTTTTTCATGTTGACACCTTCTGATGTGCACCCCTAACCTATGCTAGGGCACAAATTTTCGCATGTCGACACCTTCTGATGTGTGCCCCCAACCTGCGCTAGGGCGTGAATTTTCGCATGTCGACACCTTTTGATGTGCGCCAGAGGCACGAATTTTTGCATGTCGACACCTTCTAATGTGCACCCCAACTTGTGCCGGGGTGTACATTTTGCATGTCGACACCTTCATGATGTGCGCCCCCAAACCGTGCTAGGGTACACATTTTCGCATGTCAACACCTTCTGATGTGCGCCCCTAACCCCGTGTGCCAGGGTGCAAATTTTCACATGTCGACACCTTCGATGTGTGTCCCCAACTGCGCTGCCAGGGCACAAATTTTCACATGTCGACACCTTCGATGTGTGCCCCTGACTGTGCGGGCGCAAATTTTCACATGTCGACACCTTCTGATGTGCGCTAGAGGTGCTTGGTGACGCAATAAATGTTGGGTTTTCGACCATGTAATGTAATTTTAAAACCCGAAATGAAGGATTTCAATTTTCCTTGATTTCCATATTCTTCTGCTCTTGACTATATTTACCGAGGGGAGATATATACAACAACAACAAACAACGAGTTTTTACAAGAAAATGTAAAAATGACACTTCCTCTATGATAAATCAAAATAAAACAATCGATCCATTTTTAAAAAAAATTATGCCGGGACGTAGAGTAGAGTCTCTTCTTTTTTAAAATATAATTTTATGAATTTTCTCGACTAATATAAGGTATCCATATTATTTATTTTCTAACTATGCCTTTTTATAGATAATTTTTAAAGTGTAAATATGTCTATCTTTCATGGTGTATCTTTTTTTAGGTGATCGAAATTAAAAATTTTTATACTAGCCCAAACTAGCATAATTCTATACATATTAAAAAAATATATAATTTTCGATATTTTTTGAGGTAGTAGGGAGGGGGTGGGGGTGGGGCACGGTTGGAGGTCCGTTATTTTTCAAAACATAAAATTTTTGTACTAGAAAAATCATAAATAAAAAAATATTCACTAAAAAAATCTAAAAAAATGGAGCCCAAACTAGATGCTCCTAGCTATCTTTCTATCAAAGGGTTTTCAAAAATACTAAATAGTGCTCAAAAATGGTAGGGGCACGAAAGTCACTCTATTATGTTTTTAAACAAAAACATGAGCATCTATTGGTATTTTAGTTGTTTGACCCACTTAAATGTATCCGTTTTCAATAAAATTTAGTATCTTAGAAAATAGACTCAAAATTCTACGATTCATATTACTACAACATCTTTCAATTTTGAGTGTAACTATTTTGAAAAACTCGTACATGTTGAAGGTTTTTTTAGAAAAATGCGTCCACTTAAGACATCCTTTTGGCCCCCCAGATTGGTGCACTTACCCAAATACTTTAATAATAATAAAATGATAAAAATCTATTATAAAAAGGTTAGAATGAGAATATGCCCATTATCATATAGGAAACATAGAAGAAGAATAGATGTTTAGAAGGGGAATATGTCCATTCTCATATAATAATCGTAGAAAATAATACAGATAATTTTTCTAAGAATTGGAATTTGTACATTCTCATAACCTTAGTTTGTTTTAGAATGTGAAGTTGTGTATTCTCACAACCTTTATAGATATAAAATATTTCTTGTGTAAGAATGTTTCTAATGGGAAAACGTGAATTATCATACAAACAAACCCAAATTTGTTTTAGAATGGGAAGTTGTGAATTCTCACAACCTTTATAGATAGAAAATATTGCTTGTGTAAGAATGTTTATAATGGGCACAAGCCCATTCTCATACAAACAAACATTTTTTTGTTTTAGAATGGGAAGTTGTGCATTCTGACAACCTTTATAGATAGAGAATATTGCTTGTGTAAGAATGTTTTAATTGGCACAAACCTATTCTCATACAAATAAATATGTTTTGTCTTGCAATTAGTTATAATTTTATTATACTAGTTGGAATATCTCCGGCAGATCCAAGTGATGCGCTACATACCCTTGAGAGTGATCTTTATGTAGTTCTCTCATTATATATATATATATATATATATATATATATATATATATATATATATATATATATATATATATATAATTGTATACATTTTTAGAATGGGTTGTGAGAATGGGAAGTGTGTTTGTACAAGAAATATTGAACTTAATCATTTTAATACCTCTCATATAGGAATCATAGAAGAATAATATATGATTTCTCTATGAGAATGGGCATATTCCCATTCCAAATATTTTTAAACAAAGTAAATTTTAATTATATTATTATTCTTTGATTCATACATGAGAATGGGCATCTTCCCATTCAATACGAGTAATATTGAACTTAAATCTTTTTATACCTCTATAAAGGATGTGAGAATGAGAAGTTAGTTTGTACAAGAAATATTGAACTTAATCATTTTAATACCTCTATAAAGGTTGTGAGAATGGAACTTCCCAATCAATATAAGACAAAAATATTTGTTTATATGAGAATTGGCATATACCCATTCTAAACATTCTAATACAAGTAATTAATTAAACTTAATCATCTTGTATAATTAATCATCTTGTATATTGTCCCACAAGTTTACTAATTTTCCATGCATGCATCTCTCCCTCTCAAGTCTCTCTAGTATAAAGTAGTACCAATTTATTATAAATGAAAATAACCTAAAACATGACTATGATAATGTTTAAAATTTATATTTTTCTTGACCATGACATAACGAGACCACCATGAAAATATATTGTTCTTGAAAATTTATTATTATTTCAAGTAATACAAAGCATAGTACAAAATATTAACAATACTGATTATAGAGTGTTGTATCAAAATGTTTCCAACATGTGAGAGTATCTGTGTTAGTGTAGAATCACAACACCCTTGAATTTCCTAGTTTTGAGTGGGGCATTCGGTGTGATTGCACAACATTGGACCATATCTCAAGTTGTGGGATTTGTAAAACTTGAGATGGACCTCCGAGAGAAATTTGGTTCCTACTAGGTGAAATGATCAGTTGCCTTGAAGCATCCATTGGGCATGGAGTCTTCCTGGTAAACACAAATCTGATCTGAACTTTGAAAATATGATCCCTAAGCCACTTGGAAATTGTTGGAACTAGAGCTGACCCTGAACTCACCCCGCTGCTTCCAATATCATGTGCACAAGCTTGACAAGACACCATAACACACTATGTACAAAACTAGAAATCATACACATCCCAAGTGGGATATGTAGAGTGTGCAAAAGCACTTATTTTCTGAAAACAAATCTACACTAACCTATGATAACCAGAGAGAAAGGGGACTCAAACAAATCCTATAATTGGCAGGGAGAAGTAGCTTCCCTTCCTCAAGAGGGGCAACCATGCAAATGATTTGACACTGAATATGGCTTCTTGTATGAGTGAAAAAATGACTATAAGCTGGTCCTCCACCCAAATCATCAAGGTGTCAGCTAGAAACAAGACAAATGCCTCTTTTAGTTTCTCTACATTTGGATTGAAGAGGCATTGTAGCTGATCCTTGGTACTTTGGAGCTCATCCTCATGCCCTGAAGTGGGCATGACTGGTTTTGGCTTCTCCCTTGGCTCTAATGAAGCCAAGTACCTAATAGGGCATGGTCTGGTCCTTTGGATGTGCCCATTGTTCTGAATTTCAACTCCAAGAATGGATTCTTCTTGCTAACCTTCCTAGGTGGATGGTGTGGAAGAGATGATGACATCCTCTTGCTCCTTCCCTTCCTTATCTTGTGAAGAACATGGAAGATTCATATCTTCCAACCTTGGTTCTAGAGGGCTGTTGTGAGATGCAGGCTGTTGTCCTTGGATGCTCTCCTTCATGGTAGTAGGCTCATGTGCTTGGAAGGTGGATGATGGAGGAGAAAATGATGTTATCTCCTCAAGCTCCTCTCCATCAAAGTAATCTTCCAAGTCTGATAGATAATATGCCTCCTTGTTGTCCTACTACATGTGCTCGACCTCCTCCATGGTGTCCTCCTGATCTGCAACTTGCCCACCGGTGTTCCCCTCTTCAAACATGAATTTTGAAATCTCAAACTCTTCTTTGACATTAGAGCTTGAAGGGGATGAAGTGGGAGGAAGAAGCGAAGGTTCTTCTCGTGGCCTTCTCCCCACTGGAGCTCTCTGAAACCGTATGGTTCTCCTCTAGAACCAAAATGCACTCCTCCTTAGGATTTGGAGTAGCTCCTTCTTCCCTTTCTCATGCCATAACTAAAGCTTCCACCACTTGTGGGTTGAGCCCTGACCTCCTCCATGGGCTTAATCGAGATGAGATGGAAGACTAGAAGATGGGGAAGGGAAATCAACACTTGGGGCAGTAGATGGGAAGCTTGGAAATTGAAGCCTAGGTTGAGATGGTGCTGCTTGGGGAATGGGGAGGAAATCACTAGATGATGGTGCAGGACTTACCCATTGACAAGGCTCCCTGACACCACGTTCGTAGGCCTCTATCTCCTCAGCCCACTACGCAAGTTGGGGAAACATCTCAATCATGAAGTCTAGCTTCTCCTGTGGGCTAAAATGTCTTAGCATAGGGCCTACCCATGGACAAGGTGCCCTGCAACCAATCTTGAATGCCTTCATTTGAGGTACAACCCTGGAATGCACCATGCTAACATCTATTCTTTGAATCTTTTCAGCGAACCAAAATTATCAGTTTGAATGTTGTCACTATATGTATACCCTTGTTCCAGATAAGCTCCATAGCCAAACTAGCTCTGACACTGTTCATATGGGTAAGCATGCTTTGATTCTGGATCTCATCATAATGCTGATCTCGGAGGAGTTTAGAAATGTATGGAGGCGGACTACAATCATTGCTGTTGCACGTGTGAGTTCCAAGATGGGAATGAAGTCATGATTTCAAAAATTCATGAGATGGAAGAAGATGGAAGAAAAATGAATGAAAATAAATGGGAGAAGGTCTACGACTTCGGAGATAGGTTGTTGATTAGATGGAGTCACCAGATGTGCTTTGCATGTACCTCAAAAGGATGAATCTTAATTGGAACACACCAACAAGCTAATATGAAGTGATAAGGTGCTTCAAACCTATCCCACTAGGAATGCAAGAACTATTGAGTCACATGATGACTTAATATTTCTTTTGTTGATAATGAGACACCTTGGAAAGATGAGAGATCGACCTCAAAGTCCCACGGGCATGCTAGAATTGTTGAGTCACATGATGGATTAAGATTTGATGTTGATAATGAGACACCTTAGAAAGATGAGAGATCTAACCTCAGTGTCCCACTGGGCATGCCAAAATTGTTAGTGTAGAATCACAACACCCCTGAATGGCCTAGTTTTGAGTGGGAATTTGGTGTGATTGCACAACATTGGACCATCTCTCAAGCTGTGGGACTTGCAAAACTTGAGATGGACCTCCAGAGAAGGCTAGTTCTTACTTCCTAATCTACCTACCACAAGCTACTCAAGTATAGGTAGAACCTATCTAATCCTAATCAAACTAGTCCAAGGGGATGGGGAGAGAGAGAAAGAGTGAAAGAGAGCCTACATTAAGTGGTGATACACTAGAAAAGGAAGTGGCTGATCACAAATCCAAACTGCCTAAAGTGGAGAGAGGTGAGCAAAGGAGGGTGGACAAGATGCACCACAAACATAAGATGAAGTTCACACGGAACACCACTTGAAAACCCATTAAACACAGCTCCCAAAACCTACAATAAACATCAGAGTATGCACAATATACCTTCTAGTGATGAGAGGTAAGAAGAGACAATAAAATGATCCAAGGATGGACAAGATGCATCACAAAACCAATTTTATCACCCCAAAATTTACACGGTACATAATTAGTGTGCAAGCGGAAAGAAAATTCCATTACAGAGCCATGAAAGGAGGATTAGACTTCACATTATACCCTAAGGAAGAAGAGAGAGAGGGGGTAGTTGATAAAAGATGAACAACCCTTTTAATATGCCCCTCCTTTACAATATATAGGAAGAATAAGAGAAAGAGGAGGGAAGAATTTGAACTCTGTTCCAACCATCCCTACAATGCATTGAATTATACCTAACATAATGAAGAGTTTTGTTACAACACCCATGCCCCATTTTTGCCCCTTAGTGGGAAATAAAGATTCCCATTCTTCATCTAGCAGGTAGGTGATCGCCATGAGTTGCCAAATTATTGACCAAAATAAGCTCACACTTATTTTGGGTCAACTAACACCATTTTTCCCCTTTTGTGCTTCAATATGAATTTTTACATATTTTAAGAACTTAAGGCCCCCTAAAATCATTTCCATCAGATAGGAAATTTCTTCCCCTTTCCAGAGATATAAAGAAGTCCTTCTAACTCCTCATACTTTGTAAATGGCGGGTCGACGGGCCTGGGAAGGATTCTTTGCCAAAAGCGGCCCGGTGGGCCTAGGGAAGATTTTTTGCCCATGGAAATTGTGGACCGGTAGGGTGGCGGGAGAGACTTAGGAACTTTTACACTTTTTGAAAAATGGAACAGTTTCAAGTGTGGGCGTGCAAGCCCATGGGGTCTCATCGGCCATTGAAAAGTCAAAATGGGTCGAGCCAACAGAAGGTACCACGTGTCAACTTGGCACAACTTCAAAGATCAACTCCGAAGGTGGTTCCCCAAACAAGCGCATGCTTGCCACATGGTCAGAGTAAAAACAGGGAATAAAGTGGTTGTTTAAATCAACTAAGTATAAGAGGGCCGATGGACGGAACCACGTGTCAACTAGGTGTAACTTCAAAGTTAAAATCTAGAGTGGGTTCCCAAATGTGTGTAGACTCTCCATGTGTCTTAGGTCTAACAAAAGTCAAATGGATCGAGGCTCAAATTGGCTAAGTATCGCAGACTTGAGGAAGGTGCCACACGTCAACTTGGTGAATCTTCAAAGGTAAATCCAAAAGTAGGTCTCCCAGACAAGCACTAGCCCTCCACGTGTCCAGAGCCCAAAAAGATAGAATTGACCATTGAAAATCCTAAGTAGAGGCAGGCCAGCGAAAGGAGCCACATGTCAGCACGGCGCAACTTCAAAAGTAAAATTCAGAGTGAATTCTCAAACAAGCGCTTAGACTCCATGTGTCTAAGGTTAGACATAAAGCCTCCGCTAAAAAGTGGGAACTTAACTAAAACACAAAGAAACATAACAGATCCATGAGAAGGCGCCATGTGTCTCTTTGGTACAATTTAAAAGGTGTGACCCAAAAGGTAGTTCCCAAATGAGCGAAAACCCGCCATGTGTCCCAGAGTCTTAAAAGGTAAGGTCAACCGTTGAAAATTTCAAAAGCCTGCGGAGGCCTCCATGTGTCTCGTCCACGCAACTTCAAAAGAAAAATCTTGGGGTAGTTTCGAAATGAGTGTGAACTCTCCACGTGTCGCAGTCGGGCATAATGTCTTCACCAATGGGGGAACTTGGGAAAATACGGAGGAAACAAAGGAGCTTGTGGAAGCCACCATGTGTTAGTCCATTGTAATTTCAAGAGCGAAAGGAAGGGGCTGAATCTTCAAGATGCGCAAGGCTGCCACGTGGACCTTGTATGGACAAAATCTTTAAAATATTGTGTGCCCATGACCTAATCTTCAGACAGCCATATCTTTCGACTGGAAACTCATATTTGGATAAGAGAGGAATTTTTAGAAAGATCTTGGTGTCGGCTTTTCACCTTCCTCCATTAATTTTTGGCCCATTAATTTGGGGCTGTCACTTCTCCCACACTGCTGCCATGATGAATAATGGACCTCTTTCTTACCCAATAAGGGATAGCGATGGGGCATGGGTGTTGCAGTAAGACTCTTCATTATGGTAGGTGAAATTCAATGCATTGCAATGGTGGTTGGAAAAGAATTTGAATTCTTCCCTCCTCTCTCTCTCTTATTCTTCCTATATATTGTAAAGGAGGGGCATATTCAAAGGGTTGTTCATATTTTCTCTCCTACCCCCTCTCTCTTTCTTCCTTAGGGTAGAATGTGGAGTCTAAGCCTCCTTTCATGGCTCTGTAATGGCATTTTATTACCCCTTGCCCATTGATGATGTACTGTGTAACTTTTGGAGCAATAAAATTTGTTTTGTGATGCATCTTGTCCATCCCGACTGTTTTTTTGTCTCTTCTTACCTCTCATCGTTATAGGGTATACTATGCATACTATGATGTTTATTATAGGTTATGGGAGCTATGCTTAATGGGTTTTGAAGTGGTGTTCCATGTGAAATTCATCTTTGGTTTGTGGTGCATCTTGTCCACCCCCTCCTTTGCTCACCTCTCTCCACTTCAGGTAGTTGGATTTGTGATCAGCCACTTCCTTTTCTGGTGTATCACCACTTAGTGTAGGCTCTCTTTCACTCTCTCACTCTCTCTCTCTCTCCTGTCCCCTTGGAATGGTTAGATTAGGATTATATAGGTTCTTCCTGCACTGGAGTAGCTTGTGGCAGGTAGATTAGGAAGTAGGAACCAACCTTCTCTGGAGGTCCATCTCAAGTTTTGCAAGTCCCACAACTTGAGAGATGGTCCAATGTTGTGCAATCACACTGAATTCCCCACTCAAAACCAGGCCATTCAAGGGTGCTATGATTTTGCACTAACAAGTACCACATGAACCCATAAGGGTTTTAAATTTTGTATTCCAATGTATGTACCACAAATCTCATAATCTTATATATTTGTGGTTCCACCTTGGTTTTAGAAATCTATAAGAACACCCTTAATCCAATTACCACAATTTTTTGTGCACAAATATCTTCTAGTGGAAAACCTACCTTCATCATATGCTAAATTAGTCAAGGTATATATTTAGTTAAACCCATAAAGATAGATTCCTATATTCATACCTAATACCAATCCTAATTTCCAACACTTAATCATTTTCCAAATGCCAATCTAAATTTTTGTTGCTAAATCATGCAACTACTTTATCTAGAGGTTTCTCTATGAGAAATGTTTCCCCAAATCAACAATTAGGATTCCTCAACCTACCTAGTAAATAATTTTTAATGAAAGTACATATTCAAGCCTTATTTATGATTATTAACAATTTTTAAGTAATGTCCCAAGGGTCTACTAAGACTAAGCTTCATGCAATACAAATAATAGTCCAAAAGCTGAGCCAAGTGTTGCCTTATGTAGTTCTCATCATATATATTTGTATATTTATATAATTGTGTACATTTATAGAATGGGTAATTCCCCATTCTCATAGAATAATATAAAATTTCTATATGAGAATGGGCATATGCCCATTCCAAATATTCTTAAACAAAATAAATTTTAATTCTATTAGTCTTCTTTGATACATAGATGAAAATGAGAATCACTTTAGGGTGAAAGCACAATATTTTGTCCCATTTTGTGTTCTTAAAATGTGAGTAGGAGGTTGGGTGGTTGGGAATTAAGGGGTGTTCACTTGAACACCCTTCGCCCTGAACTTCCACATAAGCCATAAAATGTTGTTCATGAGAACCCCCTATTTATATATTTGTGGCAGCATGGAGGTTATCACTTTTCCTCTTTACACGTCTTCTCACAAAGTTAGATTTCCCAAATGCCTTTGTCAATAGTATCCAAGCTCAATGTCACCCAAGTTCGCCTGCACTAGATTTGTAAATTGGTGTTTTTGTAAAAATTAGGCACCCAATTAATTTTTATATTGGTTTTTTTCTAATATTTGTTTTTCCCTACAAAATATCAAAACGCTAGCTACTGTCAATCCCAAACTACTATCATTCTTGACTTCAAAAAAATAATAATAATCAACTACTATACATTTTTTTATATCGTTAAATCCTCCAACCAGGTGGAAGTTCATCACAAGATTAATACTAGACCTACATTTATGCTTTTCTATGTCAATATGACTTGGGATCATGCAAGAAAAGATTTTAAAGAGAATACAAACCCAATAAGCATATTATTCTTTTCATTTATCTGTAATTAGATCTACAATTATGTTTATCTTGCTATGAACTAAACACAATGCTCTACGTCCAATGTATAAAAATTATATCAACTTGAGATTTCTTGATGTCATTTGATCCAAGCTATTTTTCTTATGGAATCTTATACAATTAGAGAATGCAACAACATAAGAGTGTACTAATAGTTTTATCGGAAGTGGATTGATTTAGATTTGAGAAAAAAATCCTCTTGGGAAAGTGAAAAAGGAACCAAATTCCAAAAGCCAAATTTTCCCCTTCAAAAAAAAATTTGGGAACACTTTTATCTATTTTAAGGGTTCCAAGTGGAATGAATTAATATGAAAAAAATATGGGTTGTTAAAGGAAAAAATCGTCATTGTTTACTTGAAAATCAACTCATCCATTGAGAAAAGTAGACCCGGATAGAGAGGACTCGTGGGGATGCTTTTTTCCTGACACAACACTATCCCAATCTCATTCAAGTCAAATAGTGTTTTATGAAATCACCTCACAAAATATCACAAACAAACGCTCATCAAAAGTGTTGTTTATGCTCCCTGTAACATCTCTGTGCTTACCATCTGCATATATAATTAGAGCATGTAGCAACATAAGAGTGTACATGAATACACAATATTTAATGGAATTCTATTTCAGGATAGGAAAAGTATATGTTCATTTTTTTTTTTTGAAAAGAAATTTAAATTTAAGTGAAATTTTATCAATTTACCTAAGTTTGCGGTTTCAAAAAAAAGTAATCTAAATTGAATTTTACTTCCATTTTTACTGAGATATGGCTTCTTCCTATGCTAATTTGTTTAAGAGGATTGACTTAGAGATAGAAAAATTATCATCTATTCTTAGGCTTTCAACTATAGTTGGGAAACATAAAACACATTTTAAAACATATTGATATAATGAGAATTAATAGAGTGAATATCCCTTCCACAATATTATTTAGAAGTGGATACATTATTTATAGGGAGGAGAAGTAACAATACTCTCCACAATGAAAGGAGCGATTACAAACTAGGAGAGAATAATGGAATAAGTTAAAACAAACTCTCCTAATTATATAAAACAAGTGCTACATATCCTTATGCTAACATTCCCCCCTTATTACATTATTCTTGCAAATGTAACCCCTAGAAAAATTTCAAATTTCACTTTTCAAGAGATTTGGTGAGAATATCAGCTACTTGTGCTTCGTAGGATAGTATTGGAGCTGAATGTTATGGTTCAAGACGTGCTCTCGAATGAAATGAAAATCATCTCAATATGCTTTATTCGTTCATGAAAAACTAGATTCTACACGAGCTTCAACACACTCTAATTATCACAATAGAGAATAGGTGACTATTTTTTAGGAATTCCTAGGTCATCCAAAATGTGATGTAACCATATCACTTCACACACATGACTCCTTATGCGGCACGATATTCTACCTTTGTGGATAAGATAGAAACAATATTATTCTTCTTGCTTATCCATGAGATAGGTCTAGATCCAAGATGAAATATGTATCCTATGGTTGACTTCTTGTCATCAATAGATCTGACATGGTTCGAGTCAACGTATCCCTATAAGAAGAATTGATCATTCTTCTTATATTCAGACCATAATCAACTTTACCTCGGATATACCTCAAAAGATACTTTTTGTAGTCGAGTGACATTTCTTTGGCTCCTGTATGAACCTAGAAAGATAGATGAAAACATAGCATAAGTTTGGTTTGGTATATGTCAAATAGATGAGCCCTCAAAAATTGCATCTAGAGAGTAGTATCTACTTGAGGTGAGTCCTGTAATCTTGAAATTTGAAAGCCTTTTTCCATGGGAGTGGATATAGGTTTATAGTTTGACATATTGTACTTTTCCAAGAGTGTCTTGGTGTATTTTATCTAGGAGACAAAAATGTGATGCTCCTTTTGCCATATCTCCAAGCCAAGACAAGTAATGTAGTAGCCCCAAATCTGTCATGTCGAAGGTTCTTTTGAGATCATTCTTTACAATATCAACCTGATCTTCTAAACTACCAGTGATCACAAGATCATCTACATACACAACAAGAATGAAAATTTCTTTTCCTACCTTCTTTATATACAAATTGGAATCTGAGGGGCTACGAGTGAACCCATGCTGTAAAAGGTGATCGTTGATCTTGATATACCATGCCCTTAGAGCTTGTTTAGTCCATACAATGATTTGATGAGACAACATACCTTATTAGGATGTTCTTCATCAACAAATCCTTCAGGTTGGGTCATGTACACTTCTTCTTTCAGATCACCATTTAGGAAAGCACTCTTGACATCCATCTACTGAAGTCTCCATCCTTTGTGTTTCCGTGCACAAACTAACTCGATGGTCTTGATCTTTGCGGTGGGTGTAAAGGTTTATTCATATTTGATCCCTCTTTTGAGCATATCCTTTTACTAAAAGTCTTGTTTTATGTTTTTCGATGGATCCATTTGCCTTATATTTTGTCTTGAAAACCCATTTGTAGCCTATGGGTTTCTTTCCTATAGGAAGATCAAAAAGTTCCCATATCCGATATTTCTTGAGTGAGTCAATTTCTATATCCATGGCTTCCTTATATTGAGGTTGATTGAGTGATTCATGAACATTATCAGGATTAGATCTATTAATCAGTGAACTCATGAGTGCAAAGTTTACCTCATTTCTTGTTTAATTCTTTGTTTTGACTCTGGATGATGTATCTGGGAGTTGTTGCAAATGTGAGTCCTTGATGGTGATTTGTACCCACTTCGGATGAGAACTTGGATGATTTTGAGAAGAACTGTGTCTTTTCCATGTGGATTGATGTGGAGTTAACATTCTCTAGTTCTCCAAGGTAAAAAAATAGCTCTCTGGCAGCACATCTTCTTTTCTCTGAGTAGTCTCTCTTACGGTTGATCATCGATTGAGACTAGTCGGTGAGAGGTGGTTGTAATGTTTCTTATGTTGTAATTACTGAGTTAAAGGATGACTCATCAAAAACCACATCTCGACTCTCATAGATTTTCTTCATTTGAGGATCCATGAGATGGTATGCCTTTGAGGTAGTGTTATAGACAAGTAAGATGTACATGGGAGAATCTTTTTGGCTCAACCTTCTTTCTCTTCGATATATGGACACATGCATGTATGTTGTGCAATGAAATACTCGTAAATGAGAAATTGATGGCTTTCTACCACTCCATACCTCTTCTAGAATTTTATTTTGTAGAATATTTTTCAGTTCCCTATTGAGAAGATATACAACTTTCTGTACTACTTCATCCCAATACTAGCTTTGTTGTTGTTAGCATGTAACGAGCCATCTCCATCACTATGCGATTGTGATGCTCAACAATTCCATTTTGTTGGGGTGTGTAGGGAGCAGTTAGGTTCTTCTTAATGCCTTGTTGGTTTAGGAATGCCAAGAACTTCTTTGATGTGAATTCCCCCTCGATCTGAGAAAAGTAGAATAAGTGGTTTTGTCAGTCTCTTTCACAACATGATGATAGAAATTCTGGAAATGTTGAAGAGCCTCACTTTTCTTCTTCAGGAAAAACACCCACATCTTGTGAGAGTGGTCATCCACGAATAGTTAGAAGTACTTGTATCCTGGAAAATGAAGTAGGTAGTGGGCCATTTAGATCGGTATGAACTACCTCCAAACACTTCTTGGCATGGAAGGTGCTTTCCTAAAACGGATCCTTGTGTTGTTTTCTACAAGACAACCAGGGAAAATAGGCAAGGAACTGGATAATTTGGGTAGTCCATGGACCATTGCTTTTGAACTCATCTAATGTAATGAACTAACCAACAAGTGACCATATCTAAAATGGAAAAGGGCTATAGATTCTATTATTGAGGTAGATAAAGCTACTGCAGAAGATGAAACAATATCTAAAGCAAATAACTTATCTTTTAGAAATTCTCTAGCAATAACCATACCTTTTCGTGAGATCAAACATGATTTGATGCCATTTTGGACAAGAAATTCTACCTTTAGGTGATGATTCAAGAGCTGAGTCACTGACAAGAGGTTGCTATAGTCAAGCCGGAACATATAGTACCTTTGTAAGTGTACATTTTTATGGTCCCAGAGGAATGGTGACTTTTCCTATTCCTTCTACAATGTACTCTTTTTCATCTGCTATCCAAACTCGATCTCCAGTGGGTTGTTCATTAGTGAATCAAATAGTTTCTTGTCACTTGACATATGCTTACTTGCACTAGAGTCTATCAACCATAATTTCTTTGTGGGTTGAGAAGTTTGAGAGACTAGTACAAGGTTCTTACCACAATGGGCTCCTTTTGATGTCTCCTCATCAGATTCATCATCTTGTTGGGCTGCGAGATGTCCCTTCTACTTTCTTCGGTGAGGACGTCATTTGGATTTTTGAAAATCTTCGCGCCTAGATGTGCTTGTTTGACTCAAAGACCCTTGTTTCAAGCCATTGTACCAGTAGTGATTAGTGTTGAGTGTTGGTTCTGCAAATGTGACACCACCTCTTTGACTTTTGATCTTTTTGTTGTTGATTTGGTTATGCTTGAGTTGGCTTCTCTGGGGACCCTTCGATTCTTGGCCATGGTATGGCTTTGAGAACATGGCTTTATCCTGAGTCTCCTCTTGGGCTGAATTGATGGCCTCTTCTGCTGCAGAAATTCATGAGTTCTTCGAATGCCACTATTTTTTAGATACATTCAGTGTCGTAATGAACACTCAAAATTGAGAAGGGAGTGCTCTCAAGGTGATCGGCATGAGAAGTTTTTCATCCACCATTTCACCGAGTGCTAATAACTCCGATCGCAACTCAACCACATGATGTAAGAACTCCTCAACTTTCTCATCTGACCCCATAGAGAGGGTGTGTAACTTTGACTAAAGATGGAGGATCTTAGTCTAATTTTTGGCTTCATAAATTGTTTCCAACTTGTCCCAGGCCTCCTTTGGTTTCTCCACATTCCGAACATGCATTTACACATCATCATTGATATTGAGCATTATCAACATCAAGGATTTGGAACTAGCCATCTCATACTTCATTAATTCATCAGGGGTTGTGGGAATGGTCATAGACCTTGTGAAAATGCCCCATAATCCTTCAAATTGAAGGATTGTCCTCATTTTTGTTTTCAGGCCACAAAATTTGGCCCTTTAAGTAACTGAGCATCCGAGAGTAGAATTTTTGGTGCAGACATTCTAAAAAAAAAGTTTATTTATTTATTGATTCCAAGAAATATTACAATGTTACTCACTGATGAGAAGTACTAGCTAGTAGATGCTCACGATACTCTTCGCGTGCTGAGAGACAACAACACTTTGTGGGGCGTTCTTCTTTGTCTTCGCAATTGGTGTCATATCCGCCTTCTAATTCTTCCCGAACATGCTTTTCTTGGTAGATGGCGTTGAAAAGGAAATACTCAAGATTCTTTTGTGAACTAGTTCGTCAAAAACAAGGTTGTCGGTGTTGCGTAGCTCGTTGAGCAGTGAAAAGTAGAACTCAGAGCTCTTAGGAGCTTCTGGACGGTATTCTTTGGCATGTGAGTTGATGTTGCAGATTTCAGCAGTCTCAATCGTGTCATTCACGCTTGTCATTCAGTGTGGCTTTGAGATATTCCACGTTGCCTTGGTAGAGTGTTCGTCTCCAGGTAACTAGTGACATTTTTTTGTTTACTCAGCCAATTCCCCTCGTCTTTGTGTTTCACGCAGGTATCTTCCTCGCACGCTGCAGATTCATGTACACTTCACCCAGGCTGATCAAAAGACTTCACCAATGCTGGTAAAAGATGTTCATCCTACATGGCCACAATTAGGGAAGAAGATATACAATAGGTCGTTGTAATTGTTGAAACCACCTCAACACACTTCCAAACTCCTACGCAGTTATCCATTCCTCGAGCTTCATCCACGTAGCAGCAAAGAATATGCTGAATTTTCCATGCAGATAGGAATGGTCTTCAGGCAGCAACTAATGGACTTCATGAAGGAAATAATGGTCTCTCTAAATGTGAACTTGTAGCAGGTGAGCAGGCCAATATCTTCATAAGTGTCTAGAAAAAAACAAGTATTTGCAAAAGGAAACGCCACACAAGGTCAATGTTCCTAATAAATGTGCAAGTTATTCCAATTCCCAAAGCCAATCATTGAACATTTTTGCTGGACCCAAAAAAAAAGATTAAACTGCTAACACATGACTTCAACAAGCCATGTTTCAGTACGCAGGAAGAATATTTCATTAAAAATTAAAGATTTGCAGAAAAAATCTGATATTCTATTCCATGCAGGTCTGAAATTTCTCTTTCAACACGTCCAAGATGTAGAAGGTCGTAGATATAAGTCGCATATTTGATATGCGATAGAAATGCAATGATATTCCATGTAATGAGACTTGTATGAATTTTTGATCTTTATAAGCATCGATCTTCACGTGGGCAATGAACAGGAAGCACATGCTACTCTATGTCTTCACGCAGGCTTTGGCAACATCTCCACGCATTAAGTGAAAACTTAGAACTGGTCGCTGACTCCTTCATGCAGGTCCAAAATTTACTCTTTCTTCAGGTAGCCTCCATGGTTGACCACACGCCTATACAAGATAAAAAATAAAACTCCATGTTTGGAGGATTCCTCTAATGCACATGTCAAAGATCAAGTTTTCTCTGTTACCAAATTATAAGAAGAATTAATCGATATTGAATATATCTTCCTCAATTTTATTTAGAAGCGGATACATTATTTATAGGGAGGAGAAGTAACAATACTCTCCACAATGAAATGAGCGATTACGAACTACGAAAGAATAATGGAATAAGATAAAAACAAACTCTCCTAATTATATAAAACAAGTGCGACATATCCTTATGCTAAAAATTGAAAGATCTTGAATAATACAAACCAAATTGAAAACATACAACCCTTTTGAGCCTGAGTCACTAAAAAAATTTATGGATGAATTAAAATCAAGTGTTATTTACGAGGATGTGGGATATAATGAGGTTATAGCATGATTTCCGATAAGGAATCTGTTAAGATCTCGTGTTTCTCAAGTTATGCAGGCCAAAAGAAAATCAATTCATATTAAACAAATGTTCATGTCACCTTTGTGCACCATTGATTTATCCTAGATTTGTGGCCTCTCAAGGAAAATTTCCTAATAATGACCAATTACCATTATATTTCATATTGATGCTACACTCTGAGGTTCACCTTAACCTAAAGGTGACCTATTTAGACATCCCTAACTATTTCGAGGCAAGGGCATGGTTGCATTAACAATAGGTTGACACATCAACATGAAGGAACTACTCGATTATTGACACACGAAAACTTGTAGAGAGGCCACGACCTTTCTTATCTAGATTTTAGGATGTCATTTGCACCTATCATTATGAGTTCCCATGAGGTTTCTATAGAGGGTCTTGGGAGCATTACTCATGATACCCAATTTATATCTTCCGATTTGTGTGGGTCAATTCTTTGAGAGGCGTGGTACTAGCGGTGGGACGAGATAGTACCAACGAGTAATCCACATAGTAAGTTATACGCTCGAGCACATTAGATATCACTGTTGAATTTGAGGGAGTTGCGGATGTTACTCGGATGCATTGGTGGGAAACATCATGGCTGCTAACTTGTTGTGTGCATATGAGATGATTGTACGACAATGCGACATTCCACTATTGGGGTTTTTTGATTTTGTTAGAGTAGAGTATTGTTCACAACAATGTATCTTCTATTCGGTACTCATCGTAGGTGCTACTGATCGGACCTCTCTTGCTAGGATCATTACACCCGATGGTCAATACTTTTACATTACGGTGTGTGAAAATAAAGCTTTAATTTTATTAAAATTTTTGTTATTTCATTATTACTTTATAATTCATTAATACTTAAATAAATATATAAGATCTAGTGTTGACATATAATATTGAGCATTTACTTGTGTGTTTAGGATTCTACTCGAGTGCATGCTAGTGAGTATTGTGGTGATTCATAGCCCACATTAAATTCAAATATGACATACACAGATCTCTTGAATGATCCCAACCATGATCTATGACCTGATGTTGAGGGCATGAGTCAGCTTGGATCATTTGGCTCGTTATTTTCTAGTTTTGAGGTCATGGGTCGGCCACTCACCATTGTTGGTGGTGGTCCCATAGATTTGGAGACACATTCCATGGAGGTATATATGTAGAGATATATCTATTTTTATTGTGTTTTAGATTTAATATTTAATCTAAATTAAAATTTGTGAAATTAATGTTTTATTCAAAAAACTTGTTTATCAACTTCTTACATTTAATTTATTTTGTTTCACAGGGATCTACGGGAAAATATCTACACATTGTTTAGATACTCCCAACATCCGCCCTTACTGAGATAGATCTTTGAGGTAATCAATTACATCTCTGTTATATGATTTATTCAATTAATCAAGAAATTTTTGTAGAATTTCACTTATAAATTTTTATATGGTATGTTATATATAGTTTCTGATGTGTATATTTATTTTTATAAATGTAGGGTGCAATCTGACCTAGCGAGGGATCTCGTACTCACCCTAATACACGGAGGAGACTACTTAGTTGATACATTGTACTCATTTTACCGTGTACATATATATAGTGTTTACACGATATTTAGATATATGACTTAGACTTGTATATATATTGTTTGGGTTATACTTGTATATAGATATTGATTCATCACATGTATCTTGTTGATCTATAGACATGTATTTTATTGATTAAATTAGAAATGTGTTAATTGATTGATTGATTTATGATTAAAAACATAGGTAAATAGCTCCAAGACGTTTTAGGCCCCTAAACATCTCCCATACACTCTCGATAAAGTTTAACAATGCTAGTTTTTGTAGTAGTTTGAAAATGTTGGTAGTGTCTAGATAGCTTGTGAGCCACTATTCTTAGTTTGAGCACTTGAAGTATTTATAGATAATTTCAAACACTTGTGATACCTTTTGTAAGTAACATACATCCAAAATCAGCTAAGTGAATTTTATAAATCTATTATTTTTTTAATTTTTAGATATATTAATTGTAACATGTACTTACTATAATGATTCTTATTTTTGTACATAAATGACCTAATTCTGTAATTTGAATATATACTTGGTTTGGTTACATTTATATCTATTACATGTAAAATAAAAAAACATGGGGGTATTGTGAGCAAGATAACTTCGAGGCTGAAAACCATGAAATTCATGATTAAATGATCCATTTGTAGCCATCTCAATTATATTAAATGATTAATTGGGTCACTTATAATATGGTTGCAACCAAATATAGTTTAGAGTTGGTAAAAACACATTCATGATCTTGTGTCACCTTGCAAAGTGTGCTGTGTATGCTACAAGTCCTTATCCATGTTACATAAACTTTACTGAATTCTGAAATCTAAATGTTGCAAGCGCATGATAATTTTGTGAAAATCTATAAAGCCTTATCCCAAGCCACATGTAATGTTACTTCATATTGTTCAATGCCGTGAAGAACTATTATGTTATCTCAAACCCGGGTGATTCTCATTCCAATGAATGTAGTGTAGTGATCTAAAGTATAAAATCATCTCATACAGATAATGAAAAAGAACTCAGTGGTGTAAATAAAGAAGGTGTTCACATTATCAAATATGATTCACACCATTTTACTAATGAAAAATATGATTTCTTCCTTGGGAGTTTGGATAAGAAAATCCAAAACAACCATCTAAACAAGAACTTCAAAGGATATTCATATTATTTCATAATCATTTTTAAAGTTCCTTATTTAGTTATGTATACATATCATCTTAAATGAAGTTCATTCATGCACTGAGAAGAATAAAATTAATAAAACTTCATTGATGATATTATGTCACAGACTCTAGTGTAGTTCTTTGAGACACTTCATGCAACGAACCATATTTCCTTCACAAAGATGAGACAACACTATAGCTAGATCACAACATTCTAATCCAGCATTTTCCTAAATAAAATACCATTGTATAGGTATAATTCTAGTTCTAGTGCTGAGTAAAAACCTATTTATTAACATACCTTCATAATCATCCTCTCCATTGAGAACTAAAAAATGAATAGAGTCATTGATCAATTATTAAATTTCTAAGTAATGTGGATGTAAATAACACTGCATAGTATGGTAAAAATATGGTTCTCTAAGTGTAAATATTTAGAAAACCATTATGATCCCCATGTAGTTCATCATCATATTCCATGAAGCGTATCTAACCAATGATGAGTTAATAACCTAACCAGAGTGCTTGAGTCATAACACATGTATATGTATACCATATGAGACAAGATAGAGAGAGATAATATAATATTATATTGATCTCATGCCACATTTCATTAACTTAACTCAGTATTAGAATTTAAGGGTGGAGAAACATTGAGTTCCAAAGTATCATCACTTAGTAAGGAAATCATCCATAATCAAGATCATAAACAAGCTCATGAATTATATATTCACACATATTATAAGGTCATAGTGTTATGTACGTCATAACAAGATTAAAATACAACACCCCGCCCCAAAGAAAAAGTGGAAGATTTGTTACAATGTTACATATTATTAGCTACCAAATGGATAAGGAAGAAATGAATTAAACTTCATACATACATCTAGCTGATAAAATACACTTATAAACATGATCATTTCTCTAATGTATTAATGTTTACACTTCATAAGGTTTACTAAAAACATTTTTCACCCAAGGTCTGTCATCACCAATCGGCACTATGATAATTCTTCACCAAGAACTCCTCGTGCTATGATTATTTACTAATGCACATGACTTTTAGTTTGGTGGATGTAATCTGGAAACACAACAACAAACATAACACAATAATATCATAGACTATGATAAGAAGGAATGACGATAAATCTGAAATATAAGTGTAAATTATAATATCAACATAAAATTGTTACAATCTCACCCATGAGGTACTTCAAGTGTTACTGACTTCACTTGCCTTCCAACAATAACTATGGGAGAAACTTCACAATTACCCTTCTTAATGGCTTCTTTAACACACCTTCAAAATGATGGCTTCCTTTACACACTTACTCATACAATATTTCTCACTACTTCCTTCTATGTTAAATGAGGGGGGTGGCCTCTTTATTTATAGGAATTTAGGCTTATCCACCTTATCTCTAAGATAGGATAGGAAATATCTTCCAGCCAATCATATTCCATGCCTAAACTCTTGCCTTTACATGTAGGCTTATCTTCTAAGATAAGATAAACCTTATCATCTCACATGGGTTCCACCTTTTTAGACTTTTCCACAAATAAAATACACAAAATATTTATGACATCACTCTTTGTCCTTATTACAAATATAATATTTCTAATTCCTAATCATGTAGACCCTACTTCTCTACTTACCCAAACTTTGACATTTTAACATTACCGGACCACTTACGACAAATATTTACTTTTTACAACATTCCTATTGTACTTTGACTATTACCGTACTCTACATTATTGGCGGCACCGTACTGATGGCGCCGTTATCTTCTATCGGATGCTACTACTAATTACACTTAACAACATCCTATTCCTAATACATACATTAATGAAATAGAAATTACGGAGGAAAATTTTAGTGTCAATCGGCAGTCCACATTAATACAAAAGAGAAATAAATATAACAAGTTCACATTAACCCTGTTTTTGAAATAGCCAACATCATTAACTCCTTTAAATTTAAGTATAATTACAATCTATATTATGAAGAGGAAAAATAACACTTCATTACTAGTGTTTACACATTACCAACATTATTATCTATTAGATGAAGAAGTCTTACTCTAGCCCAAACATCTATGGTAAATAATACTCAATGATTTTTGATATAAATATGTAAAATCTTAAGGCTTCCTACTCAAGCCAATCAGGAAGAGTATAACACAATAAATTTCCCCTTTTCAAATGTATAGATATAGTACAAAAATACTAGGCACCATACCCATATAGTAAAAAACATAGAGTTTCTTACAAAGCACATTCATATAGAAGTGTATACAATAGCTAGGATCCTTGAGGGGATCATTAGCCAAGACCTTACAACATAATTAATGTAAGTTTTCCACCCAAACATGCTTTAATCAATCTATAGAGTGATATCTTGGGTTGGGTCTAAGGACATCATTTTATAAGGAAAATATTAACTTCATAACATAAAAGTTTACACAATAATGACCACAAAAATTTTCCTACTCCATCATGACCAATTTACATTAAACACATTCTTTTACAACCAAGAATGAGTTCCTTCAACTTTGAATATCATTCCTAGCTATCATTTATCAAGAAAATCCTGCAATACCAAAAGATATGCCACACTCATATGGTGGGTAAACTTGATCCCTCTAAGTCAGTAGTTGTCATATTGGCCCTACTTTTCCATCTATTAGGAGGATGAAAAGAGGGAGCTCACACAATTCTTCCATTCACAAAAAAACTAGATGCAACCAACTCTATCAAATAATGTAATACATAATGAAACACACATTCAAGCAACAACCTAGTGTAAAAAAAAAAATATATATATATATCTCAACCCACCGATTCTACAAAAGTAATTTAAGGGTAGGGTCTAATACCCATAATGCAATTAGGAATATAAAGACAAGATAAACCTTATACCATCAATATGCAATACAAATACTAAAAACCTAACTAATCACATAGAGTCTTATTTTAAGATTAACTAAAAGTATGGAATACAAGAGAAGAATTATCATTTATAGAGGAAATGGGAGTTCTTCACCATATCCCTAAACTATTTTCATGCCCATTTTAAGTAATGTAATATTATAGGGAAGATAAAACACTAAGGAGATATTTCCCCATACCTATAAATGCAATCCTTTAACCAATTTCTTTATCCAAATTATTTTTCCAAAAAAACACCAAAGTCGTCTTTCAAAGAATAAAAAAGAGTATATTCATTTAGCGAAACCATTATGGAAAAGTGTTTATAAATTTAGCTTTTCCACATCATCCAAGATCTCATAGACTCCAATGCACTTGAATGGGATGATCCTATTGACTATTGATCATGCTTTGTTTCCTCATCTTAACACTAAAATGTACATAAGTTTAAAAAACAAAGCTCATGTGATACCAGTTAAATGCCATATGTATTACAATCACCCCTACTAATAATCATAACCCCATCTAGTGTAATATAAATTCATAACAATAAATTTTAATCCATAACATACATAGGAGGATATAGGTTTTAATTCATAGCAATAAATTTATCAAATATTATTAGATTAGGCAAAAAATAGGGATCGGCTCCCAGGGGCCAGTACAAAAGAGAGGAATGCAACCAGAAAAAAACAAGGAAAAAAAAACCCAGAAAGGGGTCCCAGAAAGATGAGTTAAACAGGCTTAACTCTTACATTGCAGGATCTGGACCCTAGAGAGGACAAAAAAGACCAAAAAACAATAGGACACCACAGTTTCCAGTAGTCACACACAGTTCGAGAGAAAAAAACCTCGCAACAGGAACAAAAAAAAACCTGTTCGGAGGCCCCAGGCCAAAAAGCAGGCCATCCTTGGATTCAGTACCATCCATCCAACACCTACTCCTCCTCCGAGCTACTTATGCGAAGGTTGAATCTCCTCCTTTTCTTTTCCCCTTCAATCCCTCCACTATGTCAAGTAAAACTTTAACTTGAATCTCCAGCTCCTTCATTCTGTGTTTTATCTGGACCTGATCCATGACCATCTTCTTTGAAATGTTGATGATGTTCAGAATGGACTCCCTTTTCCCCTCATTCGTGTCCTCCATGGCTTTTAGGACCCCTTCTAAATACAACATCTTCCTGCTCCATTCTTCAAATACAATGGGGTCTCCCACACATTCATTCTTCCTGAAGTGCTTGGCTTCCCCAACACCACCCTCATTTTTGTCTTTATCTTTCTCATTCCCCGGAGGATACCCTTACCCACTTTCATTTTAGTAAGACACTCTGCAAGAGTAATATCATCTTCCTCGGCTTGCTCCTCAGGGCCGTTGTCAAAGGATAATCTAGAACCGGCTTGCCATTCTCAACCAGAAGAAGAATCAGGCCCTCATGGAGGGGCAACTCACTTTCTCATTCTAGAAAGCCATCAGTGAATTTGAAAGAGAGGTGGCAAGAAAAAGGGAATACTAACCATAAACTTGTGATGGAACATGTTGAGGAAGGTCATGTGATGGGTATAGATTTTTCTATACTTACCCTCCAGCGTAATATATTTCATAACTTGAAGGAAAACATCCTTCCAGACCCCAGGAATGCATGAATGCAATGCCATCCGTGAAGAAGTAACATGTCTCCTTGCCAAAAAAAATGATCAATCTCGAGGTCTCTATGGGTTCTTTCCTTGTAGATCTTTAACCCTTCCATCTTCATATCAGTCACCCTGGCAATATTGGACTCGAGACCTCAACCTCCACACCATGGGATAGTAAAAACCCCTCTTTCTAGGCTTTTCCAAAGTCCTTTGATAGAGATGGGTCGTGACCATGTAATTTAGCAATATAATTGCTAAATCCTCCAACTTTAAGCTTGTTCCAAAGATCCTGGTTACTCTCCTCCATGTTCTGACTGGTGGGTTCCACTCGAATCCTGTCTCCACCCATCTGCACATTGCCAAAGTTGTCGTCCCAGAAAAATCTTTCCACAACCAACAAGTTGTTCTCCCTATCAAAGATCGAATAGAAACAATGATTTTTGTAAAAGCTAGCATGGTACCTGGAATACTTTCCCCACTCGTGTTGGCATCATTTATCCTAGCGCCTTCTATCCTTAATGATTTCATCATTAATATTAGAGGGTAATCTCTCTCCTTTGCACCAAATTTTGTACTCATTACTAAGGACTCCCACATTGGCCATCTTGTCCACACATTTATTTCCCTACCTCAAGGTATGATTGATAGATATCTTATCAAAATACTTTAGCAATTCCTTGATATCTTGAATGATGTTTTTTAATGACCAATTGATCTTACTCCTATTGAGGAGAGCATTTATAACAATTAAGGAGTCACCTTCAATCTGGATGTCCTTAAGGCCTTTTTCCTTAGCAACCAAAATACCCCATAGGAGGGCTCTAGCTTCAGCCATGTTATTAGTCTGCTTTCCCAAGGGACCCACATAGATGAACAACCAATCACCCTCACTATTCCTTAAGATACCCCCTCCCCCAGCTTGACCAAGATTCCCCTTTGAAGCCCCATCAAAATTGATCTTGATCGTATTTCCCATAGGTCTAATCCAGTAAACATTCTTACCAGGGATTTTGATCTTGACCGGACTATAGGAAAACTTATCCAACACTTCCTGCTCCCATTTTGGGCAAGGATTTTTTGTTTTACCTTTAAACAAGTTTGAGATTTTCCTTTATGGCAGCTAGGATTTTCCTTTTAGCCACCACAATCAGAGGTTTCTGATCTCTAAAAACACTATCATTCCTTATTTTCCACAAACCCCATAAGAGATGAGGTAGAGTAATCTTCCAGGCCCAGGCCAGATAAGGGAACCTAAAAGGGCTCTCCCATTGAGTACAACAATCCTCCATATTCGAAGGCATAATCCATTGCATGTTGAAAAGTTCCGAAATCAGTGAGAAGACACCTTTAGAGAAAGGGCAATGTAAAAAAAGATGATTCACATTCTCTTCCCCTCTCCGACAAAGAGTGCACCTATTAGGGATCTGCATTCCTCTTTTTATAAGATTTTCAACCTGACAGGATTCTATTTTGAACTGCCAACCAATAAAAAATATTGATCTTAGGGATCAAGTCCTTGATCCATAACTTACCCCAATACTCTTTTTGAAAATATTTCTTGAAGTGTAAGCTATAGGTAGATTTAATAGAATAGTTTCCAGAGTCTTCCTCTTTCCAAATGATGGAATCCTCCTTAGTTTGGAAGATGGGGATGTGGAATTCCCTGAGTTTCTTATTGAGATCTTGAAAAGGTTTGATATCACCATCATAATCAGGAGGAGGGACTATGGTTTCCCATTGGACCTTATCATCATGACTCTAGAAATCTCTTATCCAGATTTTACCATTCTCCTCATAGAATTGAGCAACCTCCTTCCATATATCTTGATCTGCTAAAGGGGAATCTTCAATCCAACTATCCCACCAAAATCTGATCATGTTCCCCTTTCCAATCTCCCATAAGGATCCCTTTGAGAGGATATATTTGATTCCAACAGAGAATTCTAGAAGAAGGATCCTCTAGGGAGATTTTCATGAAAGAAGAATGAATCAATTCTACCTAAATTCCGTAGATATTTCTTTTTTATTATATCAATCCATAGTCCTTCCTCTCTAGCAATTCTCCAGCCAACTTTAGCAACCAAAGCTTTGTTCATGATAGGTATACTTTTCAAACCCAGACCGCCACACATCTTTGGCCTAGTGACCTTCTCCCAGGCCACCAGAGGGAATTTAAACTTTTCGAGGCCCAGCCCAGAGAAATATCTTTTGAATTTTTTCAGAGCATCAATTATTTTGGCTGGGAGTTTAAAGAGAGACATAATGTAAATGGGGACACCTTGAAGAGAGCTCATAAGGAGTTGAATCTTTCTCCACTTGTGAGAGAAGGAGACCTTTCAGGAGGAAAGTTTCTTGTTAACTCTTTCCAACAGGGCATTCCAAATAGAGATGTCAGGCCTTTTGTAGATAAGAGGCATTCCTAAGTAAGAGTCGGAAAACACTTGATTTTGTAACCAGAATGTGAGCTAGCCTTAATTGGACTTGTTTATCCACATTAATAAAGTAAACAACACTTTTGAGAAAATTAACCATCTACCCCGAGACCGACTCATAGTCCTTGAGAGCAAGTTTGAAGTTGGTGGCTTCTTGGACAGAGGCCTTTCCCATCAGGAAGTTATCATCAACAAATTGGTTGAGGTAGATCGGAGGGAGACCATTAGAAATCTTGATTCCTGAATACTCCTAGAAAGCAAATCCTACTTACAAATTCTACACAAAGATTCAACCATTATAACATAGAGGAAAGGAGATAGGGGGTCACCTTGTCTCAAGCCTCTACCAACTTTGAAGAAGCCCTCCGGGCTGCCATTAACCAAGACCGAATAACTAGTAGTAGATATGCAGGTCATAATCATTCTAACTAGAGTATTATCAAAGCCCACTTTATTCAGGATGGCACCAAGGAAAGACCAAGTAATCTGTCATAGGCCTTGTGCATATCTAACTTAAGGAACATAGCCGATCTATCAGAATTAACAATGGAGTGGATGGCTTCCTGAATCACCACAATATTATCAGTAATCTACCTACCCAGGACAAAAGCACCTTGATTTTAGAGATAAAATGGGAGAGAACCAATCTGATTCTGCCAGCTAAGATTTTAGTCAAGATTTTATAACTCGTGTTACAAAGACTGATCGGTCTAAAATATTTGACTTCATTGGCCCCAAAAATTTTGGAATAAGGACCAAGAAATTATTATTAAGTTGGCTGAGAAGCTTCCCATTATTGAAGAAATCTTGGACCATTTCAATGACTTCTTTCTTAATCAGCTCCCAAAATTTCTGGTAAAAGAAAGCCTGAAAACCATCAGGCCCAGGTGACTTGTCAAGTTCCATATCAAAGACCACAAATCTGATTTCCTCCTCAGAAGGGATCCTTAAGAGCTCATGATTTTCTTCAGGGAGATGACTTTCTGGAACAGGTTCAGGATATTGTTTTGATTCTGCTCCTCAATCCCCTGACCTTGCTGAAAAAGATCCTTGAAATAGTTTATGATGACTTGATTTATTTCCTTGCTCTCCAAAAGGATCTCACCATTCTCATTCTTAATTTCATTTATCTTGAGGAGGTTTGTCCGGGAGGTGGCTGAGAAGTGGAAGAAATTGGTATTCTGTCCCCCTCCCTAAGCCATTTCACCCTCGACTTCTACTTCCAATAGACTTCTTCCTTAGCCAAGATGTCATGATACTCAACCAAAAGATTTTGTTCCTGCTCCTTTAGAACCGGATTAAGACCATCAAGATCGATAAGTTCCTCAATATTCCTTAAATCTTCAGCCACTCTACTTTTTTCCTGGAAAATATTACCAAAGACCTCTTTGTTCCACTTTTTGAGACAACCTTTGAGATGCTTTAATTTGTAACTGAGTCGGTAACTAGCCACCCCAAAGACCCTGATATTCCACCACTCTTGTATTCTATTAAAGAGGTCAGGGTGGTCTAACCAAATCTTTTCAAATCTGAAGGGTCTAGCTTTCTTGACTAGATTTAAACCTAGATTAAGGAGGATAGGTTATGATCAGAGCCAATTCTGGGGAGAGTCTTCAGAGAGTAAAGTTGATTGATCATACAGAGATGACTTACAACAAACCTATCAAGTCTGATTTGGATAAGCTCCATCCCAACTCTCCTATTAGCCCAGGTGAACTTAGAACCTTCCAAATCCAAATCCACCAAACCATTATTGTTAAGGAAATCAAGCAAGGTCCTCCATACTCTCAGTAAAGGAAGTGATGCCCCCTTTTTTCCCCCAGAGAAAGGGGGAGTTGAAATCTCCTCCAATAATCCGTCTTTATCTTTGAATAAATTCCTGAAATTAGAGAGATCTTGCCACAATTTTCTTCTCTCACTTACTAGATTAGGAGCATAAATGTTGGAGACATACCAGGATTTCTTTGAGGTTAGATTCATAAAACACATTGCCACATGCCCTAGAACAACAAGTATAGGAATACCTTACACAATGTTGGGATCCCAAAGTGTGACTACTCCTCAGAGGCTCCCAATGAACTGCACCCTTCCCAACAACTATCTTTCCAAATAGACCTTCCCACTTCTTTAAATCTTTCCATACTCATTTTAGTTTCTTGAATCATGAAAATATCTGGTTTATTTTTCAATCTAAGATCCTTCGCTATTCTGTGTTTGTTGGGGTTATTCAACCCCCTAATGTTCAGGAGAGAAGAATCATTTAACATTTCTTATTATGGGGAACAAATTCCCCAGAGTTTTCTAAATACCTGCATCCACTTCCTTTCTTGAACTTGTCTCCCTTACTTCCTTATTACTTTTCCTGCCCTTTTGGCTGGAATCTTTACCAAAGTCAGCTCTTGAGCTACTACGAGTGACAAGTTTGGATTTACTCATAGGTGTCTTTGGTGATCCTATCACCTCATAGGTATCAGCTACAAAATCTGTTAGGATCCCAAACCCATTTGACATTGTTAAATCTTCTTCTTTTCTTTGTCCAAAGGAGCTCTGACCTATAGATGATACTTCGTCCAACGATAATCCATCAGCAACTTAGCAAGCAAGTTTGTTTGCCTTCCATATCTTTGACTTTCCTGTCCTTGGAATCTTGGATTTCTTCTTCCAACACCTGATGAATAGGCTCATCATCCTTTTCTTTAGTTTCTTTATTGGTACTTCTTTGTTGTTGAGTACTAGTCCCCACTCCTTCCTCTCTGGTTTTGATAAGTAGATTCAAGGGCTCTACTTCAGGGTTTATCTGGAGAACCTCTTGTTCCTTGATTTCAACAACCCTTCCATTCTTCCCAATCCTTTTCCATTCCTTCACCTCTTTTTCATTCGCCATCTTTTGAGGCATGACTTTTACTTCAAACTTCTTCTTTTTGAGATTTGGACAAGAGCGTTGTTCATGACCCACCAACTTGCAATTTTTACAAGCAAAGGGGGTAGGATCATAATCAAAATGCTACACCCAATCACCCTCAGGGGTCATAAGCTTAATATTACTTTCCAAACATGACTCTTGACGCATATTCACATAGAATATGGCATGAGTGAGTCTAGTTTTTGCTTTAGTTATCGGATCCAGAGCAATAGGTTTGCCCAGACTTTTGCAATACCAAAAAGGACCTCCGATTCCCAGAATTCCAATGGTAAGCCTAGTAGGTTGACCCATATCGGAAACTCCATAATAGGATTCCCATAAGGATTGAAAGTCGGCTCCCATTTCTGAATAGTTATATGAGATTTTCCAATGAACCATGGTCCTTACCAAAATTTTGCCACATGATCCTTACTAGGTAGAATAGCTAAGAAGTACCCATTAGCGTAAGCTGAGACCTCAATGGTACCATTAGCCACCCAACGTCTCTTTGCCCAACCTCTAAAATAATCTATATTTGGTCTAGAGCCCATACATTTTGCAAAGAGTGCCCCTTCCATGGAAACTTTGTTCTAGCCAAAAAGAGAGGCAGAATTTTGAGGGATAGATTACCTTTTTCTTTATCCGGTTCTAGATTCTCGAGACACCTGGATCCCAATTTTTCCCCCAAAATTTCCACCCATGTGCTTGGTCTCCCATCCTTTTCCTAGACATTCCCGCTCACTTTCAAATTTTGAAAAGTCCTGCTCCTTTTCCATCTCGGATGTTTTAGAAAAATTATTGGATTGGATCAATACCTAATTAATAATGTAAAAAATTAATAAAGTTTAACAAAAATCAAAATTATTGGATAGATCTTTGGTTAAATGGCATCCCCCTGAATCCAATTGGTTCAAGCTGAACTTTGATGGAGCCTCTAAGGGGAACCCTGGAACAGCAGCTGGAGGAGGAGCAATACGGGACCATAAAGGTAATTTGATTGCTGCATATGCTGGAAAAATGGGAATCCAAACCAATCATTTTGCAGAAGCTTTATCTGCTCTCTGGGGATTGAGAGTCGCACGGGCCCAAAATATCCAGAACCTCATTGTTGAAGGGGACTCCCTTAATATTATTAAACTGCTTAATCAGTCCTCTTCTCCTAGCTGGAATATCAAAGATTTTATCTCTGAATCCATAAGCATCAGTCATACCTTCAACAGCATCAGAATCATACATTCTTACAGGGAGGGAAACAAGCTGGCCGATGCATTGGCCAATTATGGCATTAATATAAATTTCACTATTTGGGATAATGATAGTATCCCTAATCAGCTTCACAACAGCATACATGCGGACCTTCACACGCAAACAATCTCTAGAGATATGCCTTAATCTTTGGAGGAAATCCATAAATTCTTCCACATGTGCTGTTTTAATTTATTTGGCGTGGCAAATGATATCTACTTCAAATGATAGCAAGATTTTGTTTAGGAACTTCAAGTGGAGTTGTCTAAATTTAAAAACAGCGCACGCGGGAGGTACAATAGCTGTTGATATTCGGATGCCAAGCTCCGCGAAAACCGAAGATAACTACAAGGTGAAAGCTGACAGGGAAAGGGTTTTCACGCGTGACTCCACGCAGGCTCAGATCGGCAATCATACAGCCGTTCGTGGGAGGACCAACGGCTACAGTTCCCATTTTTATGCGACCTGCAACAGTGAGAAACGAACCACTCTCAACGCCCAAAGGTATTCTGAAAATTGTTGTAACCAGCACATCATTGTGAAGATGGGAGGGCCTCCCTGCCAGATTGAGCCGTGCGCGGACCCTGACTGGAAAGAAAACACTGAGCTCTGGAACATTCTTAGCATCGGCGGATTCACCAACTTTGTGGAAAGAGTGCAAGGACATGATCAAAGCATCTCTGTTCGCTTTGCCAAGGAGTGGAATGAGAGGACGGTCGACTATGGAGGGCAGAAAATTCTTATTAATGAGGAACTCATAGCCGAAGCGACTGGCCTCAGCTTGGAAGGATACCGCTTCTTCAACAAGAGGGTTATCAAAGAGGTTGAAGAGAGAAGATTTGTGGAGGAGGAGGAGAAGCTTATATTCAACACCGCGGGTCTGCTTGTTAACTCAATTCCATCCCCGTATGATGAAGTCACCCGCATGATGATTCGCTTCATATCCTTGGAAGGCAGGTTTGTTACTGTCCCTGCCAAGCACCTTGTCTTTTTGAATCACTTTCGTAGGAGTAGGTTGGTTTGCTTCCCTCACTATCTGTTAAACTCTCTTGAGCGCTCCATTTTGGAGTTCCAGAAGCATACCCGGGCGGTTCCCTTACACCAAGGGCTTATTTTGCTTATTCACAAGCACTGCCTTATTAAATTCCCCGGTCTCCCTTCCTCTCCCGGCCCGGCTTTGTTGGGTTCCGCTGCTGCCAGTCCTGTCTCCCCTGCTGCCCCTGCTGCTGCCCCCGCCTTCGGTGCTGCTACCCCATGCCGGCTGCTCATGCTTCTCCTTCTTTTCCTCCTGTTGCTGCCCCTGCCACCCACCCTGTCTCTACCTCTAAACGTGTCACCAGGGCTTCTAGGAGACTCAACCTTGAGTCTACTGCTGAGGGGGTTGAACCTTTGGAGGACATTGCTCGTGATCTCTTTGAACATTAGTAGTGCGGTCCCAGGCGGCACCAACGGATAACCCTTCTAGGAGATTGGAGGCCTTAGAGGCTGAGCTTAAATTGCTGAAGGATGAGGTCAAAAACCTTGCTAAGCAAAAAGGCAAAAAAAGCATTGAGGGGGAAGGGAGCATTGGCAATAGCCAGATTGATGACATATACAAAAAACTGACCTCCTTAGACTCCCGCCTAGGGAAGATGAAGACTAGGCATGAGTATAATATTGCAGCCTTCAGGGCCATCGAGGAGTTCATCGAAGGTCATGCAAGAAGTGTTTCACATCTTAGCGGTGTCCCGGCTACACTTTGGGGCAATGAGAAAGAGAGCAAAAGAACCAGAGAGGAGCTCGATAAGACGGATGCTGCTCATATGACCACGTTGGGCATGTATCATGCTTGGAAAAGAGTAAAGATGAGTATTGATCAAGCGGCCAAGAAGTAGTCCCGACTACTTTTGCTGGTCCTTATTGTTTTTATTACTGCTTCTTGGCTGTAGGCTTGCTGTTTTTTTGCCGTTGTTTTGCTGTTAAGTCTCGTTTGTGTAGAGTTTTCAGGCTTCGTTGTTCTTTGCTGTAACTTTTGTGCTTTGCTACAGCTTCTCTGCTCCTCTCTCTTATTCCGGCTTTTAGGCCTTCTTTTGTACACAAGGGTATAGTCCCTTTCAAAAAACTATTTACCAATATTAAAAAAACAAAAATCAAAATTAAGAAAAATAAATTTGTAAATGTACATAAGTTTATGTGTAACTTATAATCAATTTCACGTCAAAATACATATGTTATAAATGCACGTACTTGTTATCTCCCAAAACACTATGTGTGGGGGCATGATACTCTCATGTGACGTTGAATCATGTGAAGTTGAAGCTTGAACTAATTTTTTTTTCTTACACCATTCAACAATGATGTGGGCATCAATCAATAGATCTCCCTCATAATCAAAGATTTTTTTCTTTAGAGAACGTTTGATGCATGGACCCGAATGATCGTGTTCTCCCTTCCTATGACCACTCTCATAAAAACACCATAAATAATGTATTTTATGATAACATTGATAACAACTGATTGCAAAGAAAGGGAGAGAGGATTTGAATTGTGATGCACATACCAAACAAAATGTTGATCTATTTTTACTCCACACTAATTAAGATATCAGAAAAAATGACAAAAATGATGTACAAAGTAGGTGTCATGTTCCTTGTCATCACTTAGATAAAAGTGATACTCCTTCTTAATCACTCGCTTCACATATGTCTTTGTCAAACCCATCCAAATCCAATTGTGCATGCCTATAAAATACGTGAACCATGATGGTAAGCTGATAAGTACAATAATATTGGGTTTGAATATCTTTTTGATGAGAAAATGAAAAATTCTCAACAAAATAAACCATGAAAAAATATGGAACCAATAGGGAATGTGTCTATATTGGTCGTGAATTGCATAGCTTGTCACTTTACATAGTGATAATGTTTGATGTATGAACTAATAAAACTTCAAAAACTTTGCATGAATGCGGTGATGGGGATTTCCTCTTTGTCAAGTCCAACGTGGTTGCATCCTTTCCAATCCATGTTGAATATTTTATTTAGTTGAACCATAAAAATCAACACATAATGAACAACTTGTTATATTCATTTGAAATAAACATAAAAATAAAAAATAAAATATGTACATCAAAATGTAAAATTAATTAAATTTTCGTATTTAATAATTACCTCTTGCAAGTCACCATTTGAATTGTGTCCAAGTCTTCATTTATTTCTAGAAATAATTTCAAGTCCCCACACTTGTCACAAACACCTTTGATGCAAGCCATAGGACCATCCACATGATCATTGGATATTGTGTAAAGAATAGAAGCTATGAATTCACTCACACATGTAGGGGGGATTTTTCTAGACCATTTGATGCTTCTCGTAACTTTCTATACACTTGAAAAAAATAGATTTTGAAATACATAAATTAAATCATATCTCATAAAACAAAATTTAATCAAATTTCTAATAATCCTATAAATGAAAGCACACCTCAATATATGTAATATTTTTTTGTACCTGATAGTGATAATCAAAATCGCATGATAGTGGTAACAAGATGTTTTAAGGACTTTATCAGCTCGCACATACCAAGGTTTAAAAATCTCAAATATTCATTATCCAATCTTAACATCTGGATGTTCTTCTATAAAATTGATGAACATCGATGTTGAGTTATTTCAATCCAATGTTTTATATGTTCATCATAGTTATTTCAAGCTATCCGTGTTTTAAAAAATCCCTCACATTTGGAGAAGGACGAGTCCTCTTAGTCCAAAAATCAGAAACTATCTTCACAATACTATCCTCAATTTTATCAGAACGTGGATTTCTACACATTAGTGCCCAATTTTCTTCCACAATAGAATTATCCAATGTCTTTCTCCTCAACGCATACCGACCGATCGTCTTTCTAGAACACTCAAGACCGAGAAATAGTGATAACATGAGAATTCTTTTTATATCTTCACTTACAACTGAAGTTAATATTGCTCTATGAGAAATACTCTTATCAACAGACCTAGTTTTTGTACCCAATGAACTTATTCCTTTAGAAACATTCACAAAAAATTCTTCTTCCATATGTTGTGACTTTTCCCATCCAAAATTGAAACCCAACAATTCTAATGATTCAAGAATGTAACCAAAAATTTGCTCTAGAAACTCGAAGTCAAATCAACAAATTCACCATATATTCTCTCAACACTTTTTGTTGTTTTCTTTCTTGATAGTGGTTTTTGTTGGGAAAATTCTTTCAAGTTTTTGAAATCCATCTTCACCAAGTGTTTGAAATTTTTCTTGGTAAGTAATTCTATAACTTTTGTTATCAAATCAAAATACTATTACACATCATGATCTCTGTTCATAAACACAATTTCTAAAAAAATTAACATACATGTGATTACACCATTATTGAATGATTTAAAATATAAATATAAGATCTTGTTTAAGAACATTGCTTAATTTTATCTTTACTATATTCTTATTATCACATTGTCATAAATCCATTAGGAGCAATTTAATCTACACTCTAATTTTTTAATCATGAAAGTATTTATGAGTCAAATACTTTCATGTTCAAGAAATAAATGAAACATGTGCTCATAAAGTTGGAATTAGCTTTGATATAGGGGATAGTTTGTATATATTTATTGTATAAAGTGTGCAAGAGTAGCTCTAAATTTCTAAGATAGGTCTAATATTAGTGACCTTGTACATATGACGAATCATTTGGTACTAATATTAGAAATAAACCCTACAAAGATTTCATAAGGAGCACGTAAATAAAAATAATCTAAAGATTATAATTGAGAGGTGTGAGAAAAAATCTCATTATTTTATTGGAATGTAGAGTATGTAATAGATGTATATTTTACTAGAATGCAGATATAATAGATGTAGATATTTTCTCACCATACATATTATCATATTAGATTAATATCATAGATTTTGACCATTTGGTTCATAGTTCTTACAAGAATACGAAGCTAGATTGTTTTTAGTAGAAGTACACACTCCAAATGGGTTAATCTGAAAATTTAGGAGCAATCTAATCTACAATCAGGTAGAGAAAGACAATAGAGAAGAAGGACCATCCCTTAAAAACTTAAAGTTGGAAGCCCTATGTGCCTCATATTTCAAAAGATCATGAAGAAAATGAGAATACAACATATTTTCCTACTTCTCAAGTAGAGAAAGACAATAGAGAAGGAAATGAAACAAAAATGCTAGTGTAGAGGCTATTAAAGAAGAGGGGAAAATGGGATATTCCTCAACCTATGAGTTCATTGAATATGACCCTTCAGAAGGAGGCATAAAGAGACCACATGATTATGAAAATTTTGAGTCTAATAAGGACTGGGCCACTTTTGAATTTTTAGAAATGCACAATCTTGATTTACATATGGTTGGTGTTGGACCTCATTTAGGGGGTAGGAAATAGGTAAAAAAGGGATGTATGGAGATACCTATCACTTAAAGGATTCTTACCTAATAGATTCACTAAACTAAGTTATGTTGGAAGTTTGTTGTAATTTTGTTATCTCCTATCACCATTGTGCACACAAGGGGTCTAGGAACCCTTATATATAATCTAATCTTTGTTATAGTTCTTCGTTTCTAAATATGAAGGATCTTATATTATTTGAGGGTTAGGGCCCTCTCAAAATTCCTACTTCTATCTTTAGAAAAGAAACTCATTTATATTTTAATAGTAAAAATATAAATAAAGGAAAATCAGTTTAATCATACCTTAACCTTTAGTTTTAAATAGTTCTTAGAAAAATTTAAAAGACTTATGGTTAGTTATGAAAGGAAACCCCTTTTATACCCATGATTTTTCCTATATAATCATTTCTCTAAAGTTAGACTAAAATTTGTGTAAATCATGGATACTCTACTCCAATTAGGATAATCATGGTTAAAATAGCAAAATTAGATTGAAATAACTAAAATGGAATAAATTAGAGTCAAATATAAGAAAATGGGAAATTTAGTGAAAACATGGGAAATTAAGGTAATATTAAATAAATTAGAGTTAAAATTGGATAAATGAGTGAAAATGGGGAAGTTAGAAAAGTAAGAGAAATAAGTTTGAAATGATGTGCAAGTGATTCATTTCTAATTCTAAGAGTGTGAGATAAGTAGGTATGGAAATTTTAGATGTGTACAGTTTTTTTTGGTGGTTTCATACTTATTTGGTGGTTTAAAATGTGAATTTATGGTGTTTTATAAATTTGGTACCTATGTAAGACAAAAATATGCTTAACTGTGAAACCCTAGGTATCATGAAACCCTTTGTATGACCCGAAATAGCTTCAAAACTGAACCATGGGTAAGATTCCATGCAAAAAGGTTTGTGTTTGGGGTAAAGTGTAATATGTACACTACCTATGTTAGTACTACTATGAATAGGGATTAAAATACATGTAGTTAACCACTTAACATGTGATATCTATGTGGTTGCAACTAGATTTGGAAATTTTATCACTTGATAATATAGATAATGGTTTGGTGTGATTTGTGCTTAAATTAGATTGAAAATAATTTTTCTTGGTAAAATTGACTCTAGGACCAAGGTTAGAGTTCTTTAGACCTATGTAGGGGCTTCTCCTATTATTTTTGATTGTTTGAAGGTAATTTAGGAGATATTTGAGTGCTTTTGAAATGATAATTTTATCATAGGGCTCTTGAAAGTACCAAGTGAGTAGATGAGTGCATTTAAATTTCTTATATATGGGTTCATATATATAATTTTGTATAAAATTCAATCCATGAGGAAATTATTGACCCATAAAAAGATATACAAGTGATAAAATCATCATTGTGGACATGTGGACAAAGACAAAATAGGTGTAGAGGGTAGGGATAAAAAGAAGAGGGATATCTACCTAAAGGGTTTGAAAGTAAGGATCGGTACCTTATCTAGTAAAAAATGAGGTTAAGAATTGTTATAATAATATGATGATAATATAATTATGTGCAAGCTAGATTTGTTGGTAGGAGGATAGGTTTATAGCCAAAATTGTCTAAGGGATACCAAGCTCAGAGTTAAATACACAAATTGTATTAAAAAACACACAATACAAACAATTTGCACAATACTAATCATTTTATTGTATTTATAATATAATATTCTTCTATCTAGAAGGTGTGCTGAAGCTAAAACTTCAGATTTACCCTAGACAGAAAAATAAAATTATGATCTATCAAGGGTTTCAAGTATGTATGTACCAGTTTTTGTTATCTTCTCTCTCTCTCTCTCTCTCTCTCTCTGTTTCTCCTTATGAAGTGATATTCTAAAACTCTATTCTTCTTTCTTTTCCTCGCTATATTTTTTCTTGTTATTCTTTTCATTTCCCATGATTCCTCCACTTTGATAATTTTCACCTACACACACAAATTGAGCTAGATTTGGATCTAAGAGTAAATTCAATAGAAAACTATACACATGTAACTCTTATTATATAGAAATCTCAATAGAAATTAGGTTATTTTTAATTACATGTTTTTCTAACTTTAAAACTACTTTTCTAATTTTAAAACAATTTAAATCTAATATACAATTATTTAATTTTGTAATGTCTTTTTAATAATATTACTTATCTTAAAATTAATTTGATTATATATATAAATAATAGAATATATATATATATATATATATATATATATATATATATTAAAAATAAATTACAAAATATAATAACTCTTATTTAAAAACAATAAAAAAATATTATGAAATAGTGTATTTTAAAATTAAAATCATTGAATCTAAACCTTAAAATTGAAAAAAAAACAATAATATTAGAAAAAATATGCTTTAAAACTATAGTTATTAAATTTTATTTTTTAAAACTAAATTTAAACAACTGAACAAAGTTTAAAAATGAAAATTGTACTTGGTGGCGCACGGGTGGCGGTTGGGGGTACACAAGTGTTCATGTAAACATGGTGTTTTCACGAAGGGGGTTCATGTCAACCCTCTTCCTGTGAACACCCCTTCGTGTAAACCCCCTTATGTGGCACATTTTGGTTCCAAATTGATTTGGAGGATAATTATTTGCCAAAATGTGCCATGTATTTAGGGTAAATTAATTAGTTAAATTACAAAATTTGACATTAAAATATAGTCTTTTATTACCTTTATAAAAATATAATTTTAATTTTTAAAAAAATTTTTACTATTTTTTTTTTTTTTTCTAACGTATGGTATTTTTTATGACAATCAGTAGTACACTTTCAACCCAATTTGAAAAATATTAAAAAATATATAAAAAATTGAAAAAATAAACTTAATATTTGTTGAATTCTTTTTCGTAGTTATGGAAAAAACCAATTTCGATATAAATCTAAAAATATATTGGCATAAACATATGTACACCCTTAATCTGAAAATATCTTCACTAAAAAATTAATTAAAAAATAAAAATAAAAAAATACAAAATTTGACAAGAACTCGATATTCGAATCTAGAACATATATCTAAAATTTCATGGTGAAAAAATAAGTTTTCATTTAAAAACACCACGTCGATAGTCGTTCCTCTATTATAAAATAAGAAACAATGTATGAATATAATTAAGAAAAAATACCAAATTTTTTTCTTAAAAATTATTATAATTACATGTATTCTACACTCTAAACACAACATTTTGTTAGTTCGTGGAATTTCATGAATGTGTATGGTTTTGTGGCTATTACCTTTGGAAAATCAATGAAACTAAAAATTCATGTTTATAAAGGTACAAAAATACAAAAAAGTGGGACATGTATTGTCCTTTCACCCCCATTCAATACAAGTAATATTGAACTTAATTTTTTTATACCTCTATAAAGGATGTGAGAATGGGAAGTTTGTTTTGTACAAGCAATATTAAACTTAATCATTTTAATATCTCTATAAAGGTTGTGAGAATGGACAACTTCCCATTCAATACAAGACCAAAATATTTGTTTTTTTGAGAATTGGCATATACTCATTCTAACCATTACAATACTTCTACAAAAAGAAAAATGGGTAACGTCTATTCCTTTATTGAGTGGTTTTAGGCCATGGAAAGGTGTTAATGCTATGTTTAAAATTTGCAATGGTTCTTGACCATAAAAATAAGAGGATTGTGATGGTTTAATTATTAATAATTAGTTATAGCCTTGAGACCACCTTTTAATTATTAATTAAAACCACTAATTGTTTTATAATATAGATAACAATGACACGTTTTATAGTCTATATTGCATACTACCCATTTTCCAAGCATGCATCTCTCTCTCTCTCTAGTATAAAGTAGTACCAATTTATTATAAATGAAAATAAACATGGCTATGATGCTAGACAATTGAAGAAGGATCAAAATGTCTACTTTTGATTCTCATGACCACACTCCTGGATTTAGAAGAGGATAACATACATAGATCTTCATAGTATAATAATGTGAATGTTAATAAAAACTAAGATGTTTTGTTAGCTCATAAGATGTTAAGGAAATGTTTAAAATTTATATTAATCCTTGAACATGACATAGTGAGACCACCATGCAAATAGATTGTTCACAACCATTTAATCAATAATTAAAGGTAATTGTTTTAAAACACATCTTTGACCGCTCAGTGTAACTTCCATGCAATCGATTGGAAAGTGAAAGAAATAATTTACATGCCACTACATGGTAGAATGGATATATTAATGGCAGTTAATCCACGCTAGTATGTGGAACAATCAATATATTAATGACAATTTATGTTAAATGAAAATAACCTAAAACATGGTTATGATAATGTTTAAAATTATATTTATTTTTGACCATGAAATAGTGAGACCACCATGCCAATATACTATTTACCACCATTTATATTTTAATTAAAGGTAATTTTTTTAAAAGACTTTTCAACAGCTCGTTGGAGGGTAATTGGTGATATTAATGGAATTTAATCCATGCCACTACGTGGCATAGTGGAGATATTAATGACAATTAATGTTATCAATACGATAGATTTCTTGGAAATTGGAAGCTTCACCACCAATATATTGCATGTGACCTATTTCTTTTATTATTGTTTGATGGTTCGATATTTTTTATCCTTTCCACTTTGGATCTCTCTATTTTCTTATTTGTTTTATCTTAGGAAGCAAAATATTTGAAGATTTTTTTGAGATATTGTTTGATCTCTCCACATTTTTGTTCATCCTTTCCACTTTGGGATCCCTATATTTTGTTAGACTGTTTCCTAGCATACGAGGTATTTATTTGATTATTGTTTATTCTTTCTCTTTTTGTCTCTCTCTCTTTCACTAGACTATTTTGGCTTGTAAATCAAAAGATATCAAGGAAATTTATGAGAAAATCAATCCGTTCACATAGATGATTTTTTCTAACTCTTCTCTATTGATTTATTATGAGATGAAGAATATCATATGGTTTTATTTTGCTTGCATGGTTGAGAACTTCCCATTATAAAACAAAGTAAATTTTATCTCTAATATTCTTCTATTATTCCTATATGAGAATGGGCATATGCCCATTCTCACATAGGAATCATAACATAATAATAGAGAAAAAAATTACTTTACAGTTTTAGAATGTAGTAAATTTTATCTCAATTCTTATATGGTTTCTATATGAGAATGGTCATATTCCCATTTTATATGCCCATTCTCATGTAGGAATCATAGCAACATAATAGAGATAAAACTTACTTTAGAGTTTCAAAATGTAGCCTTATTTGTCTAAATCATATTATGAGCTCTATGAAGGCTATGAGAAAAGGGAAATTACCCTTCTGAAACAAATTAAATTTTATCTATATTTATTCTTGTGATTTATTTGGAGATGAAGAATATCATCTGGTTATTTTCCCTTACATGGTAGTGAACTGCCCATTGTACAACAAAGTAAATTTTATCTCTATTCTTCTTCTTCTATGATTCATATATGATAATGTGAATATTCCCATTATTATATAGGAAGAAATATTGAAATAAATCATTTTGAGAGCTATATAAAGGCTGTGAGAATGGGGAACTTCCCATTCTCAAACAAATTAAATTTTATCTCTATTAATTCCTGTGATGATGTATGACTTTTGTTTATGTAAAAAAATCAATGTCAAATGATCTTGTTTAATGTTGAGATTTTAGTCATTATTAGATACTACTATTACCTTGTTTTATATATTTATTATTGTGAAGATGAATGAAGTTTCTTTCTTTCTTATCAGATTTGTAGTTAAATTTATGATTATAAAATCTATTTTGCAACAAAGATTGCATTATTACCTTGTTTATTGATTAAATGTAGGATGAATATAAAAATAGTAGTTAACCATTTTATACTCTTTATTTCCTAATAATGCAACATGATTAATAGTTGATAATTCATGCCAGTTCATTGAAGTAACATGTATACAATTTTTTTTCTCCTATGGTATGCAAGAGTCAGAGTAATCATTATGAAGTGATACATTGGATTGGGGAAGTGACCATTCTAAAAAAAAGTAAATTTTATCTCTATTAATTTTATGATAGCTATTCATTCAAGTATCATTATGAACAATAATAGATTTTTTTTATAATTCCTTTATGATAATAGGCAAATTCCCTTTCTAAAATAAAAAGGTTGTGAAAATAGGCAGATACCCATTATATGAAAATAATAGAATGGAAATATTCTCATTCCTTTTCTTATGATTCCTATTAATGATAATAGGCATATGTCCATTATAATATTAACAATATTAAACTTAATATTTTTAATACCTTTGGAAAAATCTGTGAGAATGGGCATCTTCCTATTCAATACAAGACAAAAAGGGTTAAATTCCATCATTTTAATATGTCTATAATAGATTTGAGAATGGGCATCTACCCATTCAATACAAGACAAAAAATCTTTATTGTCCATTACAAAACAAAGCAAACCATTTTAAATTTTATATGGTTGTGAGAATGGGCATCTACCCATTCAAATCAAGACAAAACATGTTTGTTTGTATGAGAGTGGGCATATTCCTATTCTAAAAATTATAATACAAAAATACTAATTGTATGATAGTTCTTCTATTATTTCTATAATATAGGGCATATGCCCAATCTAAACATTCTAATACAAGCGATATTGATTTTATGAGAATGGGCATGTGCACATTCATGATTGAAACATGCTAGTTTGTATGAGAATGGGTATATGCCCATTCTAAACATTTATTGCAAGAAATAATGATTTTATGAGAATGCTTATATTATTCCTATAATATAGGGCATAATCCCATTTGTAATTGAAAGAAAGCAATATTGATTTTATGAGAATGGGCATGTGCACATTTGTGATTGAAACATGTTTTTTTGTAAGAAAATGGGAATATGCCCATTCTAAACATTCTAATGCAAGAAATAATAATTTTATGAGAATGCTTCTATTATTCCTATAATATAGGGCATATGCCCATTTTAAACATTCTAATACAATCAATATTGATTTTATGAGAACGGGGATGTGCACGTTCATGATTGAAACATGTTTATTTGTATGAGAATGGGAATATGTGCATTCTCAACATTTTAGTACAAGAAATATTGATTCTATGAGAATGCTTCTATTATTCCTATAATAGAAGCAATATTGATTTTATGAGAATGCGCATGTACACATTTTTATCAGGGGTATTGAACATACTCATTTGAATACCTATTTAAAATTTCATAGAATGTTTAATCCATAATCTTCTTCTATAATTCATATCTGTATTCTTCATATACGATTCCTATCTACTCAAGTAATTCTTCTATGATTCTTATATGAGAATGGGCATCTGCCCATTCAATACTAGACAATGTAAAAAGTCTCAATCAATTTTATAACTATATAGAAGTTGTGAGAATGGATGCCCATTATAAAACAAAGTAAATTTAATTAATAAAGTTTGTGTGTGGTATGTAAAAGGTATGTACTTTAAATTATACTACGAGTTTATTTTGTGTGTGGTAATGTCCCCGTAAAAGGCTACATAGGCCTAAAAGGTATGCACATAAAAAGTACTATGTATTTTTCATTATTTTAATTCCTCTTTAAAATAGTTAAATGGGTCTAAAAATGATGATATTAAAGGATATTTTTCATTACTCTAATACCTATTTAAAACATTTACATGGGGTTAAATAGGTATGCACATAACTAGTACATTGTATTTTTCATTATTCTAATACCTTTTAAAAATCATTTAATGAGTCTAAACATGGGTCTAAGCATTAGGATATTAAAAATTAAACTCTTCACAACATTTAAATGGGTCAAAACATTATGATATTATAACATTAAAGGGTAGTGTGTGGCAATAACCTGTAAAATATAAGGTATGCACATATATAATAGGATGTATTCTTCATTATTCTAATATCTATTTAAAACATTTAAATGGGTCCAAACATTAAGAAATTAAAGCATTAAAGTGTAGTGTGTGGTAATGTCCCTGTAAAAGGTAATGTATGTACATAAATAGTACTATGTATTTTTCATTATTCTAATACCTCTTTAAAACATTTAAATGGGTCTAAACAATAGGATATTAAAGCATTGAAGCACGTAAGCTTTTGTGGTTAAAATAATTAAAGCATATTTATCATTTAATTATTAAATCATGGCCATTTATTATGGTGGGATTGATTCAAATTTATAAATTTTGACGCTCTTTTTTCAAAGAAATTTTTATTGGTCAAGTACATTATAAAAATATTGAATTTGAATGGCTCGGGTTTTGACTTTTGCTCTCTTATGACCGAGTATTTTCATTCAGAGATTAGAATAAGAAACTTATGGAAGAAGATAGATGAAGTTATGAGTAAGGGTTTGGCTTGATTGGATACAAAGATTATAGAAAAATAAACTTTTGGTAGAGATTATATAAAAATCTACAAAAAGAAATAGGTAGTACTAAGTTTATCAAATCATATTTTGAGAACCACACACATGTAAGTATTATAGTTATTAACTCATTGAAAATAAATGAATCACTTTTGATTTTTGTATTTGTTTGTTGTTACGTTTATGCATGGAAACAAAATGATTTCGTATTTTTTGTTGTTACGTTTATGCATGGAAGTAAATCGATACATCTTTTCGACAAAAAAACAAATGAGATATATGAAAACATTGATACATCTTTCGAGAAAAAAACAAATGAGATATATGAAAACACCTAGATAGTTGATTATGAATTAAAAGATCTTTTTCATACAATTTACGGCTTTAGAAGTAAATAGAAAAAATGAGATAAAAAAATTTGAAGAGAATTCTTTGCAGTTGATTTATTTCATTTAAATAAACTATAAAATCCTGTAGTCTCTCTTGCAAAATCTCTGTATCTTCAATATACTACTCAAAGCTATATCTTTGTCTTTCTCCTATAAAATATTTTTATCTTCTTATTTCTCCTTCTAAATCTCTCTACTTCATATTTCTCTATTAAAATCTTTGAATGAAAAAAACTCGGTTGTAAAGAGAAAAAATCAAAACACGAGTCATTCAAAATCAATATTTTTATAATGTACTTGACAATTAAAAATTTCCTCTAACAAAAAGAGCTTAAAATTTTTAAAATTTGAATCAAACTGCCATGATAAATGACCATTAATAATTTCCTCCCAAAAATAAAGTACATAAAATTTAAAATTTGAATAAATATAACCATAATAAATGAGCATGTACATTTAAACTTGCCTCTAAAAATAGAGCTAATAAAATTTAAAATTTGAATCAATCCTACCGTAATAAATGACCACACTTTAATGCTTTAATATCATGAGCAATATGCTTTAATTATTTTAACCACGAAAGGGTACATGCTTTAATGCTTTAATATCCTAATGTTTAGACCCATTTAAATGTTTTAAAGAGGTATTAGAATAATGAAAAATACATAGTACTATTTATGTACATACCTTACCTTTAACAAGGACATTACACACAATACGCTTCAAATTAATCCGAGATACCAAACACTTTTTATAATGCAATAGGAAAATGTAATCTTCATAAAGATATGCAATTATAAAAAAATAATTAATAAATAAATAAAAATAATAATAAAAATCAAAGTGTTTCTATTTAAGATATGATATTAGTACAAATTAGTTAATTAATACCATTAATTAATAATAGAAATCAAAGTGATTCTATTTAAGATATGATATTAGTAATATTAATTACAAGAAATAATATTACTAATAAACTTCAATTACTATATCAACTAGAACAATATTAATGGTATCTAATACTATTATGAAATAAATATTTTTTAAAAAATAAATAAATGAATATTATAGTAAAAATATAATAAAACTTAAAAATAATTAAATAACTAATTAACAACATACACTCTATTAATTATAATTCTTAGAATGAGCTAATAAATACATTAAAAATTAAATTTTCATAAAATTAGAAATCAAAGGATATCTATTTAAGATATGATATTATCACTAAACAAAATGAATTAACTAAGTACATTAATTAATTATAATAGTTAATAAATAAATGTAGAATGTATTTTTATTTAAGATATGATATTAGCAATTATTAATCTTAACATTAATTTTTTTAATTAATTAATAATAGTAGTAATTAACTACAAGAAATGATATCAATAAATAAAAATGTTAAAAAATTAATTAATTAAAAACAAAAACTCAATTATGGAGGAGGAATAGTGAATATGAGATAAAATTGTAAGACCTAGCCATCATCTATAATGTTTGTATGAAAATGGGCTTGCCTATTCATATACAAGATATATTGATGATGAATAGAAGTTTCATTTCTATTTTGTATTGAATGGCAATATGCCCTTTTTCATACAATAAGTATGGAGGAAGATGATGTCGCCTATATGAAAATGATAAAAAAACAATATTGAACTTACTGATTTTAATAACTCTATAAAGGTTGTGAGAATGGGCATCATTTTAATATGATTTCTAATATGGTTCCTATATGAGAATGGGCATCTTCCATTTTAAAGAGAGACAAAATTTTTTGTTCGTATGATAATGGGCTTGAGCCCATTATTATAAAAATGTTAATATAAGAAATATTGAATATAATCATTTTAATACCTCTATAAAGGTTGTTATAATGTTTTATCTCTATTCTTCTTCTATGATTCCTATATCAGAATAGGCATATGCCAATTCTAAACATATATGAGTATGGGTATCTACCCATTCAATATAAGACAAAACATGTTTGTTTGTATGAGAATGAACATACGCCCATTCTAAAAATTTAATGATTTTAATATCTCTATCTAAAAATTTAATCATTTTGGTATCTTATAAGGCTATGAAAATGTGCAAATTCCCATTCTAAAACAAAGTAAATTTTATCTCTATTATTCTTCTATGATTTTTATATGAGAATGGGCATATGCCCATTCAAAACATATATTCTTATTCAATGTTTCCTATATGAAAATGGGCATAATGCACAAGAGAACAAATGTTTCCCTATCATTCATCGTCTATGATTCTTACTATGATAATGCACAACTTCCCATTCTAAAAAAGTAAATATTATCTATATTATTCTTCTATGGTTCATAATTTATGAGGATGGACTACTCACATAGAGAACTACATAAGGTTTGTTACTCTATATGAGGGATAAATCCTTAATAATTTTAATATCTCTATCTAAAAATTAATCATAAACAAAGTAAATTTTATCTCTATTATTATTCTATGATTCTTATATGAGAATGGGCATATGCCCACTCAATAAAAGATAATACAAGACACAAAATGATTGATTCTTCTTCTATGTTTCCTAGTACAAGCAACATTGAACTTAAATTTATCTCTATTCTTCTTCTATTAGTTATATATGAGAATGAGCATATGCCCATTTAAAACAAAGTAAATTTAATCTCTCAAGTTTTATAACAATGTTTTTTCTTCTATAAGTCATATTATATGAGAATGGGCATCTCGCCGATTTAATTTTTATAATTTTCTTATATTAGAAACTAAAAAAATTACATTGTATCTAAGATAAAAATATAGAAATGTTTGTTTGTTTGTATGAGAGAATGGGAAACTACCCATTCTTAAACAAAGTAAATTTTATCTCTCCACTTGTATATTGCATGGAAGACTATCTATAACTAATATATAAGTACTAAATCGACTAAGATAAATATCGTTGTACATTAGAATGTTCAAATGAGCATATGACGATTCTCATGAAGTACTAAATTGACTAAGTTCAATATTACTTGTATTAGAATGTTTAAAATAAGCATATGCCTATTTTCACAACCTTTATAAAGTTATAAAAATGATTCAATTCAATTTTGATTTTATGAAATGTATAGTATGTATTTGAGAATGGGAGATTTACCATTGTAAAGAAAAAATGAACAAAACTAGTTTTCTATTTGACCAAAGTAGTGCTTGACTATAAGGGTTGTTTAATGCAAGGAAAAAACAATAGATCAAAAATAGGGCATTATATTTATATCTAGATTATAATAAAACTAAAATAATATGTATTTGTCTTACCTATTAACATCATATATTATATTAAGTTTTTTTATCAAACCATTCTAATATAACACACATATTTTTCCAAATTCCATTCAAGGGAAAGAAAACCAGATGATACTTCTCTCATCATCTGAGAATGTTAAAATGATTAAGTTCCTATTTCTTGGTGTAAATATTTGTTGAAATTACTAGGTGTAACACATAACACAACATTCCAATAGCAATTCCATGTTGAATATCTGTTTCCCAATATGGTTATATCATAGTAATGGAAATACATCATTTAATCTTGAAGGAGGATTATGTTGAACCCAATATATTCGACAAGTAGTCAAGTAAAATTCAGAGAATATATATAAATAATCCATTTTTTTTATTGAATGGGTACATGCACATTCTAATATAGGAATTACAGAGAATACTAAGCATAAAACGAACTACACAAGGCTTGACCCCTCTTAAGGGTATGTAGTGCAACACTTGACTCTACCAGGGTTAGTCTATCCAATTATAAATAATTAAATATCCATTATTTTGTAATGAATGGGCATATTCTTATTATCATATAGGAATTATAGATAATGAATGGGAATATTCCCATTCAAATATATGAAATACAAAGAATAATAAGCATAAGGTGAATTACATAAGGTTCGATCCATCTTGAGGGTATGTAGTGCAAAGACTTGACTCTTACATGATTAGTCTAGCCAATGTGATATAATTATAAATAATTAAATAGAGCTATTGAAATTTTGGAAAAAAAAAAAAAATCACTCGTGGCTCATTGTGATATAGGAATTACAAATAACACTAAGCATAAGGTCAAATTCATAAGGGTTGATCACTCTAGATGGTATGCGGTGTAAAAATTTCCATCGCCATGGATAGTCCACCCAATATGATACAATTATTAATTACTAAATAGATCTATAAACATCTTGAATTGAATTTCGAATCACAGATGAAGAATAGAGATAAAATTTACAATGATCATATATATATATATATATATATATATATATATATATATATATGTATATATGTATGTATGTATGTATATATGTATACATATATGTAGACACTAAATAATGTAATTTAGGTATATTTCTAGGTCTGATCACATACAACTTTTCATATGATTCCTACAAGAAAAGTACTAATTGACTATTGTATTTCGCCTCTCTTCTTTCTTTTTGGTTTCCTTCTTGGGATTGCACAACTTATTTCCCATTATGACCTTTGACACTTAAATGTTTGAGTTAGGACACCAACACCTAGCCAAGATACCAGTGCTGAGGTGCCCCTATACCCTCTAGGTGCCACTGATCTCTTTGTATATTACTCACATATTTTGGGTCCTTTCTAGCAATTGGGAATCTTATTTTCTTCGTGGTATGGATTTCTATGGTTAATTACGAAATTCAAACAAGGGAATCATATAAATACAAAGATCTCGTGACTAAAATAATGGACCAAACACTAAGAATCATTAGTGCAAATCAACAGACACCCCGGATGCAAATAAGGTTTCTAAGTTGATGTTTCAGGCATCTAGTGTGATTGCACAACATTAAAACCTCTCTCCAAGTGTGGGACTTGCAAAATGAGAGAGGAATCTCCAGAGAAGGCTGGTTCCTCTTCCTCTGTTTAGATGCACACGAAAAAAAATGCAGAGGGTTTACTCAAAATCTAATCTAACTTGCCAATGAGACATGGTAAGAAGATGCATAAAAATAAACCTAAACTAACAAAGGTGATGCACCGAGGAATGAAGAACACCTATCTTGCAAATAAACAAAAACCATTAAAATGTGATGCAAGATCATGCATGATAACAAAATTTGTAGTGAAAGATCGGGAGGATGAAAATGAACACAGAGAGGGTTGAGAATCATCCACAAACATGCATTACTTGCTCCAAAGATTGATACAATACACTACAAAATGCCAAGAGGAAAATTTGCATTACAGTTTTAAATGGGAGGTTTGAACTCCACAAATTCACCTACCAAAGAGAAGAAGGGAGGGGCAAAACAAGAATGTCCAACGCTTAGAAAGAAGCCCCTCCTTACAATTTATAGGAAGAATGAGAGAGGGAAGAGAGAGGAAATCCAAATCTACCCCAACCACCTCTAGGTTGCATTTAATTCATCTCATTATGGTGGTAGGTGAGAACCCTAGCAAACTTAAAAGTGGCGAACTGTATTTTGCATTAAAACTGGTTGTTGAAACGTCACTTCTGGCCATTACCACGTGCCAGAGACGTTTCTTGATTTTCTCTCTCCAAACTGAACCAAAATGCAAAACTGACCCCAAAATCATGTAGATAATTTCACCAGCTTTCCATTGATATAAAGAACACGAAAATCCGAGCTCTGGATCGAAAGTTATGGCCATTTGAAGATTTAGGGCAAAAACAGGCCCAAAACGGATCGGCGGGAAAAAAATTTGAATTTTACCTCTTTTTTGCATTTTGGAAAATTTTTAAATTTTCCCCATGCTCCACCACTTGGATGACACATGTCAAGCCCTGATTGGCCGTGAGCTTCCATTCGGTGGCCGGGGCAATGGCAAAAACTCGCCCTTTGGACTTTCGGCAAAACATTTTGCCAAAAATTCTAATTTTTCCCCGCTCTGCTGGGTCGATGGTGAAGACACGTGGTAAGATTTGATTCGTTGGCGGGCCCGTGGGCAAAAATTTTTACCTTTAAAAACTTTGACTGAAACTTGGAGAATTTTCTAAGTCCTTCTCTTTTCCCCGCCACTTCCTGGGACACATTCTCCGCATCGGCCAATTTGGGCTTCCTTGTCCTTGCTTGCAGATTTTTCACCTTTTGCGTCCCACGCGTCCCTCGCATACTTTTGTCCCGGCTGTCCCATACAAAAATCTCCTGCGGCCGATTTGGGCTTCCTTGTTCCTACTTGCGGATTTTTGGCCTTTTTGCGGCCCCACGCGTCCCTCACGTATTTTTGTCTGGCTGTCCCATTTGCTGGGACAAATATCTCCGAACCGCCCGAAATGGACTGTTGGCAAACCGGCCGATTCGCATCCCTCACATCCCGATGTCCCAACTATCCCACGGACTACCTGGGACAAAATACTTAGCCGATTTTCTTTCTTTTTCGGCCCCAAGCTTGGTACGACGAACCTCAGTACGACCCGAACCCTTGGACCGAAATGCTTTAAAACAGTCTTACAACCTTATTTTTGCATTTTTTCCATTTTTTCTAACTCGTGTGGATTCCTTCTTAGATGGGAGAGTTAGAGAGAAGCCGAGGGGGCCCAAAAAAACATGATTTCGGGCCTTGAATCAATCTACTTGCTCGGGACTGAATAATTTGATGCATGTTATCAAAATTACCTTGAGGGGTGAATTTTGGATAACAATTTTGGCGACTCAGTGGGGTCATCTACCTACTGGATGAAGTTACCAGTTGCCCAAAGCATCCATTGGGCATGGAGTCATGAGTTGTAGCCTACAAACCGATCTCGAACTTTGAAAACCTCCTCTCTCGAGCCACTTGGAAACCCATCTTTGAAATGGGTGTGCAAGAGCAAGACCAAAGCACCATAAAAACTATGTACAAAACTGAAATTCATACATGCTCCAAATGGAACATGCAGAGTGTGCACAAGCACTTGGAGGAATGAAAACCTAAGCTAATATTTACAAGGTGGAGAATTTTCCTTTGGTAGCAATACTTTAGATAGATTCCATTGGTGGAATCTGCGGTTCTTCGCCATCTAGTGAAGACAATTGGAAGGCATTGTTGTCCTTACACTTTGTGACCATGTATGGGCCACTCCAAATGGCATCAAATTTTGAATGCCTTCCTGATTTTTCTCTATCTCGCATCCCATTTTAACACTAGATCTCCAACTCGGAAAGATCTACTCTTGGCCTTCCTATCAAAGGTCTTCTTGATCAAAGCTTGATCCTTCGCATTGCTTGGGATGCCACGATCTCGATCTCTTGGAGCTCCATCAACTCGCATATCTCACCTCCACGGGCCCAAACTCTAGCAATTCTAATTGCTTCATGAGTTCCAATGTTGGAAACTCAAGTGACATGGGCAAGATTGCCTCTCTTCCATAAACAAGCCTGAATGGAGAGTTACCTGTGGATCTCTTGGGAGTTATCCTATCAGCCCATAAGGCTGATTTTAGTTTGGTATGCCAAGACCTCTGATTCTCATCAAGAGTCCTCTTAATGATCCTCAACAAGTTCTTGTTTGTAGATTCAGCTGGCCATTACCTTAAGGGTAATAGTTTGATGAAGTACTTAGGTAGATCCCATTCTTGACAGCCCACTCAGTCACCTTGGATCCAATGAATGCTAACGCATTATCTGAGATTATTGTAGCAGGTATGCAAAATCTGGTTACTATCCCCTCATAGAAGTCTAAGATGCTAGACTCATTTGCTTCCTTGAGTGCTACTGCTTCGGTCCATTTGGTGAAGTAGTGCAGGGTCACAAAATCCACTTATGCCCTTGGCTTGAATTGGGATTAATGACTCCAATGAAGTCTAAACCCCATTGCATGAATGGCTTGTCAATTGAAATTGGATGCAATGGGAGGGTGTGAGAATCTACAAGTGCACCCGACCTCTCGAGGTCGTGCCGAGACAAAGCCTCGAGGTGGGGGTAGAATATGCGTTGGATTCAGACAAACTAGTTAGCAAAGTCTAATGTCTTCGACACGCACTAGTGGAATTTGTGAATCTAAGGCAAAGAAGGCCCTTCTAACTGGATCGGTGTGATAGATCGATCGGCAAGGATGACTGCTCGAAGGCTCCAATCAATATCGAGCTCTGGCGTGATTCGATCTATGGGTTGTGGAATACGTGGAAAATGACCTGGGATAGTTTCGTATGTCTCCGCATAAGGTCATAGGGTGGATGGTGAAAACAATTGACTCTATGGACGATTCTCTCGCCTAGTCCGCAATTCTCTAGCTTCGTTAGCCGCTATATCCAGAAGGACAATTGTTCGATGATGATGGGTGGAATTGGAGTGGATTGGAATACTAGTGTGCGTAAGCCAGCGTCTATATCTGATTGACTTATGGATTCGTTGGGCTGTGAGATCTGTGGGTCACAACCATGGACTCTTGGATGTTGTGGTCCTGTTATGGTCATACACGAAATCAAGTTCTAATCCCTAGTATCCAGTAATCGTATGCTTTCTCAGCTTCTATGTTTAGGACCAACAACCGTGTGTGATTTTTCGTAATATCTCACAAAGCGTTCGTGCAACCCGGATCCTTAGACCGGTATCTATATCTCGTGAGAGTGTCTCCCGCACGGGCCGTGGGACCAAAGGATCACAACCAAAGGTTTGTTCTCTCTTCGAACCCTTCTACTAGCCATGTGAGTGTTTACCTAGGGCAATCTGTAATTTGGTTGGTTTGACCAAAACGTGTGTGCTTGGTCGTCCTCTATGTTTAACCCTCTCAACTGAGAACTGATCAGTTGTAAATCTGTTGTTGTTCGGAATACTTGTATTCTGAGATTTTGGTCTATGTCAACTATTGTTGTGACGAGGTTTGGTTGAGGCACGATTGGCTCAAATATATATTCCCTGGGCTCCTGAGGTCCCGTGATTGTCATACAAAATAAAATGTAAATCTAACTGTAACTAAGTAAATTCTAACTACGTGGAATAAATCTAAAACATATATATAACTTCTATTCTTCTAAGAAACCTTTCAAGAATATAATGGAAAGCAAACTATTTTAAGCGTATCTAGAAATAACAACTAAACAATAATTTAAAACAGACAAAATAACCGAGTGTAGTTATCAGCCTGTGTAATTTGTAGATTTATTCTAAATAAATAAAATAGCTCATCTAATCTATCTGCAAGATTCTCGATCCTACCTCAGAAGTGAGGAGTGAATCATAGTTTCTCAGAAACTATCAATCCTCACAGCTTCCCTGGCAATATCGAGAATAGAATTCACTGAAATGAAGCAATTATCTACTCTATTTGATATGATTCTAACTAGAACTTTGAAAGTTAAAACCTGGATTCCGCAGAACAGTGGCGAATCCGATGGTGTGTGTGATCTTGTCCCCTCAGTATGATCTCCTCGTTCTTTCGTGTTCACGTGGATCCAGAAAAGCGTGTAATGCTAGCATCGACAGGAGTAGATATTGGGACAAGGACAACTCAGAATGCAGACCGAAAATGCGAGTAGGAGAGGGACAAGCGCAAGAGTACAGAGCTTGGCTTATGCGATTCCTAGTGGGATTTTACTGCAAGTCATGCAATATGAAGTGACCAGAACCTGAAACTATCCTGTTTGAAGAGCAAAACCTGCAACTTTAATGGCTTCCTAAGCTATTCTATTCCAATGGATTGGATAAAACAACAACACTGTTTGCACAAGCTGGATATGTGGCTTACCAACAGCTGGACAATGCTAATGAGCATGCAAATGAACTAAAACAAGTATTCTAAGCAAAATAATAGCTAAATCTAATGCAAAGAGAAATTCAGAGACAAACTTCAGACCGGATTGGGTGAAATAACAGCACTGCCTGCACAAGATGGGTATGTGGCTTACCAACAGCTGAAAGCAATCTAACTAAAGATGCAAGTGAATTGAAACTATGGCTTCTAAACAAGATAACAAGCTAAAATACTAAAATGAGGAGATGAGAGCAAAGATCAGTCTTCAAAATCAGGCCATTTGTTTGAGCACAAGCCATGCATTTATAGGAATTCAATCACCCAAAGATCAAAACCAAACTGAACTCCTAAACAATAAACAAAGGAAAAACACTATTCCAGGGGACCAAAAACATAAATGCATGCTCAAGTCGGCAAGGAAAGCTGGTGAAACGTGATATTTCACGCGAGTCGCGTCAAAAGAACGTTCTGGAAAATGCGCAGGACCGCCGCCGCCCGAAAGGTGGTGGCGGGCAGACCGCCGCCCGATCGTGGTGGCGGCACAGACCGCCGCCCAGGCAGGGGGCGGTTTCACATCAAGATCAAAAGGCCAAGGAAAGAAGAAAAAAGGGGAAAACAAAGGGCGGGGGCTAAAGGGGCATGCGGATGTTAACGCATACTCCGAGAGCTTTTCCGATCCCGAACACTCTTGCGAAGAGACTCGATCATCATGGGGCACTTGTTACACTGCTCGCAAAGACAAGACCTTACAATTTTGGGTACGTACATATCGCTTCTGAGAAGCGTTTTAGCCATGAAGAGGCATAAAATGGTGGGTCCGAGTATGGCAGTCCCGAAATGGGAAGTTAGAAGTTATACCTTACACGTCCGTGTGTTGAAATTACGCCATCCAAAATTCCCGCTACCTGCAAAATGAAAAGAGGATTCAAGTGCAGATAGATACAATAACTTTGGAAAATAAATGCTAAAATAATAGGGAATGAGAACGTACCATTTGTGGGGATAGGGACTTACCTCCATCGAGCGCTCCAAACCTGTGAAAAAGTCTTTTAAAACGAATCAGGGTGCTATATATATGAAAGTGGGCCCATTTTCCTATTCATTTGCGTGAGTTGATTTGATTGATTTTGAGCTCTGGGACCCACGGTGACGGTTTCTTGCGTGAGTAGAGTCAAAACGTCCGCAGCGAGATCGTGATCATGCCTCCACGTGTGGAACACCACCCCTGCTAGATCACAGGTTGGTTTTCTTCAATTTTGTGTTTTTCCCCCTTTAAATTTGAAATGCTAAATTTGTCATAATGGGGGTTATTTTTGAAAATATTAGGTTCAAAAGGTCCACCTAGGGGGGGCGCCTACTGGGTAGGCTCCATTTTTAGGTCAAATGGTCATTTTTTGCTAGTTTTAGGCTTTTTAAGATTAAAAACCCGCGTGGGTTTTCGGACCACGACCGCCGCCCTGGCCAGGTGGCATGGTTACACGACCGCCGCCCTCTTCAGGGTGGCGGTTACACGACCGCCGCCCTTAAGGCGGCGGTTACAAAACCGCCTCCCTGCTCAGGGCGGCGGTTCTGCACAGAATGCAAAAGAACTTATATTTGAGATTGTGTTTGTATTTTTTTGCACTTCTACACGTTTTTATGACCTTCTTGGTATTGTTCAGATATTAACTTGCTCTGTTTTGTGTGTTTTTGGGTGTATGCAGGTGAGAGAGGAGTATATTAGATGGAGCAGAGAGAGAGAGTGTGATTGGCTCTCAGGGGTACTGGATGCCCTTTCACAGGACGAGGAGGACACACTACAGAGAGCCGGCATACTGCGTATATCGCGTGTGCCTCATGTTGCACCATCTAGTCACATCCTTTGTGACTTATTCTCTTATTGGGATGCAGATCGGAACACCTTCCGACTGCCAGGGGTCCGTGGTGAGTGGACCATCACACTCGAGGATGTCTACCATATTTTGGGGGTCCCGATCATCGGGAGGAGACTTACTTTGAGAGACAAAGCAGCTCACAGCACAGATCGCGCACAAAGGCAGCATATATGGGAGATGCAGTTATCTCCACGGGGTCGAAGAAGGGAGTGAGAGTTCGATCCATTCCTTCTTTGCCTATCCCCGTACTTCGACAGGCCGTCATGGGGATCCTTGCCTCGAGACTGATCAGGGACAAGGGAGGGGATACATTGTTATACTGCTGGGCCCCCATCATTGCGCAGATAGAGGGGCATGGCCGGATATACGCCTGGGGTGCAGATATTCTGGGGACCACCTACCATGATTTATACAGGTGGTCCATTTATGTGGACAAATATCGAGCCACCCGACTTTAGTCATGAGTTGGGTGTATGAGCATTTTATCCCTTATGGCAGAGGTGTGGAGGTGGCAGATCCCGGGCTGTGAGGGCAGCCAGATGGACAGATATGTCGGTGCTTAGAGCACCTCACCAGCCTGCTGCCTCCCTTACTACGCGCATACATGGAGGCGACACCGCACCGGCTTATGGCCGCATATGGGGGAGAGGAGACTCTTACCCCGATCTCTCGCTCCACCACAGGCAGCCTCATCGATCGAGTGGGACGAGTGGAGGTGCATCCCGGGCAGAGTTCCTCAGCAGCTTGGCCTACCGTATATGGGCATGCTTCCCCAAAGGGGCGCCTGGGCTTTATGATGATCGCGAGGCTGCAGGGGGCCTAGAGAGGCCGTGGTCGGGACAGCTGATCACTCCCGGCATTCCTATCTGCAGCCAGGAGGATAGTTCGTGCTAGAGGGAGAGCCGGTGTGCCTCGGCACCTTTACTTCAGATTGCGCGGGTCCCGCCATCATAAGAGCGATGACCCCATAGATATGACTCCGACTCGAGGAGCTTACAGAGGGAGGGTCAGAGGAGGAGACCGATGACAGTGATCCTGAGTGGCATGACACTCAGGATATTATGCAGGCAGAGAGGGCTGAGCAGAGCAGAGCGCAGAGAAGGACACTCTAGTTTCAGAGGAGCCACTCTCTCAGGGCCATGGTGGAGAGGATGAGTCGGGTGGCAGGTGACATGTTGCCCCCGCCACAGAGCAGCCCTCGCCGGCAGCGGCATCTCGCGGTGGCCGGCCCCAACGATCCATCTTGGAGGCCCGGGATCCGAGTAAGTTATCCTTTCTTCCTTCTTTAATGTTTGTTTAATTTAGGATTTGTTTTAATTGCTATCTCTCCTTGTGTTTTTATCTTGTATCTTTTAGCCTCTTGCTTGGTTTCTAATTCATTTTTTTTTTTTTGGCAGAGACCGCTGATGAGTGGTGGGATTTGATCCGCAGGTATGTACCGATTCCCGATGATCCCCATGGATAGGACCCCGCGGAGCTATCCGTAGATGCCGGGAGCCCTCAACAATGGGGGTAGACATACCGATGTCTTCGCTCCCATTGGCACGTGGCCAGATGGTGTCGACCCCTCCGCACCGAGTTAGCTGGGCTACAGGATGACGGCCGAGCGCCTTATGAGGAGCCATTCTCGTGGTGAGACCGCGGCTGCCCTCGAGACCCCGAGCCCTCCGTACATTCGTGAGCGCCGGCGTAGCCGAGTCCTAGCGAGGGCGTGCACCTTCTGAGGGGTCACGTAGGGGCCGAGAGGCCATTTGGCCCTTGTGTATTTTGTATTTATATATTCTTTGTATATCACGGGCTCTTTGAGCATTTTGACCATGCCCTAGAGCATGATGGCATCAGATATAAACATTGATTATTTATATATATGCATTCGTTTTGGATCAAAACGCTTAGCACTCATGTTTTCCTTTTCTATTTCTAAGTTTCTTTGTGTATACTACGATGTATGTTTATATGCTTTTTAGAATGTATGCAATGGAGAACAAATGATGCAAATGTTTACTTTCATTTTTGTGTTTCATGATGCTGATACATGATATATGTAGATATATTGTGATTTTGAATCTTAGCTTCTGTGAGCAATTTGGATACCTCATGTTTGTTTTGGCAAAGTGATGAAAATAACCAGTATGATGAACTGATTAACTTGCCCCACTCCTAACTCCACGCAACTAGTAAGATGCGAGGGCTCATCACCAAGAGCCAAGAAGGGCGCAAGTTATGAAATGTGGTGAAATGATAGTGATGAAAGACTGACAAAGCTTTCATGGAACCAAATTGGAAGCTACAAGCTTACTCTACCCGAATGACTTCATAGTTTAGAATGCACTTGCTTTGTGGTTTATCTAGACTTAGACCCGTAGATGGCCACATAGTAGACAAGATCTGGGTTTTTAGGATTTTAACTCTCTTGGAATTTTGAACATCTGATTCATTCATTTTTGACTCAAAGTTTGAATTGTTTGTTTATGACCTTTAACGCTTGTTGTGTGTCAAGAGGACCCCCTATACTTTGCCCCATGCTACTAGTAAGAAGCGTGGGTTTATCACCGTGGGCAAGGCATAGGTGAGTAAGGGCATTTCCATCCTTTCCCAACCCTACGTCACTAGTAAGAGACGCAAGCTCATCACCGAAGGTCAGGGGCAAGGAAATGTAAAAATAAAATTTTCTGTTTAATCACTTTTTGACTTGCTTATTTGAGTAAAATGTCAGTATATGCTTATTTCCAAAGAGATGTATATATGGGATAGATGTGACACCATGAAGCTTCTAGAACAGACCATAGGCAAGACACCTATCCTAAGAAGAAATCAAAGTGAGAACAAACTTGCAGATCTTGGTATGGTTACCGTTAAGACTTTGTCATGTTTGATTTATTTGATAAAAGATTCCGAGATGATTCGATGATATATGAAGATGGAGAGGTATGATTAAAGAGCTTAATGCCAACAACATCATGAGTTTGTAATGAATTGCTTTGAGAATAGATTCCTTGATCACAATTTATGTAAGAAACAAGTGGACAAAATGATCTAAATCTATATGAAGATGCAATGTAGATAATTATACAAGTAGTGCTAGTTGCTTATGCGTAGAATCGCTTGAGGTGCAGGGAATTGACTGTTTCACCAAATTCCTCACCTTCTAGCGTACATAAGAGGTAAGCACCATTTCCGTAGTCCTTCATGACTCGGTATGGGCCCAACCATTTGGGCCGGAATTTCCTTCCTTCGCCGGTCTTCTTGTCGATCCGGCTGTCTAGTCTTAGAACTAGATCACCTTCGTATATATCGCGCTCATAGACCTTTTGTTATATTGCCGGCACATTCGGTCAGCATAAGCTCTATGCCGCTGCTCAAGATCTAACCTAGTTTCATCTAGGCTTTCTAGTTGGGAAAGACGTGCTTTCTCGTAAGCGTCTTCATCCGTAATCCCTGTAATGAAATGCGGAGATCGGGTATTTCGACCTCAAGTGGGAGAACCGCTTTCGCCCCAAATACTAGCGAGAAAGGAGTCAGCTCTCCCGCTGGTGTTCTTATTGAGGTTCGGTGGGCCCACAAGGCCGGATATAACTTCAAATGCCAATCTCATTTGTTTTTTTTCACCGCATTTTAAGGAGAATGGCTTTCAAAGTTGTCTTGTTTGTCGCTTCACTGTCCGTTGGCTTCGAGGGATAATACAAGGAAGCCGTATGATGGCTTATCTTAAATTTATTGCATAGTTCGCGAACTTCTTCATTTTTAAAGAAGTTCCATTATCGAGATAATGATTTATGGATACCGTACTCGCAAATGATTTGGTTCAAAATGAACTTGGCGATCACGTAACCTGTACGAGTAAGAGGCATGGCCTCCACCCATTTGGTAAAATATTCAAAGGGCCGTGATTATAAAATTATGGCCGTCTGTGGATGAGGGAGAGAATTTCCTATTAAGTCTAGACCCCATGTAGAAAAGGGCCATGGAGTTGCGATTGGTCAGAGAGCTTCAGGCCGGCATGTGGATCTCGTGGGAGAATTCTTGGCACTTATGACACCGCGTGCAAACTCTATCACGTCATGTTCTAGAGTGGGCCGTAAATAGCCCATTCGATGTATTTTTCGAGTGGTGGCATGGCCACCGAAGTGGCCTCCACATATACCCGTGAGATTCATGGAGAATCTCTCGATTCCTCTCGTGTCGACACACCTTAGAGCATTCCATCGAATGCTTTTCGATAGAGAACCGCTCTATAATGACGTATTTAGCTACGATTATGCGTAACCGTCTTCTTTGTTGTGGTGTAGCTCCTCTCGGATACGTATGGTCCATGATATAGTTAATGATGTCGCGTGTACCAGGACACTCAGAGATAGCGGGTCGGGTTTCGATGTAGTATACGCACTCATCTGGAAAGTCTAAATCTACTAGATCACCTCCATCTAATGGGTTGTCAGCTAACCAATCCGCAATGATTTTCCCTTTAACTGACTTCTGATTTACAAATGTTAATTCGAATTCTCCCATTAAGGTTATAAAACGTCCAGCCTTTTTAGACAATGACCCTTGTGTGAGGAAAGTCCGTAGATGGTCCGTTTTTACCATGACTTCGCTTTTTGATTCAAAGATATAATGTCTTAGCGTTTAGTAGCAAAGACTATGGCAAGGCATTCTCGTTCTCGCCTGTGTATAGCATGTGTTTCATAGTCGAGCAACGCTCGCTAATGAAATAAATCACACGTCTCTCTTGTTATCGTCTTCTTGGGCCAACATACAAAGCAACGAGAGACATTGGTAGCTCGTGAATATAGAATTAACGGTGATCTAGCTTAGGTGGCATTAGCGTAGGTGGTGATATAGAAAACGCTTAATCGCTTCAAAGGCTTCATTATTGCAATCTTCGGTCCAATCAATGCTATAGTCCTTCTTGAGTAAATTGTTGATCGATGAACGGCGAAGCTTAAGTCCGGGATAAATCTCTCGGATTGCACCCAGCTTTCCGAGAAATGATCTGATTCCAGATTCATCTGAAGGTGGAACCATTTCGAGGACAGCCCAAATTTTGGTGGGTCAACATCTATCCTCGTGACGATATGATATAACCTAGAGCTTCCTCCCGTTACACCAAAGACGCATTTCTCTCGGGTTTAATGTGACTCCGTATTCTATTAGACGTGAAAGAATGACGCGGAGTACTTTCGGGATGGTCACAACGCTTCTTGGCCTTAGCCAATAAGTCATCTACGTAAGATTCCATGATTTTATGAATTAGATCGTGAAATATGTATGTCATGGCCCCGCGGTACGTAGCACCGCGTTTTTGAGACCGAATGGCATAACAACAGTAGCAATAGGTTCCCAAGGAGTTATAAACGTGGTTTTAGCTTGATCTTGCTCGATATTCGATTTGATCAGTATCCCGAGAATCCATCCATGAGAGACAAAAGTTCAAAACCAGCCGTGCATCAACAATAACATCTATGGATGGTAATGGGAAGTCATCCTTAGGACATGCTTTGTTGATATCTCAGAAATCTATGCAGATGCGTATCTTCCATTCTTCTTGAGAACGGGACGATATTAGATACCCATTGGGAGTAGTCGACTGGTTTGATGAACCCTACCCTGGAGGATTTTTATTACCTCCTCTTTACCATGAGAGCTACTTTGGGCTTCATGGGTCTTGATTTTTGTTTAATTGGCTTTGCATCTGATTTAGTGACGAGGTTGTGCACCGCAATGTGGGGTGCGACTCCTGTCATCTCCTTATAATTAAATGCAAATGCCTTCTGATGTTCTTTGAGAATCTGAGTATGTATTTCCACTTCTTCTGGGGTTAAGGATGATCCTAATTTCAATATTCTCGGTTCATCTTCTGTCCCGATGTTGACATCGATTGTTTCTTCGATCAAAGAGGCGTTACCCTCTTCGAACTCAGGTGGTGCTGGAGGTAAATCCAAACCCTCCCCATTGTCTACTGCGTATATGCTAGGTTCCATTTGTGAGGGGAAATCCATCATGGGATTCCCGAAATAGGAAGACGAATGTGGAATTAAAGATAAATCTAGCATATGATAGGAGAGATGTAATGCCGCATAGGCATTTAAGTATTCCAAAGTGGCCATATTATTATCGACGTGGCCTGGGGTGGTAGATTCACTTCCACTTGAAAGGGGATTTGTCATTATTTTTATCAATGGCTCATCACGAATGGACACCGTGAACTGGGTATCTTCTAACTCATTACTTGGAGTAAAACGTGATGCTGAAGTTGCTATTGAATCGGCGAGAAGATTTTTCTCTCGCGGGATTGCTTCAATGGATATGAAGTTAAATGCCTTGCTTAAATTTAATACGGCTTTTCAGAAGTCAGCAAGTGTTCGGCTTTGGTTTCATATACTTTAAACTTGATTTGCCACTAATCGTGAGTCTCCTAAGACTCGATGTTATCAACACCAATTCTCTTGGCTAAAGTGAGGCCAAGGAGGAGGGCTTCGTACTCAGCGCCGTTGTTTGTGCATTCAAAGTTTAACTTAAAAGCGAATGGGAGGACTTTCTCCTCGGGCGAAGTAAGAATTATACCTGCCCCCGCTCCATAACGGCATTTAGCTCCATCGAAATGGAGAGTCCAATACTTAGTCGGGAGTATAGATGTTGGGGCATTTGCTGCGTTTGCGCACTCTACTTCTACCATACAGAGGTCCTCTGCTGGAAGGGAACCAACACCTAGGGAATATCCTATGCCTACTGAATCAAATGGTAAGAACATTGGTGAATCTTGTTCTATCAACTCAACGATTTTCGCAGTAGTCCCTAATGATACTGTTTCTTTAGTTTTATCTTTGGGGGTTGGAATTGTTTTGGCTATGCTGATAGTTTCAAGATCCGTCGTAGGTACCAACTTTTCCTCTGGTTTTGGGTCAGTGGGTTTATTAAGTTGGTTTGTTGGAAGTTCAAATTCGAGCACCCCGGTCTTTTCTTTAAATCAGCTAGGTGCAAATCGAAAGGTTTTGGATCGCCTTTGGCTACAAATACCTTTCCTAGATGCAAGAATCTTACTTCTTGAAATAAAGTAGAAGGGATTGCCTTCATTCGGTGTATCCATGGTCGGCCGAGTATCATATTATAATTAGTTTCCGATCTATAATATAAAACTCAACCAGATTGTTTTGGGCCCTAAGGTGACTAAAGATTATAGTTCCTATCGAAGTGGCTTTAAGGCTATCATAGCCTCTCAATGTATTTCGAGTAGTGGAACAGCTTTGTTTCCCCATATCCAAGTTTTTGGAGGAAAGAGAAAGGGACTATGTTAATCGCGGCCCCATCACAACCATTTCCTCGCATTTTACATAGTTATTATAAACCCATACTTGTAAGTGTAAGGTCGGGATCACCTCGGCGTGCGATCTCAAAGATTCTGTGGGCATTTTACTTATTTCGAATATGAATTCGACATCCTTGTCCGGCTGCCCCGGAGGGTGGATATCAAAATCTACGTGATTTACTTGTGTTTCAGGAGGTGGAGTGATGTTAATTAGATGACCTAGACCTAATGCTTCTAAAAGAGCAGCTCTGTGAGGAGGAGAGTTCTTTAGTAAATCTAAAAATGAGATGTGAGAAGGTCTTTGTTAGGTCATTAATTAAATCATAGGCACCTACGGGTTTTTCTACTATTTGCTGACTCTTATCTGTTTCTGGCAGATGACTTGAGCTCGGTTGAGAGAAATATTCTCGTGTTCTTGTTATAGCTTCGATAGGTAGTTCAGCGTCTAATTCTACCAAACTGACTATCTTGGGTCTGTTGACTTCCTAACTGTGGCGCAACTGATGGATTTAATGAAGTCGAGGCTTCATGATCATTGTTTCCTGTCATTGCACTTTTGTTTGTTCCAGTTGGATTCAGCCTATTGCTATCATGATTTGGGAGCGGATCGTTAAAGATCTTGAGGGGAGCATTCTGAGGGGAAACTGCCCCTGCGAGCGTATTTGGTGATGATGAGACGGGATCTGCCAAAAACAAATCTGTGAAGAACTGTCTTTGTTCTTCTGGCAAACGTTGCATAAATTTATTGTAGTCACGACACGTTCTAGTATCGTGACCCCGAATTTTGTGGAAACCACAATAAGAATTGGGGTTGTAATTCCTATTTTGTTGGTTAGGTGTGTATTGTGGCCTAAAATTTTGATCAAACTGTTGCCTATTAGGATTAAAGTTTTGCATTTGTTGTTTCTGGTTTTGACTTTGGTTTTGATAACCAAATGAGTTTTGGCTTGGCCCTCGTATGGGATTTCCGTTGTTGTTGTTGTTGTGGATGGTTAAAATCCACCGTATTGATGATCGTCGGGTAAAGTTGTTGTTTTTGGTTGTTTGTTCGTGACGGAGTATTAACAACATTTACCCTTTGGGCTGGTCTGTTACTCCATCCGTTGTTACCCCACGATTTTTGTTAAGGATTTTGGGTCCTTGATTGATATTTGTGATAGTCAGTAGTGTTCTCGAGTGGAGGTGATTAACCTCCGCATTTGTTCCATATGTCTTACGACCACTATCTATCGCCGCTTGGTCTATTCAAGAGCGCTCTCAAGTACTTCATCGTAAGTTCTTAGTGGGAACTTCTGACTTCTTCCTTCACCTCTCACGAGAGAATGAAGGAATAAATCACATAGTTCCATCTCGATCCATGTTTGGAGCACTTGCCGAAGAATAAAGACTCGTACGCCACCTTGGATGAAATGGGCGACATGATTCGTTGTGTTCTTGTTTGATGTGCAAGAATTCCCGATTCCTATTCTCAACAATTTGTTCATGTCGAATGCCTTAATGAACTCGACACGAGTTGTTTAAATGAATGGATGGAGGCTTCGTGTATTCTATAATACCGCCGAGAGCAATGCCTTCCAAGGTTTTTGGGAATATTTTAGAACAACCCCATCCCAAGGAGTAATTCTCGTATGGTCAGTAGCATGTAAGCCTTGATATGTGCATTGGATCTCCCTCACCCTTGAACTTGGGTAAATCAGAAGAGGTCTCTGGAAGCATGACGCTTCGTATGGTGAAGTCTAAGGGTTCCTTTAGATATTTCGAATAAGTCCCTATCGCATAGTTTTCACCATGATGGTGGTTGCCGAGGGAGTGGTGGTGGGATGGGTTGTTGATACGGGCAGCAGCATGCATGCACGGGTAGGGGCATAAGGAGGTCCCCGTGTTTGAGTAAATATGCCAGAGAGGAAAACATATCTCCTTGTGGTGATTTGGAGTACATGTTTAAGTATGATGGGGTATTGTCTAGGAATGGATTGTTTGATACTAGACCGGGAGGAATAGTGTTAGAGATGATGGGCCTTGTTGGCATTTGTTGTGGATAGTGAGGAGGCATACCTAACGTGCCTACTCCTGTGAGGAGATCTACTTGGCCAGAGTGGTATGGAGGATTGGAACTTCCTGCTTGTATGAACGGAGAATTTTGACTTGCTTGAGCAAGTTCTAACCCTCTCACTTTTTCTACTAACGTTGAAATGACTTCATTTGGTGAAGTCACGGTGCTTTGCCTGAGCGGCGTTTGTTGATACCCGGTGTCAGATAGGTACGTGATATCCTGTCATGAACTGGTCGCTATCTTGCCAAGTTTCTCCGAGAGTATTTCCTATATGCAGTGGCATAGAGGTATTTTCTTGAAAAGAGATCTCGGGTTGTATTTGTAGACCTCCTATAGGTGGGTACATGCCCCGGGAGCGTTGTTCACTCCTAGGATAACGTATTGACTGTCCATCATCTAAGACCAGGTATGGATCTGATTGCCTACTAATTTGTGGTCTAAGTAGCATTTGAGGAGACGAACCAGATTCTCCGGTAAATGTCATATTGTTCGAGCCTGAAGGCTCTGTTTGTTGTGTTCGAGGGGGTTGATCTAACTCCGTTTGAAAAGATGAGTTATATCTGTTTCTTGGGGTTTGTGTTGACAACTGATTAGTTGAATAGTTGTCGCCCCATACTGAGAGTGAGGGTGATGATTGCCTATTCTGTTGGGCGTAGTATGCCTCGAGACCCAAGAGGGGTCTGCCATATTCATCGAATCCCGACATATTCGGGGGGTATATGAATACCCGCAGAATAATGGGAAGGAACGAAGGTGATTTGTGAAAGGATACGTGATACTATGACTCGAAGTGAGAAAGTAGGAAGTTTTACGTCAGCTTCACTAATTTCATTTTGTTTTTTCACGTCGAGTTCACCAGTTTTGTACGCCGGAAAAGTGACAGGCGAGCGTGAGAATCTACAAGTGACTCTTCCGCGTACCCGACCTCTCGAGGTCGTGCCGAGACAGCCGGTGGGGGTAGAATATGCGTTGGATTCAGACAAACTAGTTAGGTAGTCTAATGTCTTCGACACGCACTAGTGGAATTTGTGAATCTAAGGCAAAGAAGGCCCTTCTAACTTGGACTGGTGTGATAGATCGATCGGCAAGGATGACTGCTCGAAGGCTCCAATCAATATCGAGCTCTGGCGTGATTCGATCTATGGGTTGTGGAATACGTGGAAAATGACCTGGGATAGTTTCGTGTATGTCTCCAGATAAGGTCATAGGGTGGATGGTGAAAACAATTGACTCTATGGACGATTCTCTGGCCTAGTCCAGAATTCTCTAGCTTCGTTAGCCGCTATATCCAGTAAGGACAATTGTTCGATGATGATGGGTGGAATTGGAGTGGATTGGAATACTAGTGTGCGTAAGCCAGCGTCTATATCTGATTGACTTATGGATTCGTTGGGCTGTGAGATCTGTGGGTCACAACCATGGACTCTTGGATGTTGCGGTCCTGTTATGGTCATGCGCGAAATCAAGTTCTAATCCCTAGTATCCAGTAATCGTATGCTTTCTCAGCTTCTATGTTTAGGACCAACAACTGTGTGATTTTCTCATAATATCTCACAGGTGTTCGTGCAACCTGGATCCTTAGACTGGTATCTATATCTGTGAGAGTGTCTCCTGCACCTGGCTGTGGGACCAAAGGATCACAACCAAAGGTTTGTTCTCTTTCGAACCCTTCTACAGTCATGTGAGTGTTTACCTAGGGCAATCTGTAATTTGGTTGGTTTGACCAAAACGTGTGTGCTTGGTCGTCCTCTATGTTTAACCCTCTCAACTGAGAACCGATCGCCTGTAAATTCATGTTGTTCGGAATACTTGTATTCTGAGATTTTGGTCTATGTCAACTATTGCTGTGACGAGGTTTGGTTGAGGCACGATTGGCTCAAATATATATTCCCTGGGCTCCTGAGGTCCCGTGATTGTCATACAAAATAAAATGTAAATCTAACTGTAACTAAGCAAACTCTAACTACGTGGAATAAATCTAACATATATATAACTTCTATTCTTCTAAGAAACCTTTCAAGAATTTTAAGGAAAGCAAACTATTTTAAGCGTATCTAGAAATAACAACTAAACAATAATTTAAAACAGACAAAATAACCGAGTGTAGTTATCAGCCTGTGTAATTTGTAGATTTATTCTAAATAAATAAAATAGCTCGTCTAATCTATCTGCAAGATTCTCGATCCTACCTCAGAAGTGAGGAGTGAATCATAGTTTCTCAGAAACTATCAATCCTCACAGCTTCCCTGGCAATATCGAGAATAGAATTCACTGAAATGAAGCAATTATCTACTCTATTTGATATGATTCTAACTAGAACTTTGAAAGTTAAAACCTGGATTCCGCAGTAATGCTGGCGAATCCGATGGTGTGTGTGCGATCTTGTCCCCTCAAGCATGATCTCCTCATTCTTTCGTGTTCACGGATCCGTAAAAGCGTGTAATGCTAGCATCGATCAGGAGTAGATATTGGGACAAGGACACTGTAATGCAGATCAAAATGCGAGTAGGAGAGGGACAAGCAAGAGTACAGAGCTTGGCTTATGCGATTCCTATGGGATTTTACCGCAAGTCATGCAATATGAAGTGACCGTAACCCGAAACTATCCCGTTTCAAGAGCAAAACCTCGCAACTTTAATGGCTTCCTAAGCTATTCTATTCCAATGGATGGATAAAACAACAACACTGCTTTGCACAAGTCGGATATGTGGCTTACCAACAAACCTGACAATGCTAATGAGCATGCAAATGAACTAAAACAAGTATTCTAAGCAAAATAATAGCTAAATCTAATGCAAAGAGAAATTCAGAGACAAACTTCAGACCGGATTGGGTGAAATAACAACACTGCCTGCACAAGATGGGTATGTGGCTTACCAACAGCTGAGCAATCTAACTAAAGATGCAAGTGAATTGAAACTATGGCTTCTAAACAAGATAACAAGCTAAAATACTAAAAATGAGGAGATGAGAGCAAAGATCAGTCTTCAAAATCAGGCCATTTGTTTGAGCACAAGCCATGCATTTATAGGAATTCAATCACCCAAAGATCAAAACCAAACTGAACTCCTAAACAATAAACAAAGGAAAAACACTATTCCAGGGGACCAAAAACATAAATGCATGCTCAAGTCGGCAAGGAAAGCTGGTGAAACGTGATATTTCACGCGAGTCACGTCAAAAGAATGTTCTGGAAAATGCGCGCGCAGACCGCCGCCGAAAGGTGGCGGTTACAGACCGACCGCCGCCCGAAAGAAGGAAAAAGCGGTGGGCGTGGGGGCTAGGACCGATGTGGGGCAGGCGGCGGTTTCACATCAAGATCAAAAGGCCAAGGAAAGAAGGAAAAAGGGGAAAACAAAGTCCTTGGAGAAATCCGGGTTGATGAGAGTCGGTGCTTGGGAGATGGCTTCTTTGATTGCTTCAAAACCCTCCTTGCCTTCTGTTGTCCACTTGAAAGCCATGCTTTTCTTCAACATTTTGGTGATAGGTTTGACAAGGGCTATAAAATGCTGGGACAAACCAGAAAAAGTTTATTCTCCCCAAGAAACTCTGAAGGGCCTTCTTGTGGCTTGGCAATGGTAGTGCTCTTATGGCTTCAACCCTCTCTGGATCAATTGCTAATCCTTCTTTGGAGACAATATGGCCAAGGAGCTTTCCTTCATGTGCTAGGAAGATACACTTCTTAGGATTCAAAGACACTCCAAATCTCTTGCACCTTTGGAAGACTTGTCTCAAATGAGAGAGGTGGTCTGCTGCATTCTTTGAAAAAATAGTGATATCATCAAGGTATATCAGCACCATGTTGTTGATCAAACCTTTGAACGCCATGTCCATTGCTCTTTGGAAGGTAGCTCCAGTGTTGGACAGCCCAAATGGCATTTTCCTGTATGCATAAGTTCCCCATTTGGTTGTGAAGGTTGTCTTGAACTGATCTTCTTCCTTCACCATAATCTGATTATAGCCGAGTAGCCATCAAGTAGTGAAAACCTCTCGGAGCCAGCCACCACTTGCAAAATTTTCTCCATAGAAGGGAGTGGGTAATGGTCCTTGAGAGATGCTCTATTCAAGTCTCTGAAGTCAACACACAATCTGATCTCTCCACTCTTCTTTCTGACTGGAACTAAGTTGGCAACCCAACTAGAATGCTTGATTGGGAATATGATTCTTGACTCAATCAACTTGTTCAATTCCTTCCTCATGAGAGGTTCCATGTGTGGATTGACTGGCCTTTGTTTCTACCTAATGGGCTTAGTATTTGGATCCAACTCAATGGTGTGTTGAGCTAACTCGGGATTGAAACCTTTCAATTCTTTGTAGATTAGAGAAAACACATCAGGGAACTCTTGACACAGCTGTATGAACTCATACTTTTCTTGTTCAATTGTCATCTTTCCAATTTGCAATGGTTTGTTCTCTTCCACCAAGATGGATACTGAATCTTCTCTCTTGACCTAAATGTTTGCTTTCTCTTTCCTAAACTGATCATTGGGATTGAAAATGGACTCCAAAGTGATAAGTCCCTTGGGCAGCTTGTTAGTTCTCAGCTGTACCATTTGGTCACCATATTGCTGCTCTAACTTTTCTGATTTTATGCTGAGAATTCAGCCTCTTCTTGCAAGAAATAGATGATTTGCTGATCATTTTCAAACACTTGCCAACTTACATTGTTATCGGCTTTGAAGGCCTCACAACAAAATGGATGTTTGGCTGTACCTTGTCCTTTTAAATGCTTTCCACAATATCAAAGGCTGCCCCAATTGCTAAAATCTGCAAGCAGCTTGGTTCTCTTTCCTAAGGACTGATTTGATGCCAAAGCCCTCAAAATATTCAATGAGGCCCCACACCTGCTGCTCTTGTAGCACTTGAGTAGATCATTCTTATCAACATGCTTCCCTTTGACCTGATTTACAATCAATTCTTTGTCACCAAAGACTTGCAAGTTCTTTATTGCCCAATGCATCCCTTGCACCAAGGCTTCATATTCAGCAGTGTTATTGGAGCATGCAAACTGAAATCTAAAAGTTGAATAGTACTTTACTCCTTGAGGTGAAACTAGCATGGCTCCCCCTCCGACACCTTGTCTACTCCTTGATCCATCAAAAAATAGTTTCCATACCTCATTGTCATCCTTGTGGTCTGGCTTGGTGATGCTAGGAATGGGATGATCTTTTTCATGTATGCAATAGACTCCTAGCTCAGATTCTTCTACTTCTTGATAAGGATCAAAAGCATGCACCTTGTTTGCCCATTCATCAAGAGTTAGATCTAGGATGCTTCCAACCTTGGTGTCAGCTTCATCAGTGCTTGGGTGATCTTCTTGATCAAATGCCAAACAGTTGGCATTGATTTTACTTGGAGTGTAGGGCTCAATGTGGAAGTTTACAATAGGTTCAGACCTGATTGTAGCTTTGGTTCCATACCTTGTTCGAACAGCATGTGTGACCAATCAATGACAAATATCCTCCAATCTTGGCTGTGAAATCTCTTGACAAACATAGGGCAAAGAGTGGTGGAAGATCTATAACTGATACATCTTGTAAAACAACAACATTTGGACATGCATGTAAGGTAAGACTCAAGTTTCTAATCACCCCAACTATTATTCTTCTTGCTGTCCCATCCAACCGCACCCCTTTGGATATGGTTTCATATTGAAGTCCTAGCTGATCGGATATTTGCTTGGGCATCACCGAGCTACTTTCCTTGGAATCAATCATGCAATTGTGCACCAATTGGTTTCCAATGATTAATGAGACATAAAAAGGAGGGGGCTTCAACATTTTACCTTGTTGTCCTCCATGATTCCCTTCAGGGGCAGAATTTGCGTGCACCTTCTCTTGCATTTGGACTTGCTGATTTGAAGTTGGCAGTCCTTCATGATAAGCTTGTAGCAAATCTCTCTGGCTTGGGATAGATAGGGATTCCCACATTGATATATTTACATTTGTCTTCTTCATCTGATCAATGATACTAAATGGTGATGAAGGATCTCTTTGCTGTCCCTTAGTTTGCACATTCATCCCTTGCATGTGGGCAGCAACAGCTGGCATGTGAGTTGGTTTAGGAGCTGGTTTGGGTGCTCCTTGCATGTTTGGAACTACATTTTGTTTGCCAACAGCTTGTGGAGTGGTAGAAGGTTGCGGATTATTTGGAGCCAATGGTTGTCCTTCACCCAAATTTCTCCTTTTTGACCTTGTGTTGGCTGCAACACTTTGAGAGGGTATTTGATTCATACCACAGAAATCTTCAGCCTGCCAATTGACAAGAGTAGTTTCGTTTGGAGATGTTCCTTGCTGAGGTGCTTCTTGTTGCTGATCCTCTTCGTGGCTGGACTCTTGCGACCCACCAATGGTTTGCACCATAAGAGCCTGATTTAATGCACCGTTAAAGCACATTGATTGGTTATGTGGCTAACTGCATGGGAAACACCAATCATATTCTTGGGCCATGTTATTTTGCACCGGTACCAAAGCTCTGGATGTGGATGCAACATTGAGGTTATCGGGCTGAAATGGTCTGTTGGCAGGAGGCCTTGCTTGATTCTGATTTGTAGCTAGATTGGGTGGTCTTTGAGGCTGATATGGCTACCTGTTAGGCTGAGCTTGAGGCTGGAAGGAAGGTCTAAAACCTTGAGCTTGCTACCTTTTGAGTGTAACCAGCTCATTACCTAGATTTTACAATTGCTTCATGACTTCTTGAAGCTCGTTTGAGGCACTAGAAGATGAAGTAGAAGCTTCATTTGAACTCTGATTTCTAGGAGTGGGAATAGAAGCTAAATTAGGCACTTGGCTAGTACTTGGGCTCTCTAAACTTGGATATAATGGCATTGGAGGCCTAGGAGCTAGCTTTCCAGCTTGAATCAAACAATTTTCAGCCCTAATGGCAATGCTATAAGCCATAGGGATAGTTATGCCTCCCATGGACTGAATCAACATAGAAATATCAGAATTTAGAGCTTTGAGATAGTAAAGAAAAGCACCTTTTGCTGTTGGCCTGACTGCCACTGGAATTCTCTCCCAAGTCCTTTGAAATCTGAAATTAAAATCAGTTAGCTGCTCATTGGGAGCTCTTTTAATAGTTGTCAGCTGCTCCAAAAGGGACAAGTTGTCTCCCTTTTCCCTAAACTGCTCATGGAGGGCTATAAATAGTTAATTCTAATTTTTAATAGAACCTGAGGCAAGGCTCCTGAACCATTGTAAAGCTTTCCCCTTGAATGAGGATGCCAGTAATTTGACAGCAACTTGCATCTCATTGATTTCATGAATTGCACAAAGGTTGGCAATGTCTTTAACATGATCACCAGGAGTAGTCTGGTTCTCTCCAGTGAAGTATGGAATGTTCTTCAATGCTGCAACTGGGATTGGATGTTGTGCATTGAGAGCAAGTGGGCTGCTGCCAGTGAAATTGACATACGGATTCGGTGGTTGCGCCATTCTGATTGGCCTGAGAACCCTTGTTGATTGGATGAAAGGCCTACCAGGTGGAGGTGTTGACAAGGTTCTATTAGGTGGAGATGGAGATCTTTGAGCTCTTCTTCCCCTTCTCTCTCTTCCTGGAGATAGGTGTAGATGAACAAACAATCCTTCCTCCCTAGTTCTTGACCTGGTCTGTATTCTTCTCATAAATTTGCAGCTTGACTGCTTTGAAACGAGTGGATTATGCTTCTTTTGGAGCCGCGGATGTGTGATTTAAGCTCCTTCAAACTTGGAACTTACAACAAGTGCACATTGATCTTGTTACAATAAAAGTGAAGACCTCTAAGGTCCCACCGAGGCGTGCCAAAAGCTGTTAGTGCAAATCAGCGGCACCCCTGGATGCAAATCAGGTTTCTAAGTTGATGTTTCAGGCATCCAGTGTGATTACACAACATTGAAACCTCTCTCTAAGTGTGGGACTTGCAAAATGAGAGAGGAATCTCCAGAGAAGGCTGGTTCCTATTCCTCTGTTCAGATGCACATGAAAAAAATGCAGAGGGTTTACTCAAAATCTAATCTAACTTGCCAAGGAGACAGGGTAAGAAGATGCATAAAAATAAACCTAAACTAACAAAGGTGATGCACCGAGGAATGAAGAACACCTATCTTGCCAATAAACACAAGCCATTAAAATGTGATGCAAGATCATGCACAGATAACAAAATTTGTAGTGAAAGATCAGGAGGATGCAAATGAACACAGAGAGGGTTGAGAATCATCCACAAACATGCATTACTTGCTCCAAAGATTGATACAATACACTACAAAATGCCAAGAGGAAAAGTTGCATTACAATTTTAAATGGGAGGTTTGAACTCCACAAATTCACTTGCCAAAGAGAAGAAGGGAGGGGCAAAACAAGAATGTCCAACCCTTAGAAAGAAGCCCCTCCTTACAATTTATAGGAAGAATGAGAGAGGGAAGAGAGAGGAAATCCAAATCTACCCCAACCACCTCTAGGTTGCATTTAATTCATCTCATTATGGTGGTAGGTGAGAACCCTAGCAAACTTAAAAGTGGCAAACTATATTTTGCATTAAAACTGGTTGTTGAAACGTCACTTCTGGCCATTACCACGTGCCAGAGACATTTCTTGATTTTCTCTCTCGAAACTAAACCAAAATACAAAACTAATCCCAGAATCATGTAGAGAATTTCACCAGCTTTCCATTGATATAAATAACGCAAAAAACCGAGCTCTGGATCGAAAGTTATGGCCATTTGAAGATTTAGGGCAAAAACAGGCCCAAAACGGATCGGCGGGAATTTTTTTTGAATTTTACCTCTTTTTGCATTTTGGAAAATTATTAAATTTTCCCCGCACTTTGCCACTTGGATGACACGTGTCATGCCTTGATTGGCTGCGAGCTTCCATTCGGTGGGGGGGCAGCGGGCCAAAACTTGCCCTTTGGACTTTCGGCAAAACATTTTGCCAAAAATTCTAATTTTTTCCCTGCTTCCGCTGGGTCGATGGTGAAGACACGTGGCGAGATTTGATTCATTGGCGGGCCCACAGGAAAAATTTTTACCTTTAAAAACTTTGACTGAAACTTGGAGAATTTTCAAGTCCTCTTTTCCCGCCACTTCCTGGGACACATTCTCCCGCATCGGCCGATTTGGGCTTCCTTGTCCCTGCTTGCGGCTTTTTCACCTTTTCGTGTCCCACACATCCCTTGCGTACTTTTGTCCCTGGCTGTCCCAGATGAAAATATCCTACTTGGTCGATTTGGGGCTTCCTTGTCCCCGCTTGAAGATTTTTGGCCTTTTTACGTCCCACGCGTCCCTCGCGTATTTTTGTCCCGGCTGTCCCTGCATCGCTGGGACAAATATCTCGAACCGCCGAAATGGGTATGCCGCCGGCAAACCGACCGATTCATGTCCTCGCGCATCCCGACTTCCCAAGCTGTCTCACGGACTTCACGGGAAAAAGACTTAGCCATTTTTCTTGCTTTTTGCCCCAAGCTTGGTACGGACGAACTTTAGTAAGACCGAACCCTTGGACCGAAATGCTTTAAAACAGTCCCGCAACCTTATTTTTGCATTTTTTCCATTTTCTCTAAATCATGGGGATTCCTTCTTGGATGGGAGAGTTAGAGAGAAGGCGAGGGGGCCCAAAAATATGATTTCAGGCCTTGAATCAATCTACTTGCTCGGGACTGAATAATTTGATGCATGTTATCAAAATTACCTTGAGGGGTGAATTTTGGATAACGAGAATCTACTACTATCACCTAAGGTTGGATCCAAAGACATTAAAAGAGAATCAAAGCATCCATATAACATCCATTCAAGGGTCAATGGAATGCATTCTTAGGAGTACACTTCATAAGAGGGGAAGTTTATTTTTCCATGCATGCATTTATCTACATCTTCTACATTTAGTAATTTATTTCTATTCAAGTGCGTCTAGCACAATAGCCATTCGGGCACGATTATACACACACACACGTAGAATTACATGGAGTCTCGAAATATAAAAGTACCTCGATTGTAAGTTTAATCAATTGGGTGACCTTTGGGGTAGTCGATTCCCTATTTATTTATTTTTCTTTTGAGGATTTGATTTTTTTTTATGGTTTTTCATGTGCTCTATCTCTTTTCCGGTTACATGATAATCTTGTGAACTTAGTATAATATGCATGTAATAAATAATGAAGGGAAAAGACATAGAAGTTCTGAGAGAAGAAATCACTTTCCATCCATTGTCATAGTTAAGGGTACCCAACAATAATCTACGGCCTTCTAGGCACCTTGACCTCCAAGCACCCAAGTACCAACATTTATGACACTCATGTTAAACACCGCATAATTACATAAAACACCAAATAATAATAATATCAAATTCAAATTCATTCGGGATATATTATTCATATAGAGATTACAATATATAGAGATTGACCTTCCTATTATGGTGGAGTCAAATATCATCTTGAATCCACTTATCACTCCACAAATCTCTCTCCACAAATCTCTCAACTTATCCCTAGGATAACTCACTCAATTCTATCCGTGAGTTGTTTATTACAACTTCACACTATATTATTATTAAATGAGTTTGACATCTCATTTCAATAATAATACACACACAAACTAATACAATATTAATAATGTTACAAATAATATATTCGTAACATCACACAATTTTATGGGCTCAGTTGTGATAGTATGCCATCCTATTTCATTTATTTTCCAGCTAAGAAAGCTTTGGAATTATTGTGAATCAGCTATGTACTTTATCCCTTCTCTTGCACTTAGGGTTTCAAACTTATTACCTTACTTGCTTTCATCAAATCTATAATTCATTGTCATATCATTGCGTTGTAACTTAATTAGAATTTAACATTTATTTTCAATATTTGTTAAATCATTTTGTGAACCTATCTCATTCAAAAAATCTTGGATACTCATTTTTTTCTTCCCTCATGGCTCCTAATGTCTCTCAAGTCTCTTTGCTTCAATTTCTTCAAATGTACTCATCTTGTAAAGATGCTATTGAAAAACCCTAACCAATATGTATCTCCCTATCAACATGTCACCTTCATAGTTTAGTGCCATATTTGATTGTATATTTGATGAATCTATTAATTTTAATTCTAATCAATCAATATGCAAGTCTATTCAATCTTTACATTCTTTATTTCAAGATAAATTTCATGCTATAGAATCCACGATTACATCTCTAAAATCTGAAATCCAACATCTTAAGGATGCTTCTCAAGCTCATTCTAGTTCTTCCTCTCATCCTCATTCTATCTTCTACTTGTGTTCATATCTGTGAGCCTCAAGTCTTACTACTCCTTGCGCCTCTCAAATTTGAGCTCAATGCTAAGCAACAAAATATTCTTCCATAACTCATAGCTCATCAATTTCTTAGTTTTCAAACTACTCATTTCTATCCTCCTTATTAGATGATCAAATTACAAGGTCTCCCATTTTGTGCTTATCATCGGATCAATGTACATAATAAAAATGATTGTTATGCTTTACAAAAAAGAATAAAACATCTTGAGCATTAAGGTTTTATCTCATTCGGTGCATGAAATTATGTTACATGCTCGTCTCCAATTGTTACCTCCCATTGGGTTCCAAAATATGAATCATATATATCTTCTAAACATCATGATATCACTTATCATATTTGTTGGGAAATTAGAGTTTCCATGGTAATTAGTAATATACCATGAGGTAAATAAATGGGTAGTTTGTTATTTGTTTGTACGGTTTGGAGTGATTTGTGGGAGGATAAGGATAGGGATTAGATCCCATATATTGTGGGATCAATATCTGTATAAATATCTCTCTCAAAACTAATAAAATTGTATTGTTTTGATTGACTAAATTCCCTGATTTGGTATCAGAGCAGGCTTCTGTTCTAAATTTTTTCAGGCCTTGATCTTCATAGAGTTCAGCAGTGTAGACCACGTGCGAAGGCTCTTCATATACGAAAGGTCTTCCTTTTCCTTGTCAATGGTAATGTAATGCGGACCATGTGCTGATCCCATTCACATTCAAAAGGATGTTTAGAAATTTTATTTATTGATATATTATTTTATTGGAGCTATTTTCTTGGTACTCGTAGTTGGAGATACCAGATTTACATTCTGTGTAAACATTTGCATAGGTGTATAGTTTTGTTTGGTTTCGACCTTTCATTCTGTCAACATCTCCACGGATTTACAAGTACAAGGCCGAGCCCCCTGATCGATCCATCATTACAGTCTACTTTGAAGTGTCTGAAGAGTCTTTGGATCGGGTTTTTTTTTGGAAAGCTCCCTGAGCTTGATATATGTCGACTGCTCTTTCTTTTTAAGAGGTCATTCATCAAGTTTAACATTAGGATAGTAGTGCAGACCATGTACTATTCCCAATGAAAAATTTTTGATGATATTTGATCCATGATTTTTTTTTTTCATTTTTGAGTGATTCTGTTCACTGCATGTAAATTATAAAAAGGAAGCTAGATTTGGCGAGTTTCTATTTGTATTTTTGGCATGTTTTTTTCTTCCACTTTGGACGGTGGACCTCAGAACTCCAAGATATTCATTCTTCACGTGTTCCTTGAACGGATCTGACATCCACATATCAGATCTGCAGCGACCGGTTCCAGCTGTGCATGAAAGGCGGATCCAGAGGACAGATCTACAAGATTTGGATGAGATTTGGTCTGTAACATTTTGTTTTTTTAAAAGAAAATAAAAAAGGGTTCATAATCTTTTAAATTATAGAAAGTAATTAAAGATTACTTTCTTATTTTTTCATTGGTGTTTGAAATAACCATTTGAGTCAAATCTTGTAAGGACGCATTTTCGGTTGAAACCGACGTTCACTTAGTTTATTTTTTTAGGGAGGGTTAAAAATGGAAAAAATGAACCAGATAGAAAAATTCGATGGAAAGGATTTCCATACATGGCAAATCCAAATCCAACTGTTGCTGATTGAAAAGGATCTTTGGGACATTGTTGATGGAGGATCGGTTGCACCAACAGATGTAGACGCACTCCAAAAATGGAAAGTCAAAGATAAAAAAGCTTTGGCCATTATTGGCCTCGGATTATCCAAACCGTATCTACATCATGTAGATTTCAAAAAATCATCCAAAGAAATATGGGAAGCATTGAATCAATTATTTGGATCAAAACTGACAATGCAGAGATAAATATGAAGCAGAAATTATATGGGTTGAAAATGGAAGAAGGAGGAGATATTGTATCTCATATCAGCAAGTTCCGCTCTCTAATGGCCCAACTGGATGGCATTAATGAAAAGGTGAAACCCAATGATGCAAAGGCCATATTACTAAATAGCATGCCCAAAAGTATGTCCAATATGGTGTTTACTTTAAGTAAACTAAATCCAAGCTTGGAGAGCATAATAGCAACGCTACTCGATACGGAAAGCAAGGATGATGAAGAAGAAGAAGCAGCATTAGCTAGTCAATCAAGTAATTCCTATAAAAGATCAAAACATATCAAAAACTGTATATGTTTTTATTGTAGGAAGCCAGGACATGTTATTCTCAACTGCATGAAAAGAGCAAAAGATCTACTTGATGGAAAACTATCCGACAAGGCCATGGCTACTGAAGAAGATGATACTGAAGAACAAAACACACATGCCAATGCTGAAGATTTTTCAAGCGACGAGGATTATCTTTTTTAAATTGTTTGTGTTTTGTATCTACCCATGTCAACTCTAAGGGAGGGAATGTTGGGAAATTAGAGTTTCCATGGTAATTAGTAATATACCATGAGGTAAATAAATGGGTAGTTTGTTATTTGTTTGTATGGTTTGGAGTGATTTGTGGGAGGATAAGGATAGGGATTAGATCCCATATATTGTGGGATCAATATCTGTATAAATATCTCTCTCAAAACTAATAAAATTGTATTGTTTTGATTGACTAAATTCCCTGAATATTCCCTCTTAGGTCACTCAAGTGTTGCCTATGAAATTTACTCAAATTACGCAACCACATCTAAAAATTGGTCTCACTCTACCTCCTCTCAAGTCATCTATATCTATGACACTATTAATTCAATCTCAGTAACCTCCTCTAAAAATCAGTTCAACACATCCTCTTGTTGAGTCTGCTACAACGTTACCCAATAATCTAATACTTCATCAACCAATCATTTTTTTCAAAGAAACTATTCCTTATTTTGATCCTCAAGACCCATTTCAAAATTTTCCACTATGCAATGGTCCTCGTGTCGCTTCGGCTGCCATTTTGTTGGAACTTTCTCTTATCATGATATAGATGAATCTCTCCCACAATGACATGGTTCCTCTCACATCACCATATATATCTTCATCATTATAAGATTGGGGGCATCATGCTTATTCTCTTCCCCCCTTCTATCATTGTCGGGTATCTCACAATTCTACCATTTCACTTATTACTTCACATCTAGCCCTTCGCACACGTCTTACACATCTTGATAAACTTTTATCATCATTACTTGATGATGTAATATTGTGTTATGCTTCACACTTGACTACCGAAGGCAACTAAATTCATAAACCTCACATCATACACATGACAAATTTACCACTCCACACATTCATGACACATATTTCTAGTGCACATTCATCACAACACACTTCCTTATGATGCACTCTAGTTCTATGTTTCATACTCGACTACTAAGGGTCTCAATCTGAAATGAACCTACCAAAATCAATCAATATTTATGCTCTACACTTCATCAATCATCATATTTATGCTCTACACAACTCAAACCATGTCCCGATGATGCACTCTTCTTCCGTGGTTCATTCTCGATTCTTTGAGGGTATTTTATAAATTAACCTCATATCATGCATACTCATTCACATTCGCTCGGGAGGAACACTACTCCTATCGTACTCACATTTTCATTCCATACCATTCACATCACATCATACTACATATATTGGTTGCACATTATTCATTTTATACGCTCACATGTTACACTTTTCTTACTATGTTAGCTAAAAAATTTATATGTCATTATCTTTATAATATACACATGCACATTTTCTTTCCTTCTAGTTGTGAATGTATCGTTTACATAGATCGTTGCATGCAACATGGATGCTTGACATTGTACCTCTTACTAGTCCTACAATGGCTCCTATGTGAATCTACTTTTGTACACATCACATGTGATATTGTTTCGATTTATACTATTTGTTATTCATACTAGCAAACTACTATTTTCTATCATACACGCTTTGACATACTATTTATCTTTCTAAAATTTTAATGGGTGCTTCATGTGTAGCATTTTATTTGCAGGAACCCTTTACCACCATGGTAGTCTATTACGTTGTTTTTCACTATTTGTCTTTGTATGTCATTATTTGTGGGATTTTCCCTTTGACTTGTGTGCACACTATATGTTTTTGGCTGCTTTGAGCTTGATTTTCTTGTGACATTGTGAGTGATATCCCATGGTTGCCACCAACTTTTCATTGTCTACTTTGTCTTCCTCTTTTCTACATTACACATTGTTTTATTTCTTGCTAGATTACACTTTGTCTTATACATGCTTATTTTTATTTTTGCACCAATAAAATATTTCAACGACTTTGTTTATGTGTGCCTTGGTTTCTATCAAGCACACTCCTTCCCCACTACAGAGCATTAGTTTTAGTAAAATGTTTGGTCCTCCTTTGGGTCACATCCTACTACCAACGTAACATACACCCCAAATGAGGGGGCATCATTGGGTGAATTATTAACCCCATACAATAGTTTACAATGACAATACATCACAATCTAATACCGGTACAACATAACAATTGGTATCAAAAATGACCTAGAATCTGACTTGGGTATCTAGTACAACACAGAAGCCAAAACCCAACCATAAATAGTAGCTTCTAGGTTCCTCTGACCCTTATTGAGTTCCTATGACTAGAGGAAGTTACAAAATTTTTCTCATATCAATACAATTTTTACTAGTCTACACAACAATTTTCTCAGTATAGGCTCAATCCTCCAATAATCAACATGCATGCATTCTATCTTATTTTCTACTTGCATTGGATCAAACTGGATCAAAATGGATTTTATTTGAACCCACCATTTGCAATGGTGTTAATATCAAAGGTTGGAGAATAAAACTAGACCTTTCTCCCTATACTTCTTCTACCATACCGTGAGATCACCAAAAAACTCGCACTTAGCACATTTGGCGTGAGCTCCCCTGAAAAACTTGTTCTTGGTGTGAGATCACCTAGCAAATTAATTCTTATACAACATTTTTAAGATCCTTTCTATCTCTTTTCACTCGATATAGATTAGGTGAACATGTTTCTTTTCACATTTTTACATCCTTTTTACACGTTTGGATTGAATTGTTCATACACACATATTTGACTAATATTTTTCTCTTCTCTTTTACAAGTCCATCCTTAAGGGAAGTCATAGTAACATCAAGCAACATCATCAACATGTAAAACATAACATATACACATACACTTCACCCCTAGGGCCAGTTCCTCATCTCTAGCTTTCACGATTCATATTATTCACTTCACACTTTTCTTGTATCCTCGACACACTTTTCACCATCAATCTACATGGTTATCGGTACACATGTCTTATCTACTTTATGTTGTTGATCATTCTCCGAAAACATAAAGTGGAGGAAAATGTAGATATGAAATCGTGCACTTGGAGTATATTTCTAGGTCATGATCACATACCACTATGCATATGTTTCCTAAATGAGAAAATTACTAATTCACAAACTGTCTTTGGCCTCTATTCTTTCTTTATGTTTTCCTTCTTGGTCTTGCACACCTTCTTTCCTAGTCCGACCTTCGAAAATTCATTTTTTCTGAGTCTGGAGACTAGTGCTCAACCAAGATGCAAGTGTCCAGGTGCTACCACCCCCTCGGGGTGTCTCCAAACTCTTTGTATCTTTCTCACATCTTTTGGGTCCTTTCTAGCTATTGGGAATCTTTTTTTCTTGGTAGTTACCATTTTACTGGTTAATTACAAAATTAAAATAAGGAAATCATATAAATACAAAGCTATGTGACCATAATAATGAACCAATCACTAAACATCTATTACTATTACCTAAGGTTGCATCTAAAGGCATTACAAGAGCATCAAAGCATCCATCTAACATCCATTCAAAGGACTAGGGTCTGCATTCTTCCGCATACATTTCATAAGAGGGGAAGTTAAGTTTTACATGCACACATTTATCTACATCTTCTAAATCTAGCTATTGCTCTCTATTCAAGTGTGTATGGTGCAAGAGCTACCTAGGACATGATTCTACACAACCACATGCAGAACTACATGGAGTCTCAAATGTAGTGAAACATCTAGATCATAATTTTACTTAGTCATGTGATTTCACTTTGGGGTCAGTATGAATCCTCATTTGCATGTTTTCTTTTTTAATATTTGATGTGTTTTGGATTTTTATAGATTCTCTTTCTATTTTTAGGTTATAGGTGAATCTTATGGACTTAAAGTGACATACAAGAAATCAACAACAAATGGTAGAAAAATAGTAAGAGACATATAAGAAATCAATTTTTGGCCATTTTCATGTCATAGGAGCCTAATAGTGGTCTACTGGTGCCACGCACCCCTGACTTGATCCAGGAGACCAAGTCCCAACATTTATAACTCTCACATAATTTTTTGGGTTTGGTTGTGATAGTCTACCTTCTTATTTCATCTATTTTCTATCTCGACACAAGTTTGGGATTATTACGAATCAGCTAAGTACTTTATCTCTTCTCTTACACTTAGGGTTTAAAAGTTATTAGCTTACATTCTTGTGTCAAATAGGCAATTCATTGTTATATCATTGTACTGTAACTTAAGTATAATTTAACACACACACACACACACACACACACACACACACACACACACATATTTAATATGTGGGTGTGTGTGTGTGTGTGTGTACACAAGTCTCCTTCAGTATTAAATGTTTTACTTCTAATAATATTATCTAACCTTTATGAAAAATTGTCTTCAACAAGGAATCTCTGGTGGAAGTCTGTGTTATTCATTATAGAAATCATAGAAAAATAATATAGACAATAAGAAGAATATAGATAAAAGTTTCTATTATTCCTATATAAGAATGCGCATATGCCCATTCTAAACATTCTAATACCTAATATGATCCAATAGAATACCTGTGCTATGCAAGGTTAGATCATAGTAATGGAAGTTCCACATTTAATCCTAAATAATAAACCATATACATCTTGGCCTTGTATGCTTTGCAAATAATTCATCAATACAAATAGACACAAATGATATCAAGGAAAATAGACACATGATTCACCAATGATACAAGACCAAGTTACACATGATCCACCATCAGGATAGAATGTTTTAATTTTATTACCATTATAGATAACCTTGATGAACAACGATCGTGAACACATAATCTCATAAATGGATCAAAGAAGAATAATATAATTTAAATTTACTTTGTTTTAGAATATTTGGATATATATTAATTTACTATATACATATGATGAGAACTATATAAGGATTGATCCCTTTCAAGGGTATGTAGTGCAACACTTGTCTCCACCAGGGATAGTCCAACCAATATGATACAATTATAAATAATTAAAAATATCTATTAGTCATATTCATAATATTTCTTCTTCTATTATACATATATGATAATGGGCATCTACGCATTCAATTCAAAATAAAAAAATATAATTTTTTTTTCTTTTTTGGTGAGAAAATAAAAAAGATATTGTGAGAGAATAAAAACATTACAATGTTTTTTTGTTTCTATGAGAGAATAGGATGAATGGGAAACTTCTCATTAAATTGAAGATAAAACAATATATATTTTTGTTTATACGAGAGAATGGACAACTTCTCGTTCTATTTTATCTATATTATTGTTCTATTAGTCATATATCAGAATGGACATATGAAATGATATCCTCATACAATTTCTTCTTCTATTAGTTTATTATTTTTCTATTAGTCATATATGAAAATGGGCATTTGCCCATTCAAAAAAAAAAAAAGTAAAATGTTTGTTTGATTGTATGAGAGAATGTGTAACTTCCGATTATAAAATCTTTATCTTTTGTATGAGAGAATGGGAAACTACCCATTCAAAAACAAAGTAAAATGTTTGTTTGATTGTATGAGAGAATGTGCAATCGCCTATTATAAAATAAAGTAATTTTTTAAATGAGTAAATTTTATCTCTATTGTTCTTCTATTAGTCTCTACTCTTTATTTTTAGTTAATAAAAATTATAAATAATTACATTCATTCATTTTAATACCTATAATATGTATTTTTCTTTTTTTTGTGATTCCTAAATGAGAATAGACATATCCCCATTCTAAAACAAAGAAAAATTTATCTCTCCAATTGCCCATGTTAATAATTATATAAAGAATTTCTAAAGAAGAATAATAGGATTTTTTTTTTTTTTTTTGTTGTAGTCATTTTAATACCACTAGAAAGACTGTGGTTGTAGTCATTTTAATAACTTTACAAATATGAAGATAATATTTTATCACTATTCTTATGTCCATTTAATCATTTTAATGAAAGCAATATTGAACAAATTTATTTTAAATACTCTATAAAGGTTGTGAGAATGTTTTTTCACTATACTTCTTCTATGATTCCTATATGAAAATGGGCATCTAAAATGTGTTTTCACTATTCTTCTATGGTTCCATTTAATATAACAATAGTTTTTTTTTTTGTACAAGGATGGGAAAATGTACGGTTCGGATGCTCAACTTGGCAGATCATCTTGGCCAAACTATAGACACAAAATCATGCACTTTTGGTAATTTTCTATTCTTGATCACATACTACTATTCATATGGTTCCTAAGGGAGAAATGTACTGATTAGGCCATGTATCTAGCCATCCTATTTTTCTTTTTGTTGCTAATTTTGGTCTTGCAACTTTATTGACCCATTCTGTCTTTTCATACTTTAGTTTTACCCTTTCTAAACTTAGGCGCATAGCTAGAACACGGTAGTGCTTAGGTGTCATCATCTCTTCTGGGCTCCCCATCCTATTTGTACTTCACTCACACTTTTAAGGCCATTTATCTTTGTTTGAGCATCTTATAATTTTGGTAGTTTGACTTTTCAGGGTTAATTATGAAATTCAAGTGAAGGAATCATATAAATATAAAGTTATGAGATCATAATAATGGACCAAACACTAAGCACTAGCTATCGCCACCTAAGGTTGCATCCATTAAGGAATCTATAGCTCCATTGACATCCATATAGCTCCATCACATTTCATAGGAGGGGAGTTTATTCTATTCCACGCACACATTATTTACATTCTACATCTAGCTTCATTCTTGCTACTTCAAGTGTGACATGCACAAGAGCAACCTAGGGCACAAATCTCAACACATACACATAACTACATTAGGTCTTAGATGTAGTGCAATGCTCAGTTGTAAGTCCATTTTGTGTCTTATGAAAATATGAGCCCTTCATATGCATCTTTATTTTTTAGATTTTGATTCTTTGTTTGGGGTTTTATAGGTGATTCTTTCATTCCAAATTTACAACGGCATCCGGTGAAGCTCCGGTGACCCTATCAGAACCAATGATAAAAATTAATTATCTTTCACTAACATGATAAAAATTTATCCTCTACTCTTTGAAGATTTACATTATGACAATTAATTAGCCCTTCTATCACTCAAAACAATGATTAATGACCTTTTGTTAATTAATACCCCTTTCTATCTAGATTAATTAATTATTCTTAATTAATTAATTCTCTCTTCTATTTAATCAATAAATCATCATTTATTTGATTAAAATCCTCTCATAGCATAGATCATACTAACTTTCTTCTCAAATGCTTCTAAAAGCTACATCTACCTATTAGTTGATCACTTTTGATTAATTAATACACCCCCTCAACTCCCATGGATCACTAATGAAATATTAATCTCTTCTAAAGAAAACTTAAAGTGTGCTTATCCTAACTAACCTAGCTTTTTTATTATCCCACATGTAATAGGATGCAAATCTTCTTCAAACCATTGGGTTATAAAAGGAACCCTCCTCCAACCTTTCTACTTACACCTTTGCATGCTTATAACATAAACTATAGGAATTTTCATCTTTGAGAATCTTCCATTAGTGTTGAGCTAGGTATCTTCATCTTGCATTCATCCATCCAATCCTTTTGAGTCATATGGAGAAGATCAAGGAGGTCTTGTAGCCAAGTCTTGATTGAGATCCATTCTCAAACCCTTGGGATCAAACAAACTATCACATTTTGATAGCTAAGGATCTACATAGGTCCATCTCTTGTTTAGCTTTCAAAGAGTAGAGGATAAATGTTTAGCATGTTAGTTTGAGTTTCCTTCAAAGTTATAATGCATAGTGTTGATATTTACTCTCTTTAAGCTCTTAGCATGATGATCTAGGTATAGTTTATCTTTGTTTTGGAACTATTAGGTGTTAGTTTCAATTCTCTTTACTTAGCTAACTAATACATGGATACATATGGCATGCCCGGTGGGAGGGATTCATAATCTATTTGATTTTAATGAGTTTTACTAGTTTTTCTCAAGTTTTGCTAACCCAAATCATGCACATGTGAAATAGGTTAAGATTCTTAGGTTATTTCACTAACTTTACATGCATTGAGTTTCTCTTATGGTATTTATTCTGATGGGCTATCATTGGATTTGAGCTAAATTCATAAAAAATTGAGCTTTTTGAAGTTACATACATTAGGTTCTTATGTTTTGACATCATCTACAGGTACACACATAGGTAAAAATTTGCAAGGGGTGCATACACATCGAAACTCACGCGCAGGTAGAAAAATGTACATGTGCATGCTAGAAGTTGCACATACACATGCTGCTACTACTTGTACTTTGTGTCATCTTTTGTCAGGATCGTGCATGTATTAAAAGGTTCACGAATACATTGTTATGCCCATGCACATAAAAATTTCCCTCTTTATTTTTTTTATGTCTTCTTGACCTGCGTATGCACTAAGATCCACTCGTAGACATCCATATACATGCACACACACCTACTAAGCATTCTGCATTGACCCTGTTAGATAAGCGCACACATGCATTCATAAGCCCACGTACATACAACTCTTTGGACACATACATATTTAGTGCGCTTTTAGTTTTCACAGAGGTGCATAGTACAAATTTATAAAGATGTGTACACACCCAAAAGTGTACGTGAGACATCACAGTGTGGATTTGAGGTCTACTCTAAAATTTGTAAAAGCTTGTTTTTCTAGATGTACTAACTCCTTATAGGTTTTATTTGAGTTTAACTTCTGTTTTGTAGGGAATATTTACATGCTTTTTTCTAACTTGGTTTGTTTAAGGTTAATGGATGTTGTTTATTTTTTATGAGATTAGATTCATGTATGCTCTTCCCTCACACCTTTAGGTGATCTTGGGAATCATAAACAATTTCTGTATATTTTCCATGCTTTGAAAAACATTTCATTATACTTATTTGCTAAGGGAATGAATGTCAAAATTGATTAAAATGAACTATCTTGCACTCTAAATTTTGTAAAGTGTTTTCCATTTCTTATTATAGTTGGGTTTTTATGCATTGTGTATGCTCTTCCCTCGCACCTTTTAGGTGATCTTGGGAATCAAAAACAACACTTAAACCCTCTTTCATGATATTTTGATCTTGTGGAAAATTACTAATCTTTCATGTGTAGGACCTAATTTTCTTTTCAAAGAAAAGAGGTTTGAAACACAAAATAATAATACATGTGTGATTGCAGGTTTCCAAATGGTGAATGATTAAACCAAATTAAGTCTAAAATATTAAAAAGCCACACCACAATCATCACAATTTATTTGCATGTTCGAATAAGGGCACACCCCATCCTATTTAACTAGGACATAACCCATTTGGCATAAGCCTTAAGATATAACAATGGGGGTGGTCCTAGGAACCCTAAAGTATTCCATGCAAGAGAGAACCTTATAGATGAAACAAGAAGCACTCCGCTTGCAACACTTGACTAGTTTTACCTTTGTGAGTTAGAGTCAAATTATTATGTATCGTGACCCGAGTGAGAACACATGATGAACGCATTTATTGCTCACCGTGTTTAAAGGGGGTAAAGTAAATCGAGATACTCCAAGGGTAACTCCTTGGAAAATCACACTCACATTTAGATAACTTGTGACACCTAGTTGAGTGAACCACCTAGGAAGTTATATTGACTTGGAGCCAACTTATTTATACCAATCATTGTGAGAGCCTTCGCAAAGGGAGAAATTTCTCGAAAGTGAAGTTTTGTTTATCAAAAAAAGGAGAGTCCGTTAAATTTCAAACTATGCATTATTTATCACAAAATTTTTGTGACGTTACTTTTTCTTAGTTTTTCACTCACCATAATATGAGGTGAAACTCTCTGCCAAAGTGAGGCCAAACACTTTTCAACCCCACTTAATCTACTTCCTTTGTTTTCTTTTGACACTTTGTTGATCAAAATAAGAACAAATATACGTGTGTTATCAATCAATTGTGTTCACCACTTTTATGTCCATTTACGTTCATCCATTTTTGCATATGAGTTGTTAAACATCTAAAGTGTGTGGGTACATTTTTATACATCATTGATATCCATTTGATCTTGATACCCAAGTCAAGATCGTCATTATAGTTAGGATTGTTTCTTCACTTGATTCTCCTTTGAAGTGTTATGTTGCTTGTATCATATAAAAAATTTCAATACTTACATCTTGTTTCTTGCAAACTTGACCTAAGTGTTTAGATTATAATGTTATGCTATGCATCTTAACAATTCCTTGGTATAATTTAGCCTTGGTTTTTTGCTTTTAAACATTACTTTGATTTTGAAAGGTGTTGTTGTTACTTTGTGTGTGTCATACTAATATTATTTTGATACTAATACCTTACTTTCCCACAAAGTTTGGTTAACATATCTTAGTGGTATTGTTATGTTGTTCATGTTCATAAGCCCCACTTTTTGAGATATAGGTCTTGTTTGGACTTAAAATCACTTTGAGTGTCTTATTACTTATGACTTGTTCATTTTTGAACTCAACATAAGTGGTGACATTTTGTTGATCATCTTAAACACCAAACTACCATTTGGAAACAACTTAGGAAGTACTTCATTGATTGATTGGTTTAGAACAAACCTTGTGTGATTGTGTTTTATGATTTATTTGTCATTTTGACTTATCCATTTGAGATAATCACTTTGATTATTTGACGTTCACTATTTTTTGGAAATTTGACATTCTTTATGTGACCTTAGTAAAAATATCATTCTAGGTCTTCACTTAGGTTTGATTATTTTTTTAGAAAAATCAAACAAAAACACCTTAGTGAAATTTTCATTTGTTATGGCCCCCACAACAAGAATGGGAGCTAGGAGACAAGCATGGGAAACATCACCAAACAAGGGTCAAATCCCTTTATTGGTAATGATCTAGGACCTCTCTTCTCCATAGAAAAGGAAGAAGAGGAGATGGTAGACCATAGTGGTGATGAATTGGGATCACCACACATGGAGTTCAAATTTGACCCACCCAATTAGATGAGTTCCTATTTTTAAAAAAGATAGGGTACTCACAAGAGTTGTGGAATTAGGTGCTAGAATGCCAATAGAACATGAAACTATTCCACCTACAAATAATGCTAATGAGGAAGAATGCCCCCTCATTAACATGGATGACATTTTAGGACATGGAAAAGCTTCCACCTCAAACACTCAACATGACAACATAGGTGGTTTTAAAATTCCACTCATAAGAATGCCATGTAGGATAAGGGTGGAACATGAAAACATGGAACAACCTCCTCAACATGAAAATGAAGAGGAACTTCCAAATGAAGAAACCACTATAAAATAAAAATTCAACACCTTAGTCAACAATTAGCTTTCCTAGCATCCCATGTGCAAAAAGAGACAAACAAAAACACGCATCGTGAAAAACCTAAGGTTAGAAATATTGAATTTCACACAAAATATCAAGAGGGAGAAACATAAAAAAATAGTCACATGTACATGCCAACCTCCCCCACTAAGGAGAAACTTCTTACACAAGAAATACAATCTATGAAAGAAACACTTACAATTCTTCAAGAAAGCAACGTAGGACATAGAAAAAAGTATCAATATGAAGAGCTATGCCCTTATCCATTTGATAAGACTATGTTGCTCCAACCAATTCCTAAAAAATTTGACATTCCAAAATTTGACAAATATAAAGGAAAGGGAGATCCATGAGATCATGTGAAATATTTTTACATGGCCTGCCAAGAAGTGGTGTACAATGACAACTACCTCATATGACTATTTACAAAAGTCTAGGAGGGAAAGCACTAGAGTGGTTCATTTTTACCTAGAGGGTATATCTTCACATGGCATGAACTAGCGGAAAGATTTGTGTGACAATTTTTTCCTTTAATGTGGAAAGTGACATAACCATGGCTGAACTTATGTAATGCTAAACAAAAAAAAAATGAAACTTTGAAAGTTTCCTACAGAGATGGCGGGGTCTAGCTAGCCACTTCCCTTGCTAGATCCCCAAAAAAAACTTATTAACATCTTCATACCAAACCTAAACCTAGACATTTCCTTTCATTTACAAAAATGCATTGTGTTCAGAACTTTGAAGAGGTCATCGAGAAGGGCACACAAATAGAAAAAAGGCCCTAATTACAAAAGGGACACTTAAACCATATTCCAAAGAAAATAGTCTTTCAAACCCATAAACAAGCCCAAGATCTTAATAAAATCAAGAACTATGTAGGTGATGGAATCATGGATTCCAAACATATACAAGTGGTCCAAGTTGGTCCACCTTTTAAACTAACCAAAGGGCCCATCAACCACTGGTTAAATGAAGGGCATTCACTCCCTTGATGGACTCATTGTCCATGATCTTAAAGTAGCTAGATGCAGTCAACCTAGTGAAATATCCCACGATGAAACATTTTGATGACAATGCACCTAAACCTTCATGGTATAAGGAGCATGAATATTGTGATTTTCATTGTGTAAAAGGACATAAAATCCAATAAATGTTTAAGATTTCACCTATTCATCCAAGATCTCATTAATAGTGGGGAGATAGAAGTCAATTCACCATAATCAAACCAAATGCCCAATCAAAAGATGGGTATATTTAAGGAGCCTTTCCCTAAACATGGTAAACCAAGTGAGAAAAATATGGATTAGGGAGAGTCTTCCCAAAGTTATAAAACCACAAATTATGTTTATACCAAAAAAGATAACAATCAATATGATTCATTAATTAGATGTGTTCACTCTTTTGATGAGCATATCAATACTATTAGGATCAAGGGTAGAGATTTCACTGTGGTAAGAAGGCACACTCATCTTGTGATCCCAAAACCTCCTTTGTCTACCCCTCAGGATAGTCATCACAATCTCATAGACCAACTTGAGAATACATCTACTAAGATTTCAATCTTAGACCTTCTTAAGATATCAAACACACATAAGGACATCCTTTACAAAACTCTCTAGGGGTCAAGAGTGTCAACCCAAGTAGATCCCTCTCACTTATGCTTGTGGTGGAAAATATTGTGCCCAAGTGAACACATTTCCTTCAACCACAAAGAGATCCCTAATGAATATTATACGCATAACCTTCCTCTTTATATAGAAGTATTTATTACTCATCGAAAAATAAAGAGGGTGCTTATGGACAATGGGTCAGGTTTAAACATATACACATTGAAGTTAATCAAATAATTGGGACAAAAAGAAGAAGAAATACAGAGTCTCATATCATCACCATAACCACATACAAACAACATGAAAGGGAATCAATGGGTACCATAACACTACTGATGGAGGTAGGGCCCACTTGTCACAACACAAAGTTTCATGTCTTAGACTTGGAAATTCCATACAATATGCTTCTAGGACACCCATGGATTCATGCCATGCAGGCCATACCATCAAATTTCACCAATGTATCAAACTAAAGCATGAGGGACACACTATTACTATTGAAGGAGATTTAGAACCCTTCGCCCATAGTATACAGATCTGAATAGATTTGAGCATAGGGTTGCATATGAATTTCCCTATGTAGATATAGTTATCCCACTTCATTCGAGGCTCTTGAGTCATGGGTAGATTCAAACTCTATAAGTTCTTATGCTCATGAGTGATATAATTATTCCTCTCCCTTTGATTCATGGGAGATGAAAATTCTTGATTATGGTTGTGGAGAATATAATATCTAATATGCTCTCCTAGTCTTGGATTTATCCTTGTTTCCTAAAACAAGAGGCAAACCCAACTATCATTTCAAATGACCTCGACATGAAGACACTATTGGTGTTCTTACTGGTGGTATACTTGTGGAAGAGAAATTTTCTAGACCCACCTATAACTTGGCTCCTCAAAGACACTAGGACTATCTATTATGAAACACTAGAATATAAAAAGTCCAGTAGAATGATGTACTCCATGGGTTATAAAGGCCTAGGATGTGGAAAATTTGAACAAGGGATGAGGGAAATAGTCCCACTTCCACATTTCAAAATAGAGAGATATGGTGTCGCATTCGACCCTATGGATCTCACCCCATGGATCAAGATGCTACCTACTTTGAACATGAGGATAGATCTGTTTATTGGGACAATGACATAGATTCCCATCATATCCAATACAAGGATCTTGACCTCCAAAAACCTTTTCATGGATATAATTTTCCTTACCATAACCCCCACAAACCAAACTGTTGATCTTGTATACCCTACCCTTTCAATTGGGACCAATAACGTCACGTGCCCCTGGATCTCTTTGAGAATGATGAGGCTATTACAGAATTTATGGGCATACAATATACTATTCCTATTAGAGATCACAAGAATGGTTTCTTCATTGACCTAGATACTTGTGCATACTTTGGAGAGGAGGTTGAGCTTAATGGATAGAAAAAATTAAGAAAAAGTGATAGAAAATTTTTCTCTACAAAGGCTCAACAAAAAAATAAGTCCAAATCACATAGTGAAAACCTCTTTGAGGCATTGGATGATAAATAACTACAAAAATCAATGGAAAAAAGGAGTTACAATGCTAAGGGTGAAAATATTGTTGAAGCGCCCTTAGAAAAAGATCTCAACCTTCCTTCCGATCCTACGTGTATGGAGGATATGTCAAAAATTCTTGTGGAAGAAACCATTGATGTAAATATTGGAATAGAAGAAGAACCAAATATAGTCAAGTTGGGAGATTCATTTTCAAAAAGAACAAAAACCATTCACTATGCTTCTAAGAGAATTTTTGGACATATTCGCATGGTCTTATGTAGATATGTTGGGCTTAGATCCATCATTGGTGGTACACAACTTAGTTGTGCATCCAGACGTAAAGCCCATTAAATAGAAGCTAAGGAAAATGCATCCAAGAGTGGCCCTTCTAGTCAAAAAATGAGTTAGAGATTTAGCAACATGGTTTATTAGACCCATTGACTACTCGAGTGGATATCAAACATAGTTCAATTCAAAAGAAACCTATTGGAATCATAATTTGCATTGAATTTTGAGACATCAATAAGGCATGTCCCAAAGATGATTTTCCTTTTCCTAACATCGACATGATTATTGATTCAATTGTAGGATATGAAATTTTATCTCTTATGGATGGATTTTCTAGTTACAATCAAATCAAAATAGTAGAGGAAGAACAACAAAAATGACCTTTATAACCCCATGGGGAACATTTTGTTACTAGGTAATGCCCTTTGGCCTTAAAAATGTTGGCACAACATATCAAAGGGAAATGACCATTATATTCCATGATATGCTTAATGACATCATGGAGGACTATGTGGATGATATCCTGGGAAAATCGAAGACAAGAGAAGACCATCCTGAGGTGTTAAGATGCATTTTTTAGTGTCTTTGAGAATATAAAGTTTAGTTAAATCCCAAGAAGTGTTTTTTTGGGGTGTTATTAGGGAAGCTATTGGGATTCATTGTATCAAGACGAGGGATCTAGGTAGACCCTGCAAAATTCACTAGAATTACTGAAATTCCTTACCCAAAAACATCAAGTAGTTGTGTAACTTACAAGGGAAAATACAAGACATTCACCGCTTCATCTCACAACTTGCTGAAAAGTGTCATTCCTTCACCCAATTACTCAAGAAGGATGTTTAATTCATTTGGGAACCAAAGAAACAACAAGTCTTTTCCTTGCTCAAACAATACTTGGAAAATCCGCCAGTCCTCATGCCACCAACCGCAGGCGAGCCACTTTTTTATACATATCTGCAACCCAATTTGATATTGGTGTTTTACTTGCTCAGTATGACATAAGCCAGAAATAAAAAGTAGTGTACTATCTCAGCCATACTTTAATTTCATATGAGCTCAACTATCCTCAAATTGAAAAATCTTGTTTGTTGTTGTTTTTACCTTCAAAAAAATTCATCATTATCTTGTTGAATACTAAAACCAAACTTATATCCAAAGTTGACCCACTCAATAATATGTATTCAAAACCCACCCTTACTGGTAGAATGGATAATTGGATTATTATACTCAGTGAATTTGACATTAAGTACGTACACCGGAAGTTAGTAAAAGGACAGGTGCTCTTAGATCAACTAGTAGAAGCATCATTACCTGAAATGGAGCCGATGTGTTTGGACCTGCTAGACACATCATTGATGTACATTAAGGAATATGTCATGTGGCAGTTACATTTTTAAGGAACATTTACTTTCCATGGTTCGGGGGTAGGTGTGGTGGTATTCAATCCTATAAGAGACCCCATACCTCACACTTTTTATCTTGGTTTTCCATGCACAAATAATATAGCAGAGTATGAAGTTATCATACTGGGATGAAGCTAGATATAAAATGGAATATCCACCATCTTAAAGTCATTGGGGACTCACAAATGATTATCAAGAAAGTCAATGATGAGTATAAAGTCAAGGATGACAAGCTCATCCCATATAAAAAGTTGGTGGAAACTCTAAAATAATATTTTGTGTGCATCACCTTTGAAAAAATTCCAAGGGCACAAAACAAATCTGTAGATGCAATGGCAACAATGGGTTCTATGCTATAGATTCCACCAGAAAGTAATGATATGTCATTTTTTGTTGAAAATCTATGTCAACCTATGCATATGATATGCCAGAATCATTTCTTTCATGTGAGGTTGTTGGTCCTTTCTCCCCATGGTATGAGCCCATCTTTACCTATCTCAAAAATGGTACCTTTCCTCCCAACATCACCCATTCTAAAAAACAAAGCCTTATTCATAAGATAGCTCGTTACACCCTTCTAGGAGGAACCCTCTATCATCATGGCTATGATGGGAACATGTTATATTGTTTAGATGTAGTAGAGTCAATCAAAGCGATCAAAGAGGTACACGAAGGAGTATGTGGAGCCCATACAAATGGGATGGTTCTAGAAAAGAAATTACTATGAGTAGGTTATTACTAGCCTACCATGTAAATATATTGATGAAACTATGTAACAAAAATGTGTGTTCTGCTAGAAATATGGAAAATTCATACATGCGTCATCAAAACCATTACATCTGATCATAACACCATGGAAATTCCATCAAATCTAGATTGGACCTAATAGTGGGTGGAAGGTTATAGGTGCCCAATTATCGAAGTTCATCATGAATCACCTCATCTTATGCTATGGTATTCTATGCGCCATTGTTATTGATAATGGAAAATATTTCAAGAACAAGACACTAAAATCTCTATGTCATCACTTTCAGATACGATTAAAGTGGTCATGTCATATTACCCTCAAGGTAATGGGAAAGCAAAAGCCACTAATAAAGCACTTGTTTAAATCATGGAGAAGATGATGAGTAAAACATGTTGCAATTGACATTTGAAAATTCATCCTGTAATCTTATAAGACCTCCATTTGCACCCTTATTGGTGCAACACCTTATTCCCTAGTATTTGGAACTGATTCCATCACCCCCTGGAAATAGAGCTTCCCTCCCTGATAATATATCTTACGGACTATCTAAATAAAGATGAGGATTACAAAGAAGCTAAACTGGTAGAATTGGAGCTCCTAGATGAAATGCACATCCACACACTCAACCATCTTCAAGTGTATCAACAAAGAGTGTCATATAACTACAAAAAGATAATTATACCTCATCAATTTGAGGTTGGAGATTTGGTAATGAAGGAAAATCAATTCAACACAAGGGAGGAAAGAGAAAAGAAAGGCAAGTTTGAACCTTATTGGTTAGGACCCTATGTCATTATGGCCAAATTTGGGTCAGGAGCATACAAAATTTCCCATCATGATAGAGATGAGCTGCGAGATCCCATGAACTCCATTCACCTCAAGAGTTTATATGCTTGAACATGGCAAAAAAATTAGAAAACAACCAAAAAACTAAAAAATAAAAATAAAAATAAAAAAAAGAGAAAATAAGTCATCCAAATGTGAAAAGCACACAATTGTGGCCCTTTTGATAGGTTCCTTGGTGAAATCAATTTTCGACACCTTGAGAGGATTCGTTGTTCACATACATCTTATGTTGAGGGGATACCTTTACTTAGATTTGGGCTAGTTCCACACCTGCATCTGAGATTCTTTGTGAGCCTATCCTGTCAAATCCTTGATCCGGCTGGTTCTCCTCTTATTTTTTTATGAGGGATTTTCCTTTGTATATTACTGTCTCAAGTAGGAGGCATCTTCCTAGCTTCATCTTCTTATGTATAACATGTGGCATCTGCCTTTGTATATCCTCATCTCATGCTGGGGGCATCCAAGTTTCTTGGTTTCTTGTACATAGCTTCAGAAAACTTTCAGAAAATAAAAAACATTCAAATATGTCAAAAAATAAAAAAAAATTCAAATATTTTGGAAAAATAAAATAAAAAAATTGTAAAAAAAAAACATTTGAATAGGATTGAAAAACACAAAACATTAGAAAACCCAAAAATACAAAAACAATAGAACATTGTTTTAGAAAACTCCCAAAAATAACACAAAATACATTGAAAACAGTCTCACACAAACATAGTAATAATTTGATTTCCTTGTTGCCTTGTATTTTTCTTACTTCATTGTTTGTATAGTTTTTCTTGCTTGTATATTTGAATAGTGTGATGCTTGTTATCTAATTTTTCTCCTTAGGAAAAATTGGACAAACATGACCTCATAGAGGGAAAATAGGAGGATCATGTCATCCATGGGACCTCACATTTTTGGCTCGAGCCGAGTAAGTTGAAGTGGGCCAAACCCATTACAAGGGAGCTCCGAAGTCTAAAATTCTTACTTTGGAGGTGAGTTCATTTGAAGGTAGGCCGAGGTGAATTCGGAAACTTGGCGGAAAGAAGCGCGAAAATGGGAGAAGAAATTCTGAAACCCAAACTCTGAATTTCAAATTTTGGGATTTCAGAGATTCAGAGGTTTCATGAACCCATGCAGGTGAACAATACCCAAAACCCTAAAACCCAAAACTACCAAACTCCCAAAAGTGAAACCCAAAATCCCTTAAACCCCAAAAATACAAAGGTCTGAAACCCAAAGTTTGAATTTCAGACTTCATGGTTTCGGCATTTCAGAACTATCAAGCTAACTTTCCAGATGAACAATGATGACAATATCTGAAGTCATACTACCCTAAGTTCTGAATCTTGAATGTCTAAAACTTTTTATTTTAGAGGGTGCGATGTAGGGTCAAAGTATGAAAAAGTAGATCAACCACCCACATTTATTGCGGTATGAAACCGTCATCTTTAGATGACCATCCATAATTTTTGATAGAGAACTCGGATTTGCACAAAATTGGACTTTTTGGATTTGATTTCTTAATTTTAATAAAGTTAAATATTTACAAATGTGGAAGTACAGTCTGCCATTTTAGAGGAATGGTTCCATATTTCTCACCTACCAAAATGATGAGGTATGGGATTCCTTTCTTCCCTAACAAGCAAGGTACAATGGAGTAAGGGCTTTGCAGACTTTCCCATGAATCCCATGAGGACAATGATGGATTTTATAGGAGATTGGGGTAGATGTTTAGATATTATTCCCTCTCTCTCCTCATTTCTTCCTTTATAAAATGTAAGGGGTTTACATATGGAAAGGGTTAGTCATTTTCTCTCCTCTCATGCACCTCATTATTTTTGGGGCTTCAAACCTTCCTCTCAAGATCGTAATGGCTTCATGCCTCTTTCTACTACAAAAATGTATTGTGTATATCCATATGGAGAAATAAGATTATGTCTGTGTTGATCTCTTTAACCTCTCATGGTTTATTGTATTCATCTTACCTTTCATTTTGCTTTCTTAATCTATGTATTTCCTTGGTTATTACATGATTTTGGTGTGTTGTGCTCATTCGGGAATGATGTATTAGATGTAATTTAGTTTGTGGTGCAGGTCCACCCTTTCTAGGTTCATCTATTCCATTTTTCATAGTCTAGGGAAGTTATCAACACTCCTTTCTTAGTGTATCACTGCTCATAATGCAGGTTTATTTCACGCAATCCTTCTATCTATGTACCCTTGAAAGCATTAGATTAGGATCAGTCAATAGTTTTCCTACATTAGGAATAGTTAGTGGTAGGTAGGTCAGGAGTAGGAACCAACCTTCTTGAAAGAGCTATCCCATTTTGTAATTTCCCACACTCAGGATCGTTCAATGTTATGCAATCATGCTTTGAATGCCCCATCTCAAACAGGGAAATTAGGGGGGTGCTATTATTTTTCCATAACATTACTTAAACAGAATTTAAGATTCATCTTTTCTTAAATTAGATTCATTCTTGTTTGTACATATTGAGTGTGTTTGACATGTTTATGAATAATTTGTACTTAGTTGCATTGTTAAGTTGATTAGTGTGTTTATTTGGTATATATATTTTTTCTTTTGTGCTTGTTTTTTTGTTACTTGTACCTTTGTTTTGTTATCACCTCTATCATCTATCATCCATATATCACATCTAAACATCATCTATACATCATATATCAATAAAATGCTAAGTCTACATCATACATATATGCTAATCTAATCATCACATATTGTATCATCAATGGGGGAAAGAGGGGTCACAAATATCAAAATCTATCCCCCCAAACCAATATCATCATATCATCCCATCCACTAGTCTAAAACATCGCATGTACATAATAAATGATATCATCTACAGATCTATCATAAAATCAAAAACATGTGATACATCACCAACATCCATCATGATACATACATAAAAAGTAAATCAAACAACATCATAACCATAATCATCATCATGAATCATATAAATACATGGAAAGTATAACATCGAATGTCCATATACATGTATATAATGTCTATCTCATAAAGATATCCATCATCGATACAAAATCTGCCATCAAGGGCATGAATAAAAATAAGCCTTCATCACGAGGCATAAATCAAAATGATACATCAATACATCATCGATCAAAACTAAGCCTTCATAAGAGGTGTACATTAGTAGTAAGTACATATGTGTCTAATCAAACAAGATTCATGTCTAAATTGATCCCTCATGAGGAATCAGAGGCCTACGATCTAGTGGAGGGAGCATCGTCTATGTAATGTAATCTCTTGTCTCCCTGCCCGCCTAGGGTTCTCATGGCTACTCCAAAATCCAGATGATGCCTCGTGTCTATGTGACTTGCCCATCGATTACAAATTGAAGCCGGGAACTCTCTAACCCTCAAGAACTACATCATAATACATGGCCTTGTGGAAGAAGGAACTACCATTGGCTATAGTTAAGTCCATATAAATCCTCCCTGTTATAGTGGCTCCATAAGTCCACTGGAAAGAAGTCTTCTCTACCTATAAATGGGAAATATCAATCTGATCCATTGTCCTCTCAACTTATAATCGGTCCCTCTTGGTAGTAATGACCTACACCTATGTGTGGGACTACTGTAATATGCTCATGATCAACACACTCTGAGCAACCAGTTGTTGTATCTACTGAAACCAAGTGCCCCCATATCTACCACCTCCTTGGATGGCTTCTGCTTTGGCTTGGTCTCACTCCATAGTAAGGACTTTTATCTAGGATTTGGGCTGGTCCTCTAGGCCACTACCTAAAGCTGGATGGCTATAGAATGTTGTAATTATTCTTGTAATGCAGCTATCTATTCTCCATCTCCACCCCATCCACCTCTCGGTGGACTGTGTGACGGGCTAGGCATTAACCCCTATTATAAACCTAGATGTGGAGGATGACCCTTTGGTGATGCTCTCTATGCTCTCTATAGAGTTGGTATGCTCACTCGGGGCATTTGTATCTATCTAATGAGAGGGACCTTCCTCTGTCTCTGCCACTGTAAGGGTGGAGGACCATGTCCACCACCACCGTCATGACTCATTCCATTAAAACCATCGTAATTGTTAACATGTCATCATCATTGTCCTCCTCATAAGGTGGCTTGACTCTGACATCCCATAAACATTGTGGAATAGTAAGGAAGCACAATAAAACCATCAAGTACTAAGGTTCATACTCAGGAATGATCCCGAGATGTCTGATTTGTATCATAGGTGCCCATACCTATGGTACCATCCCATCAAAACTACCTCAGGCCCTATGTGGCTGAATGGGTGGTCCCATGTCAAACCTCTCAGTAGCCCTATGTGTGTACCACATATCTAGATGGGGTACATCCTGTGTTATGCCAAACTATCTTTGACATCTGTCTACCATGTAAAATTCAATGATATAACCCTAACTACCGATAAAAAATTTCTCCATCATAGCCATGCCGATATCGAGAGTGTCCTCTACCCACCGGTAATAGTGATAATACCACCATACTACATCATCTGCTGAATCTCATAAAAAATATGTGATAATAGTAAGTATTTCCCTAGTGACCTATATATATCATCGCCTTGATAGGGACCCATCCCATGACTAATGGATCCTTTGGATCCCACACTCGAAGAGTACCTATGGGCCAACCAATAGCTATGTGGTCCCATGCCCAATCTATAGTAGTGTGGTTGGACCTGTGATCTTTTACCATGGTGGGTAATAAAGAGTAGATTATAGTACACATGTGCCAAGTATGCACTAGCTCCACAAGTATCACTCACTACGGAATATACCCCGTATGAAACTAATCAAGCCTAGAGGAAATGTTGTACCTGTATTATCAGTGAGAAAAACACCACTGACAAGAGTTATAAAATAAACTGCCATATGGTGAAATCTCGGATCTGCTATACAATGGTGTAGGTACACTGTCGTCCTTCTACATGGTATATAACCACGACTGAAAACCTTAATCAAGCATTCCAAAATTTCCTCCTCCTTGCTAATGTACTTAATCAGTTGTCCCTAAATAGGCACATGAATAATATGAAAAACATCCTCAAGATTCAGTGTCATCTCCCTTGTTAAGAGCCAAAAGCACTGACTCTCGATATGTCACCGCTCCACCAAGGTTGTCAGGAGATGATGGTGCAAGGTAATCAGAGGCATCCTCGACATGTGAACTAACTCAATAACCTCCATAAGGATGTCCGTCATCTACCTGAGTCGTGTATGGAAGGTCACCTCTATGGCCGGGAGATGACCATAGCACTCCCTAGCGTGTAATACTAGAAATTATCTTTGAAAAGTAACACAGCACGTGTTAGAACTAACATTTCTTCTATCTTCTTCTATTTTTATATAACTCAAAAAACTAATTTAATTTGCACTATCCTAGTCTTCTATTCCTATTCTTCTGAGAAACTTCTATGTTTTTATTCGAAGTATGACATTCCCTCTCTTAAGTTCCTACTGGCCCTTTTGGGTACGTATGTGCCCTTCATAGTGTGTATGTGCCTAGGACGCATATTTCTTATTTTCGATGTTTGCACGCCCATATAGGTATGTATATCTACCCCCTTTAATTTAACTATTTTGTGCATGCACATGATTTTTTCCGCATACATGCGGGGTTGTGTATGTGTGCTAACACGTGTTCATGGTTTTACCTAGCATGTGTATGCATGGGTTTTCATTTGTATGCATCTGTGTACACATATTATTGATATGTGCACATATGCATACACATAAATTTGACATGTACATGCCCCGTGAGTGCCTCTGCGACACGACCCTAGGGTGTGTGTACACATTTTTGGCCACCTTATTTAACCTCAATGAATGTTAATTAATGCTAATAAATGTGGAATTTGAAAAGAAGGGTTATGTACTCATAAATGATGCATCACCCTCCTCTTGGGCATACTCCCACACCCTATCAACTTGCCTCCATCACCTCGGGACGTGTGTAATCTTGTTCACCACTGCACATTTGTAACTCACAGTAAAACTCGGTAGCACTTTGGTAACAAATGAACTCGTCATGATGATTTACCCCCCATAGGAGGGGTATATTAAGTTGTTTTAGCTCACCGTGATGCCCTGGGGCACATTTTGACCACCGTGATCACTCTAACATTTCTTCTACCCATCGTGATAATTATTTTTATTAAATAATTATTTTTAATTAATTTTTCGCTATGTTGGGGCATTATTTTCTACCTAGCACTCATTTCTTCTCCCTGAAGAATTTTTATTTTCTTCAGGAGATATTTTTCATTCTTACTTCTTCTACTAACCATTGTGATACTTATTTTTATTAAATAATTATTTTTGACTCTTCTTTGTTGTGTCGGGGCATATTTTTACCACCTGACACCCATTTCTTCTACCCATAGCATTTTTATATCTTTTAAGGAGTATCTATCCTCTCATTTCTTCTAAAAACATCAAAAATCAAAAATTCTAAAAATTACAAAATTCACAATTATTCAAAAAAATATAAAATTAATCAACAAAATCCTAAAAATTCAAAAAATTACAAAAATTGGTAAAGAGCTCGTACATGGCTGAAATTTTTGTCACACGCATGGTATTTATCCCATATCTTGCTGACATTTTCACATGTTTTTGAAATAAATGACTCGTGGATCACCTAGATCTATAACAATATACAAAACTAGTATGCTTTCTTCATCTGTACTCTTGGGCACATCGAGTTGTTCGGTACTAAATTTTGTCATGCAAAAAGATTTATCATTGGACCTTGAGTCTTTCATGAACTCGCCTTGCATGTATCCTTGTTTAGGGAATCATTTTTAACCCTTGTCGTTAATCACGAACATTTGGAATCTTCATCTTGATAACAAAACATTTGTGTAACCGTCTTGACCGTTGTTGGTTTGAGTATGTGTGTTTGTACTTGTTTCATTGTTAGATAAGCTTGTTTACTTCTTGTATTGCATTGTGCTTTGTATGTTTTATTGAGTTGGTGTTTTAAACACTAGAAAATTGATTCGTATTATGAATTTCATGTCATTCTACTCTTTTTTTGTGTGCTTATATTTTTAATAAGGACCGATGACATAGATACTTGGCTATATGATGACACTAAGGTTGTTTCAATACACTAGATGAAATATTTCTCTTTTCCTTCCATCTTCATTCCTCTTCTATATCATTCTCCTATCAACTTTATTCTTCTAATTCACCTAGGGCATCCTACCCTTACCCTTTTATTCTTTCTATTTTCTTCATTTTTTCGATCGTTGATCAACCTCTTTCATCACCCCATCAAATTTTTCTTATATCTCTTCAAAATTCACATGTTTCTACTTATCTACTATCTTTGAAGTAGCGTCACTTATGCCACCCTAAAGAGGGGGAAATGTAGACACTTGTAATTTGGATCGAGCAATTTAAATACTTAAATTTTGTTAATTATCCCCTTTCCCTCAAATTGAAGACATATTGTCAATAACATAACTTTTCTTCTCCACCACCACTAATTAAGTACATTAGGATAATTAATTAGCTCTTCTATCACTCAAAATAACGATTAACGACCTTTTGTTAATTAATACCCCTTTCTATCTAGATTAATTAATTATTCTTAATTAATTAATTCTCTCTTCTATTTAATTAATAAATCATCATTTATTTGATTAAAATCCTCTCATATTATAGACCATACTAAATTTCTTCTCAAATTCTTCTAAAAGCTACATCTACATATTAGTTGATTACTTTTTATTAATTAATATACCCCAAGCTCGCATGGATCTCTAATGAAATTTTAATCTCTTCTAAAAACATAAAGTGTACTTATCCTAACTAACCTAGTTTTACTATTATCCCACATGTAATAGGATGCAAAGGTTCTTCAAACCATTGGGTTATAAAAGGAAATGTAAAAAATAAAATCAACACATGACCTTCTTCTAATACCCGACCTCCCAAGGATGTGCCGGGAAAACCGGTGTCGAATGGAAATGGATGTTTGTGTGGTAGTGATGAACAATCTAACAAGGCAACCTTATGTCTTCAACATGACATATCGGGATCTATGAGTCCAAGAAAAGAAAGTTGTCCTAAGATGAAGTCATGTAATGGAATGATCAGATACAATATCTACTCAAAGGCTCTAGTCAATATCGAGATCTGCTGAGATTCTGTTTACTAGTTGTGGAACACGCAGAAAGTGACTTGTGGATGCCTCATATAGATTTCAAAAAAATGTCAAGGAAGTGAGAACGAAAGGTGTACAACAGAACCACAAGGTATATGGGAGGTTTTCTGGTCTAGTCCAGAAATCCTTAGCTTGATCGGCTGCTATGATCAACACGATAAGTTATGCAACAATGTTAGGTGGAAGTGGTGATGATCTAAATACCAATGCACATAAACCAGTGTGGATGTTTATTTGATCAAAAATCCCATTAGGTTGTGAGACTTGAGGATTACAACCATGAACTCGTGGAGGTTGTGGTCTTTGTATGGTCATATTTTTAATCAAGCCTTATTTCTAGGAGAAGTCCAATAATTGTAGGCTTGATCCGCTGTAATGTTTAGTGTGTTTAATTGTTATATATTTTCAGAATAGCTAGTACGTGTGTGTAAAACTAACAAGTGTAAAACCATATCAATGTCGGTCAATAACTCAGGCCCATTAGGTTGAGGGACCAATGGATCACAACTGAATGTTTTCTCTTGTTTTGGACCTTTTATGGTCATGTGGAATGAATTGAATTGATCTTGATAGAGAAAACTAACTATCAAAGGAGATTTAAACTATGTTTTTGGTATTATCATAGTATATCTGAATAAATCAATGGAAGCAAACTAATCTAACAAAAGTAAATATTTTTATCTTTCTTTGGGATTTTGAAAAATACTTATAATCTAATAAACTAAATTAAATACAAGTAATAATGGGTTGTAGTTAATTACTTTTGCAAGTATGTGAATCTAGATCTAAAACAACTGGACTATTTTATTCAAAAACATTTTAACCCTACCTCATAGGTAGAGGACAAATCATAATTCTAGAAGAACTATTGTTCCCTATTATATCCTTAGTAATTTCAAGAGAAAGATTTCAAATGATTTTATCTATTTGTAATTGGTTGATTAACTGAAATAAACAATTTTTCTACTCTATTTGATATGAAATTGAAATTAATAACTCAAAATTGATAACTTGAACAAATGAAGCAAACAAACACATAATTCCAACTTGGATAACCAAGAGCATTGGAAAATTGTTTTGTACCTATTCTTGTCCCCTCAGTTTATTCTTTCTTTCTCTGTATGTTCACACGAGTCCAAGGAATTTGGAATGCAAAGGAAGCAGCAAGAGAAGGTGCTTGAGCAATGGCACCTTGAAGCCAGTCTGGTTGTAATGCAGGTGGAAGAATGATAACAAAAGTGAATAGAGCTTGGCTATGTAATTTCCAACAGGATTGTGGCAGCAATGCTATGCAAGATACATAAAATTCTCATCCCTTTTTCTTGAATACAAGCATTGAATATATAGGGATTGGCTAGGATGTTCCTTTATGCACAAGGCATCCTTGGAGTGCCAAATAATTGGGTGAAGAGGTAGTTAAATCTAATTAATTTTTATAAAAAATAGAAGAGGGAAGGAATACCATGTAATCAAGACTTTGTTTAGGAAATGTAGTTCAAAAATGTGACTTGGAAGTCAATTTAAGTGAAATAACACATATTAAAACCACGCATGAAGAGTTCTTGAAAAATCACGTAGGATTTGTTGTCTGCTGAGCGATGAGTTTGAGAACCGCCACCCAAACAAGGTGGCGGTCTTGACACTAAAGAAAAAAACATACACATAAATGAGTGGGAAGTTGGAAGAAAGCATGGAAAAGATAAGGAAGGATGTCTAGGCTATAAATATACACTACGAATGGGTTTAGGAACTCAAACACCTTTTGAAAGGATATGAATCATCATTGGGGAATTTTGTAACCATTTTATAACAATGTAACACATAAAATTTTGGGTACGTACATATTTCCCCCTCGAAGAAGTATCTTAGCAATGAAAAGGTGTAAAACATAAATTTTGAGTATGGTGTTCCCAAAATGTGGAGTTAGAAGCTATACCTGACACACCAGTGTGTCAAAATGTTGTTGTCCAAACTCCCTCTACCTGTAAAATGAAAAAGAAGACTCAAGTACATATAGATGAAATATCAAAAAATAAATACTAAATTAAAAAAATAAGAGGACTTACCATTTGTGTGGGGATATAGAAATATACCCGTGCCAGCGCTCCAACCCTGTGAACATATGATCCCTATATGAGAGGTATTAAAATGATTAAGTTCAATTTTCTTGTACAAACACACCTCCCATTCTAAAAATGTATAAAATATATATATATATATATATAAACTCATTTTCTAATTCATTTATGTGTATTGATTTAGTGATTTTTGAGCTCTAGGCCCATAGTGATTGTTTTCATCAAAAGAATAGTCAATATGTTTTTTGAGAGATCATGATCATGCCTTCACGAGCATGAGATAGACCCGTGTGGTCTTAGGTTAGTTTTCCTGACTTGTGTGTTTTTAAACCTAAAATGTAAAAAATGTCAAAATCTTTTCCTAAGGGGGATCATTTTTGAAATTTCTTGTTTTAAATGAGTCTCTGGGGGGTGCCTATAGGGTAGTATTTTATTTAGTTAAAAATGGTCTATTTTTGCATTTTTGAGAATTTTTACGGTAACAAAATTGTACAAAAAATTGGTTTAGGACCGCCACCCTGAGCAAGGTGTGGTCGCAAAACTGCTACCCTACACTAGGTGGTAGTTTTGAACAGAATGAACAAAACTCATTCTAACTTATTTTTTTAATATTTTAATGTTTTGTTATGTTTTTGATGAGCTTGTTTCTTGAAATATGTCACTAAATTTCTCTTTTTCTGTGGTTTGGTGGATGCAAAAGAAGGAAGAGTATATCCATTTGAGTCGTGAGAGGGAGTGTGATTAGATCCTAATGATATTGGATCAATTGACTCAGGATAATACCGATACTCTTCAGAGAGAAGGCATATGGAGGATTTCATAGGTGCGCCATGTCACTCCTGCTAGTTACATACTATGCGACTTGATCTCTTATTGGGATACAGTCTAGAAAACCTTTCGATTCCGGGAGCTAGGGGTGAGTGGAAGATCACCCTAGAGAATGTGTACTGTATTCTTGGGGTTTTGATACTTGGCAAATGGTTAAATTTGGAGACAACAAGATATAGAGATATAATGACTCTATGGGCCACTTATATGGGAAATGATGTGGTTTCCTTTGGTTTGAAGAAGGGGATGAAGGTCAAATCCATTACTACTTCTCCCATCCCTACTATACGAAAGGCCATCATAGGTATTTTGGATTTTTGGTTTATTGGGGACAAGGGAGGTGATACACTAATTTATTGTTGGGCTCCCATCATCATACAGATTGAGGCATATGGTCATATCTATGCGGGAGTAGATATACTTGGTAGTACCTATCATGACCTGTATCAGATCAGTTGTTAGGTTACAGGGCGATCTTTGAGCCACCTTATATATTGTGATTTTGAATCTTAGCTTCTGTGAGCAATTTGGATACCTCATGTTTGTTTTGGCAAAGTGATGAATATAACCAGTATGATGACCAGATTAACTTGCCCCACTCCCAACTCCACGCAACTAGTAAGATGCGAGGGCTCATCACCAAGAGCCAAGAAGGGCACAAGTTATGAAATGTGGTGAAATGATAGTGACGAAAGATAGACAAAGCTTTGGCGGAACCAAATTGGAAGCTACAAGCTTACTCTACCCGAATGACTTCATAGTTTAGAATGCACTTGCTTTGTGGTTTATCTAGACTTAGACCCGTAGATGGCCACATAGTAGACAAGATCTGGGTTTTTAGGATTTTAACTCTCTTGGAATTTTGAACATCTGATTCATTCGTTTTTGACTCAAAGTTTGAATTGTTTGTTTATGACCTTTTAACGTTTGCTTTGTCAAGAGGACCCCCTATACTTTGCCCCATGCTACTAGTAAGAAGCGTGGGTTTATCACCGTGGGAAAGGCATAGGTGAGTAAGGGCATTTCCATCCTTTTCCAACCCTACGTCACTAGTAAGAGATGCAAGCTCATCACCGAAGGTTGGTGGGGCAAGGAAATGTGTAAAAATAAATTTTTTTGTTTAATTACTTGTTGATTTGTTTCTTTGAGTAAAATGTCAGTATGTGCTTATTTCCAAAGAGATGTATATATGGGATAGATGTGACACCATGAAGCTTCTAGAGCAGGACCATAGTAAAGACACCTATCCTAAGAAGAAATCAAAGCGAGAATAAACTTGCAGATCTTGGTATGGTTCTTTGTTAAGACTTTGTCATGTTTGACTTTATTTGATAAAAGATTCTGAGATGATTTGATGATATATGAAGATGGAGAGGTATGATTAAAGAGCTTTATGCCAACAACATCATGAGTTTGTAGTGAATTTCTTTGAGAATAGATTCCTTGATCACAATTTATGTAAGAAACAAGTGGAAAAAATGATCTAAATCTATATGAAGATGCAATGTAGATAATTATACAAGTAGTGCTAGTTGCTTATGCGTAGAATTGCTTGAGGTGCAGGGAATTGACTGTTTCACCAAATTCCTCACCTTCTAGCGTACATAAGAGGTAAGCACCATTTCCGTAGTCCTTCATGACTTGGTATGGGCCCAACCATTTGGGCCGGAATTTCCTTCCTTCACTGTCTTCTTGTCGATCCGGCTGTCTAGTCTTAGAACTAGATCACCTTCGTATATATCACATTCATAGACCTTCTTGTTATACTGCCGGCACATTCGGTCAGCATAAGCTCTATGCCGCTGCTCAGCATCTAACCTAGTTTCATCTAGGCTTTCTAGTTGGGAAAGACGTGCTTCTCTGTAAGCGTCTTCATCCAGAATCCCTTGTAATGAAATGTGGAGACTGGGTATTTCGACCTCAAGTGGGAGAACTACTTCTGCCCCAAATACTAGCGAGAAAGGAGTTGCTCCGTTGGTGTTCTTATTGAGGTTCAGTGGGCCCACAAGGCCGTATATAACTTCAAATGCCAATCTCGTTTGTTTTCTTTCACCGTTTTAAGGAGAATGGCTTTCAGTGTCTTGTTTGTCGCTTCAGCCTGCCCGTTGGCTTGGGGATAATACAAGGAAGCCGTATGATGGCTTATCTTAAATTTATTGCATAGTTCGTGAACTTATTCATTTTTAAAGAAGTTCCATTATCGAGATAATGATTTGCGGGATACCGTACTGCAAAATGATTTGGTTCAAAATGAACTTGGTGATCACAGCAACTGTGCAGTACAAGTAGTAAGAGGCATGGCCTCCACCCATTTGGTAAAATATTCAGTGGCCGTGATTATAAAATTATGGCCATCTGTGGATGAGGGAGAGAATTTCCCTATTAAGTCTAGACCCCATGTAGAAAAGGGCCATGGAGTTGCGATTGGTTGTAGAGCTTGTGCTGGCATGTGGATCTCATGAGAGAATTCTTGGCACTTATGACACCTGCGTGCAAACTCTATCACGTCACGTTCTAGAGTGGGCCAGAAATAGCCCATTCGATGTATTTTTCGAGCGGTGGCATGGCCACCGAAGTGGCCTCCACATATACCACTGTGAGATTCATGGAGAATCTTCTTGGATTCCTCTATGTCGACACACCTTAGGAGCATTCCATCGAATGCCTTTCGATAGAGAACCTGCTCTATAATGACGTATTTAGCTACGATTATGCGTAACCATCTTCTTTGTTGTGGTGTAGCTCCTTCTGGATATGTATGGTCCATGATATAGTTAATGATGTCAGCGTACCAGGGACACTCAGAGATAGCGGGTCAGGTTTCGATGTAGTATACGCACTCATCTGGAAAGTCTAAATCTACTAGATCACCTCCATCTAATGGGTTGTCAGCTAACCAATCCGCAATGATTTGTCCTTTAACTGACTTCTGATTTACAAATGTTAATTCGAATTCTCCCATTAAGGTTATAAAACGTCCAGCCTTTTTAGACAATGACCCTTGTGTGAGGAAAGTCCGTAGATGGTCCGTTTTTACCATGACTTTCGTTTCTTGATTCAGCATATAATGTCTTAGGCATTTAGTAGCAAAGACTATGGCGAGACATTCTCGTTCTGCCTGTGTATAGCGTGTTTCATAGTCGAGCAACGTTCGGCTAATGAAATAAATCACACGTTCTCTCTTGTTATCGTCTTCTTGGGCCAACATACAGGCCAGCGAGACATTGGTAGCTCATGAATATAGAATTAACGCAGACGATCTAGCTTAGGTGGCATTAGCGTAGGTGGTGATAATAGAAAATGCTTAACTGCTTCAAAGGCTTCATTACAGTCTTCGGTCCAATCAATGCTATAGTCCTTCTTGAGTAAATTGTTGATTGGATGAACGGCGAAGCTTAAGTCCGGGATAAATCTCCGGATTGCGCCCAGCTTTCCGAGAAATGATCTGATTCCAGATTCATCTGAAGGTGGAACCATTTCGAGGACAGCCTGAATTTTGGTTGGGTCAACATCTATCCCTCGTGACGATATGATATAGCCTAGGAGCTTCCCTCCCGTTACACCAAAGACGCATTTCTCTGGGTTTAATGTGACTCTGTATTCTATTAGACATGAAAGAATGACGCGGAGTACTTCGGGATGGTCACAACGCTTCTTGGCCTTAGCCAATAAGTCATCTACGTAAGATTCCATGATTTTATGAATTAGATTGTGAAATATGTATGTCATGGCTGCTTGGTACGTAGCACCAGTGTTTTTGAGACCGAATGGCATAACATACAGTAGTGTAATAGGTTCCCCAAGGAGTTATAAATGTGGTTTTAGCTTGATCTTGCTCAGATATTCTGATTTGATTGTATCCCGAGAATCCATCCATGAGAGACAAAAGTTCAAAACCAGCCGTTGCATCAACAATAACATCTATGGATGGTAATGGGAAGTCATCCTTAGGACATGCTTTGTTGATATCTCAGAAATCTATGCAGATGCGTATCTTTCCATTCTTCTTGAGAACGGGGACGATATTAGATACCCATTGGGAGTAGTCGACTGGTTTGATGAACCCTACCTGGAGGAGTTTTATTACCTCCTCTTTTACCATGAGAGCTACTTTGGGCTTCATGGGTCTTGATTTTTGTTTAATTGGCTTTGCATCTGATTTAGTGACGAGGTTGTGCACCGCAATGTGGGGTGCGACTCCTGTCATCTCCTTATAATTAAATGCAAATTCCTTCTGATGTTCTTTGAGAATCTGAGTATGTATTTCCACTTCTTCTGGGGTTAAGGATGATCCTAATTTCAATATTCTCAGTTCATCTTCTGTCCCGATGTTGACATCGATTGTTTCTTCGATCAAAGAGGCGTTACCCTCTTCGAACTCAGGTGGTGCTGGAGGTAAATCCAAACCCTCCCCATTGTCTACTGCATATATGCTAGGTTCCATTTGTGAGGGGAAATCCATCATGGGATTCCTGAAATAGGAAGACGAATGTGGAATTAAAGATAAATCTAGCATATGATAGGAGAGATGTAATGCCGCATAGGCGTTTAAGTATTCCAAAGTGGCCATATTATTATCGACGTGGTCTGGGGTGGTAGATTCACTTCCGCTTGAAAGGGGATTTGTCATTATTTTTATCAATGGCTCATCACGAATGGACACCGTGAACTGGGTATCTTCTAACTCATTACTTGGAGTAAAACGTGATGCTGAAGTTGCTATTGAATCGGCGAGAAGATTTTTCTCTCGTGGGATTGCTTCAATGGATATGAAGTTAAATGCCTTGCTTAAATTTAATACGGCTTCTTTGTAAAGCTGCAAGTGTTCGGCTTTGGTTTCATATACTTCAGAAACTTGATTTGCCACTAATTGTGAGTCTCCTAAGACTCTGATGTTATCAACACCAATTCTCTTGGCTAAAGTGAGGCCAAGGAGGAGGGCTTCGTACTCAGCGCCGTTGTTTGTGCATTCAAAGTTTAACTTAAAAGTGAATGGGAGGAATTTCTCCTCGGGCGAAGTAAGAATTATACCTGCCCCCGCTCCATAACGGCATTTGGCTCCATCGAAATGGAGATTCCAATACATAGTCGGGAGTATAGATGTTGGGGCATTTGCTGCATTTACGCACTCTACTTCTACCATACAGAGGTCCTCTGCTGGAAGGGAACCAACACCTAGGGAAAATCCTATGCCTCTCTTGAATCAAATGGTAAGAACATTGGTGAATCTTGTTCCATCAACTCAATGATTTTCGCAGTAGTCCCTAATGATACTGTTTCTTTAGTTTTATCTTTGGGGGTTGGAATTGTTTTGGCAATGTTGATAGCTTCAAGATCCGTCGTAGGTACCAAATTTTCCTCTGGTTTTGGCTCAGTGGGTTTATTAAGTTGGTTTGTTGGAAGTTCAAATTCTGAGTGCACCCCTGGTCTTTTCTTTAAATCAGCTAGGTGCAAATCGAAAGGTTTGGGATCACCTTTGGCTACAAACACCTTTCCTAGATGCAGGAATCTTACTTCTTGAAATAAAGTAGAAGGGATTGCCTTCATTCGGTGTATCCATGGTCGGCCGAGTATCATATTATAATTAGTTTCCTGATCTATATTATAAAACTTAGTCAGGATTGTTTTGGGCCCTAAGGTGACCGGCAGTATTATAGTTCCTATCGAAGTGGCTTTAAGGTTATCATAGCCTCTCAATGTATTTTGAGTAGTGGAACAGTTTGTTTCCCCATATCCAAGTTTTTGGAGGAAAGAGAAAGGGACTATGTTAACTACGGCCCCATCATCAACCATTGCCGTTTTACATAGTTATTATAAACCCATACTTGTAAGTGTAAGGCTGGATCACCTCGGCGTGCGATCTCAGCATCTATGGGCATTTTACTTATTTCGAATATGAATTCGACATCCTTGTCCGGCTGCCCCGGAGGGTGGATATCAAAATCTACATGATTTACTTGTGTTTCAGGAGGTGGAGTGATGTTAATTAGATGACCTAGACCTAATGCTTCTAAAAGAGCAGCTCTGTGAGGAGGAGAGTTCTTTAGTAAATCTAAAAATGAGATGTGCGAGAAGGTATTTGTTAGGTCATTAATTAAATCATAGGCACCTACGGGTTTTTCTACTATTTGCTGACTCTTATCTGTTTCTGGCAGATGACTTGAGCTCGGTTGAGAGAAGTATTCTCACGTTCTTGTTATAGCTTCGATAGGTAGTTCAGTGTCTAATTCTACCAAACTGACTATCTTGGGTCTTGGTTGACTTCCTAACTATGGCGCAACTGATGGATTTAATGAAGTCAAGGCTTCATGATCATTGTTTCCCGTCATTGCACCTTTGTTTGTTCCAGTTGGATTCAGCCTATTGCTATCATGATTTGGGAGTGGATCGTTAAAGATCTTAAGAGGAGCATTCTGAGGGGAAACTGCCCCTGCGAGCGTATTTGGTGATGATGAGACGGGATCTGCCAAAAACAAATCTATGAAGAACTGTCTTTGTTCTTCTGGCAAGTGTTGCATAAATTTATTGTAGTCATGACACGTTCTACTATCGTGACCCCGAATTTTGTGGAAACCACAATAAGAATTGGGATTGTAATTCCTATTTTGTTGGTTAGGTGTGTATTGTGGCCTAAAATTTTGATCAAACTGTTGCCTATTAGGATTAAAGTTTTGGATTTGTTGTTTCTGGTTTTGACTTTGGTTTTGATAACCAAATGAGTTTTGGCTTGGCCCTTGTATGGGATTTCACCGTTGTTGTTGTTGTTGTGGATGGTTAAAATCCACTGTATTGATTGTCGGGGTAAAGTTGTTGTTTCGTTGGTTGTTTGTTTGTGACGGAGTATTAACAACATTTACCCTCTTGGGCTGGTTGGTTACCCCATCCATTGTTACCCCATGATTTTTGTTAAGGATTTTGGGTCCTTGATTGATATTTGTGATAGTTGTAGTGTTCTGAGTGGAGGTGATTAACCTCCCGTTTGTTCCATATGTCTTACGACCACTATCTATCGCTGCTTGATCTATTCGAAGAGCGCTCTCAAGTACTTCATCATAAGTTCTTAGTGGGAACTTTTAGACTTCTTCCTTCACCTCTTTGCTAAGAGAATGAAGGAATAAATCACATAGTTCCATCTGATCCATGTTTGGAGCACTTGCTGAAGAATAAAGAACTGTACGCCACCTCTGGATGAAATGGGCGACAGATTCGTTGTGTTCTTGTTTGATGTGCAAGAATTCCCTGATTCCTGTTCTCAATAGTTTGTTCATGTCGAAGGCTTTGATGAACTCTGACACGAGTTGTTTAAATGAATGGATGGAGGCTTCAGGTATTCTATAATACCAGTCGAGAGCAATGCCTTCCAAGGTTTTGGGGAATATTTTAGCAACAACCCCATCCCAAGGGAGTAATTCTCGTATGGCTGTAGCATAAGCCTTGATATGCGCATTTGGATCTCCCTCACCCTTGAACTTGGGTAAATCAGGAAGAGGTCTTGGAAGCATGACGCTTCGTATGGTGAAGTCTAAGGGTTCCTTTAGATATTCTGAATAAGTCCCTATCGCATAGTTTTCGACCATTGATGGTGGTTGTTGAGGGAGTGGTGGTGGGATGGGTTGTTGATACGGTGCAGCGTATGCGTTAGCAGGGGCATAAGGAGGTCCCTGTGTTTGAGAAAATATGCCAGGAGAGGAAAACATATCTCCTTGTGGTGATTTGGAGTACATGTTTAAGTATGACGGGGTATTGTCTAGGAATGGATTATTTGATACTAGACCGGGAGGAATGGTGTTAGAGATGATGGGCCTTGTTGACGTTTGTTGTCGATAGTGAGGAGGCATACCTAACGTGCCTACTCCTATGAGGAGATCTACTTAGCCAGAGTGGTATGGAGGATTGAAACTTCCTGCTTGTATGAACAGAGAATTTTGACTTGCTTGAGCAAGTTATAACCCTCTCACTTTTTCTAATAACATTGAAATGACTTCATTTGGTGAAGTCACGGTCCTTTGCCTGAGCAGCGTTTGTTGTATACCCTGGTGTTGTATAGGTACGTGATATCCTGTCATGAACTGGTCGCTATCTTGCCAAGTTTCTCCGAGAGTATTTCCTATATGCAGTGGCATAGGGGTATTTTCTTGAAAAGAGACCTCGGGTTGTATTTGTAAACTTCCTATGGGTGGGTACATACCCCAAGAATGTTGTTCACTCCTAGGATAATGTATTGACCGTTCATCATCTAAGACCAGGTATGGATCTGACTGTCTACTGATTTGTGGTCTAAGTAGCATTGGAGATGAACCAGATTCTCCGGTAAACATCATATTGTTCGAGCCTGAAGGCTCTGTTTGTTGTGTTCGAGGGGGTTGATCTAACTCCTCTCATCTCGAAAAGATGAGTTATTTGTGACGGAGTATTAACAACATTTACCCTCTTGGGCTGGTTGGTTCCCCATCCATTGTTACCCCATGATTTTTGTTAAGGATTTTGGGTCCTTGATTGATATTTGTGATAGTTGTAGTGTTCTCGAGTGGAGGTGATTAACCTCCCGTTTGTTCCATATGTCTTACGACCACTATCTATCGCCTGCTTGATCTATTCGAAGAGCGCTCTCAAGTACTTCATCATAAGTTCTTAGTGGGAACTTTTAGACTTGTTCCTTCACCTATTTGCTAAGAGAATGAAGGAATAAATCACATAGTTCCATCGATCCATGTTTGGAGCACTTGTTGAAGAATAAAGAAGCGTACGCCACCTCCGGATGAAATGGGCGACAGATTCGTTGTGTTCTTGTTTGATGTGCAAGAATTCCCGATTCCTATTCTCAATAGTTTGTTCATGTCGAAGGCTTTGATGAACTCGACACGAGTTGTTTAAATGAATGGATGGAGGCTTCGGGTATTCTATAATACCGGTCGAGAGCAATGCCTTCAAGGTTTTGGGAATATTTTAGCAACAACCCCATCCCAAGGGAGTAATTCTCGTATGGTTGTAGCATAAGCCTTGATATGCGCATTTGGATCTCCCTCACCCTTGAACTTGGGTAAATCAGGAAGAGGTCTTGGAAGCATGACGCTTCGTATGGTGAAGTCTAAGGGTTCCTTTAGATATTCTGAATAAGTCCCTATCGCATAGTTTTCGACCATTGATGGTGGTTGTTGAGGGAGTGGTGGTGGGATGGGTTGTTGATACGGCACAGCGTATGCGTTGGCAGGGGCATAAGGAGGTCCCTGTGTTTGAGAAAATATGCCGGGAGAGGAAAACATATCTCCTTGTGGTGATTTGGAGTACATGTTTAAGTATGACGGGGTATTGTCTAGGAATGGATTATTTGATACTAGACCGGGAGGAATGGTGTTAGAGATGATGGGCCTTGTTGGCGTTTGTTGTGGATAGTGAGGAGGCATACCTAACGTGCCTACTCCTATGAGGAGATCTACTTGGCCAGAGTGGTATGGAGGATTGGAACTTCTGCTTGTATGAGCAGAGAATTTTGACTTGCTTGAGCAAGTTATAACCCTCTCACTTTTCTACTAACATTGAAATGACTTCATTTGGTGAAGTCACGGTCCTTTACTGAGCAGCGTTTGTTGTATACCCCGGTGTTGTATAGGTACGTGATATCTGTCATGAACTGGTCGCTATCTTGCCAAGTTTCTCCGAGAGTATTTCCTATATGCAGTGGCATAGAGGTATTTTCTTGAAAAGAGACCTCGGGTTGTATTTGTAAACTTCCTATGGGTGGGTACATACCCCGAGAATGTTGTTCACTCCTAGGATAATGTATTGACCGTTCATCATCTAAGACCGGGTATGGGATCGATTTGTCTCCGATTTGTGGTCTAAGTAGCATTGGAGATGAACCAGATTCTCCGGTAAACGTCATATTGTTCGAGCCTGAAGGCTCTGTTTGTTGTGTTCGAGGGGGTTGATCTAACTCCTCTGTCTGAAAAGATGAGTTATATCTGTTTCTTGTTGACAACTGATTAGTTGAATAGTTGTCACCCCATACTGAGAGTGAGGGTGATGATTGCCTATTCTGTTGGGCGTAGTATGCCTCGAGACCCAAGAGGGGTCTGCCATATTCATCGAATCCTGACATATTTGGGGGGTATATGAATACCCGTAGAATAATGGGAAGGAACGAAGGTGATTTGTGAAAGGATACATGATACTATGACTCCGGGCGAGAAAGTAGGAAGTTTTATGTCAGCTTCACTAATTTCATTTTTTTCACGTCAGGTTCACCAGTTTTGTATGCCTAGGAAGCGGACAGAGCGAGCATGAGAATCTACAAGTGACTGTTCGCGTACTGCCGACCTCTCGAGGTCGTGCGAGATAGCTGGTGGGGGTAGACTATGCGTTGGATTCGAGACAAACTAGTTAGGCAATCTAATGTCTTCGACACGCACTAATGGAATTTGTGAATCTAAGGCAAAGAAGGCCCTTCTAACTTGGATTGGTGTGATAGATCGATCGGCAAGGATGACTGCTCGAAGGCTCCAATCAATATCGAGCTCTGGCATGATTCGATCTATGGGTTGTGGAATACGTGGAAAATGACCTGGGATAGTTTCGTGTATGTCCCCAGATAAGGTCATATGGTGGATGGTGAAAACAATTGACTCTATGGACGATTCTCTAGCCTAGTCCAGAATTCTCTAGCTTCGTTAGCCGCTATATCCAGTAAGGACAATTGTTCGATGATGATGGGTGGAAGTGGAGTGGATTGGAATACTAGTGTGCATAAGCCAACGTCTATATCTGATTGACTTATGGATTCGTTGGGCTGTGAGATCTATGGGTCATGACAACCATGGACTCTTGGATGTTGCGGTCCTGTTATGGTCATGCGCGAAATCATGTTCTAATCCCTAGTATCCAAAGAATCGTATGCTTTCAGTGAGAAACTTCTATGTTTAGGATCAATAACTATGTGATTTTGTCGGGAATATCTCACGGTGTTCGTGCAACTGGATCCTTAGATTGGTATCTATATACGTGAGAGTGTCTCTTGCACTCGCCGTTTGTGGGACAAAGGATCACAACCAAAGGTTTGTTCTCTTTCGAACCCTTCTACGAGTCATGCGAATGTTTACCTAGGGCAATCTGCAATTTGGTTGGTTTGACCAAAAGCAGTGGCGAATCTATTGGTGTATGCGATCTTGTCCCCTCAGTGTGATCTCCTCGTTCTTTCGTGTTCACGTGGATCCAGAAAAGCGTGTAGTGCTAGCATCGACAGGAGTAGACATTGGGACAAGGACAACTCAGAATGCAGACCAAAAATGCGAGTAGGAGAGGGACAACGCAAGAGTACAGAGCTTGGCTTATGCGATTCCTAGCGGGATTTTACTGCAAGTCATGCAATATGAAGCGACCAGAACCTGAAACTATCCTGTTTGAAGAGCAAAACCTACAACTTTAATGGCTTCCTAAGCTATTCTACTCCAATGGATTGGATAAAACAACAACACTGTTTGCACAAGCTGGATATGTGGCTTACCAACAGCTGGACAATGCTAATGAGCATGCAAATGAACTAAAACAAGTATTCTAAGCAAAATAATAGCTAAATCTAATGCAAAGAGAAATTCAGAGACAAACTTCAGACCGGATTGGGTGAAATAACAGCACTGCCTGCACAAGATGGGTATGTGGCTTACCAACAGCTGAGCAATCTAACTAAAGATGCAAGTGAATTGAAACTATGGCTTCTAAATAAGATAACAAGCTAAAATACTAAAAATGAGGAGATGAGAGCAAAGATCAGTCTCAAAATCAGGCCCATTTGTTTGAGCACAAGCCATGCATTTATAGGAATTAAATCACCCAAAGATCAAAACCAAACTGAACTCCTAAACAATAAACAAAGGAAAAACACTATTCCAGGGGACCAAAAACATAAATGCATGCTCAAGTCGGCAAGGAAAGCTAGTGAAACATGATATTTGACGTGAGTCGTGTCAAAAGAACGTTAGAAAACGCGATAGGACCGCTGCCTGCTCAGGTGGCGGTTTCATCCAAGATCAAAAGGCCAAGGAAAGAAGGAAAAGGGGAAAACAAAGGGCGCGGGGGCTAGGCGGGGCATGCAGGATGTTAACGCATACTCCGAGAGATTTTCCAGATCCCGAACACCTTGCGAAGAGACCTGTATCATCATTGGGGCACTTGTTACACTATTCCGGCAATACAGTACCTTACAATTTTGGGTACGTCTAAAGACCAACAAACTGAACTTTGTTGTTTGAGACTAGATGCTTGAATTTCTTCAAGCTTCTGATTACTGTAAGTACATTCTTCTCAATAAAAGAATATCTCACCTCATAGTCCTCTAGGCTTTGGCTGAAGAAAGCAATTTGCTACTCATCATTGTCCTTGTTCTGCTGCACCAAAATGGCAGAAATAGTATCATTACCTCCAAATGCATAGAGGATGAAATCCTTGGAGAAATCCGGGTTGATGAGAGTCGGTGCTTGGGAGATGGCTTCTTTGATTGCTTCAAAACCCTCCTTGCTTTTCTTTGTCCACTTGAAAGCCATGCTTTTCTTCAACATTTTGGTGATAGGTTTGTGAGGGCTATAAAATCTGGGACAAACCTCCGAAAAAAGTTTATTCTTCCCAAGAAACTCTGAAGGGCCTTCTTGTGGCTTGGCAATGGTAGTGCTCTTATGGCTTCAACCTCTCTGGATCAATTGCTAATCCTTCTTTGGAGACAATATGGCCAAGGAGCTTTCCTTCATGTGCTAGGAAGATACACTTCTTAGGATTCAAAGACACTCCAAATCTCTTGCACCTTTGGAAGACTTGTCTCAAATGAGAGAGGTGGTCTGCTGCATTCTTTGAAAAAATAGTGATATCATTAAGGTATATCAGCACCATGTTGTTGATCAAACCTTTGAATGCCATGTCCATTGCTCTTTGGAAGGTAGCTCCAGCGTTGGACAGCCCAAATGGTATTTTCCTGTATGCATAAGTTCCCCATTTGGTTGTGAAGGATGTCTTGGCGATCTTCTTCCTTCACCATAATCTGATTGTAGCCCGAGTAGCCATCAAGTAGTGAAAACCTCTCGAGCCAGCCACCAATTGCAAAATTTTCTCCATAGAAGGGAGTGGGTAATGGTCCTTGAGAGATGCTCTATTCAAGTCTCTGAAGTCAACACACAATCTGATCTCTCCACTCTTCTTTCTGACTGGAACTAAGTTGGCAACCCAACTAGAATGCTTGATTGGGAATATGATTCTTGACTCAATCAACTTGTTCAATTCCTTCCTCATGAGAGGTTCCATGTGTGGATTGACTGGCCTTTGTTTCTGCTGATGGGCTTAGTATTTGGATCCAACTCAATGGTGTGTTGAGCTAACTCGGGATTGAAACCTTTCAAGTCTTTGTAGCTCCAAGCAAACACATCAGGGAACTCTTGACACAGCTGTATGAACTCATACTTTTCTTGTTCAGTTGTCATCTTTCCAATTTGCAATGGTTTGTTCTCTTCCACCAAGATGGATACTGAATCTTCTCTCTTGACCTGAATGTTTGCTTTCTCTTTCCTAAACTGATCATTGGGATTGAAAATGGACTCCAAAGTGATAAGTCCCTTGGGCAGCTTGTTAGTTCTCAGCTGTACCACTTGGTCACCATACTGCTGCTCTAACTTTTCCTGATTTTTGGCTGAGAATTCAGCCTCTTCTTGCAAGAAATGGATGATTTGCTGATCATTTTCAAACACTTGCCAACTTACATTGTTATCTGGCACTGAAGGCCTCACAATCACATGGATGTTTGGCTATACCTTGTCCTTTTGAATGCTTTCCACAATATCAAAGGCTGCCCCAACTGCTGAAATCCTGTCAGCAGCTTGGTTCTCTTTCCTAAGGACTGATTTGATGCCAAAGCCCTCAAAATATTCAATGAGGTCCCACACCCGCTCTTGTAGCACTTGAGTAGATCATTCTTATCAACATGCTTCCCTTTGACCTGATTTACAATCAATTCACTGTCACCAAAGACTTGCAAGTTCTTTATTCCTCTCTTTATTGCCCAATGCATCCCTTGCACCAAGGCTTCATATTCAGCAGTGTTATTGGAGCATGCAAACTGAAATCTAAAAGTTGAATAGTACTTTACTCCTTGAGGTGAAACTAGCATGGCTCCCCTGCGACATCTTGTCTACTCCTTGATCCATAAAAAAATAGTTTCCATACCTCATTGTCATCCTTGTGGTCCGGCTTGGTGATGCTAGGAATGGGCTGATCTTTTCATGTATGTAATAGACTCTAGCTCAAATTCTTCTACTTCTTGATAAGGATCAAAAGCATGCACCTTGTTTGCCCATTCATCAAGAGTTAGATCTAGGATGCTTCCAACCTTGGTGTCAGCTTCATCAGTGCTTGGGTGATCTTCTTGATCAAATGCCAAACAGTTGGCATTGATTTGACTTGGAGTGTAGGGCTCAATGTGGAAGTTTACAATAGGTTCAGACCTGATTGTAGCTTTGGTTCCATACCTTGTTCTGAACAGCATGTGTGACCAATCAACAGACAAATATCCTCCAATCTTGGCTGTGAAATCTCTTGACAAACATAGGGCAAAGAGTGGTGGAAGGTCTATAACTGATACATCTTGTAAAACAACAACATTTGGACATGCATGCAAGGTAAGACTCAAGTTTCTAATCACCCCAACTATTGTTACTGCTGTCCCATCCAACTGCACTACCCCTTTGGATATGGTTTCATATTGAAGTCCTAGCTGATCAGCTATTTGCTTGGGCATCACTGAGCTACTTTCCCTGGAATCAATCATGCAATTGTGCACCAATTGGTTTCCAATGATTAATGAGACATAAAAAGGAGGGGGCTTCAACATTTTACCTTGTTGTCCTCCATGATTCCCTTCAGGCTGGGCAGAATTTGCGTGCACCTTCTCTTACATTTGGACTTGCTAATTTGAAGTTGGCCAGTCCTTCATGACAGCTTGTAGCAAATCTCTCTGGCTTGGGATAGATAGGGATTCCCACATTGATATATTTACATTTGTCTTCTTCATCCGATCAATGATACTAAATGGTGATGAAGGATCTCTTTCTTGTCCCTTAGTTTGCACATTCATCCCTTGCATGTGGGCAGCAATTGGTGGCATGTGAGTTGGTTTAGGAGCTGGTTTGGATGCTCCTTGCATGTTTGGAACTACATTTTGTTTGCTAACAACTTGTGGAGTGGTAGAAGGTTGTGGATTATTTGGAACCAATGGTTGTCCTTCACCCAAATTTCTCCTTTTTGACCTTGTGTTGGCTGCAACACTTTGAGAGGGTATTTGATTCATACCACGAAATCTTCACCGCACAATTGATAAGAGTAGTTTTGTTTGGAGATGTTCCTTGCTGAGGTGCTTCTTGCTGCTGATCCTCTTCGTGGCTGGACTCTTGCGACCCACAAATGGTTTGCACTATAAGAGCCTAATTTAATGCACTGTTAAAGCACATTGATTGGTTATGTGGCTGACTGCATGGGAAACGCCAATCATATTCTTGGGCCATGTTATTTTACACGGGTACCAAAGCTCTGGATGTGGATGCAACATTGAGGTTATCGGGCTAAAATGGTTTGTTGGCAGGAGGCCTTTCTTGATTATGATTTGTAGCTAGATTGGGTGGTCTTTGAGGCTGATATGGCTACCTGTTAGGTTGAGCTTGAGGCTGGAAGGAAGGTCTAAAACCTTGAGCTTGCTGCCTTTTGAGTGTAACCAGCTCATTACCTAGATTTTGCAATTGCTTCATGACTTCTTGAAGCTCGTTTGAGGCACTAGAAGATGAAGTAGAAGCTTCATTTGAACTCTGATTTCTAGGAGTGGGAATAGAAGCTAAATTAGGCACTTGGCTAGTACTTGGGCTCTCTAAACTTGGATATAATGGCATTGGAGGCCTAGGAGCTAGCTTTCCAGCTTGAATCAAACAATTTTCAGCCCTAATGGCAATGCTATAAGCCATAGGGATAGTTATGCCTCCCATGGACTGAATCAACATAGAAATATCAGAATTTAGAGCTTTGAGATAGTAAAGAAAAGCACCTTCTGTTGTTGGCCTGACTGCCACTGGAATTCTCTCCCAAGTCCTTTGAAATCTGAAATTAAAATCAGTCAGCTGCTCATTGGGAGCTCTTTTGATAGTTGTCAGCTGCTCCAAAAGGGACAAGTTGTCTCCCTTTTCCCCAAACTGCTCATGGAGGGCTATACATAGCTGATTCCAATTTTGAATAGAACCTGAGGCAAGGCTCCTGAACCATTGTAAAGCTTTCCCCTTGAATGAGGATGCCAGTAATTTGAAAGCAACTTGCATCTCATTGATTTCATGAATTGCACAAAGGTTGGCAATGTCTTTAACATGATCACCAGGAGTAGTCTGGTTCTCTCCAGTGAAGTATGGAATGTTCTTCAATGTTCGTGTGGGATTGGATGTTGTGCATTGAGAGCAAGTGGGCTGCTGCCAGTGAAATTGACATACGGATTCGGTGGTTGCGCCATTCTGATTGGCCTGAGAACCCTTGTTGATTGGATGAAAGGCCTACAGGTGGAGGTGTTGACAAGGTTCTATTAGGTGGAGATGGAGATCTTTGAGCTCTTCTTCCCCTTCTCTCTCTTCCTGGAGATAGGTGTAGATGAACAAACAATCCTTCCTCCCTAGTTCTTGACCTGGTCTGTATTCTTCTCATAAATTTGCCAGGCTTGGACTACTGAAACCAGTGGATTATGCTTCTTTTGGAGTCGCCAGATGTGTGATTTTAAGCTCCTTCAAAGTTGGAACTTACAACAAGTGCACATTGATCTTGTTGCAATAAAAGTGAAGACCTCTAAGGTCCCACCGGGCGTGCCAAAACTGTTAGTGCAAATCAGCAAAGCACCCACGGATGCAAATCGGGTTTCTAAGTTGATGTTTGGGCATCCCGGTGTGATTACACAACATTGAAACCTCTCTCTAAGTGTGGGACTTGTAAAATGAGAGAGGAATCTCCAGGAGAGAAGGCTGGTTCCTCTTCCTCTGTTCGAGATGTACATGAAAAAAATGCGAGAGGGTTTACTCAAAATCTAATCTAACTTGCCAAGGAGACAGGGTAAGAAGATGCATAAAAATAAACCTAAACTAACAAAGGTGATGCACCGAGGAATGAAGAACACCTATCTTTCCAATAAACACAAACCATTAAAATGTGATGCAAGATCATGCATAGATAACCAAATTTGTAGTGAAAGATCAGGAGGATGCAAATGAACACAGAGAGGGTTGAGAATCATCCACAGACATGCATTACTTGCTCCAAAGATTGATACAATACACTACAAAATGCCAAGAGGAAAAGTTGCATTACAATTTTAAATGGGAGGTTTGAACTCCACAAATTCACTGCCAAAGAGAAGAAGGGAGGGGCAAAACAAGAATGTCCAACCCTTAGAAAGAAGCCCCTCCTTACAATTTATAGGAAGAATGAGAGAGGGAAGAGAGAGGAAATACAAATCTACCCCAACCACCTCTAGGTTGCATTTAATTCATCTCATTATGGTGGTAGGTGAGAACCCTAGCAAACTTAAAAGTGGCGAACTATATTTTGCATTAAAATGGTTGTTGAAACGTCATTTCCGGCCATTACCACGTGCGGAGAGACATTTCTTGATTTTCTCTCTTGAAACTAAACCAAAATACAAAACTAATCCCAGAATCATGTAGAGAATTTCACCAGCTTTCCATTGATATAAAGAACGCAAAAAACCAGAGCTCTGGATCGAAAGTTATGGCCATTTGAAGATTTAGGGCAAAAATAGGCCCAAAACGGATCGGCGGGAATTTTTTTGAATTTTACCTCTTTTTTGCATTTTGGAAAATTATTAAATTTTCCCCGCGCTTGCCACTTGGATGACACGTGTCAAGCCCTGATTAGTTGCGAGCTTCCATTCGGTGGCGGGGGCGTGAGCAAAACTCGCCCTTTGGACTTTCGGCAAAACATTTTGCCAAAAATTCTAATTTTTTCCCCTTCTACTGGGTCGATGGTGAAGACACGTGGCGAGATTTGATTCATTGGCGGGCCCACAGGCAAAATTTTTACCTTTAAAAACTTTGACTGAAACTTGGAGAATTTTCAAGTCCTCTTTTACCCGCCACTTCACAGGACACATTCTCTCGCATCAGCCGATTTGGGCTTCCTTGTCCCTACTTGCGGCTTTTTCACCTTTTCATGTCCCACACATCCCTTGCGTACTTTTGTCGGCTGTCCGGATGCCCAGATGAAAATATCCTGCGCCGGTCGATTGGGGCTTCCTTGTCCCTTGCGGTTTTTGGCCTTTTTACGTCCCACGCGTCCTCGCGTATTTTTCTCCGGTGTCATCGGTTGCTGGGACAAATATCTCGAACGCCCGAAATGGGATGCATCGGCAAACCGACCGATTCGTGTCCCTCGCGTCCCGACTTCCCAACTGTCTCACGGACTTCCTGGGAAAAAAGACTTAGCCGATTTTCTTGCTTTTTCGGCCCCAAGCTTGGTACGACGAACCTTAGTACGACCCGAACCCTTCAGACCCGAAATGCTTTAAAACAGTCCTGCAACCTTATTTTTGCATTTTTTCCATTTTCTCTAAATCATGGGGATTCCTTCTTGGATGGAAGAGTTAGAGAGAAGCTGAGGGGGCCCCAAAAAATATGATTTCGGGCCTTGAATCAATCTACTTGCTCGGGACTGAATAATTTGATGCATGTTATCAAAATTACCTTGAGGGTGAATTTTGGATAACGAGAATCTACTACTATCACCTAAGGTTGGATCCAAAGACATTAAAAGAGAATCAAAGCATCCATATAACATCCATTCAAGGGTCGATGGAATGCATTCTTAGGAGTACACTTCATAAGAGGGGAAGTTTATTTTTCCATGCATGCATTTATCTACATCTTCTACATTTAGTAATTTGTTTCTATTCAAGTGTGTCTAGCACAATAGCCATTAGGGCACAATTATACACACACACACGTAGAATTACATGGAGTCGAAATATAGTGCGATCGTCGATTGTAAGTTTAATCAATTGGGTGACCTTTGGGGTTAGTCTGATTCCCTATTTATTTATTTTTCTTTTGAGGATTTGATTTTTTTATGGTTTTTCATGTGCTCTATCTCTTTTCCGGTTACATGATAATCTTGTGAACTTAGTATAATATGCATGTAATAAATAATGAAGGAAAAGACATAGAAGTTACAGTGAAGAAATCACTTTCCATCCATTGTCATAGTTAAGGGTACCCAACAATAATCTACAGTTCCTAGGCACCTTGACCTCCAAGCACCCAAGTACCAACATTTATGACACTC